>CM033733.1:33174323-34411805 GCA_019671005.1 Hibiscus mutabilis | reverse complement strand
AAATTAACTTAATAAAACTAAAAACAAAACACTAGAGGTGCCCAAAACTGGCTCTAGTTAAAACATGTTAAAAAGAACTCAATGAAGTAATTTGAAAACCTATTGTTTGCATAGAATCCGAAAAATCAACTTGCACACAACTCCGCACACACTCACAAGCATTATAGTTTGATTCCGAGTAACTCCTAAGTTTTCCGAAAAATAAAAAGCCAATCATACTTTGTGCCCCTGTTCAGAGAATTGAAATCAAGTTCAAAGCTAAGTTTGTGAAAATTGAAGTCTTGGCAGGTAATTATGAGTTTGCATTGCTTGAGGACAAGCAATAGTTCGAGTTTGGGGGTGTGATAAGTGTTCAAAAGTACTAATTTTCTTACCCTTTTTACTCATATTATTGTTAGACTTAGGCTCGTATTAGTTGCATAATTAGCTATTCATGCATTAATCCATGTTTCCTTCCATCGTTGAGCTTGATTACAGAACTTAGTAGTTTTTATGGAAAAGATGCTGCTTTGGTGTGCTTTGTGTGTGTATGTGCAGGATCACTTGCCAAAGCAATGCCGAGCTAGTTGCCAGGGCAATGCATGAAGGATATGCCGAGCTAGTTGCCAGGGCAATGCATGAAGGAGACGCTGAGCCAGTTGCCATGGCAATTGTCGACAAAGAGAAAATGCAATAGGGATGTCGAAATTAATGACTTTACAAGCCCAAGTTGACATGGAGCAAGGCCCAAGCCCAAAGGAATTTGATTGCCATGCAGAGATTAAAGAAGAATTAAATTCCAAGAAGATAGGAGAAGTTCTAATAGGAATAAAATTATAATAAAGAATTATATTCTTTAAAGATAATTTAATTCCAACTCAAACTCCTCCTCAAAGAAGGACTTTGGCCTAGCCCTATAAATAGCAAGGAGATTTTGACAACTTGGAGGGAGAGCAAGAGGGAATTTCGACAAGTCCAAGGAGGGCAAGAGGAGAGAATTTTCGACAAGCATCTAGGGCAAGGAGGATTTCGACAAGCCTCCTCCTTCATCCTTTTCTTTCTTGTTCGATTGGGTTCATGCTAGGGATTGTTTATCTTGTGTTTCTTTGGAACCTAGCCATGAACTAAATCTACTTGGCTATGGTTATTGTGTTTTGTGGTTGTGAGAAACTATTGGTTTTTGTTTAGGTAATAAGAGTTTGCACTTTTCTATTTCAAGGTTTATTCATTCTTGGTTCTTATTCTTGTTTGCGAGTGAATTGGGAGAGGATCTCGTGATTTCATCTATTTATCTAATATCGGGAGAGTTAGATTCAAGAAACGAATGAATATGATCTTTATTCAATCCAATGATGGTGAAGATTAATCCGGCTTAGGAATAAGTTAAGGATTTCAATGGCTAAGAGGAACGCAAGATTGGTTGTTGTTCACCCTTGATTCACGCAGGGATGTATTATCAAGGCATGCACAAGTAGCTAGAGTTTCGACTTAGGGATAAGAAGAAACCATTGAAGAACGCTCTGCTGAACCTTGAAGGTTGCTGCCCAGACGCCCAAGTAGTTGCCGAGGCAACCATCGATTAGTTGCCAAGGCAACCCCGTTGTGCAAGTTGCCACGGCAACTGAGTTGCCCGTGCACTCTTTTACCAAAACGATCCAATCGGCTATCACACCTCAACTCACGATAACCTGGCCTATCTCTCTCTTATTCAATCTCATCTTTTCATTTACTTAATTGCTTTCTAGATTAGTTATTAGTTAAAACTTTTATAATCCTTTACTTGTGTTTTTACTTTTTACAGTGCAAGAGACTAGATTCTTGAAGTGGCACCAATCCCTGTGGAGACGATATCTTTTATACTATAACTTGCGACGTGTATACTTGCACATTTGCGTAGCACTTATTACGCGCAACACATATGTTACTTGCCATGCCTTTAATTGGATTTAATTGCTTAAGACATGTTGAATATCCAATGATGAATTTTTGCCACTGCACTTAATTGAAAGAACCTTTAATTTTAGGATTGCATGAAAGAACTTAGAATTTTACTATGACGCTGATTTTTTTACACGGTTATGGCTTGTTGATTGAAAGAAACTTAGTGAACTTAGGTTGCTTAAAATTTGGGTAAATTTAAAATTGAAAATTAAAAGTTAAATTCTTGCTAGAAGTGCCCAAAACTGGCTCAGTAGTAAATGCACTTTCTTGCTAGAGGTGCTCGAAACTGGCTCTAGTAGTTAATGCACATTAAAGAATCGCTGGAGGTGCCCGAAATTGGCTCTGATGAAAAAATAAATAAATGCCCCGATAATTAAATTGATAAAAGCCTATTGTTCACATAGAATCTTGAAAATCAACTTGTACACAACTACGCACACACATTGTCACGAGCATTATAGTTTGGTTCAGGGTAATTTTTGTGCTATCTGAAAAATTAAAAGGTGATCATACTTTGTGCCAAGGTTCCGAGGTTTGAATTCAAGTTTGAAGCATGTCTTTGATGATTAAAGTCTTGGCAGGTAATTGTTAGTTTGCATTGCTTGAGGACAAGCAATTGTTAGAGTTTGGGGATGTGATAAGTGTTCAAAAGTACTATTTTTATTACCCTTTTTACTCATATTATTGTTAGACTTAAGCTCATATTAGTTGCATAATTAGTCATTCATGCATTAATTCATGTTTCTTTCCACTGTTGAGCTTGATTACATAACTTGGTGATTTTTGTGGAAAAAGATGTTGCTTTGGTGTGTTTTTGTGTGTGTGCAGAATCACTTGCCTAAACAAGGCTAGAACCAGTTGCCAGGGCAGTGCATGAAGCAGATGCCGAGCTAGTTGCCAGGGCAATGCATGAAGGAGACGCCGAGCCAGTTGCCAGGGCAATTGTCGACAAAGAATAAGGTGATATGCTAGTCGAAATTGATGACTAGACAAGCCCAAGATGACGTGGAGCGAAGCTAAATCCCAAAGGAGTTTGATTTCCATGAAGAGGTTAAAGAACAATTAAATTCCAATAAGATAGGAGAAGTTCTAGAAGGAATATAATTATAATAAATAATTTTATTCTTTAAAGATAATTTAATTCCAACTTAACTTCCTCCTCAAAGGACTTTGACCTAGCCCTATAAATGGATCACCAAGCCGTCAACTCCCATAGAGCAAGAAGAGGGAAAATTTCGACAACCCCATAGGGCAAGAAGAGGGAAAATTTCGACAACCCCATAGGGCAAGAGGAGAGAAATTTCGACAAGAGAGCAAGGGGGAGAGAGTTCGATTTCTTTTTCTTCTTTTTTGCTTCCATTAGATTCATGGTTTGGGGATTATTCTTTGTATATCTTTTGAACCCAACCATGAACTAACTTGATTGGTTGGGGTTATTGTGTTTTGTTGTTGTGAAAACCAATTGGATTTTGTTTAGGTAATAAGAGTTTGCACTTTTCTATTCAAGGTTTACTCATTCTTGGTTCTTATTCTTATTTGCGAATGAATTGGGAGAGAATCTCGTAACTTCATCTATTTATCTAATATCGGGAGAGTTAGATTCAAGAAACGAATGAGTATGGTCTTTATTCAATCTATTGATGATGAAGATTAATCCGGCTTAGGAATAAGCTAAGGATTTCAACGGCTAAAAGGAGCGCAAGATTGGTAGTTGTCCACCCTTGATTCACGCAGGGATGTATTATCAAGGCATGCACAAATAGCTAGAGTTTCGACTTAGGGATAAGAAGAAACCATTAAAGAACGTTCCAATGAACCTGGATGTTGCTGCCCAGCCGCCCAAGTAGTTGCCCAGCTAGTCACCCAGGCAACCATCGATTAGTTGCCAAGGCAACCCCGCTGTGCAAGTTGCCACGACAATTGAGTTGCCCTTGCACTCTTTTACCAAGACGATCCAATCGGCTATCACTCCACAACTCATGATAACCTGGCCTATTCCCTCTTTTTTGATTTCATCTATTCTTTTAGTTTATTGCTTTTACTTTACTCATTAAAATCAACTCCTACTATCAATTGTGTTTTTACTTTTACAGTGTGATAACTAAAGCAAAGTGGCCCAAACCAATCCCTGTGGAGACGATACTCGATACTCGTATCACTTTATTACTTGCGATGTGTATACTTGCACAATTGCGTAGCACTTATTACGCGCAACACATATACTGGGGCTATTGACATTTTAAAGAGGATTGCAATCAATGATTTTGAATATCCTGTTGTGAGACTTGGGACCGGAACTAAAACCAATGGGAAATTCTAGGTTGATGAACTAACATCCATTCATGCCGAGATTTCTAACCTTACTAGCATGGTAAGAATGTTGCAAAAAAACAACGAGTCCTAAGAAGTCAAAGTATTAGACTCATTTTGTACAATCTGTGGAGAGAATCATCATGTGGATGAATGCCCTGCCAACCCTGAATTGGTAAATTTTGTTGGCAAAATCGTTACTATAATTCTAACTCCAATACTTATAATGCAGGTTGGAGACAACACCCTAATTTAGCTTGGGGAAATCAAGGAGGTAACCAATACAATGCCCAGCGCTAGAATACTCAGAGGCAGAATAACAATGCCATACCAACATTCTATCAGAATGTCATGCTACAGAAATCCCAAACCAATTTTCAGCAAAGGCATAGACTCAACCAAGGAGGCACTCTCACAGAATACATGGAAAGGAATGATGCCACGGTCAAAAGTTTGGTAGCATCAATGATAAACTTGGAAGTCCAACTTGGCCAGATTGCCAGTACACTCAGCAATTGACCCTAGGGACCAGTGCACTCAACAATCGACCCCAGGGAGCATTGCCAAGTGACACAGAAGATGCTCGGCACAAAGACAATGAGCAGTACAAAGCTATAACTCTTCGGAGTGGTAAGTAGTGTGAAATGAAAAAGGTTGCTAAGCAGCAATGAATTGCCAAGATGAGAAGCCTATGCCAACAGATGATCCCGGGGAAGCAGAGAAAGAGGAAACAAAAGCAGATGATGCCAGAACTGATGCCAGATAGCACACTGATGCCAGCACCGAGGCCAAATAGACTGATGCCAGCACCGAGGCCAAATAGACTGATGCCAGCACTGCGTTGGCAAAGCCAGCAGAGCATGCACGTATCTATCTGCCACCACCATTTCCAGCAAGACTTCAAAAGCATAAGCAAGACCAGCAGTTCAAGCGCTTCTTGGAGGTTCTTAAGCAATTGCAAATCAACATTCCATTGGTAGAAGCCCTTGAACAAATGCCCAACTATGTTAAATTTATGAAGGACATTATGTCCAAAAATAAAAAGTTGGGAGACTTTGAAACTGTTGCTCTGACCGAGGGATGCAGTGCCATGATCCTAAACTGTTTGAAACCAAAGCTGAAAGATCCGGGAGGTTTCACTATTCCCTGCACCCTTGGCAAAAAATTCATGGGCAAGACACTGTGTGACCTAGGAGCCAGCATCAACTTGATGCCAATGTCAGTTTTTCGGAAGCTTGGCATAGAAGCAAGACCTACCACGGTGACACTTCAGCTGGCAGATTGATCCTATGCACATCTTAAGGGTAAGATTGAAGATGTGTTGGTAAAGGTAGACAAATTTATTTTTCCAACTAATTTTATCATTTTGGACTATGAGGCTGATATTAATGTCTCGATTATTTTGGGGAAACCTTTTCTTGCCACAGGTAGGGCTTTGATTGATGTTCATAAAGAGGAACTAACAATGCGCATGAATGACCAGCAAGTTACATTTATTGTGTTTCAAGCTTTGAAATGTGCAGATGAACCTGATGAGTGCAAAGCAGAGGAGATGATGGAGTCCATATACACTTTGGACACGGCACAATTATGACAGGATACAGAATTTGATGCCATCAATTTAGATGGCATAGCTGATCTGTTTGAGGAACCAGAAGAATCAGTCTTGTAGGTTGAAGAGGCGAGTTATTTTGAGCCGTTACAGTTGGCTGGTAGAGAAATCAAGGCACCTAAACCATCAATTGAGGAGCCACCAGTGTTGGAACTGAAACCATTGCTAGAACACTTGAAGTATGCTTATTTAGGTGAACACTCAACTCTGCCAGTGATCATTGCCACTGGTCTCACTAATGATCTAGAGGAAATATTGTTGGCAATATTACGTGGCTATAAGCAGGAATTAGGGTGGACTTTGGCAAACATCAGAGGTATTAGCCCAACCATTTGCATGCATAAGATTATCTTGGAGGAGTACCATGGCAAGACCATTGAAGGCCAGAGAAGGTTAAACCCAAGCATGAAAGAGGTAGTGAAAAAAGAGATTATAAAATGGCTTGATGCCGGGATTATATATCCCATTTCTGATAGCTCTTGGGTTACCTCAGTGCAATGCGTGACAAAGAAGGGTGGCATGACAGTGGTAAAAAATAGTGAAGCTGAGTTAATCCCCTCAAGAACTATCATAGGGTGGAGAGTGTGCATGGACTATAGGAGGCTGAACAATGCCACGAGGAAGGACCACTTCCCATTTCCATTCATCAATCAAATACTAGACAGGTTGGTAGGTAAAGCTTTCTATTGTTTTTTGGATGGTTATTCAGGTTATAATAAGATTGACATCGCCCCTGATGATCAAGAGAAGACTACGTTCACGTGCCCATATATGACGTTTGCATTCAGAAGGATGTCGTTCGGCCTATGTAATGCACCGGTAAGGTTTCAACGTTGCATGATGTCTATTTTTTTCGATATGATCGAGCACAACATGGAAGTGTTCGTAGATGATTTCTCAGTATTTGGCAAAACATTTGAGGAATGTCTCTAAAGTTTGGAGCAATTCTTGAAGAGATGTGTTGCGCGTAATAAGTGCTACACAATTGTGCAAGTATACACGTTGCAAGTTATAGTATAAAAGATATCGTCTCCACAGGGATTGGTGCCACTTCAAGAATCTAGTCTCTTGCATTGTAAAAAGTAAAAACACAAATAGAAGATTATAGGAGTTTAACTAATAACTAAACTAGAAGGCAATAAAGTAAAAGAATAAATGAGATCAAATGAGAGAGATAGGCCAGGTTATCATGAGTTGAGGTGTGATAGCCGATTGGATCGTCTTGGCAAAAGAGTGCACGGGCAACTCAGTTGTCGTGGCAACTTGCACAATGGGGTTGCCTTGGCAACTAAACGATGGTTGACTGGGCGACTAGTCGGGCAACTACTTGGGCGTCTGGGCAGCAACCTTCAAGGTTCGGTAGAGCGTTCTTCAATGGTTTCTTCTTATCCCTAAGTCGAAACTCTAGCTACTTGTGCATGCCTTGATAATACATCCCTGCGTGAATCAAGGATGAACAACAACCAATCTTGTGCTCCTCTTAGCCATTGAAATCCTTAACTTATTCCTAAGCCGAATTAATCTTCACCATCAATAGATTGAATAAAGATCATATTCATTTGTTTCTTGAATCTAACTCTCCCGATATTAGATAAATAGATGAAGTTGCGAGATCCTCTCCCAATTCACTCGCAAACAAGAATAAGAACCAAGAATGAATAAACCTTGAATAGAAAAGTGCAAACTCTTATTACCTAAACAAAATCCAATAGTTTCTCACAACCACAAAACACAATAACCATAGCCAAATAGATTTAGTTCATGGCTAGGTTCCAAAGAAACACAAGATAAATAATCCCTAGCATGAACCTAATTGAACAAGAAAGAAAAATATGAAGAATGAAGCTTGTGAAATCTCCTTGCCCTAGATGCTTGTCGAAAATTCTCTCCTCTTCTTGCTCTCCTTTGGAGTTGTCGAAATTCCTCTAATTTATAAGGCTAGGTCAAAGTCCTTCTTTGAGGAGGAAGTTAAGTTGGAATTAAATTATATTTAAAGAATATAATTCTTTATTATAATTACATTCCTTCTAGAACTTCTCCTATCTTCTTGGAATTTAATTCTTCATTAATCTCTTCATGGAAATCAAACTCCTTTGGGATTTAGCTTTGCTCCACGTCATCTTGGGCTTGTCTAGTCATCAATTTCGACTACCATATCACCTTGTTCTTTGTCGACAATTGCCCTGGAAACTGGCTTGGCGTCTCCTTCATGCATTGCCTTGGCAACTAGCTCGGCATCTCCATCATGCATTGCCCTGGCAACTAGCTTTGGCAAGTGATCTTGCACATACACACAAAACACACCAAAGCAGCATCTTTTCCCACAAAAACTACCAAGTTATGTAATCAAGCTCAACGACGGAAGGAAACATGGATTAATGCATGAATGGCTAATTATGCAACTAATATGAGCCTAAGTCTAACAATAATATAAGTAAAAAGGGTAAGAAAATTAGTACTTTTGAACACTTATCACACCCCCAAACTCGAACTATTGCTTGTCCTCAAGCATTGTAAGCTAATAATTACCTGCCAAGACTTCAATTTTCACAAACTTAGCTTTGAACTTGATTTCAATTCTCAGAACCAGGGCACAAAGTATGATTGGCTTTTCTTTTTTCAGAAAACTTAGGAGTTACTCGGAATCAAACTATAATGTTTGTGAGTGTGTGCGGAGTTGTGTGCAAGTTGATTTTTCGGATTCTATGCAAACATGAGGTTTTCAAATTACTTCATTAGGTTCTTTTTAACATGTTTTAACTAGAGCCAGTTTTGGGCACCTCTAGTGTTTTTTTTAGTTTTCTTAAGTTAATTTATTCGACTAGAGCCGGTTTCGGGCACCTCTAGCGATCAATTTTTTAGCATATGCTAGAGCCAATTTCGGGCACCTCTAGCAATCAATTTTTTAGCACATGCTAGAGCCAATTTCGGGCACCTCTAGCATTCATCCAATTTTTATTCTAATCCCCCAATTTCTTTAATTATCAGCCTAAGTTCACTAGAATTCCTTAAATCAATCAAACCACAATAGTGTTTCATCAAATTTAGCATCATAGTAAAATTCTAGGTTTTTCCATGGTTATCCTAGAATAAAAATTCTATCAATTAAGTGCATTGGAAAAGTCATCATCCGATATTCATCAAATCTAAGCAATTCTTGTTCCAACTAAAGGCATGACAAGCAATTTATGTATCCTAAATGTAATACTTAAGATGAATGTAACTAAACATGGTAACTACTAATAACAATCCCCCCCAAACTCGAGTGAGAAATTATCCTCAATGCATGTATTGAATAAAAATAATGAAAAATAAAATGCAAACGATGACTTACTCCGAGAGTTCGTCGTCGTGGATGATTAGTTTCCTTTTGGTCGGTGTATTGATTCTCTTGCTTGAACGCGATGGTTGTTTCCTTGTTGTCGGTGGTGGAATCAATCCTCATACGGGGTTGTCCTCATCGTCCTCTTCATCAATGTCATTGGCTTTTCGCTTGGAGGATTCAATTGGTGCGGTATTTGTTGGTGCAATGGAGGACTCGTCCGAATCTGAAAAATCATACAATGATTCCGTAGGAGTTGATTCAGGCATAAGTGCTTTACCTTTGGCTTTTGCAGTGGTTGTCGGGACGTCTTTAGCTTTGGTTGCCGTGCCATCTTCAGGGTTGGTTGCCGTGGCATCTGCTTGTGCAGGCATGATGTAGGTTGTCGCAGCAGCATCTGTTGCGGTTGCCGTGGCGACTGCTTCATTGGTTGTCGGGGCAAGGATCTCGGCAGGAAAGATTGGGAACGACACGCGATTGTCCAGGTACTTTTCTAGGATGACTTGGGTAATGGCATTGTTGTTCTCCTTTATGTACCGCATGAACATTAGTTGTCGGTCTTCAATTTGCCTTAGGTGGCTCGCCAATGGTTGCAAGAGTGCTTCAAAGTGTCCCGGGGTTGATGGCCGAGTTGCCCGGGCGTTAGGTGCTTGGGCATTAGGGATTGCCGGGGCGGCAGGAGTTGTCGCGGCAATTGGAGGCCTTGAGGATTTTTCTGGTGCCTCTCCCATTAGCTTTCGGATTTGTGCTTGATTCCAACCGGACTTTGGTAGGGCCTTTTCATCGGTTAACTCACTTGGGACGTGCATCTCCTTGCAAAGGTTAGAAATTAAGCAAGGGAAGAAAATAGAGCCCTTATCTTTTGAGCTACATACAAAAATCTCATCACAAATAATTTTTCCAATGTTAATGATGCGATTATGAAAGATAGAATGTATGAGCAAAAGAATTGGTATATCAACGGTAGTATTGTGTGTGGTGGGCATTAAAGAAGTTTTAACAAACTTATTCCATAGTTTTGCCTCGGGTTTAAGTTGAAGGCGATTTACCGTGCCCTTTATTTACCGTCGTTCCAATGAGTTCCCGGTTGAGTGAGTTCTTGAAGCACCTTTTCGAGTTGCTTGGGCGTGATTTGATCAACAAAGGCTTGATGCTCATCCTTCTCAATGTAAAGCCCGTAAAAGGTGTTGACATTTTCAGGGCTTATGAGTATGGCCTTGTCATGAAAAAAAAACATAAGGATTATCCGGGTTAGGTGAGTGAACATAGAATTCTCTTACCCATGAGATGTTACCCTGTTCCGATTGATGGCAAAAGATTTTCCACTTTTGATGTGCAATCCTCTCGAAGATGAATGGTTCAAGGCCGAAATCTTGATGAGAGTTGGAGTATTCAAAGCCTTGTTCTTCGTAAATATTCCGGCTTTCGAACTTGGAGTGAAATCTTTCTTGAACCACCGGTGTAGCAAACTTCTTGTATCTTGGTTTTTTGGAGGAACTTGGATGAACTAAAAATTTAATTTTGGATGCCATAGATGATCTTGGTTGTGAGTTTTGTAAAAACAAATAAAAGAAAATAAAAGAAACTAAAAAGTTGCACGATAAAAAGTAGGAATAGGTTAAGGGTGATGGGTTTTATAGAAAATATAGGTGGTAAATATGGTGGGTGGGATTAGGGGAAGACGAAAAAGAGGGTTTTGGTTTAGGGGAAGGGTGACGGCAAGGGGGTTTAATTAGGGTAAGTTGGAGGCTTTATATAAGCCTTAGATTCAGCCCATTAAATTCCTTGTTGAAGATGTTTTCCTTCTTGGATCAAAATTCCTCTTTATCTTGAACTCTTTTCCTACAATTCAAAGACAAATCAAATAAGGATTAAAATTAAAGATAAACTAATAAAAGAAAATAAATAAAATTGTGTAAAGGGATTCTTAAACTTAAAGAAAGATAAAACAAAAGAAAATAAATCTATCCTAAGAAAGCAAATAATCGAAAGTAATAAAAAAAATTAAATAGTTCGACAAAATTAAAATTAAAAATAAAAATAAAATAAAAATAAAATATCGAAAGGAGAGCATGCTCATGCATCTCCTAAGGTGACCACTTCTCTGTTACGTTCCACATGGGCACCATTGTAGTGCTTCAATCTTTGTCCATTAACTTTGAATTCATTTTTGTCAGTGATTGACTTGATTATCACGGCACCATGGGAGAATGGTTTGACAACTTTGAATGGTCCCGACCATCTTGATTTCAGCTTTCCCGGGAAAAGTTTTAGCCAAGAATGGAATAAGAGAACTAGTTGCCCTGGCATGAATTGTCGCGGCAATAGTTTCTTGTCATGCCATTGCTTTGTTTTCTCCTTGTAGATTCGTGCATTGTTATAGGCGAGTGAATGGAATTCTTCTATCTCATTGAGGTCCAACAAACGCTTTTTTCAGGTACTTTCCCAATCCATATTCACGGTCTTGATTGCCCAGTATGCCTTGTTTTCTATTTCCACCGGTAGATGGCATGTTTTACCATAGACAAGTCGGAATGGGGACATACCTAAGGGTGTTTTGAATGCAATGTGATATGCCTAAAGTGCGTCATCTAGTCTTAATGACCAATCCTTCCTAGAGGGATTTACAACTTTCTCGAGTATACCCTTCAATTCCCGTTTGGAAATTTCTGCTTGCCCGTTGGTTTGTGGGTGATATGCCGTGGTGATCCTGTGTGATACGCCGAAGCGTTGCAACAACTTGGCAATAAGTCTGTTGTTGAAATGCTTGCCTTCATCACTGATAATTGCTCTTGGCATCCCAAACCATGTAAATATATTTTTCTGAAAGAATCGTTGCACGGTCTTGGAATCGTTGTTGGGAACTACAGCTGCCTCAACCCATTTAGACACGTAGTCGACGGCAAGTAGAATGTAGAGGTTGCCGAATGAAGATGGGAAAGGTTCCATAAAATCGATCCCCCATACATCGAACAATTCCACCTCGATGATGTTTTAGAGCGGCATCTCATGTCGTCTAGAGATATTGCTCGTCCTCTGGCAACGATCACATTGCTTGTAAAAGTTTTGGGCATCTTTGTGCAATGTTGGCCAATACAAACCGGATTGCAAAACTTTAGCCGCGGTACGAGTTCCTCCAAAATGTCCTCCATATGGTGAAGAATGGCATTGCCAGAGTACATTTTGTTGCTCTTCTTCAGGGACACATCGGCGTATAACCTGATCTGCACATTGTTTAAACAAAAGAGGCTCGTCCCAAAAGTAATGCTTAGTATCCTGGCGGAACCGCTTCTTCCCTTGGTGAGTAAGGCCATAAGGTAAAATACCACAAACAAGGAAATTAACTAAATCTGCGTACCAGGGTATTGCCGAGGCATGTGCTGCCTTGCCGACTGCTCCCAAAATTGTCGAGGCGTGCGCTTCAAGGGCTGCTGCGGCGTCGAGAGTTGCCGAGGCGTGTGTATCCATGGTTGCCGAGGCAACTAAAAGTTCTTCATCCGGGAATGCATCGCATATTTCTAGATCCGCGTCCTCCCCCCTATTGCCTTCTTGTATAACATCAACATTTTGATCAGCTTCTTTTCCTGGTCGATTGACTAGCCAATTTGCCTTTTCTTGTTGTTCCTCATTGACTGGTTGTTCATACTCCTCAAGTTCCTCTTGTTCGGCAATGTAGTTGCCGAGGTAACTAAATTCCTCGTCGAAGTTAAACTCTGTCGTGGCATGAAGAAGTTGGCATTCTTCTGGATCATTGGCATGCCTTAGTGTTTGGAACACATTTAGTTTAACTTGCTGGTCATTCACCCTCATTGTAAGTTCTCCCTTTTCAACATCGATCAAGGTTCTCCCTGTTGCTAGGAATGGTCTCCCGAGAATGATAGGTGCATGCTCATCTGCTTCACAATCCAAAACAATAAAGTCAGCAGGAAAAATAAATTTATCAACTTTTACCAGTATGTCCTCGATTTTTCCCTCTAGATGCATATAGGATCTGTCGGCTAGCTGTAGCATAACTGTCGTAGGTCTTGCCTTCCCGATTCCTACTTTCTGGAAAACCGATTTAGGCCTCAAGTTTATGCTAGCCCCAAGGTCGCATAATGCTTTCCCGACATAGTGGTTTCCAATGGAACAGGGTATTGTGAAACTTTCAGGATCCTTCAACTTAGGTGGCATACGATTATGCAACATTGCCATGCATCCCTCTGTTACGGCAACTATTTCAAACTCTCCTATCCTTGTTCTCTTGGACACAATGTCTTTAAGAAACTTGGCATAGTTTGGCATTTGTAAAATTGCTTCCACCAATGGCAAGTTGATGTGGACTTGCTTTAGGATATCAAGAAACTTCTTGAATTGATATTCTTGCTTTTGTCGCTTCAACCTTTGTAGGAATGGTGGTGGAAGTCGGATATCTTTGATCCTTCCATTGGTTTGGAACCTGATTGACGGCATTGCCGGGACAACTAGAGTTGTCGAGGCATTATCAATTGGGGTTGCCGAGGCATGCTTATCACAAGTTGCCAAAGTATCATTATAGTCGGTTGCCGAGGCATGCTTATTGTCGGTTACTGCAGCAATTCCTGGTTCAGCATCTGAAGCTTTGCTGTTGGGTTCATCTTGATCCTTTTGTGGAGTTTTGTTTGATGAGCGGCCTTGAGCCTCTCTAAGTTGTTGGCCACTTCCAGTGGTGATTGCCTTACATTACTCATAGCCAGTTCCTCTTGCGACTTCAGTATCGCTAGGTAAACCTCCTTACGGTCTAGTATTCAGATTTCGAGCAAACTGTCCGACTTGATTTTCCAATGATTTGATTGCCGCGTCTTGGTTTTGCAATCTCATCTCGGTCATGTTAATAAAAGCATCAGTTCTTTTTATGAAGTTACTATTCTCAGCCATATAAGATTTAGTTTTCCAAAGAACTAGATGTTGTTGGTTGTTGCTGCGGTAACTGTTATCGTGGCATATTCTGCTGAAATCCCGATGCTTGTGCATTCTGATTGTTCTGGTTTAGAGCATTGTTGGGATTACTCTATGAAAAATTAGGGTGCTTCTTCCAAGCTGGATTGTATGTATTGGATATCACATTGGTGTTCCGATTGTAATTCCCCATATAGAAATTGGATTCCGGATTCTGCATACATTCAGAAGAATCATGGTTATCACCACATAACTCACAAAAAGAATCCATTACCTTGACATCATGTGTGTTGTTTGGTTTTTGCATGTTCTGGACCATCTTGGTTAAAGTGGCCAATTGTGCCGAAATTGAATCTGATGATCCTAGTTCGTGTATTGTGGCTTGGCGTCTAACTCCTTCTCTTCTAGTAGAGGGGAATTGATAATCATTCTTGGCTAGCCTGTTTAGAATTTGCCGAGGCATCTAGCATCATCCTTGTTGGTGTATTCACGGCATTGTAAAACATTGTAACTTGTGTCCACACCGGAAATCCATGTAGGGGTATTTGTGTAGAAGTTCTCTATATCGCACCCAAGCCTCGTACATGGATTCATCATCTGCCTACCGAAAAGAAGTAATGTCGTTACGAAGCTTATCAGTCAAATTTGTAGGATTAAACCGAGCAAGGAAATCACGAAAAATATCGGTCCAAGATGCTATTGATCCGGCAGGAATGCTATTCAACCATGCTTTCGCCCTATCCCTCAGTGAATAGGGGAATAATCTTAATCGTAAGACATCGGGGGTGACTCTGTGTATTTTAAATCAGTTACAAATATCGAGGAAAGATTTAAGATGTTGTCGTGCATCTTTAGTTGTTGAGCCGCCAAATTGACCAATTGTGATGATCATATTAAACATTACCGGTTTCAACTCAAAGTGGTTGGCTTCAATTTCAGGTGCGACAACTCCTGGATTAAGTCCATCAAGATCTTCATCAAGATAGTCTCGAATAGTTCTGTTTCGTGCAAGAATCACTCTTCCTCCTGCTGGAACATCTTGATTCATATTGACGTCTTGATTAGCCATTGCTACTCTTATCCTTCGTCTAAGTCTTTGTAAGGTTCGTTCGATTTCTGGATCAAAGGGATATTCTGGTGTAATCGGTCTCGCCCTGGTCATATACCAATGCAAAACCAAAGTCTGTTAGCCCTTTTAATCATAAACAAGAAAAGTAAAAAGAAAGCGCAAGAAAATAAAAACAAAGTCGCTATTGCCAATCCCCGACAATGGCGCCAAAAACTTGTTGCGCGTAATAAGTGCTATGCAATTGTGCCAGTATACACGTTGCAAGTTATAGTATAAAAGATATCGTCTCCACAGGGATTGGTGCCACTTCAAGAAACTAGTCTCTTGCACTGTAAAAAGTAAAAACGCAAATAGAAGATTATAGGAGTTTAACTAATAACTAAACTAGAAGGCAATAAAGTAAAAGAATAAATGAGATCAAATGAGAGAGACAGGCCAGGTTATCGTGAGTTGAGGTGTGATAGCCGATTGGATCGTCTTGGTAAAAGAGTTCACGGGCCACTCAGTTGCCGTGGCAACTTGCACAACGGGGTTACCTTGGTAACTAATCGATGGTTGCCTGGGCGACTAGTCGGGTAACTACTTGGGCGTCTGGGCAGTAACCTTCAAGGTTCGGCAGAGTATTCTTCAATGGTTTCTTCTTATCCCTAAGTCAAAACCCTAGCTACTTGTACATGCCTTGATAATACATCTCTGCGTGAATCAAGGGTAAACAACAACCAATCTTGCACTCCTCTTAGCCATTGAAATCCTTAACTTATTCCTAAGCCAGATTAATCTTCACCATCAATAGATTGAATAAAGATCATATTCATTCGTTTCTTGAATCTAACTCTCCCGATATTAGATAAATAGATGAGGTTACGAGATCCTCTCCCAATTCACTCGCAAACAAGAATAAGAACCAAGAATAAATAAACCTTGAATAGAAAAGTGAAAACTCTTATTACCTAAACAAAATCCAATAGTTTCTCACAACCACAAAACTCAATAACCATAGCCAAATAGACTTAGTTCATGGCTAGGTTCCAAAGAAACACAAGATAAATAATCTCTAGCATGAACCTAATTGAACAAGAAAGAAAAACATGAAGAATGAAGCTTGTCGAAATCTCCTTGCCCTAGATGCTTGTCGAAAATTCTCTCCTCTTCTTGCTCTCCTTTGGAGTTGTCGAAATTCCTCTAATTTATAGGGCTAGGTCAAAGTCCTTCTTTGAGGATGAAGTTAAGTTGGAATTAAATTATCTTTAAAGAATATAATTCTTTATTATAATTATATTCCTTATAGAACTTCTCCTATCTTCTTGGAATTTAATTCTTCTTTAATCTCTTCATGGAAATCAAACTCCTTTGGGATTTAGCTTTGCTCCACATCATCTTGGGCTTGTCTAGTCATCAATTTCGACTACCATATCACCTTGTTCTTTGTCGACAATTGCCCTGGCAACTGGCTCGGCGTCTCCTTCATGCATTGCCCTGGCAACTAGCTTTGGCAAGTGATCCTGCACATACACACAAAACACACCAAAGCAGCATCTTTTTCCCACAAAAACTACCAAGTTATGTAATCAAACTCAACGATGGAAGGAAACATGGATTAATGCATGAATGGCTAATTATGAAACTAATATGAGCCTAAGTCTAACAATAATATGAGTAAAAAGGGTAAGAAAAATAGTACTTTTGAAGACTTATCAAGATGCATAGAGACAAACCTACTGTTGAACTGGGAAAAATGCCACTTCGTGGTGAAGGAGGGCATTGTTCTAGGGCACAAGGTAAGTGAGAGAGGGTTAGAAGTGGATCAAGCAAAAGTTGAGGTAATTAAGCAGCTACCGCCTCCAACAAGTGTCAAAGGTATAAGGAGCTTTTTAGGACATGCCAATTTTTATCGGCGTTTCATTAAAGACTTTTCAAAAATTGCTAAACCTTTATGCTTGTTGTTAGAACATAATGCCACTTTTACATTTAACAATTCTTGTTTGAGAGCATTTTAGGAGCTTAAAGAAAAGTTGATCAATGCCCCTATAGTTGTGGCACCGGACTAGAATGAGCCCTTCGAGCTCATGTGTGATGCCAGCGACTATGCCATTGAAGCAGTCTTGGGACAAAGGCATGGCAAGGTTTTTCATGCCATCTACTATGCCAACCGAACATTGAACGAAGCACAACTAAATTACTCTACGACCGAGAAGAAATTTCTTGCAGTTGTATTTGCTTTTGACAAATTTAGATCTTATTTAATTGGTAACAAGGTTGTGGTTTTTACAAATCATTCGGTATTGAAGTATCTCTTGGCAAAGAAGGATGCCAAGCCCAGACTAATCTGATGGACACTCCTGCTTCAAGAATTTGACCTTGAAATTTGAGACAAAAAGGGCAGTGAAAACCTAGTAGCTGACCATCTCTCACATTTGGAGCATCATCTTGAAAATGGTAAGACCAATTTGATAAGAGATGAATTTTCTGACGAATATTTACTTGCAGTTAATGCCATGCCATGGTATGCCGATATTGTCAATTACTTGGTAACTCAGACAGTGTGCCGACCAAGTGATCCGAGCCAATATTGTTCAAACAGTGTGCCAACCAAGTGATCCGTCGGTGTGTGCCTGAGGATGAACAACGTAACATATTGCATCTATGCCATGCCGCACCATATGGAGGTTACTTTGCTGGGGTAAAGACCGTTGCCAAGGTGTTGCAGTCAGGATCCTTTTGGCCCACACTACATAAGGATGCCCATGAGTATGCCAAGGCATGCGATTGATGCCAACGGACAGGAAACATCTCTGGCAGACACCAACTGTCGCTCCAAAACATTATGCCTGTGGATTTATTTGATGTATGAGGGATAGACTTTATGGTTCCTTTTCCACCCTCATTT
The DNA here is from genome assembly GCA_019671005.1 of Hibiscus mutabilis. NCBI lineage: Eukaryota > Viridiplantae > Streptophyta > Magnoliopsida > Malvales > Malvaceae > Hibiscus > Hibiscus mutabilis. The sequence continues at coordinate 34,393,768 of CM033733.1, read as the reverse complement.
GGTAATGTATACATTCTTGTGGTTGTTGACTACGTATCTAAGTGGGTAGAAGCTATTGCTCTTCCAACGAACGATGCCAAGGCCGTTGCCAAGTTCTTACATAAGCATATCTTTACTACATTTGGCGCCCCTAGAGTGATTATTTATGATGAGGGCACTCATTTTAAATGTAATCTAATTTCTAAAGCCTTGTGCATGTATGGTATACAGTAGAGAATTGCCACAGCATATCGTCCACAAACAAACGGGCAAGCTGAGATTTCAAATAAGGAGATTAAAAAAACTCTAGAGAAGAATGTTAATCCATCAAGGAAAAACTGGTCCTTGAGGCTAGACAAGTCCTTGTGGGCTTACAAGACCGCATTTAAAACTCCTTTGGGTACGTCACCATTTAGACTTGTTTTCGAAAAACCATGCCATCTGCCAGTGGAGCTTGAGCATAAAGCCTACTAGGCCATCAGAACACTTGGCATGGCATGGAGAGCTGCTGGAGAAAAGAGTTTACTAGACCTAAATAAGTTAGAGGAATTCAGAACACAAGCCTATGAGAACGCCAGGATCTACAAAGAAAAAGCGAAATATTGGCATGACAGTAGGATGATGCCAAGACAGTTTGAGGTAGGCCAAAATGTTTTGTTATTTAACTCATGGTTTAAGTTGTTTCCAAGGAAACTCAGATCAAGATGGACAGGCCCTTATGAAGTTGTGAAGCCCTAAACTCATGGAGCTGTAGACATCAAGAATTTGAACACGGGTGAAATCTTTAAGGTGAATGGCCAATGTTTGAATCAGTACATGGAAGGTGATCAGAACAATGCCAAAGAGGTGACTCTCTTGGTAGAGGTAACATGAAAACACCATCAGGTTTGAACTTTTGTAAATATTAGGATAGATGTATTTTTTCTTCTTTTTTTAGGTTTTTAGGTTTTTAATTATTTTTCTTTCTTTTTAAGTTTCAAGTTTTTATTCCTTTACCGTGTTGAAAGGTTTCCTTTGAGTTGTGCAGATTCATTATGCCAGGAACACTGCCAGGATCGCTGGCAGGGGCTAACACGTCAACAGAAAAATCTGCCAGACGCAGTGCCATAGTAACTTGGCATGCAGCGGTGCACAAGATATAAGGAAGAGAAAAAAAACCTAGTTTTATCGGCCCAGTAAAATAAGAAAGAGTTATTTTTTATTTGACTTTAAACCCTAGCCGCCCAAAATCTCGGTTGAAATCTAAATTTCGAACCAATCACCTTATTACTCCAATCCTTACCCTATCTTACCACCTATCACCTTATCGCTCCACCTTCTTTTTAAATTAATTCTTTTATTTTCCATCATTATCCCTAATTACTACTCCCATTAAAACACTCAACCAACCTACAACATTTCACTTTCTCACCTAGCTAGTTAAAAAAACCCAAACAACTCTCTCACTTTTTACATTCCTTTCGATAAGCAAGTACACAATCCAAATCATCCCTTTTCTTCCTCTTTCAACACCTTTTCAAGTTTCTTCAACGAGTTTCAGTGGCTTCTTCTTCTACTCCCTTTAAACGATTCTTCAACGAGGAGATCGAGAAAAAGTTCGAATCCAACTTTGCCTCGAGGAGTTTTTGCTATGAGAAGCACTTCGACCTCAAAACAGAGAAGAACAATGGCTTCCCTCCGGAAGTCATGTCTACGATTAACTTGCACAAATGGACTTAGTTCTTCCAGTAAAGGGGAGGTTTATGCCACAATCGTCCAAGAATTCTATGCGCACCTTGTGACCAAGGATTCGCCATTCTTGATGATTAGAGGTAAATGTGTTCGTTTCGATGAAGGTTATATTAATAATATGTTTGAGTTAGATGGTGTAGAGGATGAGTATTTCGAGTATACGGATTCAATGAACACTGCCAAGAGAAAGAGGCTGCTAGCAGATCTGTGTGAGCCTGGCACGGCATGGACAGTTTCATCCAAGGGGCACCATACGGTGAAGAGGCTAGCATTGAAACCACAATAGAGAGGATGGAATCACTTCCTCAAGGCTAATCTGATGCCCACATCCCATAACGAGATCATGTCAGAAAAAGAGGATGATTTTGTTGCACTCTATTGTTATGGGGCGCAAGATCAATATTGGCAAGCTTATTATTAAGGAAACCTACAAGTGCGCAGCGAAAGGTACTGCCAGCTTGTTTTTCCCTTTGTGTATTTCTAACATTTGTATGCTCCATGATGTGCCAAGGCTGGACACGAATAAGGGGAAAATGATCAAAGGAACAACAATTACTACGGCTATATGGAGGAATCTAGTTGCTGCCGAGCCCAAGGACAAGGGAAAGGGAAAGGCAAGGGCACCCACACCAAAGCCCAATGAGTCTAGGGCCACGCCAGCAACCATACCTGAAACTATGCCAGACAGCTCAATGGCAATGTTGTCCCAAATTCACCAACGCCATGAGATTATTCTCCAAAAGCTGGAAAAAGATGGGGAGCTCAATGTCAAGATGCGACACTATATCCAGGCTAGGGATGTTGTGATCATAAAGGCTCTTACAAAATTATCAACTGATTTTGTGCCAGAGTTTCCAGACTTCCCTGCCGAGCTCTCTGCCAGCGATAATGCCATGCCAGCTAGTCTAGTTCATACCCCGTCTGATGCCACAGTCCCGTTGTCTCCAGTTGAAGTAGAGTCTGCCAGTTCTGATTCTTCATCTGAATCAAAGGAAACCAAAGCCAAGTCGCCAGTAACACATACTGTCCATACGTCATCTAATGCCACCGATGCACCAGCTGCATCAGAGCCTGGCAAGGAAAAGGAAGAAGTTGGAGCCTACACTACCGCTTCAAAATCAAACCTGAAAAGAAAGAAGCACATGGCCTCTGATCGTGGGCCTTATGTGAGAAGAAAGACTCGTTTCGTACGGAAACTAGTTTTCGAATGGGACTCTTCTTCTTCCTAAACTCCTTTTACATTTCATTGTACTGCATTACATGATCATGCATTTTATTTTACTATTTTTTGTATATATGTGTTGTTTCATGCATTGAGGGCAATGGACATCTTGGGTTTGGGGGTGCGGATTTCTTCGCATTATGCCATGCATTTCATGTTTAATTTTTGTTTTCATGCATCTAGGTCATTTAGAGTAGATGCATACCGAACCACTAAAAAAATGAAAATGAAAATTTTGCCTCGGTTTAATTTTGAAAAATGTTAACAATTGTTAGGCAAGCTTAATTTGATCTAGGTGTTTGTCCAATGAGGAAACTTTAATCCTTAGTTGTCATGCCATGCCAGCAGAGTAGTATGCCAGGTTAGCTTGGCAATTGATCTCTAGTTTAGGGAATTGAACTTACACTTAACACGTTGTATGTATCTAGCTCCTTAGCAAACTTAGACTTTTTGAAACTATGCTCAGATTTAAAAAAATTATGCCATGGTAAAAAGAAATAAATAAGGCAGCATTGTTCTACCAAGGCAAGAAAAAAATAGAACTCTCCTTTGCCTTAGGGATAATAAGCTACTTGGGGCTTCGTGGTTTGCTCCCTCTTAGTTCTCAAGTCCAAAACCTTAGGGTATGAGTTGAAGAGAAAGCCTAGTGATGTCTAGATTAAGGTGGGGATTCGTGGTATGCTCCATCTTATCTCTCATGCTAAATAGTGTCACGAAGCAAGCTAAATTAATGCCAACAGAAACCCTTGGCAGAAAAAAAATTTGAGTTTAGGTAGTAAAATTTGTCTAAGGGAGTGAAAGGATACTTGCTGCATATTGCCTACACTTATGCACTCTTCATGATCTTAGAATAGAGTTATATTGCTGCACTTGAATTACTACCTGCTTGGCATTATTGCACTGAGATACTGAGGACAGAAAAATAGCCAAATTCTGCTTGCCAACACGTGTTGGCATTCAACCAAAATTTTGTTGAGGTAACTTTTTCACAGTTTTTATTTTTATTTTTATTGCATTACTTGAGGACAAGCAATGAGTTAGGTTTGGGAGGGTGTAACCTCTCCAAAACTACTATTTTTAATGTCGATCTTATAATGCTTTTGCTTGTTTTTAGGTACATTTAGTTCCATTAGGATGTTAGAATCATGCATTTGCATAAGGAGTTTAGAGTTTTGTCTATGCCAGTGTAAAGGGTTGTTTTGTTGGAAATTTAGCAGGTTTGGAAAGGGATTTAGCCCAGGAAAGAACCTTAGGAAGGAATGCCAGAGAGAATGCCAAGTGTTGTTGGCGCAGATGGACTAGACAATGCCAAGTGTTGCGCGTAATAAGTGCTACGCAAATGTGCAAGTATACACGTCGCAAGTTATAGTATAAAAGATATCGTCTCCACAGGGATTGGTGCCACTTCAAGAATCTAGTCTCTTGCACTGTAAAAAGTAAAAACACAAGTAAAGGATTATAGGAGTTTAACTAATAACTAATCTAGAAAAAAATAAAGTAAATGAATAGATGAGATCAATTGAGAGAGAGATAGGCCAGGTTATCGTGAGTTGAGGTGTGATAGCCGATTGGATCGTTTTGGTAAAAGAGTGCACGGGCAACTCAGTTGCCGTGGCAACTTGCACAACGGGGTTGCCTTGGCAACTAATCGATGGTTGCCTGGGCAACTACTTGGGCGTCTAGGCAGCAACCTTCAAGGTTCGGCAGAGCGTTCTTCAATGGTTTCTTCTTATCCCTAAGTCGAAACTCTAGCTACTTGTGCATGCCTTGATAATACATCCCTGCGTGAATCAAGAGTGAACAACAACCAATCTTGCGCTCCTCTTAGCCGTTGAAATCCTTAACTTATTCCTAAGCCGAATTAATCTTCACCATCAATAGATTGAATAAAGATCATATTCATTCGCTTCTTGAATCTAACTCTCCCGATATTAGATAAATAGATGAAATCACGAGATCCTCTCCCAATTCACTCGCAAACAAGAATAAGAACCAAGAATGAATAAACCTTGAAATAGAAAAGTGCAAACTCTTATTACCTAAACAAAAACAAATAGTTTCTCACAACCACAAAACACAATAACCATAGCCAAATAGATTTAGTTCATGGCTAGGTTCCAAAGAAACACAAGATAAATAATCCCTAGCATGAACCCAATCGAGCAAGAAAGAAAAGGATGAAGAAGGAGGCTTGTCGAAATCCTCCTTGCCCTAGATGCTTTTCGAAAATTCTCTCATCTTGCCCTCCTTGGACTTGTCGAAATTCCCCTCTCTTGCTCTCTCCATCTTGTTGAAATCTCCATCTTATTTATAAGGCTAGGCCGAAGTCCTTCTTTGAGAAGGAAGTTAAGTTGGAATTAAATTATCTTTAAAGAATATAATTCTTTATTATAATTGTATTCCTACTAGAACTTCTCCTATCTTCTTGGAATTTAATTCTTCTTTAATCTCTGCATGGAAATCAAATTCCTTTGGGTTTGGGCTTAGCTCCACGTCATCTTGGGCTTGTGTAGTCATCAATTTCGACTACCATATCACCTTTGCTCTTGTCAACAATTGCCATGGCAACTGGCTCTGCGTCTCCTTCATGCATTGCCCTGGCAACTAGCTCTAGCCTTGCTTTGGCAAGTGATCCTACACATACACACAAAACACACCAAAGCAGCATATTTTCCCACAAAAACTACCAAGTTATGTAATCAAGCTCAACGATGGAAGGAAACATGGATTAATTCATGAATGGCTAATTATGCAACTAATATGAGCCTAAGTCTAACAATAATATGAGTAAAAAAGGTAAGAAAAATAGTACTTTTGAACACTTATCACACCCCCAAACTCAAACTATTGCTTGTCCTCAAGCAATGCAAACTCATAGTTACCTGCCAAGACTTCAATTTTCACAAACTTAGCTTTGAACTTGATTTCAATTCTCTGAACCGGGGCACAAAGTATGATTGGCTTTTTATTTTTCGGAAAACTTAGGAATTACTCGGAATCAAACTATAATGCTTGTGAGTGTGTGCGGAGTTGTGTGCAAGTTGATTTTTCGGATTCTATGCAAATAATAGGTTTTCAAATTACTTCATTGGGTTCTTTTTACATGTTTTAACTAGAGCCAGTTTTGGGCACCTCTAGTGTTGTGTTTTTAGTTTTCTTAAGTTAATTTATTCGACTAGAGCTGGTTTCGGGCTCCTCTAGCGATCAATTTTTTTTGCACATACTAGAGCCAGTTTCGGGCACCTCTAGCGATAAATTTTTAGCACATGCTAGAGCCAATTTCGGGCACCTCTAGCATTCATCCAATTTTTATTCTAATCCCCCAATTTGTTAATTATCAACCTAAGTTCACTAGAATTCCTTAAATCAATCAAACCACAACAGTGTTTCATCAAAATTAGTATCATAGTAAAATTCTAAGTTTTTCCATGGTTATCCTAGAATAAAAATTCTATCAATTAAGTGCATTGGCAAAGTCATCATCGGATATTCATCAAATCTAAGCAATTTGTGTTCCAATTGAAGGCATGGCAAGCAATTTATGTATCCTAAATGTAACATTTAAGATGAATGTAACTAAACATGGTAACTACTAATAACAATCCCCCCCCAAACTCGAGTGAGGCATTGTCCTCAATGCATGCATAAAAATAACGAAAAAAATAAAATGCATACGAGGACTTACTCTGAGAGTTCGTCATCGTAGATGATTAGTTTCCTTTTGGTCGGTGTCTATATTTTCTTGCTTGAACGCAATGGTTCTTTTCTTGTTGCCGGTGGTGGAATCGATCCTCATACGGGGTTGTCCTCATCGTCCTCTTCATCAATAGCATCGGCTTTTCGCTTGGAGGATTCAATTGGTGCGGTCTTTGTTGGTTCAATGGAGGACTCGTCCGAATCTAAAAAATCAGAAAATGATTCTGTAGGAGTTGATTCGGGCATAGGTGTTTTACCTTTGCCTTTTGCAGTGGTTGCCGAGATGTCTTCAGCTTTGGTTGCCGTGGCATCTTCAGGGTTGATTGCCGTGGTGTCAGCTTGTGCATGCACGAAGTAGGTTGCCGTGGCATCATCTGTTGAGGTTGTCGTGGTGACTGCTTCATTGGTTGTCGGGGAAAGGATCTCAGCGGGAAAGATTGGGAATGGCACGCAATTGTCCGGGTACTTTTCTAGGATGACTTGGGTGATTGAATTGTTGTGCTCTTTCTTGTACCACATGAACATTAGTTGCCGGTCTTCAATTTGCCTTAAGTGGCTTGCCAATAGGTGCAAGAGTGCTTCAAAGTGTCCCGGGGTCGATGGCCGAGTTGCCCGGGCGTTAGGTGCTTGGGCATTATGGATTGTCGGGGCGGCAGGAGTTGTCGTGGCAATTGGAGGTCTTGAAGAATCTCTCGGTGCCTCTCCCATTAACTTTCGGATTAGTGCTTGATTCCAACCAGACTTGGGTAGGGCCTTTTCATCGGTGGACTCACTTGGGACATGCATCTCCTTGCAAAGATTAGAAATTAAGCTAGGGAAGAAAAGAGAACCCTTATCTTTTGAGCTGCATACAAAAATCTCATCACAAATAATTTTTCCAATGTTAATGATGCGATTATGCAAAATAGAATGTATGAGCAAAAGACGTGGTATATCAAAGGTAGTATTGTGTGTGGTGGGCATTAAAGAAGTTTTAACAAACATATTCCATAGTTTTGCCTCGGGTTTAAGCTGAAGGCGATTTACCGTGCCCTTGTATTTCCCGTCGTTCCAATGAGTTCCTGGTTGAGTGAGTTCTTGAAGCACCTTGTCGAGTTGCTTGGGAGTGATTTGATCAACGAAGGCTTGATGCTCATCCTTCTCAATGTAAAGCCCGTAAAAGGTGTTGACGCTTTCGGGACTTATGAGTATGGCCTTGTCACGAACAAAAACATAAGGATTATCCGGGTTAGGTGAGTGAGCATAGAATTCTCTTACCCATGAGATGTTACCCGGTTCCGGTTGATGGCAAAAGATTTGCCACTTTTGATGTGCAATCCTCTCGAATATGAATGGTTCAAGGCCGAAATCTTGATGAGAGTTGGAGTATTCAAAGCCTTGTTCTTCATGAATCTTTCGGCTTTCAAACTTGGATTGAAATCTTTCTTGAACCACCGGTGTAGCAAACTTCTTGTATCTTGGTTCTTTGGAGGAACTTGGATGAACTAAAAGTTTAATCTTGGATGCCATGGATGATCTTGGTTGTGAGTTTTGTAAAAACAAAGAAAAGAAAAGAAAAGAAACTAAAAAAAAGTTGCAAGATAGAAAGTAGGAATAGGTTAAGGGTGATGGGTTTTATAGAAACGATAGGTGGGTGGGATTAGGGGGAAACGAAAAAGGGTTTAGGGTGAGGGAGAAGTTGTCGACAAGGGGTTGTGGTTAGGGTGGATTGGAGGCTTTATATAAGCCTTAGATTCAGCCCATTAGTTTCCTTGTTGAAGATGTTTTCCTACTTGGATTAGAATTCCTCTTTATCTTGAACTTTTTTTCCTACAATTCAAAGACAAATCAAATAAGGATTAGAATTAAATTAATAAAAGAAAATAAATAAAGATGTATAAAGGGATTCTAAAAAAATCTATCCTAAAAAATATATATATAATAATCGGAAATAGTAAAAAAAATAAAAAAAATCGAAATAAAATACAATAAATACTTAATCGAAAATAAAAATAAAAATAAATAAATAAAAATAAAATAAAACTACTAATATCAGAAGGGAGAGCATGCTCATGCATCTCCTAAGTTGACCACTTCCTTGTTACGTTCCACATGGGCACCATTGTAGTGCTTCAATCTTTGTCCATTAACTTTGAATTCATGGTTGTCAGAGATGGACTTGATTATCACAGCACCATGGGAGAATGGTTTGATGACTTCGAATGGTCCCGACCATCTTGATTTCAGCTTTCCCGGGAAAAGTTTTAGTCGAGAATTGAATAGGATAACTAGTTGCCCTGGCGTGAATTGCCGTGGCAATAGTTTCTTGTCGTGCCATCGCTTTGTTTTCTCCTTGTAGATTCGTACATTGTTATAGGCGAGTGCACGGAATTCTTCTATCTCATTGAGATCCATCAAACGCTTTTGTCTGGCACTTTCCCAATCCATATTCACGGTCTTGATTGCCTAGTATGCCTTGTGTTCGATTTCCAGCGATAGATGGCATGTTTTGCCATAGACAAGTCGGAAGGGGGACATACCTAAAGGTGTTTTGAATGCAGTGCGATATGCCCAAAGTGCGACATCTAGTCTTAATGACCAATCCTTCCTTGAGGGATTTACGACTTTCTCGAGTATTCCCTTCAACTCCCGGTTAGAAATTTCTGCTTGCCCGTTGGTTTGTGGGTGATATGCCGCGGCGATCTTGTGTGATATGCCGAAGCGTTGCAACATCTTGGCAATTAGTCTGTTGTCAAAATGCTTGCCTTCGTCACTGATAATTGCTCTTGGCATCCCAAACCGTGTAAATATGTTTTTTCGCAAGAATCGTTGCACGGTCTTGGAATCGTTGTTGGGAACCGCAGCTGCCTCCACCCATTTAGACACATAGTCGACGGCAAGTAAGATGTAGAGGTTGCGAATGAAGATGGGAAAGGTCCCATAAAATCGATCCCCCATACATCGAACAATTCCACCTCGATTATGTTCTGGAGCGGCATCTCATGTCGTCTAGAGATATTGCCCGATCCTCCGCAACGATCACATTGCTTGTAAAAGTCTTGGGCATCTTTGTACAATGTTGGCCAATACAACCCGGATTGCAAAACTTTGGCGCATGATACGAGTTCCTCCAAAATGTCCTCCATAGGGTGAAGAATGGCATTGCGAGTACATTCTGTTGCTCTCTTCTTGAGGACACATCGGCGTATAACCTGATCTACACATTGTTTAAACAATAGAGGCTCGTCCCAAAAGTAATGCTTAGCATCATGGCGGAACCGCTTCTTCCCTTGGTGAGTAATGCCATAAGGTAAAATACCACAAACAAGGAAATTAACTAAATCCGCGTACTAGGGTATTGCCGAGGCATGTGCTGCCGTGGTGACTGCTCCCAAAATTGCCGAGGCGTGCGCGTCAAAGGCTGCTGCGGCATCGAGAGTTGTCGAGGAATGCGCATCCATGGTTGCCGAGGCAACTAAACTTTGTTCATCTAGGAATGCATCGCATATCTCTAAATTCGCGTCCTCCTCCTATTGCCTTCTTGTGTAGCATCAACATTTTGATCAGCTTCTTTTCTTGGTCGATTTACTAGCCAATTTGCCTTTTCTTGTTGTTCCCCATTGACCGGTTCTTCATACTCCTCAGGTTCCTCTTGTTTGGCAATGTAGTCGCCGAGGCAACTAAATTTCTCGTCGAAGTTAAACTCTGTCGTGGCATGAAGAAGTTGGCATTCTTCTGGATCATCGGCATGCCTTAGTGTTTGGAACACATTTAGTTTAACTTGTTGGTCATTCACCCTCATTGTGAGTTCTCCCTTTTCAACATCGATCAAGGTTCTCCCTGTTGCTAGGAATGGTCTCCTGAGAATGATGGGTGCATGCACATCTGCTTCACAATCAAAAATAATAAAGTCAGCGGGAAAAATAAATTTATCAACTTTTACCAGTATGTCCTCGATTTTCCCTCTGGATGCACATAGGATCTGTCGGCTAGCTGTAGCATAACTGTTGTAGGTCTTGCCTTCTCGATTCCCAGTTTCTGGAAAACCGATTTAGGCATCAAGTTTATGCTAGCCCCAAGGTCGCATAATGCTTTCCTGGCATAGTGATTTCCAATGGAACAGGGTATTGTGAAACTTCCGGGATCCTTCAATTTGGGTGGCATACGATTGTGCAACATTGCCATGCATCCCTTTATTGCGACAACTGTTTCAAACTCTCCTAGCCTTGTTCTCTTGGACACAATGTCTTTAAGAAACTTGGCATAGTTTGGAATTTGTTCAATTGCTTCCACCAATGGCAAGTTGATGTGGACTTGCTTTAGGATATCAAGAAACTTCTTGAATTGGAAATCTTGCTTTTGTTGCTTCAACCTTTGTGGGAATGGTGGTGGAAGTCGGATATTTCGATCCTTTCATTAGTTTGAAACCTGATTGACGGCATTGCCGGGACAACTGGAGTTGCCGAGGCGTTATCAACTGGGGTTGCCGAGGCGTGCTTATCGGAAGTTGCCGAGGCATCTTTATCGTCAGTTGCTGAGGCGTGCTTATTGCCGGTTGCCGCGGCAATTCCTGGTTCAGCATCTGAGGCTTTGCTGCTAGGTTCGTCTTGATCTTTTTGTGGAGATTTGTTTGATGAGCGGGTTTGAACCTCTCTAAGTTGTTGGCCACTTCTAGTGGTGATCGCCTTACATTGCTCATGGCCAGTTCCTCTTGTGACTTCAGTATCGCTAGGTAAACCTCCTTTCGACCTAGTATTCAGATTTTGAGCAAACTGTCTGACTTGATTTTCCAATGATTTGATTGCCGCCTCTTGGTTTTGCAATCTCATCTCGGTCCTGTTAATAAAAGCATCAGTTCTTTTTATGAAATTACTATTCTCAGCCATATAAGATTCAGTTTTCATCATAAAAGCATTTAGAGAATTTTCCAAAGAACTGGATGTCGTCGGTTGTTACTGTGGCAACTGTTGCCGTGGCATATTCTGCAGGAATCCCGATGCTTGTGCATTCTGATTGTTTTGGTTTAGAGCATTGTTGGGATTACTCCATGAAAAATTCAGGTGCTTCTTCCAAGCTGGATTGTATGTATTGGACATCACATTGTTGTTCTGATTGTAATTCCCCACATAGAAGCTGGATTCCAGATTCTGCATACATTCAGAAGAATTATGGTTATCACCACATAACTCACAAAAAGAATCCATTACCTTGACTTCATGTGTGTTGTTTGGTTTTTGCATGTTCTGGACCATCTTGGTTAAAGTGGCCAATTGTGCCAAAATTGAATCTGATGATCCTAGTTCATGTATTGTGGCTTGGCGTCTAACTCCTCCTCTTCTAGTAGATGGGAATTGATAATCATTCTTGGCCAGCCTGTTTAAAATTTGCATTGCTTCCTCCGACGACTTATCTAGAAGTATGTCGTTTGCCGAGGCATCTAGCATCATCCTTGTTGGTGTATTCACGGCGTTGTAAAACATTGTTACTTGAGTCCACACCAGGAATCCGTGTAGGGGGCATTTGTGTAGAAGTTCTCTATATCGCTCCCAAGCCTCGTACATGGATTCATCATCTGCCTGCCGAAAAGAAGTAATGTCGTTACGAAGCTTATCAGTTAAATTTGTAGGATTAAATCTAGCAAGGAAATCACGACAAAGATCAGTCCAAGATGCTATTGATCCGGCAGGAATGCTATTCAACCATGCTTTCGCCCTATCCCTTAGTGAATAGGGGAATAATCTTAATCGTAAGACATCGGGGGTGACTCCGTGTATTTTGAACGAGTTGCAAATCTCGAGGAAAGATTTCAGATGTTGTCGTGCATCTTCAGTTGCTGAGCCGCCAAATTGACCTATTGTGTTGATCATATTAAACATTACTGGTTTCAACTCAAAGTGGTCGACTTCAATTTCAGGTGCGACAACTCATGGGTTAAGTCCATCAAGATCTTCTTCAAGATAGTCTTGAATAGTTCTGTTTCGTGCAAGAATCACTCCTCCTCCTGCTCGAACATCTTGATTCATATTGCCGTCTTGATTAGCCATTGCTACTCTTATCCTTCGTCTAAGTCTTTGTAAGGTTCGTTCGATTTCTGGATCAAAGGGATATTCTGGTGAAGTCGGTCTCGCCCTGATCATATACCAATGCAAAACCAAAGTTTGTTAGCCCTTTGAATTTTAAACAAGAAAAGTAAAAAGAAAGTGCAAGAAAATAAAAACAAAGTCGCTATTGCCAATCCCCGGCAACGGAGCCAAAAACTTGTTGCGCGTAATAAGTGCTACGCAAATGTGCAAGTATACACGTCGCAAGTTATAGTATAAAAGATATCGTCTCCACGGGGATTGGTGCCACTTCAAGAATCTAGTCTCTTGCACTGTAAAAAGTAAAAACACAAGTAAAGGATTATAGGAGTTTAACTAATAACTAATCTAGAAAGCAATAAAGTAAATGAATAGATAAGATCAATTGAGATAGAGATAGGCCAGGTTATCGTGAGTTGAGGTGTGATAGCCGATTGGATCGTTTTGGTAAAAGAGTGCACGGGCAACTCAGTTGCCGTGGCAACTTGCACAACGGGGTTGCCTTGGCAACTAATCGATGGTTGCCTTGGCAACTACTTGGGCGTCTGGGCAGCAACCTTCAAGGTTCGGCAGAGCCTTTTTCAATGGTTTCTTCTTATCCCTAAGTCGAAACTCTAGCTACTTGTGCATGCCTTGATAATACATCCCTGCGTGAATCAAGGGTGAACAACAATCAATCTTGCGTTCCTCTTAGCCGTTGAAATCCTTAACTTATTCCTAAGCCGGATTAATCTTCACCATCAATAGATTGAATAAAGATCATATTCATTCATTTCTTGAATCTAACTCTCCCGATATTAGATAAATAGATGAAATCACGAGATCCTCTCCCAATTCACTCGCAAACAAGAATAAGAACCAAGAATGAATAAACCATGAAATAGAAAAGTGCAAACTCTTATTAGCTAAACAAAAACCAATAGTTTCTCACAACCACAAAACACAATAACCATAGCCAAATAGATTTAGTTCATGGCTAGGTTCCAAAGAAACACAAGATAAATAATCCCTAGCATGAACCCAATCGAACAAGAAAGAAAAGGATGAAGAATAAGGCTTGTCAAAATCCTCCTTGCCCTAGATGCTTGTCAAAAATTCTCTCCTCTTGCCCTCCTTGGACTTGTCGAAACTCCCCTCTCTTGTTCTCTCCATCTTGTCGAAATCTCCATCTTATTTATAGGGCTAGGCCAAAGTCCTTCTTTGAGGAGGAAGTTAAGTTGGAATTAAATTATCTTTAAAGAATATAATTCTTTATTATAATTGTATTCCTACTATAACTTCTCCTATCTTCTTGGAATTTAATTCTTTTTTAATCTCTGCATGGCAATCAAATTCCTTTGGGTTTGGGCTTTGCTCCACGCCATCTTGGGCTTGTCTAGTCATCAATTTCGACTACCATATCACCTTTGCTCTTGTCGACAATTGCCATAGCAACTAGCTCGGCGTCTCCTTCATGCATTACCCTGGCAACTAGCTCGGCGTCTCCTTCATGCATTGCCCTGGCAACTAGCTCTAGCCTTGCTTTGGCAAGTGATCCTGCACATACACACAAAACACACCAAAGCAGCATCTTTTCCCACAAAAACTACCAAGTTATGTAATCAAGCTCAACGATGGAAGGAAACATGGATTAATGCATGAATGGCTAATTATGCAACTAATATGAGCCTAAGTCTAACAATAATATGAGTAAAAAGGGTACGAAAATAGTACTTTTAAACACTTATCACCAAGCACCGGATGGCAGAGAAGTGCACTTGACACCATGCCAAGAAGTTGTTGGACCCCTAAAAAATAGGACATGATCAAGCTCTGAGAAAATAACAATTGGAACAATCTCCGAAAAATAGCGGATAAGATAGTGCCAAGACTTATTGGCAGATTCATGCCAAGCTTGGATGCCAGTCAGCGTCGGTAGGATGACGTCAGCCTTAGCCTGATCAGCTCTCATTCAAATCTGGATAAGAAGATAATCCTTATCCTTTGAGCAATTAAAATTCAAAATTTGAAGAGCTAGTCCTATCCCTTCCTCGCACGCCTATTTAAACACCAACCAAACTAGACTTTGGGGAGATAAGAAGAAGATCAGAGTGAGGAGTTGGTGTGTGACAATTGACAACCGGCTGTACCTAGGAAGGGTGGTTTGACCAGCTTGGCCGAGAAGCCTAAAACTTGAAGGGCTGCATCAAGAGACCCCTTCTAGCCCATTCTCTCTTTCAAGTTATTTTTATTTTGTTTCTAATAATGATGTATTTCAAAAAATTTTGTGGGTTGCCGGTTAAATCCCTCACCATGAACTAATTTAATAGTTGGTGGGGGATGTTTGCGTTAAACGCTATTTTATGTTTTAGTAAATCTGCCTTGGCAATGTTTTTACTATTCGGCATACTCTAATATTTCCTAAATACTATGCCAAGCGAGAGCTGCAACTGTTGGCCTATTACACCTCAATATCTTAACAGACTTGGGGTGGCAACGATTAAGTTGTTGAATACTGAGGAAAAAAGCTTCGAGAGAAGTCGTTCAAGTAGATGAACTTACTTCGGAAGTGAAATCTACCCCTTAGGAGTATAGATTGGATCTTAATCAAATTGGTTTATTTACAAACAAACACTATAGAGATATAGGGGTTTTTACATGATCAATTTAGGGCAATGACCATCGAGAGAGGCTTTGATCATTTTGAATCTGCTCGGCAAACAATGCCAAGACAGGTTGTTATTAAAGGCTGGCAAGGCATGAATAGCGTGAAAACCAGGCATTCCCTGCCAATGCTCATCATTCGTTAAAGCACCTTCCTTGCCAATGTCTTTACTTTATTTTCATTCCTTTACTTTTCAATTATTTTCCAAAACCAATTTCAAATCAAATCAACCTTTTTCTTAAGGCAAGTAACAATCAAGGCAATTAAATTCCAAGTCAATCTCTATGGGATCGATACTCAGCTTACCAGCTGTATTACTTACAGACCGTGTATACTTGCACGCAAAAGACTCATTTTGGCACTATTTATTATTTTTCCAACACACATTTTTTGCCACTCTTGCCAGCATTCACTCAGAGAGTCTACACTGGTGTATTGCAAAGACAAAAAGGCATGCGATAAAAGTCAAATATCCCAAAAAGGTAAGTAAAAGTAGTCTTCTCCTGGTTCTCGGGTGCAATAGCAATTTGATTGTAGCCATAATATCCATCTAAAAACAATAATACTCTTTACCCACGAGTCGATCTAGCATCTGATCAATGAAAGAAAGAGGAAAATGATCATTCTTTGTGGCTTCATTGAGACATCTGTAGTCCATACAAATATGTCAACCCGTAGGAATGTGAGTTGGAATCAGCTCATTAGCATCGTTATGGACTATAGTGATGCCACTTTTCTTAGGAACATAGTGTACTAGACTCACCCATGCGCTATCAAAAATTTTATAGATAATTCTTGTGTCCAACCATTTAAGGATTTCCTTCTTGACCACTTCCTTCATCTTTTCATTTAATATTCTCTACGACTTAATGGACTGATGGTTTTCATCATCCAGCTTAATCTTGTGCATACAATAAGAAGGACTAATGCCCTTGATATCAGCAATTGTCTAAGCAATAGCACGCTTGTGTCGCTTCAGAATATATATCAACTTAGCTTTTTGTATTGCGTCCAAAGTTGCAGAGACAATAACTGAAAGTGTTTCTGCATCTCCAAGGAATACATATTTGAGATTAGCTGGCAATGGCTTAAGTTCCAGATCAAGGGCTTCTTCAATACGCATTTTAAAAGTAAGAATTGGCTGGTGAACAAGATCTAAAGATTTGACTTGCCATTTATGATTAACTATAGTAGTGAGAACTTTGACAATATGGTCACAATTAGGGTCTTCTACTTTTGTCAGCGCAGTATCTTTAATAACTAGTATACCACAATGAAGCAGGTCTTCTTGAATAATATGATCAAGAATGTCGATATGATGACATTCTTCCAATTTTCTTCTCATATCAGCGTTAAACATCCCAAAAGTGACTTGGTCATTTGCAACCCTCATTGTAAGTTCCCCTTTCGATATATCACTGGATGTTTTCCCAGTAGCTAAGAATGGGTGACCAATAATAATAGGTACATCTTTGTCAGCCTCGCAATCAAGAATAATGAAATCAGCTAGAAAACCAAACTTGTCCTCACTAACAAGTACATCTTTGATTTGACCATTCAGATGAGTCAAAGATCTATCAGCCAATTGTAATGTGACTGCAGTGGGCTTCATTTCTCCTATTCCTAACTTTTGAAAAGTAGGTAGCTGCATCAAATTTATACTAGCCTCCAAATCACAAAGAGCTTTACTAGAGTAATGATTACCAATTGAGCAAGGTATGATAAAGCTGCATGGATCCTTTATCTTTCTATGTAGAGGGGTAGATATTAACGCACTGCACTCCTTAGTGAGCGCAATGGTTTCCATTGCAATGAGCTTCTTCTTCTTGGACAGGATAACCTTCATGAACTTTACATAGTTTGAAATCTGTGTAAAAGCATCAATCAAAGGAATTTGAACTATATGTTGTTGCGAAGTATCATGAAAGAACTGAAATTGAGTGTCTGACTCAGTATTCTTAAACCATTGAGGAACAACTAGAGATGTATTATCTAACTGTTGCGCTGACATGGTGCATTTTGGCGACAACTATGGTTTTATAATAGATGGAGCTAGAGTAATTACAGGAGGTATATTACTCATCGTGCCTTCCTTCTCTCTATCTTTTATCGTATGATCAGGTACAGAGGATTCTCCTTTTTCATGGGTAGACATGGGAACTAAATACGTCGAGTCAGTAGTCTGTTTGTCACTGCAGAGAGTAATAGCCATTCAATGCTCTTTACCCTTGTGTACAGGACTCTTAGCGTTGTTAGGTAATGTGCCCCACTGTCTAGAATTCATGTCAGTACCTAACTATACCAACTGAGCCTCTAAAGTACATATTGATAAAGAATGACTCTGCACTATAGCTTTGGTGCAAGAAAAATTATCACGCATTATCTATTCAAGAAGAGCAAATGGGTCCGAGATACTAGATGAAGCATAATAATTCATTAGAGAATGAGCTTGCGATGGTGCTCCATATTATGATTGTTGAGATTGTGAAGCAATGTGTTGTGGTTGCATCCAATTCTGCTATAGCTGCATTGGCATTTGCGGCGAGAATTGTTGTTGCGAGTAACCAAAATTTTCTTGCCGCACACTAAAATTTCCTTGAAAATAATTATTCCCAGAGCAAAATACTCCTCTGTGTTGTGCAGGATTAGAGTTACTCCAAGATTGTCTATTAGCTGTGTTGTAGGATGTACCCATGTTGTTTCCTCGTATGTTGCTGGCATAACTAGAATTTTCTGCATGTTGTGGGCAATCATCAAAACTATGGTTCCCCCCACAAATCTCGTAAGAAAACATAGGGATGGTTGTTTGTTGAGCTAGCTTGATAGGAGCAACTTCACTTGTCCCCTCCATATTCTTGATTTTGTTCTCCAAAGTAGAATTATGAGCCTTTAGAGAGGATAGATCATCAAGCTCAAACACTCCATTACATCTTTGCATGATGCAGCTCTAAAGCTAGGATATTCTGAATAGTTTTGAGCAAATTGCTCTAATACACCAACAGCAGCATTGTAGGTGCAATCAAGTAATGGACCATTAAACGACCCATCGACAAGAAGTCGTATGGCTGCATTCAACCCATTATAAAATATCTCAATCTGAGTTTCCTTTTGAATGTCATGGTTTGGACATCTTCGCAACAAAGATTTATATCTATTCCGTATAGTGTGAAGAGTCTCGTCATCTAACTAGTAGTAGGCTGTAATATCATTCCTCAAGTGTGAGTTCATTGTTGGTGAATTAAACCGTAAAACAAATTGTGTTGCAAGATCATTCCACGTTGTAATATAACCGGTGGGTAATCCTCCGAACCATGTGCGAGCTCTACCCTGCAACGAACAGAGAAACAATTGCATTCGTAAAGCATCATCAGGAACGCCTTGCTGGCTAAATGAAGCACAAATTAAAAGAAATTATTGAAGATGCTCTCGAGTGTCTTCATGTGGTAATCCCGCATACTGCCATTAGAGTTAAGCATTTGGAACATAAACGGATTTAACTCAAAGTTCCCAGCCTGAATAGGAGGTCTAACAATTCCCGGTTGCAAATTATCCAACTAGAGAACAACAACCTCACAGATTGTTCTATTCTAGGCTGGTGGGTGCAGTGGTGGGTTTTCTTGGACATGAGGAATTCCCTCATTGTTGACCGGTTGTCTAGCTATTCCACTATTTTCACGAATCCTTCTTCAAAAAGTTCTCTCAACTTCTAGATCTGGTATGGAGAGTGGCGTAGTGGCGCTTCTGGTCATACAATACCTAAAAAGGTAAAGAAAAGAAAAACAAAAATAAAGCTATTAGAAATGACTACATACTTAAATAAAGAAAACATAATTGCACGCAAAAAATACCCCGGCAATGGCTCCAAAACTTAATCAGCGTAAAAATGTCACACTATTAGTGCAAGCTACACTATCGATACAATAATATAAACAAGGAAATCTTGTTTGAATATCGATCCCACGAGGATGGTTTATTACGCTTATACTTATGTGATTACAATACTACAAAAGTGGTAGTTATGGGTGCAATGGTAGTTGCAATAACAAGATAAAAAGGAGAGTAAATGATTCAATGTGGTAGCAACAATAGAGTGTAATAAAAGATATATAAATATGAGAAATAAGCCTGAATCTCCCTAGTCCAGCTCGGTAGAAAGATCAAATGCACTTCTAGTATAAAGGATGGTTCAATCAACGATGATGTGGTCAGCTTGCATATTAGCTTCCATTTAACCCTCAACCATTAACTCAGGGATATAAATCGGCTTCAACTTTCGTCGTAACTAAATACTATAGCCCTTAGAACAAGTGGACCAACTTTCGTTGCATCCTATCAACTTTCATTGTAAAAAATCGTTAATCTGACTCGTCGCTGCATCCGTCGATGTCAGTGGCTAGTTTAACACTCTCAGGCAAAACATAAATTAGATCCAATAATTAAAGCTTAAGAAAAAACTAATACTGAAATATTTTAAACTGAAGAAACAGTTTAAATAAGTTCAATAAGCTTCATAATTTTAAACCATTGTCAAGATGAGCACAAATACAAGTAAATATCCAAAAATCATCAAAATAAAGAGAAGTTTAAGAAGATAACAAGATATTTCCTTTATTCAGCACTTGATTCCTCATTTTCTTGGATAGATCTGCTTTACTTCACCTTGAATCTCCAGAAATAAGCTTAAGTTGCCATTGGAGAAGGATAAATGCTTAGAGGTTGAAGATGGTGTGAAAAAATGAGAACAGAGTAACACTCTCTCACTCTTCCAAAATAGTCCTTTTATAGGCCACCTAAATGAGACACATGTCATGTAGGTTATTTGCGTGCCAGGCGTCGTACAGAATTAGTTGTAACAAACTGGACAATTGGCATATTCGTTTTTATCCTTTAGTAGACTGAACAGCTGGCAGATGCAATGTCGAACTGGCTGTAGTGGCGGAAACTTCCTCTGCAGAGACATTAGTAATACAGTGACAACAAGGCAAAAATAAGAAGAAATATACAAAACACGAGCCACATGAACTAAGTTAGAAAAAATGCAGAAATAGACAAGAAAATGCAGAAATGGATGCAATGAACACCAATGATGGGACAATTAGACCTATAAATCAAGGGAAAATACATGCTCTTTAAAGAGCTATCAGGAAAATATGGTTTTGTTCGCCGAGGCCTCTATAATACAATTTGATGTCATTAGATACGTTTTGGGAGATTTTTGCATTTTTTCTAAGCACAAAGTGAGTATTCAAAAGTCGAGTATTTTCTTTTTGATGAATGTTTATATAAGTTGTCATCATTTTATTAGTAGTAGTTTTAGTTTTACTGAGGTATCGAATTTGGGTCGGTACTTAAGTGTGCCATTACTTCATCAACGAGTAACAAAGGCGACCTATCAGTTTTTGATCCAGAAGGTTAGCGAACGTCTGTCAGGATGGTCGGCTAAGGCTTTATCTTTAGCTAGATGAATTAATTTAGCCAAATTAGTGTTAGAGGTCATTCTATCTTACACTATGCAAATGATTCTTCTCCCAAAAAGTATTTGTGCAGAGATTGAAAAATTGATTCATAAATTCATTTGGGGCAATGCCAATGATGGTCGACATATTCATTTGGTCAATTAAGATGAGATGTGTAAGCCGATTGTAAATGGTAGACTTAGCTTTAAGCATCTAGAAGAGCAAAATGCTACTTTTCTCAAGAAAATAGCGATTGGCTTAGTTATGAGCAAAGATCGAATATGGGTACGTGTGTTGTGGTCGAAGTATAAATGCCATAAGTTGGTCTCGGACACCATCATGTGCCATGGCTGCTCATAATTTTAGAAGGGTATTTGTTTATTTTTGAGAGGATATATGAAAGAATTTAACGTGAAATGTGGGGAATATGGATTTCATTGAGTTCTAGAATGATCTATGGATTGCGGATATTAGACTATTGGGTAAATGGTTTGCGCCAAATTGTACCGTTCCCATTTTTTATGCCTCTAGCATCGATGGTGAGTGGGGTTGGAGAATGGAAATGGTCAAAGTTTGAGCATTTGTTATCGTTGAATGTTCTACCATAGATTGCGGCTATCAAACCGCCAGTTGGAGCTGCACGGGGGGATTCGCTGGGCTAGAATCTTAATACAGATCGAAACTTTTCAGTTCGCTCTACTTATCGTGTTCGTATGAGACAATCAGGCTTGGTAGATGATCCATTATGGAAGTTGTTTCTCGATTTTAGGGGCTTCAGATGATCAAAATTTTCCTTTAGTTGTTGGCGCATGATCAACTGCTAACCAATGTAGAGAGGGAACATTGTCATCTTACACGTGTGATGAGTTTTGGGGTGTGTAGAGGAGAACCCGAGACTTTTGATCACCTATTTCTCTCTTATCCAACTGCATATATGGCTTGGCGGTGCGTAGTTCGATCAAACAGATGGACAGAATTTTTTGCGATAAACGTTCGTGATTGGCTCACTTACAATCTGATGCAATCGGATTTTATGGCTGATGGTCCTCTAGAGTGGCAGTTGCTCTTTGGATCCATGCTACGAACATTATAAAATAATCAGAACCAACTTGTCTTTGATCCATCAAGTGCAAGACATGAGTCAGTCCTTGCTTCTAGTCGCAGGTTGGCTCGGGATTGCACTATGGCTAGGGGTCTCCAAGCGCATCATGCTCAGTCATGATCTCCCTTAGACCGTGGTAATGTGCGATGACAACGTTTGGTAGATGGGTGGTGTAAGCTAAACATCGATGAGGCTCGATGTCAGACTAATAGATGGACAACTTGTGGAGGACTGCCTTGAAGTGACCAGGGTGATTGGTTGTTGGGGTTCTTTAAGTTTATCAGTATCTGTTCGATCTTGGAGGCTGAGTTATGGGGAGTACTCAAAGGTCTCCAACATGCATGGGATTTGCGTGTCCGACGTGTATGGGTGGAGTTGAATACTGGTGATGCGGTCCAACTTTTCCAAAGACAGTTGAATAATATGAGTCATTGTTCCCTACTTCATCATATCGATTGGTTTGTGAAAAAGGATTGAGAGGTTCAATTTTCTCAGGTATATCGCGAAGCTAATACTGTGGCGGATAGTCTGGCCAAGCATGGGTTCAATATGGTGCAAGGTGGACAGGTCTTTGTACAACTACCAGATGTAGCCTTAAGAGTCGTTCATGCGGATCTTAGTGGTCTTTAGGTTTGATGTATGATGTTTTGTTTGTCGTGTTTTTACTATGTTTTTGTAAGTTATCAGGTGTACTATTTTCCTCCAATTAGGTTTAGAGGGATTTTTAAGCAGGCACTTGGTTAACTCATCTTTTCTTTATAAAAAAATAGTTATGTTTTTAAAGTAAAGGGTTAAATTCTGATAAATTGAAATAAAAAAGATTTTTTTATAGATTTTATAAAATGGAGAAGTAAAATTCATAATTAGATTTATATTTTTCTTGTTTGGATTAGAATATAATTTTTTGAATGCATGTAAAATATTATTTATCCAAAAAGCAGTAGTGATATCGTATATAATTGCGAACAAAATAAAAAATTAGAGTTGGTTTGATTCACTGAAAACAAATTTCGAAAAATGTTTTTTGTAAAATGAATTATATTTTCTGAAAAACAATTTTTAGAAACCATTTTACTCGAGGAGTGTTAATCATTCTTACAAATTATAATATATTATGGAGGAGTGTTAATCATTCTTACAAATTATAGTTTTACTGGTTCATTAGGCTATTAACTCAATATTCTTCATTAATCACTAATTACCAAGTCATTATTATGTTATGGAAGAGTATTCAATTATTCTTATTCATTAAGCCTCATTAATCCAATAATATTATTTTTGAGTTCATTAAACTCTTATTTCTCATTAAACACAGTGAGTATTCGTACTACCTTAACAGGTATTGGTACTACACACGAGTACCTAAACAAAAATGGCATTCGATGTTCTTACACTTAATTCAGTATCGGTATTGACGTATAAGTACTAGTACTTCAACATTCGGGTATCGATACTCGATCTGAGTACTAGTAACAATTATAGATTCGATGTTTTTAATTAATTAGTCAGTACCAGTACGAACCCATCAGTATCGGTACTAGATGAACATCATCGATACTCCATAAAGACAATACTGGTACTTTCACGTGAGTTCAACCATTTCAGTGAGATACAATAATATGAGTCTCTAATCGATCTCTTAAGTTTATGAAAGTCATTAGAGTTGCTTGCTATCATTTTGAACCAATTAACCACAATTACTAATATTAATCCCTTAAGCATGATAATAATAACACCAATATACATACAAGATAGCACACAAAGCATCACAACTTTACAATAAGTCAATCATCGATAATTACACGAATAAACAAATGACCCTATACATACTCTAAAGTCCATATGAATCATGTCATATGTCCTTAAGCATCATCATGCATCATATAGCTACCAATTCCCACAATTGATCTCTAATCATGCTTATTACTCAACTACCTAATTTGCAACCACTAACAAACAAAACAACCACACTTATGATGCACAAGAGCATTTCAGAGTTTAAAGTGTGCTAACCTCAAGCACTATCGCTAAATCCTCATTCAAGTTTCTCCAATCATTCCACTTAATCCAACATTTGAGTTTTTATAACCCTCAGATAAATACAAATACAGATATATCAATAAAATAATTAGACTACTCCGAAGGAATAAACATGGAAATAACTTACCATGTTCAAATTTGACAAACCGAGCTACGAAAATAAATTTAGGACGTCAAAAAACCCTGAGTATGATCCCTCGAAAAAGTTTAGCAGTAGTCAATGACGGTTGGCTGTGCGGTCTGGGTAGTGCGATACGGTTTAGTAGATCGGTTCCTAGATGCAGGATGACGCCCACTCACGAGCGACATGGAGTATGGTGCATGCGGTAGCCTCTGGTGGTTGGATGACGACGGTGAACTCCAGATCAGCTCTCGCAATGCTGGTGACTTCGTTAGTGGCCTCAATTTTTTATTTTGGAAACGGAACTTTGATTCCTCAAAAACTCAAAACTTTTTTTCTCTCACCTTTTTCGATGGTGGCTCTGTTGGTGACATCTTTGGTATTGACCGATTCATCTCGATGAGATGAATAAAATGGTGTTTAAAGTGTCAAATACAAATGACCAGGCGATGATAGATCAAAGTTAGAAGTTTTAAAGATAAAGAGAGGAAAAGATAGAAAATAGGGTGAAAAGGAAGAATGAGAGAAAAATAAAAATATATTTTCTTTTCCCTTATCCACCACTTCATTCCAAATAATTGTTTCTGAAAAAGAAAATGAGTAAATTGCTTCATAAATACACATATTTACTGTAACCCCCTTGACCCGATCTAGTCGCAAGACTGAACCGAGTGAGCTACATTAGGGTTTACCGAAACAAAACGAGAGAAATACATTAGAGATGGTCCATTTTTTTCATTTATCTTATCTAAATGCATATATAAGCCCTAAAGTGTTCATGTTGGTTATGGTGAAAGATACAACTCAATCATGCATCGATTCGACACCCAATTCCTCAAATTTGCATCTCATAGGCTAAAATGTAATTTCCATTAATTGTATGGACGTTCATGAATTTAAAGTTGCCAATCCTTAATTAGTCATATTACATGCCTTCAAGTCAAATCTCAACTCAAAATAACCATTCAATCTTATTTAATTGTATAATTAAGAAATAGGGACTAATTTGCAAAGAATACAAACATCAGAGAGCACCTTAACCTAATTAACGGCGGGCGTATTGGCACGTGTTACTATTTTATCGCAACAGGTAAAAATGACAAGGGCGTACCGATACGGTCTTCAAGCGTATCGATACGAGTATGCCAATTTCAAAAATTAGGATTCCAATAAACAAAGGGCGTACTGATACGAAAACACGTGTACCGAAACTAGGCCTATTATACAGCTATGCATACCGATACGGTCACCAAGCGTATCGGTACTCCTAGGTAATTTTGCTCAGGTTAAGCCGAGATAGGTCCCCGTGTACCGATCCCTGAGGACCCGTACCGGTACGGACAAATTTGTAATGACCTCTTGGTCCAACATATGACACTTTGGCTCAATCTAACATTCATCAAACAACATCTAATCATAATATAACCTCACAAAAATCAAATCCTCAAACATGGCAACATAGTAGAACATCATACACGTCATTGCATATTCATAGCAACCTCCTAAAACATGATTTCTACCCAAGCATGCATAATGTCTCACAACCCATCAACATCAAGCATTTAGTATCAAACAAGTTCAAAACATCAATCCAAACTTATACAACACGGAGTAACCAAAAATACATCTCCCAAAACCAACTTGGTCATATTGCCTCTTATTACTAGTTAGTACTTATAAAAGCCATACTTTGAAAGTCTCAACCCTTGGATCCTCCATTGCTCACTCACTGTCCGATATGGTCTATTTCTCTACATTGATGAGAAATAAGAGCATAAGCTATAATCTTAGTGAGGGAATCTAAAAAAACACTCATCAGTGCAATTAAAATCATTTTAACTCAAACCAAATGTAAATGTCTCATGGCAAAATATCTTTTGCTACAATAATCTCTTCAAGTATGCACGTTTAAATCATTTGCAACACATGTATCATGGATTCTATCTCTACCTCAATTTAAGCATTAAATGCCACAATCTCTATAACAAGCTTAAAGAGAAATCGCATGTATAAATCTCATTATACAAACATACTTCATTTCTCATGTTACATTATCTCATATCTTGGCTTTCAAGAGACTCTAAACCAGCAACATTTCATTTCAAAAAACACATCAGATACATGGATTCCCCAAGTGGTTCCTACGACCATTTCACATACATCCTCGAACCGGAGCAACGGAACAATTACCCACCTTAATGGCTATGTTGCATAAATCCACCAGCGGGAGACCGCTACGATTCTCAAGGTGGAGCTCAACCGATATCGAGAGAGAGCTCAACCAATACTTACTTCCAAGCTTAGATAAGTGTTTACAACTTATTCTAAACTCCTACAACTTTTTTCTAACCTTTTTATAGCAGTAAAACAAGTTTTCACTCAACAACAATCCAAAGCTAGCTTGCCAATGCGCGAATCAAGCTTCAGCACTTTCTCCAAATGCTAAAGGATTCAACTCCCCTACTTTACCCAATCAAAAACATAGGATTAAAACACATCTCTACAGCTTAAACTTTCAGCAACCAACAAACACAACTTCGCCTCTCAAGAAACTATCAAAAACCTCTCTAAAACAACCGAAATCATCACCAATCCTTATCTAACCAAAGCCCAGCCAAAAAATATTGATTCTAACATCTTCACAACATCAATTAACATCCAAAAACATCTTAATCATGTCCTTATAACTCCAGCACCTCTACAGCAACAAGATCACACCAAAAACTAACTGTAAACATCCTAAAAACCTAGCAATTTATATAGTTTCGAGATTCTATTGATTAATCACTTCTTTCAACATTAAAATACAACTTATAACAGATCTAAGCTCATTATAATCAATCCACAACATATCCAAAACAGTTTATATCATATTTTCCAATTAAAACTCAATTTACTCATCAAAACCATGTTTAAACCATAATTACATGACATAAATCAATAACAAAGGATCAAGAACTTGGGAATTTCATTAAAGAACCTTTAATTAGAGGAGATAAACAAAAATCACCTCTAATTGTTGATTTCTCCCTTAATTGGCAAAGCTTGGTTGAAATTCAAGGAGATTTTGCAATAGGAATTGAAGAAACCAATTAAGAAACAAAAAGGAAATCCATAGGAATTGATTCCTGAGAATTTTGAAGTGAAAATATTAGTTTGGCTACCGGGAGAATTGAGAGAAAAAGTTGGAATAAAAGCGATTACGTAAGAAAATGATTTTGCAAAACTAAAATCTTTTTTATTAAATCCAAACTTATTTTAGTAATAAACCAATTAAAAATACTTTTAAAATAACCTAAATTAAGGAGAAAATATGATGAAAAAGATTGGTCAAATAGCTTCTTAAATATTCTAAGTTTTGACCCTTTTACAATTTAGTCACCAAAAGAGTAATGTACTTTTCATTTTAGTCACTAAACCAAAATGTCCCAAAATCAGACTTAATTACTTCAAATTGGATTTACCAAAATAATTAAAATATTAATCATGTATTTTCTAGCATTTTTACATATTTTATTTTAGCCAAAATCAACTTATTTCAATTTAATTCCCGAAGCTAACTTGAATTGCCTAAACCGGTTCTTCTGAGCCATCTACCCAATCCGATTAACATTTATGCCTGATTTCAGGGGTTACAACTCTCCCCTCTTAAGAACTTTCGTCCTCGAAATTTACTTGGCGGAGAAAGATGAGAAAACTGCTTTAACATGTCCTCCTTGCTTTCCTAGTTGGCTTTATCAACACCACGATGCCGCCACAACACCTTTACCAACTCTATGGTTTTTCTGCGAAGAACTTTGCTGCTGGAATCCAGAATTCTCACTGTCTCCTCATCATAGGTTAAATTCAGATTCAGCTCAATCTCTTCTATAGGCATTATATGCAAAGGATCCGATCTATACCCCCGAAGCATCGATACATGGAAAATATCATACATCTTTTCTAACTCTACCGGCAACCTCAACCTATAAGCAACTGGACCAACACGCTCCATCACCTCGTAAGGCCCAATAAACCTAGGACTTAACTTACTCTCCTGACCAAACCTCATCACCTTCTTCCAAGGCAAAACCTTTAGGAACACAGTCACCAACTGCATACTTAATCTCATTTCGCTTCAAATCAGCATATGACTTTTGCCGATCTGAAGCCACCTTTAACCGATCACTAATAAGCTTTACCTTCTCATTGGTATCTTTCAACACATCCGGCAAAGAAACATACTTTTCTCATGTCTCCGCCCAACAAAGTGGCGCATGACACCTTCTACCATACAAAGCCTCGTACGGTGCCACCTAGATACTAGCTTGATAACTGTTGTTATAGGCAAACTCTACCAATGGTAATTGCTTCTCCTAAGATCCTTGGAAATCAATGATGCAACACTTCAATATATCATCCAAAACCTGGATAACACGTTCAGACTAAACATCCGTTTGAGTATGATATGAAGTACTGAAGTTCAAATGTGTACCCAAAGCTCTATGCAAACACTTCCAAAACCTTGCGGTAAAACACGAATCTTTATCCGATACAATAGACTTTGGCACACCGTGCAACCTCACAATCTCAGCAATATACAACTCTGCCAACTTATCCAAAGTATACGTCGTATGCACAGTTAGAAAATGTACACACTTCGTAAACCTATCAACAATTACCCACATAGAATTCTTCTTTGTTGGCATCAAAGGCAAATCGGACACAAAATCCATGGTAATTCTCTCCCACTTCCATTCTGAAATCCTTAATGGTTGCAACAACCCCAAAGAAAACTAATGCTCTACCTTAACACATTGACAAACCATACAACGAGCAACGAAATTCGTGACATCCTTTTTTAAGCCAACCCAGAAATACTCTTTCTTCAAGTCCTGATACATCTTCGTACTCTCTAGATGCATTGCAAAAGGACTCGAATGTGCCTCATCCTAGATAGTATGCCTCAACTCTTCATCTTTTGACACCACCACTCGAAGTTTGAAACACAAAACACCTTCCTAACTAAAGAAAAAATTCATCTGATTGCCATCCAGAATATCCTTAACATGCGGTACCAAGGAGTCATTATACGGTTGCTTTTCAATGATCAATTGCAACAGCAATGGCTTCACTTGTAATTCAGCCAATAAACCACTATCACGCGTTACACTCAACCGAGCAAACATCACTCTCAATTCAACCGCAACCTTTCTACTCAAAGCATCAACCACCACATTAGCTTTCCCCGAATGATACTCGATTGTCAAATCATAATCCTTAAGCAAATCCAATCATCTTTGTTGCCTAAGATTCAACTCCTTCTATGACATCACATATTTCAAGCTCTTATGATCTGTGTATACAATACATTTCTCACCATAAAGATAATGTTGCCAAATCTCCAATGCAAACACCACCGTAGCCAGCTCAATGTCGTGCGTACGATAGTTGCACTCAAGCACTTTCAACTATCTGATGCATAAGCTACAACCTTTCCTTCTTACATCAACACACACCCCAGACCCACATAAGATGCATCAATATACACAACAAACTCATTCCCTGACTCAGGTTGAATCAAGATTGGAGCTTACGTCAAAGCTTCTTTCAGCTTATCAAAAGCTTGATGTCTACTCTTCGTCCACTCTAAGCTGACATCCTTTTGTAACAACTTCGTTAAAAGAGTAGCAATCCTCGAAAAACCATCCATGAAGCATCGATAATATCCTGCCAACCCCAGGAAACTATAAACTTTTGATACTAACTTCGGTTGTTTCCAATTCACAACAACTTCAATTTTCTGCGGATCCATGTGAATACCCTCGACCGAAATAACATAACCAAGGAAAACCACCTGTTTGATCCAAAACTCACACTTACTCAGCTTGGCATAAAGTTGGTTGTCTAACAAAACTTGCAACACCATCTTTAGATTTTGATCATGATCTTCCTCGTTACGGGCGTACACAAGAATTTCATCGATGAATACTACCATAAATTGATCTAAGAACTCATGAAATACTCGATTCATCATATCCATGAATGTTGTCGGTGCATTGGTCAAACCAAACGGTATCACTAAGAACTCATAGTGCCTATAAAAGCTGTCTTCGGTACGTCTTTATCCTTCACTTTCAACTGATAATACTCATACCTTAGATCAATCTTGGAAAACACCGTGGCACCCCAAAATTGATCAAACAAATCATCAATCCTCGGTAAAGGATACTTGTTCTTAATCGTTAACTTGCTCAGTTGTCGATAACCAATGCACATTCTCATCGTGCCATCTTTTTTTCACAAAAAACACTGGTGCTCCCTACGGTGACACACTTGGTTGAATGAACCCACGGTCTAACAACTCATATAACTGCGTCTTCAACTCTTTAGGTGCCATACGATACGGTGCAATAGACACCAGAGCCATATCTGTGTACTTCTCAATGCAAAATTCTACCTCTCTGTCTGGCGATAAACCAGGTAATTCTTCCAGAAACACTCCTGAATAATCACAAATAGTGTGATTATCTTGGGCACACACTTCTTTCATATTAAGGTTCATAACATAGGCTAGGTATGCCTGACCCCTACATTCCAGCAACTTTCGCACTTTCAAGGCTGAAACCATATTTGATAAGACCTCACCCATAACCACCACTTCATAATTCTCTGCAAGTTTTAGCAAAACTCGCTTGGTTTCACAATCAACTACAACTCTATATTCAGACAACCAGTCAATCCTCAAAATCACATCAAAATCGTAAAAAGGCAACTCTATCATGTCAGCCGCAAACACGTGCCCTTGAACCTCTAAGGGACAACTCCTATACAACCTCCTAACCATGACTATCTCACCAAAGGAACTGGTTACCCGCATACCAACATCTAACAACTCCACAGGTATATTAAGCAAGCAAGCATGTTCATGTAGAATGTAGGAATGTGTTCAACCTAAATCAATCAAAGATAACAAAGGTATAGACTACAAGGTAAAAGTACCTACAGTCAATTCGGTGTCATTCCTCCCTACAGGATGAGCAAAGACCTTTTTTGGTCCACCGTTCTCTAGCTGAACTGCTACGGTATGTGCCACCACTCTTTTTCTATTATCCCTACTCTAAAAATGTCTACGGTAGTGCCCACGGCCTCTCTGCGATATAGCAGCAGGTGCAGGAGCCTGACCCTCTCTGGCCAACTATAGACAGTCACGCCTAAGATGATCACGCGATCAACAGTTCCAACATGTGCCACTAGCACCCCCAGCACTCTCCCGAATGCTTTCTGCAACATCTCCTACACTCATGAACTCCAGTATAGGTATTTTGACCCTGATATACACATCCACCACCATTTCCTTTGCATCTCTAATCTGAGCGGTACCTTCTATCTTTGTGCCTCTTGTATCTGTCTCTCCTAACATCTGATTCAGCACTCCTCTTTTCTGTCAAAAAACTCTTAAATCGAGCAGCCAACCCTAAATTATATTCTATATCCTTGGCTCAAAAAACCAGGACATCAAACTCTATATACTCTAGAGCCAGCATATACGTCTTTACCTCTTTGACCAAACCATAGTAGAACCGGTCAGATCATTATCACTCGTCTGAAACCAACTCATGAGCATATTTGCTCAAACGGATAAACTAGATCTCATATTCAGAAACAGACATGTTCTCTTGCTTCAAAGCCATAAACTCCCTATTCTTCTAGTCTTGATATCGAGAACCCAAATACTTCTTACAGAAGGCAGCACGAAAGAATTCCCAAGTCACATTAGCAGGTTCCATACCCGCAATCACAGTTGTCCACCAACTGTAAACATCACCCTGCAGCAACGACACAATACACCCCAACTTGCGCACGTCTGTACACTCCATTTAGCCAAATGATCCTTTTCGTGCTAGCAAACCATTTCTCAGTTAATTTAGGAGCCAAACCTCTAAACTCAGTACTACCCAAGCTACGTAAATGCTCTAAAGGTAAAACGGTGTTAACAACTGTAGGTGTCGGTGTAGGTACATGTACTCTAGCTATAGCCGCCTAAAAAGCTCCCGTCGTCGCTTGGATTAATAGGGTCATATCCCCGAAAGTAGGTCATTGTTATGCATGAGGTACACCACCCTCTACCTCAACACCAATAGGAGGAATTGGTGGAGAAGGAGGCAACTCATCATCCTGCCTATCTACCACACTCCCAAAATGAGCTCTAGTCTCTCGTCTCGGTCCCATACGAAGATATATGAGTCTAAAACATGATAATGCAATAAAACAAAACAATTAGGCCAGCTTACAGCAAGAATCCAAGTCACTCTTGTTGAAAAACAAAAACATTTAACTCAAGTAGTAATAAGGCAATGTGTCCCCAAGTTAAACACCCAAATATTCCATATTTCGAACATAATTTCACAAATTCAAACATCGTGCAAGCCAATCAGCATACTCATGTATTATCAAACAATCAAACAACCATAATCCACCTCTCAACAATCATAACATGGCTATTATACCACCAAATGTAACCCCATTGACCCAGTCTAGATGCAAGACCGAACTGAGCAAACTATATTAGGGTTTGTCGAAACAAACCCGAGAGAAATACATTAGAGATAGTCTATTTTTGTTTTATCTTATCTAAATGAATATTTAACCCCTAAAGTGTTCATGTTGGTTATGGTTAAAGATACAACTCAATCAAGCGTCGATTCGACATCCAATTGCTCAAATTCGTACCTTAGGGACTAAAATATAATTTTTATTAATTGTAAGGACGTTCATGAATTTAAAGTTACCAACCATTAATTAGTCATATTATATGCCTTCAGGTCAAATCTCAACTCAAAATAACCATTCAATCTTATTTAATTGCATAATTAAGAAACAATGACTAATTTGCAAAAAATACAAACATCAGAGAGCATCTTAACCGAATTAACGGCTGGCATACCGTACGGGTTACTACCGTATTGCAATAGGTAAAAATGACAAGGGCGTACTGATACGATCCTCAAGCAATTAAGTTGAAGAGATTAAAACAGAGGATTCGCCTCTTAAACTGATACGATCACACCTCTTAAACGGGTTACTACCGTATTGCAATAGGTAAAAACTGATACGATCCTCAAGCAATTAAATTGAAGAGATTAAATTGAGAGGCTAAAGGATTCAACTCCCCTACTTTACCCAACAAAAACAGAGGATTAAAACACATCTCTTCAACTTAAACTTCCAGCAACTAACAAACACAACTTCGCCTCTCAAGAAACCATCAAAAACCTCTCTAAAACAACCAAAATCATCACCAATCCTTATCTAACCAAAGCCCAGCCAAAACCTGTTGATTCTTATCCCTTGGAATATTCCCCGGTAAGATGTCATCTATTAATTTACCAGGCTCAATGTATTTGGGCTTTCAATCTGGGTCGTTAGTGTGATTCGATCTCGTCCGTTCATTGTATGGGGATTCAACTATAAATAGAGGCCTCCTCACCTCACTTGTAATCATCCATCATTTGAGTAATACACTTGGCATTTACTCTAAAAACACTATGTAGTGTTCTCCGCATTCTTTCTCTTGTTCTTGTTGCCTTTCTCTTTTGTTAGGTTTCTCTGGGAACGATCTTGTATTTGTGAGCATTGGAAGTATTCGATCTTCTGGAGAAGGATTTTAGGCTTACTTAGCCGTTTGTCTAAGAACATCGACTAAGGCCGCACGTTGGGTTGGTTCAAAAGTCTAGCCCCGTGACAGTTCTGAAAGCTAAAGGATTCAACTCCCCTACTTTACCCAACAAAAACAGAGGATTAAAACACATCTCTTCAACTTAAACTTCCAGCAACTAACAAACACAACTTCGCCTCTCAAGAAACCATCAAAAACCTCTCTAAAACAACCAAAATCATCACCAATCCTTATCTAACCAAAGCCCAGCCAAAACCTGTTGATTTTAACATCTTCACAACATTAATTAACATCCAAAAACATCTTAATCATGTCCTTATAACTCCAGCACCTCTACAGCAAAAAGATCACACCAAAAACTAACTATAAACAACTTGAAAACCTAGCAATTCATATAGTTTTGGGATTCCATTGATTATCACTTCTTTCAACATTAAAATACAACTTATAACAGATCTAAACTCATTATAATCAATCCACAATAGATCCAAAATAGTGTATATCTATTTTCCACTTAAAACTCAATTTACTCATCAAAACCATGTTTGAACCATAATTCCATAACGTAAATCAATAACAAAGGATCAAGAACTTGGGAATTTCATTAAAGAACCTTTAATTAGAGGAGGGAAATGAAAATCACCTCTAATTGTTGATTTCTCCCTTAATTGGCAAAGCTTGGTTGAAATACAAGGAGATTTTGCAATAGGAATTGAAGAAATCAATTAAGAAACAAAAAGGAAATCCATAGGAATTGGTTCCTAAGAATTTTGAAGTGAAAATCTTAGTTTTTATGCTGGGAAAGTTGAGGGAAAAACTTAGAATAAAAGTGGTTACGTAAGAAAATGATTTTACAAAACTAAAATCCTTTTTATTAAATCCTAACTTATTTTAATAATAAATCAATTAAAAATACTTTTAAAATAGCCTAAGTTAAGGGAAAATATGATAAAAAAATATTGGTCAAACATATCCTTAAAGATTCTAAGTTTTGACCCTTTTACGATTTAGTCACCAAAACAGTAATGAAAACTTTTCATTTTAGTCACTAGACCAAAATGTCCCAAAATCAAACTTAATTACTTCAAATTGGATTTACCAAAATACTTAAAATATTAATTAAGTATTTTCTAGCATTTTCCATATTTTATTTTAGCCAAAATCAATTTAATTCTCGAAACTAACTCGAATTGCCTAAATTGGTTCTCCTGAACCATCTACCCGATCTGATTAACATCTAGGCCCGATTTCAGGGCGTTACATTTACCCTTGTTTTCACTTTAAACTCAAAATTTGATCCTTGCTCATTTCACTCTTCAATTTCAATAAAATTGAGCTTTCAAGTTCTAAATTCTTCTAATTAAACCCATAATTTTAAAGTACCCAAACTCGAATCTAAGACCTGAATTAATAACTCGAAATCCAGGTCATTTCAAGTCTAGTGAAGTTGATTCGAATTGTTCGAGTTTCTATTCAAATTTAATTGTAGATATTTATAATGTTATGATAGTAGTTGGTTCCGATTTAAATAACTTTCTATAACCATATACAATACACATATATATTTTTCATATGCGATATAAATATATTAGACAGAGTTGTGGGACTCTACTCAAATTTGAAAACAAATTCACTAATTACTAAAAATTTTGAGTTAATCGAATTCTTATTTTATAACTCAAACTTTATTTGAATTTTTTTCGAGTCTAATTTTACTATTCCTTACTAGTAATATCGGTTTATTGTTGCTATGTTTGGATCATTGGCTTCGCCCGTTTCTTGGTTCTTACCGCGGAAATTTGGGCAATACACGACATACTTATTCATGCTTGGAGAATGGGCTATTATCACATTGAAGTTGAGACCGATAATCTTAAGGCTTCAAAAGTTCTCAACGGATCCTCGAGGGTGTTGGCTGATTGTGCCTTGGTGGATTGATTCGTGGTTTGATCTCTCGTGATTGGGATATGAAGATTTGTCACATACAACGAGAGGTAAACACTATTGCGAATAGATTGGCTATCTGTATAGAGGTTTATCGGTTGGGGAGGTCATGTACTATGAACCTCCTTCTGACATAATTTCCTTCGTAACAAATGAGGAATATATGGATTAATTTGGAGATAATTTTTTTTACAAATCCTAAATCTATTCCTAATCCTACCTAGAGGGGAGGGGAAGAGGGACTCTAGGGGAAGGAATGGGACTGTTCCTAATGGATCTAGAACCCATAACCTAAAGGAATATGTGAGAACAAATATAAGCAACTTGGCAACCTGCCAAATGATATAATAATAAAGATAGTATAGTAAAGATATAATAATAAGGGTAAACTACCCAGGTGACCACCCAATTATTGGGTGTGACCGGTTTTGATCACCGAACTAAAAAAATTCAAAATTTAACCATCCAACTATTTAAATGGACCTAATATAGTCACATATCGTTAAAAAAGTAACGACACGCCTGACGTTGCTGTTAGTAACTAA
This sequence comes from Hibiscus mutabilis, assembly GCA_019671005.1. NCBI lineage: Eukaryota > Viridiplantae > Streptophyta > Magnoliopsida > Malvales > Malvaceae > Hibiscus > Hibiscus mutabilis. The sequence goes on along the minus strand of CM033733.1, from coordinate 34,357,571 downwards.
CATTTTTGCATATGTTGGCATTTATTTAAGCTTTTTCCATGTCTAAATATTTAATATATGAGCTGGATTTAAAAAAAAAGAAAATAAATTAAAATTAAAAATAGTATCTTAAAAAAAAACTTAAAAGACCGATTACTTTACCTTATCCTAATTTTTTCCGCAGTTTCAGAGAGAAAATTCGTTTCAGAGGGTTAGTGAGAAAGGAAAGAGTTGGTTCTTGTCTTGCCACCTGAAGAAATCAATCTAGAGATTAAAATGGTTGGAGTTCTTCGCGAAAGAGACAAACCAGACAGTATATATGGTAATTTCGAAACATATTTTACTTTTGTTTGGGATTCGAAACATATTTCGCGAAGGAGTTAATTTCGAAAGAGATCTAATCTGTAATTATTGTTTGGGATTCGATTTGGGTGTAAGATAAATGATTTAGGGTTTCGTAAAGAAAAATAACCTAAAATTATTTGGGTGTGGGGATAGAGAATTTAGGGTTTGTAAGTTACACTTTTTATTTAGGGTTTTAATCTGCACATATTTTTATTAGGGTTTTCTTATTTAAGTTACAATTTTCATTTAGGGTTTTGTCATTTGGGATTAATATTTGATGATTTGAGATTTTTCAATTTGTTTATCAGTAAAAAAACCTAAAGTGGTATATGTAACTTTAGAAAGTGATATAAACACAATACTTGCTAACCGTTTGATGATTTTTAAAACACAATGCTGAGTACTTTTTCTTTTGTTATGATTTGAGTAGTTTGTTTCTTTCACTTAAATACTATATGATTTGATGATTTAAGATACCCTTTAAGATTTCTTTGAACTGTTTGTATGCCTAAAAATCGTCTGTCACTTAAATACTAGTATACGTAACTTTGTGTATGCCTTTTTATGTGACTTTTTATGCATGTGGAATTGATTTTTATGCATGCATGTGAAACTTTGTGGAACTAAATTATGCATGTGGAACTGAATTTTGTTTTTATGTATGTGCTTCAATATTATATGACTTTTATGCATATGATATGCATGAAAGTGACAGAAAGTTGATGGGTCTTTATTTGAGTAGTATATGTTAAGGCCAACATATTATGTCATTTGATATATGTGCTAGTGGACCATTATTATATGACTTTGTCTGTCACTTAATTGTTTGCATGTGTTAGTTATTGTTACTATATGTGCTAGTAGACCATTATCTTTGTTTATTTTTTTATTAATAAATGTGATAGATGAAGTTTCTCATTTTGGTATGTAGGTAGGTCGGGTATTTATTTAGTTTAGATTTTATTAATTTGGTTGGTATTTCATTTATATATCAATATTTTCCTTACTTAGTTACTATTATGTCATTTGATTAATAAATGTGTTAGTTACTGATATGCATGTGTTAGTTACTGTTATGCATGTGTTACTTATTGTTTATTTATTTGATTAATAAATGTGATATTTACTGTTATGTTATTTGACTAATAAATTCCATGTTACTGAATTTGTTTGTTCGTTGTTTTATTAATAGAGACAAATTCATTCAAGTTCACCGTTGTCATTCACCATGGTGGTGTATTTATAAGGAAATCAGGTCTCATATGTACTGGTGAGTTTATAAATTACTTTGATCGATGTGATATAGATAGAATGAGTATGATTGAGATTAGAGACATGGTTGAAGTGTTAAGAAGTAGTTATACTATGAAGGTATATTGGGAAGTGTCACAAAATCCTTTTGAGGTTAAAGTGCTAAGCACTGATGCTGATGTCCTTGAAATGGTTAGCAACTTACCTAGGAACCATTATGTCCATGCGTACTTAGAGGATGTTGCTAGTGTTGAACCTGAAACTAATGTTGAACCTGAAATTATTGTTGATGAAGCTGCAGTTAGTGATATTGATCATGTTGAGCCTGTAGATAGGGTTGAGGGTGATTCTGACTTAGAAGATTCTGACTCAGAAGAATATGATTATGATAAGTCAACTACTTTTGAGTCTGATTTTTCTAATTCTAAAAATGATTATGAAGATGAAGTTTCTAATGTTAATGTTAATGTTAATAGAGGTAATGGGGTGGGTGTTAACGTTAATAGAGGTAATGGAGAGGGCAGTGATGAAGTGAGGTTTTATAGTGATCCTGGCAGTGGACATTCTGACTCATTATACAGTCTAGATGGGTCAAACTCAGATGGTCCACATAGAAAGTATAGATATCATGAATTTAATACCACTACTGACATTTCGAATCCAACTTTTAAGGTGGGATTGCTCTTTGCAACAAAACATGTCTTGAGAGAAGCTGTCAAGATGTATAGCATAAAGAATAGGTTTAGTGTTAGGCTTAAGAGAAATGACAACAAGAGAATTCAAGTAGTTTGTAAGGAAGGTTGTCCATGGGTTCTATAGTCATCTCCAATCGACTTTAAACAACCCAATGGAACTTGGCAAGTAAAGTCCCTAAGTGATGAACATATATTTCTTAAAGATTATCAAAATACCAACATCACTTCTAAGTTTATTGCAAAGCAGTACTTAGATGCATTTCATAGTGATCCCAACTACTCAACAAGGTCCCTTAAACAAGCTATATTTAAGGATTTTAGTATCCATGACCATTTGAGTAAATGTATTAGGGCAAAGCACTTGGCCCTTGAAAAGCTGCATGGTAATTTGAATGAGCAGTATACAAAACTTTATGATTACCTAGCTGAGCTTAGGTCCTCAACTGGGACAACCACAATCCTTCAATTGGATGAAAGGGTATTCAAGAGATTGTACATCTCTATGCAAGCTATGAAGGATAACTTCAAATCTGTTTGTAGGCCCATGATATGTATTGATGGGTGTCACTTGAAGGGATACTATAAGGGTCATCTTCTGGCAACTGTTGGACTAGATGTAGATGACTGACTTTATCCCTTAGCATTTGCAATTGTGGACAATGAGAATGAGTCATCTTGGAGCTGGTTTCTTGACCTATTGAAGATTGATTTTGAGTTGAACAATTCTCGCCACATCTCATTTATGACTGATAGGCAAAAGGTAATCCTAAATTTTTTTCAATTTTTAGCATATTTATTAAATTTGCTTTCTAACAATTTTTTTTAAAAATTGTAGGGACTAATGGAATCTGTGATGGAATTGTTTCCCTATTCAGAGCACAGAACCTGTGTGAGACACCTCTACAATAATTTTAAGTTAGCTGGAGACTACAAGGGCAAAATATTGAAGGACCAACTTTGGAAAGTTGCTAGGGCAACATATGTGAGAGAGTTTAAAGTTGCCATGGCAGAATTTGAGGTATAATTAGTAAATTTGTAAACAATTTTTTAGTACATAAATATGATTAAAAAACTTGTTTTAAAATTACTTTGCAGGGTTTATCAAGTACATGACACTTGTTTCTGCCAGGAAAAGACCCTAGGCAATGGACAAAATCTTATTTCTCCTTCAGATCTAAATCAGACATTATGTTAAACAATCATTGTGAGTCTTTCAATAAGGTAACTTATATTCTAGTTTTCCCTAGTAGATTTTATGTATTGCCAAGCTTTTCTTTTTAAACCCCATGCTGGTGTTTAGATTTATGTGATACTGTGATTAGAGTTTAACTGTGTAGATGAAACTGCGGTGATATTGTGATTAGAAGATACTTGAAGCTAGAGACAAAGGAATTATTACTTTGGTGGAGTCAATCAGATCAAGATTGATGCAACGAATTGCCAAAAAGAGGGATGAAGCTGAGAAATTAACTGGCCCTTTATGTCCTAAAATCCAGAGAAAGTTAGACAATGCAATTACACAGTCACATAGGTAAGTTTGTTTTAAAACTTGTACATTTTTTGTTTGTGTATATAGATGTTGGAAAATGCAATCACACAATCACTTATTATTTCTTGTTTGTGTTATATAGATGTTGGCCCCTACGTGCTGGTGGCTCAATGTATCAGGTCTCATGTGGTCCTTCAGACCAACATTCTGTTAACATCCAAGCACGGACTTGCTCATGTCGAAAATGGGAATTAACAGGTTAAGTTACTTGTCCTACAACTCTTTAAGCCTTTAATAATGTGTACACATACTAATTATTTTTTTCATTCGTTGCAGGCATCCTATGTATCCATAGCATTTTCGGTATATTGCTGATTGTACAGAGGTATATTGCTGATTGTACAGAGGCCCGAGACATATGTAGATCCATGTTATTCAATGTCTACTCGAATGGACATCTACTCTCATTTGATCAGTCCAATGAGGGATGAAAATTAGTGGACTCCTCAAAAAAACAAATGTATCTGTCTTGTCACCTGCCATAAGAAGATCACGAAGAAGACCACATAAGAATAGAAGAAGGGAGGCAAATGAAGCACCACCTCAGGGTGGTAAGATCACCAAGAAGGGTGTGAAAATTTCATGTAAGAAGTGTGAAGGGTCTGGCCATAATGTGAGAACATGCAAGGGCCCTGTTGGTGTTAATACCAGACCCCAACAACAAAAATCCACTTCTACTATAAGAAGAGCTCCTAGACCTAAACTGCCAGTAAGTTTTTCATTAGGAATGTGGATTGTTTGTTAGATTGTTTTCTTTTTTGGTTGATCCACTTCTTGTGTGAAGATAAGGAGAGGAACTGGAACAAAGTTTCAATCAGGGACGAGCTCCAACACCAAGCCAATTTCATGGGCAGAATCAAAGCAACAATCCAAGGCCAAAACAACCTCCACCACCAGTCCATATTGTTAGATGGATGCCCACCCCCACTTTTTCTTTGAGTCAGGAAAGTTCTGTCAGTCAATCATCTACACCAGAAGCTTCTGCTCAAAAGAAGTCTAGGAGTGACCCTTGAACCACCTGTTTCCATTAAACTCTTTTTGTAATTGCATGCATTTGACCATTGTAATGCATGCTAGATTTCAACATTGTTATTTGACCTTTGCTTTGTGATTAGGGGTATCACATGAATTCTTTTTGTTTTAAGGTTCTCACATGTTTTATACATGTGCATACATTGGTCAGGATGTAACTTTTTGTTTCAAGGTTATCACATGTTTTATACATGTGCATACATTGGTCAGAATGTAATGGTCAAACAATTATTTTGTATGGATCATTTTCTAAACTTATTGGAATTATAAAATGAATCAAATTATATGTATTGTCAAACACTTGTTTTGTTCCTATATGTTCTTATCTTATCCACGCATATTCTGTAACTAATCAAGCACAAATTTAACTTCAAATTTTGCATTCATTTCATAATAATAAGCAACACAGTACAGGAGGATCATACCAACACAACTCTAACAACCCTTGAAAACGCACAATACATGAGGATCAAAACAAAGAAACCCAGAAATTATGACAACAATTTTCTTAATCTTAAACCTAAAAAAAACCCTAAAGAAAGAAACACAACCCTAAAAAGTCTCTCTCTTTTTTGCACGTTTCATAGCTGAAACTTTTCTTAGAAGACTCACAATCACAGACCTTGATCGGTTATGTACTGGTGGATCATACCGAACAAAAAAATTGTAATTCTTTAAGCCTTTTCCATAATTTTACGACCCCAAAATCTTCTACCAGGATTCTCATCGGTCCATCCTGTAGTTAATGTAGAACACGCTCTATATTTGCATAATTGATCCAAGCTCTCAGACTCTATTTTCGATTTCAACGCCCCAAAATCTTCTTTTCTTCCTTCTTCTGCAAAATTTTCTACCTCTTTTTTCCGTTTCCAAGAAGAATGGATAAAACAAAAGTTCTCAACTTTAATGTAGGGTTCCATTAAATAAAAGATGAAGTAAACCAAAATAGCCTTTGCTTATGTGGGTTTCTTTTCAAGATGGCAGTAAAATATTAGAAGCAAAATCCACGTCAGGCATGCCGTTACTTTTTTAACGGCGGGTGGCTAGATTAGGTCCATTTAAATAGTTAGGTGATTGAATTTTAAATTTTTTTTAATTCGGTGTTCAAAACAGGTCACACCCAATAGTTGGGTGGTCACCTGGGTAGTTTACCCTAATAATAAGGGGACTCTAGATGGATTAATTTGGAGATGCTTTTGTTTTCTGCATTAACGAAAAAATAATATAATAATAGAGATAGTATAATAATAAGGATTATATTTTTTTTAGTTTTCCTTTCGGTTTTTTAGGAATTTGTCCTGACTAATCAGGATCGATCTGCGTTGCACCCTCTGTTGTGGTGGGTGAGTCTCCCAATGGAGATTTTTTGCATACACAATGTCTTGAACTTAAGATCTGCTTAGGCAGTACCAAACTGCTTACCACTTGAACCAACCCCGTTAGTAATAAGAGTTATATTTTGATACACAAGCTTGTGTAAACAAATATTACACAACCCTTCTTTAAAATCTAAAATCTAAATTCCTAAACCTAAAACCATAAAATCTAGACCCTAAACTCTAACTATAAATCCTAAATCCCTAAACCTTAAACTAACACCGTTAACCCTAAATTTAACAAGTTTGTGTAAGACTAAAGTTAATATACAACTTGTATATCAAAGTTTTTTCCTTACTTTATATACTATCTTTATTATTAGGAAAAAACTTTGATATACAAGCTATGTAAACTTTAGTTTACGCATACTTTTTAGTTATAGGGTTTAGGTATTTAGTTTAGGTTTTAGGATATAGGGTTAGTTTTTAGAATTTATGATTTAGGGTTTAGAGTTTAGTTTTTAAGGTTTAGAATTAAATATTGAAAATTTTGATTTTATAATATAAATATGCATGTTTGTGTAAACTTTGATAAATTTTACATCACTTATGTATTAAAATTTTACTCATAGATAAACGAATATTATGTGAACCAATATTAAATCAGATATAGATCAAAATAAGTGAAGGATTTGGAAAATAATTTTTTTGTCGATTAAGAAAACGAAATTAACTGATTGAGTTTTCGCGTTCCTTACGCCTTTTTCGATAATAGCGTTAGAGAACTTTCGGTATTGTAATTAAAATAGAATATTATTTTGTAATTGAATTAAGGGTAAACTACATAAATAGTCACCAAACATTTAGGATACCTTCAGTTTAGTCACTAAAATTTTAAACTCATAATATAGTCACTAAATTTTTAAGTCACTTTCATTACGGTCACTACCGTTAATGTAACACCCAAAAACCGGTCCAGTAGAATTTTGATTTCTGATTATCGAAAATTTATTTTCTGGTAGCTAAATCTAGTTTCTTGAAACAATCGATCTGATTAATCTTAATTAATTAAGTTCAATTTTGAAAATTTAAAAAGTTAAAGGTCAAACTGTAAGGATATTGAGTATAAGGCCAAAGTGTAAGTAATGGAAAAATGGGTGATTAAGTATGTGAATAGGTTAAAAGTTGTCAAGTGACTAAATTATAAGAAATTAAAGTTTGATAATTTTAGTGCAAGAGGTGATGAGTTAAATGACTAAGTGTACAATTAGACCTTTTTTCTTATTAGTCATCACCCATGTGTCTACCTATTAAATTTACCACTATTTCTTTTGTTATTTTCGTGTGAAAAAAAAAAGGATAATGAAAGTGGGCAAGAAATCCCACGGCATTAAGGAAAGGAAGAAAGAGAAATGTTTTCATCTTCTTCAAGTGATGTCCATAGATGAAAGCTTCGATTGAAACCTAAATCTTTGTGATCAAATTACTTGTTATCTAGTCACCATCTCTCTAAATTGAACCTATATTTGAAAAGAATGGAAATGAAAGAAACCACAAAGGGGGAGAATAAGAAAAATGTATCTAAACTTGGATTGAAGTGTAGTTTATGTATTTGGATGATACGGCGTCATCCCAACTTTTTTTTGGATAAATGTAAATTTATTATCCAGAAAAAATAGTTAAGCCGCTACATCCGTGTAAATGCAGAAATCTGCAACCAGAAAACCTATCAATCAATCAATCGCTATACAATTTCTAACTTCCTAATTCCCATTGTATAGCGAGAGGCTGTGAAGCACGGGTACTCCTCTTTACGGGTGTCACGTGTTTTCTATATGTTTTCAAGACGAGGACGATATAAGAACGGCTGGGAACGTTTTGAAGACGCCTCAACTTTATCAGAGACGGTCAAACATATATTAGGTACGATTAATATTTATTGGAGATGTATTCAGGACGTACTTAAATAAATTTATTTAAAAAAAAATAAGAAATAAAATCCACATCTTCTTTGTGAGCAGAGTTTTAAAAATCATTAAACTAATCCTAACTTAAAAAGCTCAAGGATAATTAAATTAATATGAACTTCAAAAGTTCAAATTATACCCAATTAAACTCAAAATCAATTGAATCAAACTCAGTTGAAATTAAAACCTAATTAAAGCTCGAGTATACACATAATTACAAGTAAAAAGCTACTAAATTGAACACTCAACCTAAAAAATATAAACTTAATTATGTGTTCCAAATGACTCACGTACACTTAATCTCAGCCAAAAGGCCAAGACTAGATTGCTTCTTTGTTTCGCGGCTAAGCGCCTATTTATAGACTGCTTTCTCTTCTTGCTTTATGTATCTTAAGGATGTAGGATATTGGGTGTGTATTATATTTGTAACATGTTTTAACGCTTCTTCACTCAAGCTTTAAATATGGATGGGTAAATATCTATCTCAGCCATGTCATCTTTTAATTTTACTATTTTAATCCTTGATTTTCTCTTAATTTAGAATGTAAAGTTAAATTTTTATTCAATTCAGTCATTTAATTTTAGTAATCTTCTAATATAAGTGCTAGAAAGTAATTTAAAAATCATTAGAAGTGAATTTAAATAACTATGATTATAATTAGTGTTTAATACAATTATAATTTTAGTTGTATTATGAATTTTAATGATTTTTATTGTATATATATTAAAATTTATTTTATATTTGCCGTACTCTTGCCGCACCTATACCCTATAATTTTAGAAATTATCGTTTTTTGTCCCCGTACCCGTATCTGTGCAACTTATCCGAGAGGTCTATTAGCCTGCTCCCTCCTCATCTTCATGCCTTTGAGTTTTAAACGAATCGATTCCTTAACCAGCTTTACCAGCTCCTCAAAAGTCTTATGAAGCCCCTGGAATTGCCTCCTGTTGCGCTCTTTCCATATCAATGCTATGCAGCAGTTCCAAGCTAGTTTTAAGATCATATGCAGCAGAGCCTTTCCCTTCAAACAGTTGCAGACCCATCTTAGTTCCTGCACCCAGATCAAAACAACTCTCTGGACATTGCAAGACTGCAAAACAATATGCCAAACCTGCCTGGAAAATTCACAGTCAAAGAACAGATGATCCCTGGATTCTAACTCGCTCGTGCAGAGGATGCTCCCTCCATCACTTACCATCCCATAAGAAATCAACTTACATTTGGTAGGGAGTTTGTCCAGCACGACCATCCACGCTATCACTGAATTCTTGGGAATATCCCATACATGTGCAACAGTGAGGTTCGACGCTACAGTCAAGTCAGAGATCAAAGTAGCTTGAGCCCTCAGACCCAAAAGGCTCCTCCAAGTCCAGCTACAAGACTGAGGGCAGGGAATGTGCCAAAAAGATTGATATGTGTCATCCCAAACTTTATTTTCATGAATTGTTTGTTTAAAGCATGGTTAAGACATTGGCTCACATAGACCACATAGTGTGGATACATTCATGGCATGACATTTTTAGTAAGTTCTTTGATTTTACTTGCATTACATATGCATCATTGTGCTTTGTTATGCTATGATATGTAATTGTAGTAATGTATAGAACTTGAGCTAAAACTTTAAAGTCAATCTATGATCTCTTAGTCATAAGAAACAGAAACTAAGAAATGGAAATCAGGCCTAAATGCTAATTTTTATGAACCAAGTAAGCTCTTTAATGCCATAAGACAGTGTGAACATTGATACTTTGAAGCTTAAAGCTCATTATTGTCATAAAACTCCTCTCTTAATAACAATGCTTAAAATATATAAGTTGTCTAAACAATGAAAGCCCTTGGACACTTTGGCATGGTACATGGTATATTGGGACTACGGTCCATGGGCTACGGCTCAGGGATGACAATCCCATATTGTGATATATTGGCGAATGTAGGAGGTAACAAGGGAGGTGATGGAAGAGAAGGGGAGATTGACACTAGCCATTGCTTTGTGCTTTGTGCTATGTGTAACACGGACCAATACGGTTAAACACGGACAAATACTATTTGTGTCCAAATGTGATCTAAGGTGAATATTGTTAAAATGCACGAACTCTGAAAGAACTTTGATAAAAACTCCGTATGATCTTTGATAAAAGTAAGTATGTGTAAGATAAGAATGTATACTCTCTCTAAGCTATAAAAACTCTAGAACTCTGATAAATATCTCATAAAACAAAGCTAATTTAAGTTATGTCCTTGATATACAGTTGTGACTTATAGATGTGAACTCAAATAAAGATTTTGCATAAACTTTATTAAATGTGTTCGTAATGCTATTATTTGGATTGATTAATTTGATTTCATCAATGACATTATACTATGCTATCATATGGTCACTACCTCATTAAGTTATGTAAGCTTACCATGTTTCTTTGCATACATCTCATGTATAAAATCTTCGCAAATGTTCAGGATCATAATTAGGGATAGCAAGTCACTCTTAAAGCATTGAGTAAGTACCTTTGTCAATCTCCTAGTTGGTGGCATATGAACTAAGCATTTGCATTAAGATGAATATGGTTTTGTATTGACATTATGATTTGAATTGGTGCTATGGAATGAATATGATATGATAGCTAAGAAAGAGTAGTTTTATATTATGTTTATATGTTTGGTATTATAACTTAATGAAGTAAGTTATAAGATATGAATAAAGGTGCATGTGTGTTTCATGAGATGGTAGTTCTATACTATGTCTTGTATGATTGAGTTGTGAACTTATGTAATGATAAGTAAGTACTTATATGGTAAACTTAAACATGGTAAATCTTGGTGATACTAAAGATGTTTGTGATTAAGTATGATGATATGCATAGGTGACCAATAATGTTATGTTGCACTTGTAAGCTTTGTAATAAGTTTAAGCATGTATGATTGTAAGTAAAGAACCTTAAGCAAGAATGTAGTTATGATAAGTCCTTTTTATGTTTTGGTAAATAGAATTTTAAGAACTTGAACTTGTTAAATGTACTTGTTGATGTTTAAGACTATGTATTGAAGTAACCTAATGATAAAAGTGATCATTATGGATTAGAAATGACTTAAAATGTCATATTTTGGTGAAACATGACAAATGTTTCGAAACAATACTAAGAGGTATCGAAACCACCATTCCAGAATGTCAAATTTTTGAATCTGTGACAAAGGTTTCAAAACTATCCCTAAAATTTTGAAATTTTACGTTTTGGTCACTATTGTATAACTTTCTCAATTGAATTCCAATTCAGTTGCCTTTTTTTTTTAAATTCGAGTTTGGGGATGAACATGAGATTAAGAATAAGACCTATTAATGAAATGAACATTACTTTGGTTCTTGAAACTTTTAGAAATTTACATATAAGTCCTTTTGAAACTTCATTGTTTAGCCCCTAAATGATAAAGATTGATCTATGTGTTGATACTTTTTCTTCATGTGTAAGCCATAATAGGACCCAAATCTATAATACTATGAACTATTAAAAGTTTTCAGTTAAATCCCTAAACTTTGGTAAATTTACACATTAGTCTCTGAATTTTGAAAAAAAAAATAATTTAGTCCCAATGGTTTGAAATCAGAACTTATTTTAATTATGATCTCTAATGATGAATAATTTTCTTTGGTATTATGTATGTTTTGTATATTAGTTTAAGATCTCTGATAATTAATGATTAATGTTTTGCTTTGATGTTAAGCATGTTTTCTGTTTGTTTAATTTTGATTTAAACGTCTGCTTCTCTGATTTTAATTTCGGTGACATTTCTGATCCCGATTTTCTTCCAAACCGAGTTGGGGTGTTACAGTTAACTTCCGTTAGAAAATGATGATGTGGCATGTTATCTCATTCCTTTCTCTCTTTTTCTTCCTCTCAGTTTTTTTACGTTCATGGACCTAAGAACTTGTAAAAACATGGCCTTTGATCTCCTGATTTCCTTAGATTTGTGACCTTTATTTGGTAGGCAGATTTAAATGATTCTTGTAAACCTTCTCTATAGTTTATGATGATTTTAATATACATTCATGGGATGATGGTTCCTTTAGCATTTGTACTGATATCACTTGAATAGTTAAAAACTTGCATTTTGTATTGGTATCACCCCTAAGCGCCTCGTTGTAACGGTGCAAACTAAGTCCAAACTAAAAAGGTAAAAGGTAGGCAACTTGTATTCTGTATTATTTGTAGAATTAGCATCATTTAAAATATAATCCTTTGTGTAGGATTTAAAAAATTATGATGGATATTGCAGTATTTAAAAAAAAACATGTTCTTGTTTCACATTATATCAACCAAGATGATTGAACTTGAGAATCCAGTTAGGTGTGGGTTGTTTTGTTTAGTCATAATGTCAAAAAAATGCCCCTAACGTTTGACTGAATAGTCATTTTGGACCATATTCTTTTTTTGAGTAATCTAACCCTCAATGTTTCATTTTGAGTGAAAATGACATCTGCCGACGAAAACTGTTAGTCAACTAACGATAAATGACTTGAAATGACATGGCAAACCTACATGGCAGTGCATGCAGCAATAGCAGTGTCATATAAACAAATATGTCGACTTTACAGAATGACACATCAGTTAAAAATAATTTTATAAAATTGTATATAATATATATTTTTCTTTTGACGTATCATTCTGTCAAGCCATTTCAAGTTGTTTACCATCAGTTGACTAACAATTTTTATTCACGGAGGGGCCATTTTGACCCAAAATGAAACGTTGAGGGCAAAATTGCTTCAAAAAAAGAATAGGGGACAAAGTGACTATTCAGTCTAAAAGTTCGATGACCAAAATGAAAGCACCTTAAAAGTTTGGTGGCCATTTATGTAGTTTACCCTTGAATTTAAATGATAAAAAATAGACATAATGCCAAAATTATCCCCCAATGTTTGACTATTTGGACACTATTTTTGGAGCATTTAAGCCCTAACGTTTATCTTTTTTGTCAAAATAGTCATGTTTGGATGGAAACCGTTAGTTAACTAACGGTTAATATTTTTTGCTACTGGCACGTCTATGTGGACTAAATTATTGACTTGACATGTTTATGTGTAATTAAGCGATGATGTGGCATTAAAATTAATTATAAATATTTTTTATTAAATTAATTATAGCGAATCTGATGTTGCCATTGTTTTAAGGCAAAGGAAAGAAGTAAAAAATGAAAAATGCCATTGATGGGAATTGATGGTTGTTGTCAACTAGTTCCTCTTTTGGTGAAGAAAGACGAAGAGTTCCGACCGGCTCGAACCCATTGCACAACAGGTGATAAATGTCAAGAAAAACATGTTTACGAGGTTGTTTGTTATGTTCGGTCGAAACATTAGATGTTTGAATCTTAGAAGTAAATAGAAAGTGGATAACGAGGGAACAAAGCTAAAAGATTCATCTTTTCCGTTTACTTTTAACATATGTGATAAAGAATATAAATAAAATAGCTGGTAATAACATTTCAACTTTGTAGCCTAATTTGGTGGTTAGGCGTTGATCCTTTCATCCACCAAGATGTGGGAGCAATTCTTAAATCAATTTGATATGACACCATTTGATTGGTTATAATTACTTTAATAATAATATATTTATAATTAAGATTTAATAAATAGTTTTTAATTTCACGTCATCACCTAATTACACGTAGACATAGTACGTCAGCAATTTAGTTTACACGGATGCACCTAGTTAGCGAAAAAACGTTGATAGTCAACTAACGCTTTTCATTCAAACAGGATTATTTTGATCCAAAATTAAAATGTTGTGACGTAAATGTTCAAAAAAAATAGAGGTCAAGGTACCCAAACAGTCAAACGTTAGTGGCTAATATATTACTCCATTCGTCTAAATAAAATTATCACTTTTGTATTTCAGAATTGTTTTACTCAATTTGTTACTTTGAAAAACTCAACAACTTTTATAAGACACATCTACCTCAACAAAAACAAAAGTTAAACTTTCTAAGGATAAAATCGTTTTTTAAATTATTTTACATCACACATTTTATATAAATTTTTTCTTCTTAACACTTTGTGAAAAATGAGAAATTATTATATAGACCCAACTCACAACGTCATCCATGGTCTCCATTAACTAAAAATCAGCCAATTAATCCTTTTTCATGTCACTAATCCATTCATAATTAGCTTCTATGTAACCACTCACACTTTATTTATATGACAGAAAAAAGGTAAAGATTTGTTTTTGAAAAATGACATTGAATAAAAAAATGAGTTGGCATATTTTTAGTTGAGGGTAGGGTGATAACGAGCCGAGCTGAGGCCGAACCTAGGCAGGCTCGACTCGAGCTCGAAATTTTAGGCTCGAGCTCGAAGTTGACAGTTTGAGCTCGTCTCGGCTCAGCTCATCTCGCTACTTTCCTCAAATTGGTTTTAAATATTTTTATTGAAATTTTGAAGATTAGTATGTATAAACCTATTTAGGAAAAGATAATATTTATTTTTGAAGTCTACAAGTTACATGGTACATTTTTTAAATTATACAAGCCTATAAGGAGAAAAGATTTAAAGTATTTAACAATGATAACAAGTTAACAATACTAAAACATATATATATATATATATATTGAGCTTGTTCACGAACTTTTTGAGCCGAGCTTGGGTCAATTTGACTCGATTTGTTAAGGTCACGTGTTAAGCTCACTCTAGCTAAACTTTAACCAAGTCGAGTCTAAATAGCTTGTGATTCGATCATACTTATTATGTCTCTTAATTGACGATATTATAAATGACGTAGCGATGTAAAATCATTTTTTTGTGAAAAATTAACATTCGACTAGAAAATTAGGAGGAAAGCACATTTGAAAAAGTTTTAATCACGTGAATAAAAAGAGCGACGAAGCCCTGAAGTGGACGACTACACAGAATTGTAATTGTTATGTTTTTATTTTTTTTTCTTTTGTCTTAAATCAATTTGATATGACACCATTTGATTGGTTATAATTACTTTAATAATAATATATTTATAATTAAGATTTAATAAATAGTTTTTAATTTCACGTCATCACCTAATTACACGTAGACATAGTACGTCAGCAATTTAGTTTACACGGATGCACCTAGTTAGCGAAAAAACGTTGATAGTCAATTAATGCTTTTCATCCAAACAGGATTATTTTGACCCAAAATTAAAATGTTGTGACGTAAATGTTCAAAAAAAAATAGAGGTCAAGGTACCCAAACAGTCAAACGTTAGTGGCTAATATATTACTCCATTCGTCTAAATAAAATTATCACTTTTGTATTTCAAAATTGTTTTACTCAATTTGTTACTTTGAAAAACTCAACAACTTTTATAAGATACATCTACTTCAACAAAAACAAAAGTTAAACTTTCTAAGGATAAACTCGTCGTTTAAATTATTTTACATCACATTTTATATAAAATTTTTCTTCTTAACACTTTGTGAAAAATGAGAAATTATTATATAGGCTCAACTCACAACGTCATTTATGGTCTCCATTAACTAAAAATCGGCCAATTAATTCTTTTTCATGTCACTAATTCATTCATAATTAGCTTCTATGTAACCACTCACACTTTATTTACATGACAGAAAAAAGGTAAAGATTTGTTTTTGAAAAATGACATTGAATAAAAAAATGAGTTGGCATATTTTTAGTTGAGGGTAGGGTGATAACGAGCTGAGCCCGAACCTAGGCAGGCTCGACTCGAGCTCGAAATTTTAGGCTCGAGCTCGAAGTTGACAGTTTGAGCTCGTCTCGGCTCAGCTCATCTCGCTACTTTCCTCAAATTGGTTTTAAATATTTTTATTGAAATTTTGAAGATTAGTATGTATAAACCTATTTAGAAAAAGATAATATTTATTTTTGAAGTCTACAAGTTACATGGTACATTTTTTAAATTATACAAGCCTATAAGGAGAAAAGATTTAAAGTATTTAACAATGATAACAAGTTAACAATATTAAAACATACATATATATATATATATATATATATATTGAGCCTGTTCACGAACTTTTCGAGCCGAGCTTGGGTCAATTTGACTCGATTTGTTAAGGTCACGTGTTAAGCTCACTCTAGCTAAACTTTAACCAAGTCGAGCCTAAATAGCTTGTGATTCGATTATACTTATTATGTATCTTAATTGACGATATTATAAATGACGTAGCGAGGTAAAATTATTTTTTTTTTGTGAAAAATTAACATTCGACTAGAAAATTAGGAGGAAAGCACATTTGAAAAAGTTTTAATCACGTGAATAAAAAGAGCGACGGAGCCCTGAAGTGGACGACTACAAATTTATAACAACGGTGAAAAATTCAGATGTTAAGAGAGAATCAAATTCAAAGGCGGTGAAGGAGAAGTATGCAGATTTAATTAAAATTAAAAAGAAAGGATACAAGAATTCTTGCCATGCGATTAGGGTTTGGGATTGAAATTGAATTGCTGCAAAGAGATCGTTGATATATCGTTAATTGGGGAGATTTGGGGAAACAAAAGACATGGGAGACGAAGGTGCAGACGGGGATAAGAGTAAGCAATGGTCGTCTCCGAACAGGGATTATGAAGCGAAAGAAGAAAGCCCTAAACTTTGGGGAATTTTCCTCTTTGGTTTAATTGGCTCCACTGCAACCACTTTTGCGGTAAGTTCTTACATTCACTTCACCCTTTATAAAGTTTCAATCTTGACCTCATTTTAATTAAAATTGTTTTGAGATTCTTATACATCATAATAAGCTGAACTGTTAGGGGGCTTTTACTCTCTTTAATTTGATTTTTTTTTCCTGAGGAAGAATGAGATCAAATTATATTAATAAATTAGTTTTGGTGGGAGCAGCTATTTGTTGGAATTGTCCATTTGATTGTAGTTACAATCTGGCAGGTTAGTCAGCTGAGGAGGTCTGTTGGTTGGTTATATACTCAGGTATACTAAAAACAAGTTCTTTCACCAATTCAATTGTCAATAATTCCATAATACTGTAGTTGAAATTTGGAATGATTGGTGGAAAATCTTCCCTCATATGGCTAGTCATCAGTATCTATTTTCATTGGTTCTTAATGGGAAAGTTGGAAGGAATTCCTTTTCTTATAATTTTTCAGTTGTTTTTAAATTTAAACAAGTACTGTGCGATTGAGTTGCTTCTATAATTCTTCAGATGTTTTTCTGAAACATACTGTTAATAGGATGATAGACATTTTTCCAAGTAAAGATAAAATATATTTAAAGAGGAAGGTTCATTTGATGGATCTTTTTGAAATTGAAATTTTTGCTTTGTTACCTTGAGAGCTGCCATAATGTGCTAAAAGTGTTGATGGTTGTAAAAAGATTTTGTCAAGCATGCGTACTTCTGTTTCCTGTGCTAATAATTTTTAAATTCAAGGATATGGTTGTGCTGTGTTATGTTTGTCTGCTGTCTTGTTGAATTATTTTCTGGACTTATTACTTTTGCTGATATCTTACATTTTGACTATAGCGTTCCTTTTTTATGTAATTCGGCAATCTGATCATGTGTGTACTTGCACCATGAAAGTTAGTCAGGTCAAAATCATCACAGGGAGGAGGTTCTTTTCGAACATCCTTTCAGGAGGAAGCAAGGAGAAGGTATAATCGCCGAATGCAAGAAGAGCACGAGGATGAAATGGAAAGAGTGGTAAGCATCTGATTCATGTTCTATCATTCTCTAAATTTTACTGTCATTATTTCGTACAGGTCTTCCAACATGTAATTCAAAGTGCAAGTTTTGGTTGTTTTAAAAAAAATATTGTGAATTGTTATTGCCAATTATGTATAATATTTGAAGGAATGATAAGTTGTAATATTTAGTATTTAATGATGGTGAAAACTTGTGTCGAATTGTTGAATCTCTAGAAGATTTACCCAGCTTTGTGTTGCTATTTCATTGCTATCTCATGGAAGTTATCTGTAATGATATTTTTCTGAAAATCATTTCTGATTTGGCGCATTGGTATAGAGACCATGCGAGATGGGTGGACAGTAATTCTTATGT
Organism: Hibiscus mutabilis; assembly: GCA_019671005.1. NCBI lineage: Eukaryota > Viridiplantae > Streptophyta > Magnoliopsida > Malvales > Malvaceae > Hibiscus > Hibiscus mutabilis. The sequence goes on along the minus strand of CM033733.1, from coordinate 34,339,431 downwards.
GCAATTATCTTCTTTTAACACCAGTTACATCACTCTGTTTTAGGACCAAGTAATATTCTTAATCCTTAATATTTGGTATCAATTTTAAAAGATGGGTGGGGACTGCAACCACCCACCCCCAGCATCAGCCCTGCTCATGCTGATTTCTTCTTTGGTAGACCATTTTGATATCATAATATTGTTAACTAATTCCTACTTCTCTTCGTAGGAGAGAATAAGGCGCATGCAAAGTGTGTTTAACAGGGAGCGGAATAAAAACAAAAGGAGCTACGAGAGCTGGAAGGAAAATGGTCCTGGTGCTTACCATCAGCACTTCCAGCGAGATGATTGGTATTGGAAGGCAGATGCATCTTATAGAGGTCAAAGAACCAATTACAGGCCACCTCAAAGAGATCGTGCACACTATCCATTATCACATCACTACACAGTTTTAGGTCTTGACAGGTAATGCTGATATTACACAGGGGATAATTACTACTCTTCCATCCTATTCATGTTGGCATAGCCAATAGCTTCAACACTGAATATTGTTACTTTTTTACTTCCTTTTCTACTCAGGGCCAGAGCAAAACCATATACAGAAGATGAGATTAAGGTAGGCTGAATTATCTTTGAAATGCTTCTATATCGCTGCTGTTGTTTTGAGTTATATTTGTTTTTCAATTTCTAAACTGATACTGTGTTTTGATATATGTCTGTCGTTATGTTATTGCCTATATATCATATATTTCTTGTATATACATGATCAAATCCTGAGTTCGTATATCTTTATTCCGGTATTAGATAACGATTAATGAAATTAATCCGGTGCTTGTCCCAGCCAATTGATATCCCAGTCTTATCAATTTAGACTGATTGCTAGTTTATGGTAATGCTCATCAAATTGCCATTTTGTCAGACTAGGAAGTTTGAATGTCTTAAGCTCGTGGATGCTTGTTTTTAGGCATATTCCACTTACATTTTTGCATTTAAGTACTCTTCTCTGACATATTACATTGTAAATAGATCCTCGTCATCAACATATATCATATTTCAGTAGGTGGTCAACATATATCATTTGTTCTGGCATCCTTTGGTATTACGTGATTATAGTTGCTCAGAGCTTTATGCTAACTTGTTTTATATGGATTGATATATCAATCAAAGAACATAATTAAAATGAACTGGAGTTATTATGGGTTCTTGTAGTTACTGGATTTCATTCCCGGTGTGCGGTGGTAAATGACTATGTTGTCTGTATGCAGACAGCATTCAGGACCAAGGCAAAAGAATTCCACCCAGATCAGAACCAGGATAATAAAGGTTAGATTTGTTGGTCAGTTATTCCTACAAACCCCTAATCCTAACCTCCTAACCGCATGACTTTGGATTGTTTATTTAAAGTTCATTCCTTCTGTTATATTTCAGAAGTTGCAGAGGCGAAATTTAAAGAGGTAATGACCTCCTACGAGGCCATAAAGCAAGAAAGGAGGAACTCGAGCGTACAAAATCCGAAAACCTAGTTATTTCCCCCAGGAGTTGAGGCAGTGAAGTGCCAAAAAAAATAGGGATGCAGAGTATTACAAAACCCTACAATTCTACCTCTGCTGTTGGTTTGGAGTTCACGCTCAGCACATGTGCAAATCATTTTTTGTTGAGAGTTTATACTTAATGTTGTATTTCCGAGTTCTTGGTTCGTGTAAAGAAAAAGAATGATTTTTCTTGTTTGTTTTTATCTTATACCGTAGATGTGCTTAAGGTGGTGAAATTCATGGGGTAATTTGATTTTGTTTTTAATCAAGTAAAAGATTATCCAACCAATGAAGCGATTGGCAAAGGTGTATTCACATTCATAAATCATTCATCTCTTAGGTTGAGGCATTTTCCCTTAAATTTTCAGGAAGAATATAAATGAGATTTTCAAACAATTTTGTCATAGCGAAAAAGCTACAATCTTTGCTATAATTGATCATATGTAACCTTGTTATTTTAACAACTCGTTATTCAATCTATTAGTCGACTAATTAATTAATCAGGTTTTGCAATCCATTAGTCGACTAATTAATTAATCAAGTTTTGCAAAGGCTTATTACGAGACTATGATGACTCTTCCAACTTACTTTTTTTATTCGCAACTTATTATTTAAATTTTTATCTTATTTAAGAGATTTAGAATTTTATCTCATATGATTGAATTTTTTAATATTTTTCAGAAAATATATATTTTTAGAAAATCTTTCTTATATTAGCTGGTTTAGATTTATAATTTAAAATTAAAATTTAAGATATATGATTAGGGCGTAAATTTTATATTATAGAGTTTAAATAGACGTATAAAAAATTATAATTTTAGACGTCAAGTATCACTCGTCATGTTTGGTTAGTAAAGAAAACGGAAAGCTTGTATACAATAATTTTTTCTTAACACAAATTTCCAATCCCCTACCACAATTAACAAAACCAAAAATCATTTTTTTCTTTGTCTTAAATATACATGATATATAATTCAGACAATTCATCTTCCCTTGTCTAAAAATTAGTAAAATAACTTAAACGTTAGAAACAAAAAACCACCTATACAGCTCTCAATAATCCCTTTCTTTCTTTCTTTCTTTCTTTTTTCAATTTGCTTGTCCAGTCGACTTGAAACATTTCAATTCTTTGTTAGGAGGAACAAATCATTTTTTATTTGGACTTCTTCCTCGTATCAAATCCCGGATTTTAACCGACCTGAAAATCATGCAAGCTCGAGGTTAAAACATGAACAATCAAGATATAAAATTTATTAGCTCCAATACTCAAATGAATAAAATACCAATTGGTCCCAAACTGTCCATAGCTGAACTCATTTGAAGATGATTTTGAAGCTCATTGTCCAGTACAGTCTGTACGTTCGGAAATGTGTTTGAATCAAATGTTTCGATGAGCAAGGGTGAGAAAAACAAAAGATTTTGATCCTTTTAATTAATTACCCGAGGCAAGGGAGGGAAGTGTTGATTTGTACTTGGGATGCCTGGAATTGTTCCCAGAAAGATACCGGTGGAGAAAGGGTGAGACAAGTTTATCCCAGGACCGAATCCGAGAACTGCAGCACTTCCGCCTCGCGAGTGAAGAATCTATTACAGGAGAGAGTAATGATGCATAATCAATACTGATAGTATCATCTTTCAATCTATAATGGAAGATTAACTTACATCTTTGGATAGAATTCTCTCTAAATCAATGTTTAACTTTGGGTTGACAGTGGCAAGTTTCATTGACAAGAACTGCAAAGAAGAAACGAGCAAGTCACTGAAATATAGCATATTCAGATCTAAGTAACAATGTCACAATCACTGGTTCACTGATACTACATCACTAAATTCATTCATCCATGTAAATTTATGGCTATATTCATGTCCTAAACATTTGATATAATACTGAAAAAACTGCAATACAACATTTCCAAGGATTTATGATCCATTTAAACTTTTCACCGAGAAATGACAATCTTGATTCAAAGTTTTCATATATATCCTTAATTGAATCAAAGTAAACTAAAGTAAAATGCCCCAATAACATCTCAGGGAACTAAAGCAAGTGATAATTTACATTACACTTCTTATGCTGTTATAAAAAACTATAGAACAAAAACCTAGTTACAGTCGTGGTTTCCTACCTCAACCTGTTGTTGCAGTGACTGGACATAGTTGATAATCTCATCAAGCATCACAGCTTTTCCAGTAATCTAAAACAATGAAACCACATCGAATAATCAAGATCCATTTTCATTTTAAAGAAAGAGTCTACCATGAAGCCTGACCCTATAGTTACCTTATTGCATCCTGGTACAAGTTCTTCAAGCAATCTCATTCTCTCACTTATCTTTTCCCTTCTCACCTGCAAACATGAAGATTACAGGTTCAATATGAAGTTACGAACGCAAACCGTTGTTATTTTGCTAAGAAAAGAGTAAGCTACCCTTTCTGCCAGGCTGTGACTGTTAGTGGCTTGGCCCCTTCTTGCTCTCACATGGATGTAATTCTCTTTAGGAGCTTCCCCACTTTGAGAACTGACTTTGGCATGTTTTGCAACTTGCTTACCAGGTGCATTTGCACCCGTATTTTCTTCGGTTTTCTGTTTCTTCGCACCCTGTTCTTTTGGAACATCACAGCTTTCTCCCAAAGGATCCTTTTGAGGCTCCTCATCAGCATTCTAACACAAATAACAAAGCCAATTTACTAAAATCAGTTGTGTCATCAATAACCATCATGCTTGAAAGTTTTGATACAATTATGATTGAATCAACAATATACCTGGTTTGATGCAGGCACTCGTTTTCGACGCGTGCCATTTGGGGCAGCACCTACAACTCCCTCCTCTGAAATTTGGCGACCCTCAGGAGATTGTGTACAATTTATTGAAGCCCTTTCAATGCCACCCTCATGATTCAGAGCATAACTTGGGCCGCTCCGGCTGTTGGCAACCTGGCTGCTTTGTAGCAGACTCAGTGGACCAACCATTTCCGACAAATTTCCACTACCATAACCTGGGAGCTTTGGCGCCAGCTCAACAAAGCTCGGATTGGATTGATACGAAGAAAAGTGAGAAGTCCCACAAATTCCCTGATTCTCCATGAGAAGAGGGTAATGAGAATTGGCAAATTCACTGTGACAAACCACTGAAGAACCTACAAGGTTTTCAGTCTGACTCAGTGAAACAATGGGATCCCAACCGGAACCAAAGAAAGGACCCAACGAATTGAAAGGCTTGTTATACATGGATATTGAGCTCATTGCCATTCCATCAACTTTGTCACACAAAGGGTTCATCTCTGAAGATGAACAATCCATAAGACTCTGGTGTTTAAATCCCACACCATCATTACCACCACTAGCCATGCTTATATTCCAAACCTAAAAACACCCAAATTCCAAGGAATTCTACCTATCTACCACTCAACAGATAACCTACACCTGAGCTAAGAACATAAAACAAAGAGGAAAGTTGATTTGACCTAAAGTAGCCTAGTGATATATAATCTATGCAGCTTTTCAGAACTGAGAGGCTGTTAAAGTAAAAGAAACCTCTCATTGCAGCCTCATAGAGAATCAGCCGTAAAATCTTACAGGGACCAACTATTTACCTCTTCTTCCAAAAAGCTCAAAGGATCAAATCCACTCTGCTGCAAGGAAAACAAAAGAGTCAAATTTTAAAAAAGGACCTTAATTTCCAGTCAGTAATGAGTCTCAAAATTTGCAGGATTTTAAACTTTTAGCTTTTCCTTAATTTCTTTCAACATCCCAGATCCTAGATTGAATGTACAATTTTTAAAAGAAACTTTAAATTCACAGGTTAAAGACCGGACAATGAACTAAAAGTGACTGCTTTGCTAAGATCAAATTAAGGAAAAACAACTGAAGTACTCCTAAATGAGAAAACAAGATAAACCCAGATATGCCAATCTCATGATATCAGAAATGAACAACTTTCCTAAAACTAACAAAAATCCAAGAGAGTTTTCTCGAAATCAAAGGAAGTGAATGGTGAAGAGATGATGAAAGGCTTAAGGTTTTGATTCAAGAGTTGCTTTGCTTTAGTGAGAGGCAAAGCCAAAAACAAAAGGGTAGTAGAAAAAGAAGAAAATGGAAGAAAACATTTGAAGTAACAAAATGTTTAAGGTTTTTTAATCAAGACCCAACAACTTCAAATTCTAAATTTATACAACATCTGAAATGGGGCAGAGTTTCATTCATAGTGCCCCTAAATTGGGTATTTTGACAGTTACCTTAAAAGCATCAAATGTTAGCTGAGCTTAAATTCCACCGTAGGAAACCAAATTCACGAACTTGGCATTTGCTTAATGTCACGGGCGTGACATTAAAATAAAGCATCAAATTACAACCCCTTGAGAAAAACTTTATTACATTTACACAGACCTTTTAATTTTAGGGTTAGGAGTATAGTTTAGGATCTATAGTTTGGGTTGTAAGGTTTAGAATTTAAGATTTATGTTTAGAATTTAGAGTTTAGGGTTTAGAGTTTGAGGTTTAGTTTTTTAGGGTTTAAATTTAATTTTAATTTTTAGTAGAAATAGAAAGGTTTGTATAAAAATCTGTATTAAATTTAAACCCTTTTATATTTATCTTCCCAGAAATGCAAAAGAGAGCCTGTAAGGCTAGAGAGAGAAAGCACACAAGAGACTGTGTTTGTTGTTGTCGCAGCACGGCCTCGGCAAGAAACATTTTAAAATAGTAAATAAAATAACGGAGTCGCTATTAATTTTGTTTAAGGTGTAATTAAATCACTTAAAAATAAATTATTTAAATAAAATATTTTATTTTATTAAAATAATAATTTTGGTTTGCAAAAATATAAAAATGAGTTCGAGAATCGGTTAAGTGTGAGGAAAGGTGAGCACCCCCACAGTGTCAAAAAATTAGTACTTAAACGATTACAAGTTGGCTTTTTTATCGCAATTTGCAAGTTCGTGTGAAATTTAATTTATTATCTATTTATAGATATGAACTCATTTTAACGGTTTTACCATCTGAGAAATAAACAATAATCATCGTCAATATTTTTGACGCTAACCCATTACCTCTTTTTAGTGAGACACCGCATTGCAAATTATATCCCGTTATTAAACATGGCATCAAGGAAATATATTTATTTAAATTAGGGTTAAAATCTTTTATTACTCTATGTTCATTAATATTAACCTAAAAAGAGAGTCTAAAATGAATTTTACCTAAAGGGGTTCAAATATAGTTAAGTGCCGATTATTAGTTTTATGATAAAAAAAAAGACTTTTAAAAAGATCACATTTAAAGGCTCCGATCTAAATTAAAGATCCTAATTCTAGGAATTTTCGTTTAACCAAAGATTTTATTTAAAGAAACTAGCATTTTTAATTTTTTTTTTAAAAAATGAATTAAATTAACAAAATAAACTAAAAGCAATACAAACGTAAATTACAAAATTAAATAAATGCAGAAATTAAACAAATGCTAAAGAAAACGGATGAATGAAATAATTTTAAAACATTAAAACTTATTTAAAATAAGAAATGGATCTTTAAAGAGGGTTAAAATAATTAAAAAAAAAACTAAAAATGAAGCTTTAAAAAAATGATCAAAGTAAAAAAAAAATGGAATCAGGGGCGAAATTGAATAAAAAGGACTATTTTGAACGAATTGAAAACTAGGTGTTTCACATGATAAAAATAAATAGGGCGAAGGGGTTTAATAGGGTAATTTGCCCATTTTATTTAAAAATATGTGGGTATAAAACTCACTTTTCATAAACATTTTTCATCTCCCTTTTAGAAAAAATTGGATCAAATACTCACTTTCTATTTTTTCTTAAATATTTATCCGTGTTCTTCATTTTTTGAAGAGCACGGTAAACTTCCGTCTGCCCACGGCGAAATTTTAAAAAAAAATGATTTTTACCTATTATTTTGGAATTATTACCCAAATATTGTTGTTGAATTATTACCCAAAAGAAAAAAAAACTTTGCTTGATTTTAGGTGGGGTAGATTCTTTGATTTGAAACTTATTAGTGCAGATAAAATTCGTGCAGGGGCATGTAAAGGAAAAATTATAGTTTTTTTTTTAATATGTTATGTTGAAGGTAATTTGTTAGAGAAAAAATTGAGTAAAAAATTGAGTAAAGAAAGAGAAGAAGAAGAAAGTTGTGGGAAAAAAATATTGTAAGTCAGTTTAAAATTTTTATTTTATTTTATCCGTATAACATTTTATGTTGTTTGAAATTTAATTTTTGTGTTAAAACGATGAATGTTTTATTTTTGTTTAGGATTATAGTAGTGGGAAAATTCGTAATTAATATTTATTGTTGTTTATAGTTTAAAATTAGGTTTATTGACATTGTAGTTCATTTTGATTTGTGTATTATAATTGAAAATATTTTTCCCGAACATGCAGAGAAAATGAGCAACAACATATTTGTGGCGATTGTCCATTAAAATGGACAAATTGTGAAAACTGATGTCGGTATTGTTTTTGAATTTGAAAGCCCTACGAAGATGAGATTTGAAAAAGAAATCACGCTTCGAGTAATGAAGGAGAAGATATCCGAGAAAATTGGAGCTCATATTCATGGTTTACGGTATCGGTGGCTGACATGTCATAATCCAGTCAGATATTCTGCAATAGCTCTCGAAGATAATACATATGTGGGAATAATGATTGCAGAGCATGAATATATAAATATTCGAAATGTTGAGTTGTTTGCTGAGGTGCGTGATATTCCCGGCCCATCTAGAAACGTAGTTGGGGAATGTAGTCATATAGGTTTCGATAACGAATTTGATATGTTTGGAGGTAGTTTTGTGGCAATGTTGACAAGTGGGACATCTAGTGGATTTCATCAAGGTGGGTCGTCAACATATGCAGCATCACACGGGCCGACTGTTGATCCGACTGTTGATGCTAATGTTGAGAACCTACGAGGTCGATAGGGAGAATCACTTGAAGAATTTAGCGAAGATACAGATATTGAGGATCCCGATTTGTTTCCTGATGACGTTGGTGATGCCCTTGATTTTAGTGTTGGAGAATTCATTCCGACCGGGGGTAACATTACATTGTATGAATCTCCTGCTCACATGAACTCAGTGGATTTTGATGTCATGAAGGTACCGCAATTCCCAGATATGCCCCAATTAACTTCGAGTCAGCATGGTGAATTATTTGATAGGCTTTAATTTAATAAAAAAGAATGAAGCTATATTGGCAATTAAAGAGTATAGCATCATGCAGCATGTGGACTACGTGGTTGCAGAATCCACCCTGAGGACTTTCTTTTGCGAAGTGTGTGAAATATGGAGAATGGTGCAATTGGAAGATTCGAGTGTCGAAGCTTAAGAAGATAGATCGTTGGGAGGTCACAAAGTACAAAAACGATCACACATATTTACGAACATCTATCGACCAGGACCACACCAAATTGGACTTGAGTGTAATAAGCCATCACATGATGAAGTTGGTCGAAGCAAATCCAAGGGTTCCCGTTTCAGCAATTCAGGCAACCATTGCGCAACAATTTGAATATCAAATAAAATACAAGAAGGGGTGGCGTGCAAGGATAAGGCATTGCAATCGGTGTACGGTGATTACGATAAGTCGTATAATGAACTACTGGCTTTATTGATAGCAATGACACATTTCATCCCAAGCACCATAGTGAGGTATCAAACAAAGGATACATACGATCGACAAGGCCAACTGCTTCAAGGGTATCAATTTTTCCATCGACTATTTTAGGCATTCAAGCTATGCATTGAATACTTTCCATTTTGTAAACGTATGATCCAAGTCGATGGAATGTGGCTGTACAGGAGATACTCTCATATACTATTGGTTACCGTTGCGCAAGATGGTGATAGCAATGTCATTCCCATTACATTCGTAATTGTTGAGGGGGAGACGACAGAAGCTTGGAATTTTTTTGATCAATTTACGTGACCATGTCGTCTGAGAAGATGGGGTCTGCATTATCTTTGATCGAGGAACAACTATCAAAGCAGCAATTAATCGAGAGGGAAGTCGTTGGAAACCTCTACACGCATACCCTGCATACTGTGTTCGTCACATCGGTAAGAACAACTACGAGCAGTTCAAAAATAAATACCTTCGTAGTGAGATTTTAAGCATGGGTAAGTATCATTTTTTCAAAATCCGTTATATATGCAGTTATGTGCTTTGATTTTTCTAGATGCTAACAACACATATTATGGCACAGGGTATCAACTACTACTGCCAGAATTTGAGAGAAAGATGGCGAATTTACAAAAATACAATGATAATGTTTGGAGTTGGGCCAACAATATCGAGAGAGAAAGATGGGCCCAATCATATGGCGAAGGTGGTAGACAACAGGCAAATGAAAACCAACCTTGTGGAGTACATAAATAGAGTACTAAAAGGATCACGTCATCTCCCAATAGCAAGTTTGGTGACAGAGACGTACTACCGTTTGGCTAAGGTTTTGTCCGTTAAAGGGAAGCATGTTCAGTCCTTAATAAACAGGGGACAACGTTGGGCTCCTAATATTGTGAAAAAAATGGATAATAATGTGAAGAATGCAACGTAGCTGACCGTTCACACATTCGACCGAATGAATCAGACTTTCGATGTTGTTGGTTTCAGAACCCGTAGCGAAGCATGCCACTCAAATGTATTTTGAGTCGATTTCAAACGTAGGTGGTGTGACTATGGCGAGTTCCAGGCGTGGCGATATCCATGTGCTCATGCAGTTGCAGCTTGTATGTTCACCAATGTTGACCCATACACATATGTTGATTAATGCTTCAATCTCAACCAGGTGTTAGATATTTACAGAATTGAGTTCCCACGGATCCCAAATTCAATGTATTGGCCGTTAGTGAAGCATGAAAAATGGTTACTGGATCCTACACTTCGTAGAACTCTAACTGGCCGACCTAGATCGACTCGCATCTACACCAGTATGGATCTTCATCACAGAGAAAAGGGACAACGAAAGAGATGTACTATATGTAGGGCTGAAGGCCATTCGTAATCAAAATGTCCAAATGAACCAAGATATGTGCCTATACCTCGGTGATTTATTATCTTCGTATTAAAAAATATTATGTTTGTACTTGAAAATTTTATGTTTGTGTTTCAAAATGTCCAAAAACATTTTTCAATTTGTTTGTTTTAAATTTTTTAACTTCGATTTGGTCACTAAATTAGTTTGGTTTTTAATTTTAAAAAATTAAAATAAATTTAGTTTAGTTTGGGTTTTAATTTTAATCACACTTAAGGTTAAATATTAAATCACTAAAAACTAAAGATAATTAGTGAATAATAAAAACATAATGAAAAATAAAAAACAATAGCATTCAAATTCAAACTGAAATGTCTCTGATGTGTTACACAAAATACATAAAATACATAAAATAAAAAACAATAACATTTGTTTCAAATTCAAACTGAAATACCTCTATTGTATTACACAAAATACATAAAATTATTTTTTCTTGTATAATTTCTGGCCATGAAGGGGTTCGGTCGAAAGATAAGAACGCGACGGTCGTCAAGCACGTTGTGGCCTCTGTGGTGCCACGGGATCCTCTTCAACATCCTATTCATTGTAGCTCACCTCCTCAGTCATCGAGGGCATAGGAGGCGGTGTTCTGAACAAATCCATGTAACCGCTCTGCCCTTCCATAATCTCTGGCGAATTCAGGAAATTTTCCATTTCCTGAAAATCCTTGTTCTGTCCAAAGTTTGAGTAAATAGGTGACTGTGGAGGAAAAAATCAGGTGTGTATAAAACAGCATCATCAAACCCGTGAGTATCTAAAGAGCACAGGCCAACTTCTGGTTGTACATATATAGGAGCCGGTTCTTTTCCCATATAACTGTAGGGCCCACTTCTGGTTGTACTCACGTGGTTGGCCAACCTTTGGGGTTTTGAATCCACACGAGATATTGAGATGCGCCCGCTGAACTCTTAGAGGATTCACCCTTACCACCATATTTTTTCTTATATTTTCGACATTCTTCCAGTCCATCGACCGTAGTTAAGTACGACATTCCATTATTAAGAAAATAGATCAGGTACTTTGACCTCTCAAAATCAAAATCATCAACTTGGATTGGAGCGCGAAGCGGTAACGTTGAAGCTCTGTTGTTCCACATATTAATGTAGTCGACATGTATGACTTCCTAATTTACTTCTGCCATGTCGCGTCCATCATAATCGTGCAGATAGTCACGATTAATGTGAATATACGGAATCGGCTGGTGGAAGCCAAATTGCCTCAACATCCTATCGGCAAATTGGAACTCGACAATCGCAAAGTGAATCAACGGTGTAACACTACACCACATATTAGAATCCTTCATCAGATCATCCGGCACAAAAATCTGATCATCGTTGTACGGCATCCAAATAAGACATCTAATTATAACATAAATAATAAATTGTTAATATTTAACTAAAATGTAAACATTACATTTAACCAAATACTTGATCTTGACAGTAAAAATCAATTTGAGCTCTAAATACTCTCAAGTTGTTGTTCGTCAACCCCGTGTGCGCTTTTTTCTCGCACCATCTGTATACAAATCACAATAATTTTTTAAAAATAAATAAACTTAATTTAAAAATTCAACTCCAAATCATGATAATTACCTAGTGATAAGAGGGAACTGAATCGATGTTAGAGTAATCGGTGTCCAAAAGGGAAGTCGCTGCCAATTCCACGCTTGTAGCAACAGCTAACATCCACCAGTACCCTAAACCTTATGACCATTTTCTATTTTAGCGCCCTTGCACAAATCACGATACAAGAACGCTAATATGGCCGATCCCCAACTATATTTAGCAGCTTCCCACGGATACTTCAAAAATGGTAGATAACGTGTATGAACAAGATTGCCAGATTTATCCAGCATCAGTATACCTCCAATGAGTTGCAGAATATAGGCTCGACTAGCATTATAAACCGCATCAATAGAATTATATTCACTGAGTTTAAATTCACTTTGCAACCAACTCATTTTAACACGAGATCCACTCAAATTTGATGGATCGGGCACTTTCCCAAGGTATTTGAAGCAAAGTGCTTCGGCTGAATCTTTCGTCTGCTCGATCAATGGTGCCCCATTTACCGGGACCCCAATAAGCATGACCACCTCTTCAAGTGTGATCGTGCATTCCCCGCAAGGCATATGGAACGTATGAGTTTCCGGCCTCCAACGCTTAATTAGAGCGGCAACCAACCCGGGCACCAACTTGTACCCACAAATAAAGGTCGCATGATAAAATCCAGAAATTTGCAACCATTCAATGATTCTATCATCTGGATGATTTTTGGCCATGGTCAGGTGATGCTTAAATGTATTCTCCGTATCTTGTAATTAACACATTAATAAATAAATATTATTAACAAACAAACAAAAAAGTAATTGAATTTCTAATAAATAAATTATTAAAAAATTTGTACCATCTCATCAACCGTGAGACTAGTAATGTGCCGATCCTGTAATCACAATAGAGGAGCTTCACCAGCCATCCTGCAGGACAAGAAAGAATATATTAAGACCCGAGACTAAATCTAATACATTAAGAAAAATAATAAACATAATAATAAAAAACTAAACAAACAAAATTTATAATAATATTTTAGTTTAGTTTGTAATTTGCTAAAATTCTACAAAATTTAAATTTTACAAACAACTTATTAGTTTAAAATTCAATTCCACTACTACTAACTACATGCAATTTAAAAAAATCCTAAATTAAAAGACTAATTCAAACATTAATATATTTTACTAATTGCCAACTACTAACCTAAATTAAAAAAAGTTTTTTCCTTCTAAATTAAAAAATCTACGAAATTTAAATTTGTTGAATTTCAATTCCACTACTACTAACTACATGCAATTTAATAAACTCCTAAATTAAAAAGACTAATTCAAACATTAATATTTTTTTACTAATTGCCAACTACTAACCTAAACTAAAAAAGTTTTTTTTCTTCTAAATTAAAAATTCTACGAAAATTAAATTTGCTAAATTTCAATTACACTACTACTAACTACATGCAATTTTAAAAACTCCTAAATTAAAAGACTAATTCAAACATTAATATTTTTTTACTAATTGCCAACTACTAACCTAAATTAAAAAAAGTTTTTTTTTCTTTCAAATTAAAAAATTCTACGAAATTTAAATTTGCTAAATTTCAATTCCACTACTACTAACTACATGCAATTTAAAAAACTCCTAAATTAAAAGACTAATTCAAACATTAATATTCTTTTTGCTAATTGGCAACTACTAACCAAAATTAAAAAAAAAGTTTTCTTTCTTATAAATTAAAAAATACTACGAAATTTAAAATTGCTAAATTTCAATTCCACTACTACTACATGCAATTTAAAAAACTAATAAATTAAAAGACTAATTCAAAAATTAATATTTTTTTACTAATTGCCAACTACTAACTAACCTAAATCAAAATAAGTTTTTTTTCTTCCAAATTAAAAAATTCTAGGAAAATTAAATTTGCTAAATTTCAATTCCACAACTACTAACTACATGCAATTTAAAAAACTCTTGAATTAAAAGACTAATTTAAATATTAATATTTTTTTTACTAACTGCCAACTACTAACCCAAATTAATTTTTTTTCTTCTAAATTAAAAAATAAAAATAAAAAAACGTTTCTTTACTACTACTAATAATAATATAACTGTTATCCTTAGTCCCTATATCATTCGACAATTTGCCTTTAAAACCCTTTAATTTTAAGATTTTTATAAAGTAGTCACTAATTTACTAATTTGATCATTCAAGTTCCAATATACTCATTTTAGTCTCAATATACTCGTTTTTTTCAAAATGCATTATAAATAAAATCTAATAAACCATAAATTGAACAATAAAAATATTCAAACATCAACTTAAAAAATTTTAAAAAATCAATAAATCTCTTCACAAATTTAAAAATTTCAAACATCAACTTAAAATTTTGTCATACTTACTGCATTTTCTTCAAATCTTCTTTTCTTTACTTAGTCTCTTCACAAATTTTCTTCTCTTCAACCACCTATTTAACATCCGAGTTTGAAATATCAAAAATTCAAACATCATCAACTTCAAAATTTTAAAACTAATTTCCGCTTGCTGTTATAGATGTAAAATAACTATTTTTTAAAAAAAAATGCAATTAAACCTTGAACTTACGTAGATTGGTGGAGAAGCAAATGAAGATGGATGAAGAATAAGCTGGAGAAATATGGTGGAGAAGCAAATGATGGATGAAGAATAAGCTGGGAAGCAAATGTGAATAAGCTGGAGAAGCAGCAAATGTAGATGGATGAAGAAAAAAAAGTGGAGAAGCAAATGTATATAAAGATATAAAATTCAAAAAATTTAACTGAAAAAATAAGAAAAACGTAATAACTACAAAAACATATATACATTAAAAATACAACTATTAACTTGAAATAATATTCAAAAACAAAATACATATCTTATACTTATAAAATTTCCTCTAAATCTTCTTCTTCTTCTTCTTCTTCACTCTATCTTTTCAAAATTTTCATTACAAAATATACATATTTTCAACCCATATTTAACCCCAACTACTTTAAATTTCAACCACCCAACCCACCTATCAACCATCCAATCAATATTATAACAATTAAAAAAATACCTCTACCCGGCATGCATGCACGCAGCGGCCTCATTTACGAGGCATGCAGCTGCCATGCATGCACCACTGCCACCCTTCACCTGCACCACTGCTATCCTGACCCGAGAACTGTTCAAAGTCGGATGGAGGGCAACCCGTTTTTTAACAATGCGAGTTACCCTCCCTAGCTGCCACGTGGCAACAAAATCACACCAAACACTATTTGAAAACGGATTGTGAGCTATCCGAGTTCATCCGAATTTTTTTATTATTTTTGGCCAAAACACTATTCAAAATCGGATGGAAATCAATCCAATTTCTGATTTTAACAGTAATTCACCATAGATTAGGAAATAAACATGGATGAACCATATTTTGAGGGGGGAAAATTCAACAACAATATTTGGGTAATAATTCATTTTCTTTTGTACCTTTGTTAATTTTTCTTATCTTTTGATTTTATTTATAAGTTTATGTAGATCCTTTTTTATTTTTTTAAAAATATTTTACGTTATTTCCCTTCAAAGAAACTACTAACATTTACATTATTAATCTCAGATGCCATTGGAAATGTTCTTCTCTTCACGGCCAAGCTAGGTTGTTTCCTTCTTTGATGATTTTATTTTCTTTCGTCTTCTTTTTTTATCCTTACTGACACATTTTGCCAACTCTTCTCATTTCTCAGTCAGTCTTCTCTTCGCTGTTACTCACTTGTTTCTCTCTCACTGCCAACTAACCTCTCTTCATTTATTTCCATAAAATTTTGCAATATTAAATAATAATCATTATTCAATCCTTAAAATAAAATAAAATCACAAATGAGGTTATTACGTCAATGTGTCCTTTATTATTATTATTTTAATATTCTAGATAAACTTAAAATTAAAGATGTCCTTACTATTATTACAGGTTATGAACCTTAAACACTCAATCATAAATTTTAAATCCTAATTTTAATTAACGCATATCATTCATCTAATATTTTCTTATATAATTTTTTTAATCCCACTGACGTTTATAAAATATTTTTTCTTTGTGTAATAACTTTATAATTTTATTTAATAAACTTTTTTATTCTTTTTTTCAAAATCTTTTTTATTCAAACAATAATTGTAATAAAATGATATCAATATAATATAAAACATAGACAATGATTTGTTGAGATGATTACGAGTTAATTTTGATGATGTAGTGGTACAGTTAACATTTTTAAATCTATAATTTTAAAAAATAAATATTTTAAAACTCTTCGTCCGTACTATCACGTCAATAAAATTGACTCATCATCATCATGGCAAGATAATTGACGAAAACGACTAATGTAGAAGTATATAGAGGCCACATGCACATAATTTAACTACTTTGCTAGTCACAACAATTAGAGGTGACAAACGGGTCATTCTGTTCGGGTTCTATTCATGTCATTTTGGTTCAGGTCATTTCGGGTCTGACTACATTCAGTTTAAGTTCGGTTCGGGTCTGGTTTAGTTTTAATTTGGGTATATGGTGATTTCGGTTCGGTATCGGGTTAGGTCAGTTGATTTTCGGTTCGGTTGACTTTTCGTTCGGTTAATATCAAGTTGGTTATTTTTGGGTCGGTTGATTTTGGGTCGGGTCAATATCGGATTAATAGGAGATCAATCAGTTTTAGTTGGATTTTCAGACCGACTTAGGTTTTCCACCCTATATATGACTTTATATAGCATGTATATTTGGCTTTTTGGTGAGTTATGTGACAGTTCACATCCCATCTTTCTTTCTGTATTTTAATATATTTTCTCTATTTTGGGTTGTCTTCGGTTCGGGTTGCTTTCTATTTGGGTCTATTCGGTTCGGTTGAAAATCAATTAGGGTTTATTCGATTTTATTGAAAATCGGTTTGGGTCCATTTGGTCCGGTTGAAAATCAGTTCGGTCCATTTTTGGTTCAACTAAAATTTGGGTCGGTTTCGGTTTAGTTTATTTCGGGTTTCAGATCACTATCAAGTTATCTTGTTCGGGTCGATTTTGAGTCTTGGTTCGGGCAAATCGGTTCGGGTCAAGTTTTCCAGGTCTAACGACAATCAAATGGTGAGATTGATGCAATTCAGGAGTTGGATGCCTAAATTGATGAAATTCAAAAGGATGAGCAACATTGCTGATTTTGGAATACTACGAGAGCTAAGTTGATGTAATTAAAAAAGATGGGAAACATTGCTAATTTGGGATTACTATAAGGGCAAAACTACCCTTTAAGCCAAACATCTTGATTTAATCACTAAACTTTTAATTTGCTTCTATTTTGATCACTCAGGTGTTAAACAAAAATGAAAGGATGACATGGCAGTCACGTGTACCGATGTCGATTGTTTTTTGTTGACACATAACATCCACATCATTTCTTTCTTTCTTTTTTATTTTATCCTCTTCACCAGATAATGAAAGTTTTACACTTATGTCCTTGTTTCATGCTGACATTGGAATCACCATTTTTGGTGTCTTTTCTGACCACTCGAGACACCATCGAACTCACCTCATCGTCCTCCACTCTTCTATCAGTTTAGATTTTCCCAAAGTCACTTCAAAACTAACGAAGCTCAATCCAAAACCTAAAACTAGCAAAA
This sequence comes from Hibiscus mutabilis, assembly GCA_019671005.1. Taxonomy (NCBI): domain Eukaryota; kingdom Viridiplantae; phylum Streptophyta; class Magnoliopsida; order Malvales; family Malvaceae; genus Hibiscus; species Hibiscus mutabilis. The sequence continues at coordinate 34,321,674 of CM033733.1, read as the reverse complement.
CCCCAAATCACTCTGATCTACAAAATTCATTGTCCTATGAGAATGGAATCATGATATACATCTCACTCCCTCCTTCTCCAGCTCATCACTGTTAGGATTTGGAAGAACATTCTCCATCGTCGAGAAATCAAAGGTAATCCGAGACCAGGGTTTTTTTTTTATAAAAACGAAGGAAGTTTTGGGATCTTTTCATATTTTTAAAGATAGATGTTTGATCATAACGTCATTAAGTAATTAACAGCGGAGTGACCAAAATAGGAGCAATCAAAAGTTTATTTTTTATATTAAAAAAATTAAACTTTAGTGAGCAAAATAGGAACGAGAAAAAGTTGAGTGATGAAATTTATAATTTATCCTATAATTAATATAATTATAAGAATATTAAAAATAGGAACAGGAATAGGTGGGTGCATGAAGCAATTTTTTTAAACAATTTCTACCTATGGGAGGGGAAAGGGGAATTTTGCTCATACTAAATCTTGAACCCACAACCTAGGGGAATGTGAGAATGTCAACTGAGAGTTTTAACCGACTGCTTTAGAGATTGTTGACTGAAGAAATATTTTTTAAATTTTGAGCAACATAAGGAATAATGGAATCTAATCATGAAAAAACACCTTCTTGTCCTGCTAAGGTTTCTAGCTGTAACGTGTGATTAATGGTTGTAATCTTGCATACCATGAGATTTTCAAAAGGGAGGGACCCCACTTCAAACACTGGGTGGTCAAATACCTTATGATTGTGGTGCTAAACCTAATACTTCCACGTGCGTACACACACTAAATCAAATCTTTATTATTAAAAAAATAATGTCCACCATCTTTGATACGATAGACATTGAATTTGAATTCAAATAAAATTATTTATAACAATAAAAAATAAAAATAGCAACATAAGATGTTAAAGAAAAATATGATTAGGAAAATAAATAATACAACTCTTCTTTTGTGCAAACTTGTAGAAGAATAAAGACACTTGTAGAAGGAAAGGTTTAACATCCTACCTTGGTTCAAGTGGTAAATTTAAGTTTCATGCAATTGCTTGATCATATATTTCATGTCTAATTTCTCTTAATGATCTAAGCATGTTTGTATGACTCCATGTTGTGCCCAATTGCATATAATTAGAAGGAGTCTCAATTGCACGAGTTATATGTTTTTGGCCTATTGTGCTTATATCTATTTTTTGGCCTTAAACTTGTAATGCTTGGTTGAATCTTGGTGAAACCATGCTTTATATATTTAAATTTTGTATTCTTGAGAAGCATGTTGTTAATTTGTGGCAAAATGATCAAAATGTGTATCTAGGACTTAATAGAGCCTTTGTATGAACTTAAAACTAAGTTGTAAGACCTTTTAAGTTGATTTTGCTGCATTTTTCACAAGATCGTGCCTTTGGTACCGGTATCGCTCATACCGTACCTATATGGCTTTCAACCAGTACCAATACGGTCGACACCGTGCTGGTATGCATAGTTAAAAAGGGATTGTTTTGTCTCTTTTGTCATGCTTTGTGTACATAATGATATATTTTGATATATAGCATGTTTAATTGAATTTCTTGTATTTATTTAATTGATTTATTTATTAGAAATTTAATTTAATTCTCTTGACTTGTTGGACTAACAATTTTATTGATGTTTGATTAAGGAGGAGCCATTTTTTGTAATTCTTTCATGTTAAAATCTTTGGTCTTTTCTCCATTATTATTTTGCACCAACAATTGATATTTTCTATCAATTGGTTTTAAGCTTTCAACATTTTGTGTCTTAAGCTTTACCGTGATTTCAAACTTAATTTTGAAATTATTTTTAATATAACAAAAAAGGGTGAGAGACATGTTTGAAAAATTAACTTTCCAAAAGAAAAAAAGGGAGCTTTAATATTTTCTAAAAGTATTCTATTTTTCTAAAATTATCTTTCTAAGGGGGAGAAATTTCAAAAACAATTTTTCAAGTGGTTTTGCTACCTCAAAAAGGGGGAGATTGTTGAGATATTGATATTGATATAACTTAAAATGAAAAATATTTTTGGACTTAAACTAATTTGCAAAAATATTTCAAAAGTCCATTAACTTGAAAAATATATTTGAAAGGTTTTCAAAGGGTTTTTGACATGCTTAAAATGTTTTTAAATAGTCAAAGTGTCAAAAACAGGTTTTGAGTACCGGTACAGATGTATGTGTACTGACACCCATAAGAGCTCGCACCGGTATGGTTGCCCGTGTACTGATACGCCCCATTGTCCCTAAAATTTGTCAAATTCTAGTAGCCAAATTGAGTACCGATACGGCTTCAACCATACTAATACTCAGGGGTGCATATTGATACATATGTATTGTGTACCGATACCTAGTCTAATAAATGCCCAACAACTCTTTCTATTTAAAGCATGTGTACCGATACTGGTGGTCGCGTATCGATACCGACAAGCCCAGAACTACATTTATGGTTGGAATTAAAGTCCCCAACTGTTAGTAACAGTCAAAAACTCCTTAGAGGGTTTAAAAGCAAGCTCAAAGCATCCATGAAACAACAAAAAACCAACTATCAACATTCAATGTTAGAGAAAGTGTTCTAGTGCTTACTTTTGTTATCTTTCTTGTAGAAAACACTAGTGAGACAAAATTTTCATATTTGCTCAAGTGCCTAGGTTTGGGTAAGTGCTTAATTTGCAAACATGTTTTCTTTGTGAGGTTTTCCTTGTTTGCTTATTTGTTTTCTCTTTGTAGGAGAGTTTCTCAAAACTTTAGGGTATAAGCTTTGAGAGTTGTAAGGGTTATCTCCTTGAGCCCGGAAAAAAGAAAGATAAATTAGTGAATTTTTGAAAAATATTTAGCATTGATAGCTAAGATATTGAAGATAGACTTGGTTTAGAAGTCGAACCACTATAAATCATCGTACAAATTTTTAATTCCCGATTACTTCTACCATATTCACTCAAAGGCCAATTCACCCCTCTTGGCAAATTCGGTTGATCAATTCGAGCCCAACAAGAGGCATGATCAAGCAAATTGCATGAAAAAAACAAAATTTACCACTTGAACTAAGGTAGGATGTTAAGTCTCACCCTCTTCAAGTGTCCTTCTCCCTTGTGTGTTAAGAGCTCCCAAAATTTGACGTTGTTCATCAATGCTCAAGCACACCTACAAAAGAGAATCGTTTACATTTTAGAATCCAAATTGCTTTGGATCCATTGGCGTTAGTCTCAAAAACTTTAGTCCCCATAGGAATCCATTTTTTTATGTATTTCTTTTTGTTTGAAGAAATTAGTCCCTTAGGGACCCATAAATTTTTCACGATTTTACCATTTTAAAATCTAGGGGAACTAGATTGTCTTTGATAAAAAATTGCTTTAACAAAATTTGTTTTGGAGTTACCTCAATTTTCAGATTTTTGAAAATTTTTGTTAAACAAATTCTTTTTAAGATCATCGATTTCTCTTGATGATCTTCTTGAACTTTTAAAAGCGTGTTTTGTAAATCCAAGTTCTTTTGTTCAAAATCTTTAAACCTTGCTTCAAGTTCAAAATTGGTTTTAGAAAGCAAATCATTTTCAACTTTCAATTTTGAAACCATTTTTTTTGTTTTTTAAAATATGGTTTTCAAATTCTAAAACCAATTTATCATAGGCATCTTGTAATTCATCAAAAGTACATAAAATTGAAGGTGATGAATTAAAAGTTATCGTTGAATCTTCTTATATGGCCGTAAGACATATGTTGGCTACCTTTGAACAAGAGTTGAATCCAAAGAGAAGCTAAGCCAGAAGAAAAGGACTTCCGCAAGTATCACATGTATCTTCATTCATCCTGAGGGCATACATGAAAGCATGTGCATCGCTGCATCATCAAGCATGTCCATACATCATGGCATCTAGCATTGATAACTTGAAGATTCCGACAAGAATTCCATGCATCCATGCATCATCACAAAAACATACATGTCATTTGCATAAATACATTATTGGAAACTAACCTCTCAAAGGAATTTCTTAATTCCTTCCTTCCTTAAGGACGTTTTTCTCAAAACATGAATTTCTTAATTTCATCCTTTTATAATGACCATTTTTCTCAAAACGGGAGTTTCTTAATTCCATCATTCCATAAGGACATTTTCCTTAAAAATAAGAATTTCTTAATTTCGTCCTTTCATAAGGACATTTTCTTCAAAAAACACGAGTTACTTAATTCCTTCCTTCCATAAGGACATTTTCCTCAAAAATAGGAGTTTCTTAATTTCGTCCTTCCATAAGGACATTTCCCTAAAAAACATGAGTTTTTTAATTTCGTCATTCCATAAGGATATTTTCCTAAAAACGGAGTTTTTTAATTCCATCCTTTCATAAGGACCTTTTTTCTCAAAAATAGGAATTCCTTAATTCCATCCATTCACAAGGACGGTTTCCTCAAAACATGAATTTCTTAATTCAATCATTTCACAAGGATGTTTTTTCTTAATCAAATATTTTCTCAAAAGATATCTTCTTAAATCAATCCTATCTTTTTTTAAAGGCATTCTATCCTTTCTTAAAGGACAAAAGATTTACAAGTCTGACATCCTCAAACAGGAAGGAGCAAATAGTTGTCAACAAATTCCAGTATCCTTGGCATGAAGAAATGAGGCAAATATTGTCTGGCGCCTTCAACCAAGAAGAAACAAACAAACATTAACAAAATCCAACATCCTTGACACGAAGGAGTGAATCCATCAAATAAAATATTAAGATCAAACTTTTCATTTTTACAGTTTTAAAATAAAGCAACTAATTTGTGGCTCACGTTGACCAAACACTCTTTTAACTTTTGCAGGTCCTATCTCACCCGTAACATGGTGTAGCAGATCAAACTCTCTTCTCCATATTCTGTCAATCGGACAAGTGGTGGAGCAGGTCAACACAATCACAAGCTCATCTCTGTGAAGTTGCAGTGGAATAAACACCTTAACAATTCTATCTCCCTGAATTTGCAGCGGAATAAACATCTCAACCGCCTCATCTCTCTGAAGTTGCAGTGGAATGAACACCTCAACAATTTTATCTCCTTGAATTTGCAGTGAAATAGACATCTCAACCGTCTCATCTCTTTGAAGTTGAAGTGGAATGAACACCTCAACAATTTCATATCCTTGAATTTACAGTGGAATGGGCATCTCAACCATCTCATCTCTCAAGTTGTAGTAGAATGAGCACCTAAACAATTTTATCTCCCTGAATTTGCAGTGGAATGAACATCTCAACCGTCTCATCTCTTTGAAGTTGCAGTGGAATAAGCACCACAACAATTTCATCTTTCTGAGTTTGCAGTGGAATGAGCACGACAGAAATTTCATCTCTCTAATCTTGCAGCGAAATGAGCACGATAACAAATTTCATCTCCCTGAATTTGCAGCAGAGTGAGCACATGCAACAATTTCATCTCCATAAATTTTAAGAGGAATAAGCACAGACAACACTTTCATCTCCCTGAATTTGTAGCAGAATGAGCGCGACCACAAGTACGTCTCCCTGAAATTGCAGCGGAACGAACACAATAAATAGATCTTGTCTCCTTGAGGATGCAATGGAACAAATCATCTAGTTTATTTACTCTAAAAAAGCAGAAGAGCAGAACGATTAGAGAGTTCTATGCTCTTTTAGAATAGAAGACAAGATAGACAAAACCAAGGAAAGTCATGATTCCCCGCCATGATATAGCAAATCCCATATTTTCGTCCCTTAGCTTTGTGAACTATTCATTTCCACCCCTGCACATTATTTTTAATTTATTTTTGCACTATTTTTTTGTTTCTTTTAATTTTAGTCCATATTTATGTATATATTAATATGTTTAATATACGTATTAGTATATATATATTCGTATACATTCTATATAATTTTTAATTGAATTTTAAATTAAAACCTTTTATTAGGGATTCTCGTGAAAAACGTACCTCGAACGTAAGAGGTGCTGCTTTCCGTTAATCTCTATCGCAAAATACCATTTTTAAATTCTAAATTATAATTTTCAAAACAGGTTCCTTTCATTCGACAATCGAACAGAAATTATGGCCCGTGTGTAGGGGTGTAAATTTCTTTCATACAAAAAATATATTCTTTTAAATATTTTAAAGGGGATCACAAATTTTAAATTAAATTCAAATTCTTAATTTCCATCATTAAGACGTTAAGTAATCGACCCGGTACCCCTTTTGGGCGTTGTGGGGGTGTTTACCCTTCCCCACAAGTACCTGACTCTCGAACCTATTTTTCTGGTTTTCGCATATTAAAACTCGTTGTTTTAATAAAATGACGCAAAAATAGGTTTTATTAAAATGGCCGGGTTTTTAGGTGATCCAATCACAGCTAAATTAAAAAAGATTGGTTGCGACTCTATCTAAAATATTTTTTTCGTAAAAATGCGTCAAGCACCACGGCGGGCGGGACGTTGTTACAAACACAAATCTTAGAATTAGCCATTAAAGGGTCTCAAGTATTCAAGCACCCAAATTCAACCAATCATATGAACTTAAGCAAACAAGGCATCATCCTTATGATGTACATGAAACGAAGGAGTTAGTAGTGTACTAACCTTCTTCCAAAGCTGGAAATGCAGCCCCTAGCTCTATCTTCAAGCTTTCTTCTTTCCTTACCCTTGGTAGGTCCTCCAAGCTCTTTCACTGCACAAGAAGTTGTAACTCGAATTACAACTTACAGGAGACAGAAAGGGTAACTAACTTACCTTACAAAGCTGGAAAAACGGGATTTAATCCTCTTTTCTCCCATTTTTAGCAAAACCCACCATACTCATCCTCCACCAAAATTAAATATTATTACCTCAAAACGTAGATCCTTGAACGTAGATTACATTTCCCTTGAGAAGAATTTCGAGATTTATACTAAAAAAATAAGGACTGCATATTTGGCTTTGAGTTCTTAAAGAAAATAAAGAAGAAAAGAGATGAATGATGAAAGAGACAAGAGTAATCTCACACTCTTACAAAAATCTGCAGCCATAATAACCAAACCATTTTTTCCCTCTTCCAAAATGGGGTGATTTACCCATTTACCCTTCTATCAATCTCCTATCTCACATGACAACTCAGAACCCAAGCCTAAGAACCATTCACAAGCCCACTAAGGCTATTTAAGCCCAAACTCTTGGCCCAAACACAAAGTCTGAGCTCATGTTACACTTATCCATGGATTCTAAAATCTGGGTCATTACAACTCTCGTCTCCTTAAAAGAAATTTCATCCTCAAAATTTGTTTGATGGAAAAAGATACGACTATCACAAGTCAAAATGGTCTTTCTTATCATACACGTTTACCTCTAAATCAAACGAAGAATGGAGTTTTGACTACAAGGATACCCATCACTTCCTTCAAACCATACATGGTTTATACAACTCTGTGACTCATCTACAAAACTTCCCTAGTTGAAGCTCCTAACATTGAATTTCTCAACTCTTTTCTCAAGATTCCATAACTATTTGACTCACAACAACCAGAACAATACTCACATCGATCCCTAAATCAGAACAACATAGGATAAACTCAAACGAAAATGTACAAGCATCAACCCAATGACTTGGATGAGGTTTATCTCGATTTACAAACCCCATAACTATAATCTATGATTCAAAACCCTTGAACTCAAACCTTACCTGTGCCCAGAGTGTGACACCTCACCGAAGATATACTATAGGGAACACTTCTTTGTCTATTATTAACGTCATGGCCAAATGTTTCAAGAACATGCGAAACTCAGATAATCATATTCTACCATGAATCTATCTTAGATTAAAATTCATTCTTCTCCAACTTGGCTAACCAGACTAAACTTGGCACCTCACTTTACTTGTACTTGCCCAAACTCAACGAAAGCCAACTCAAAATCATGCAATCGCACCAATCAAGCTACTTTGATTAAAAAAAACTATCATTGCATACAACTCCGCTAGAGATTAAAATTCATCCCACTACTCTCAAGGGTGCAAGCATCACCACCCAAACCAACCACTTAATTTCAGCGAACCATTGTGCTAAAACTCTAATAGGCCCATAAGGGTGTCAAAAGGTTCTTCCCAGATCTGTTGCAACAAAAGAATCCCGGTTCTACACAACCATAGCCAATAAACTACACTTCTGCTACGCTACTCTGACAATCTCTACACTTGTTTTACTGTACCTGTAGACACTACACCTCTAAAAATTCGGGTAGGAAGACCATACCATTCATAGAGCCCATAATTATACCGACACACTCATGAGTCTGCACTTTCTCACGACTTGTCCTTAGACCTCAATCGACATATCAAAAACAATCTTTCTTACGACTTCTCTATAACCTTCATCTCATTATACTCGTACTTAAAACCATCATGCTAAACCTCAAAACTCATATACTAAGGTAGGGTCATCTACCTCAAAGGAATATATAGCATTCTCTACAGCTACCCGTCTACTCACAACACTCAACGCCATCATGCTTCGTCATAACACTATAGATAACAACATAGGAACGTCCCAAGGTGAACCACTTGGAGACCACACTCATATACACTCACTTTTACAAATGAGTTCCTCACTCTAGTAGTTCAGTCATTGCTATGCTAAAAGGTGATAGACACTAACATTGAACTTAACATTACCTCTATCGTGGGTTCTAATGCATGATCAAGAGACAAGCCTGCTCATTCTTCAAAGAACATTCCAACAACCTCTTAATTTTCTGCAAGTTCTAAGGCTTTAGGCCCTCAACCCAAGCGTCTATTATGGGGGTTGTCTCACTACTTACAAAACTTCTCTCGACTTAGCATCACTGAAACATAGAGATCACTCTAGGGAGGAAATGGTACCTCGTGTCCATTACCAACAATTAGGTTCACCTAGAACCACAAAACTTTGAGACCCTTACTCGAAAACCAAGGCATGTATCGAGCTCATCGACTAATCCAACCACAAGGTATCATCTACCAACTAGGAAGAGAGTAAATCGAACAAGTCTACAAGGACTATTACTCTCAATCTTTACTTACCATCCACGATAAAATCTTTACCTAAAAACACCTATAAATCTGACAAATTAACCAATCCAACATCAACCTCTAGATCTTACCACAACACTTATTCATTATAAATCAAAACTATTTTATGATTGAGAAATCAGATTTCCATCAATACAACAACTGAAACCAAAATGAAGCATAGGTACCTGATATATCATCGACGACAAATTTGTTATCTCTGGCCTGAATAGCATATTATCTAGCACCGACTCGCGCATTGACTCTAACGGTGGATCTTACAGTACCTCTACCAGGGTAAACAGACAATGCCCTAGCATTACCTTAAGCAAAACTCTAACTAAGCCGAGAATGAGTCAACCTCTAAAACTGAACTAGAGTAACATCATCCGTGATGGGCAATCTCTCGCCATACGACCCGATGCTCGACACCTGTAGCAAACCATTTCGTAACAAAAGCATAATCCAAGATGTCATCGACCTCAATGATCAAAAACTGGTAGAAGCGACGCTCTAACTGAGCCATCAATAGTCTCCTCTAGAATAGAAATCAAAGAACCCCTACGAACCCTCGGCCTAGATTTTTGACTGGCTCTCGGTAGCTGATATGAAGTAACTCTCTTTACATCTCTCGAAGCAAAAAACCTCATAGGTGGAGCCTAAAAATGACCTATGATGTCCCAAGTTCCCAAAGTCTAACTCCTTGAGTCTCTAATCTGACTTGGTGTCGAACTCTGAAGTCGCTGGAGTGTCTCTGCACTATAAGCTAACTTTGAGAATATTTCAAGTGGACCTGCTGTCACATGCATTTGAAGGTCAAACTTCAATTCATGTCTAAACATTTAACACCTCAATTCCTTTGTGACAACTAGATCCAAGGAATATTGACTCAACTACAGAAAATATTCTTTAAACCCAAATACTGATCAATTTCCCCAAATACTGATCAGTTTCCCCAAACTTTGTGCGTGAACGAATCTCTTATCTCATCCATATGAACTTCACTGATGTGTTTCTTCCTAAAATCTTCCAAGAAGACATCTCAGGTTGGAATTGCAGGCTGTAGTCCCAACTCAACAATCTCTTACCACTCATAGGCATTGCCCCTTTAGGATGGTGACAATACAATCGAGGTTATCCTCCAGACTAACCCTCATCTGCCTCAAAATTCTTTGAGTGTACTTTAACTGGTCAACTTTGATCGGGTCATCCTTACCCGATTCTTCAATATCCCTTAATCCGTGTCGACGTAGCATCTCTTATTTGAGAGACACGGTTCTCTTTACAACTTTCATGGTCGTGTTCAACGCCATCTGCCCTATCAAATCTGAAATTGTTTTAAAAAGGTGGTAGCTCATCATTCTCATTACCAAAGGTTTGGTTCTCTCAGAACCCTGAAGCTTCAAGCATTATGCTTGACATCTCAAGCTGGCTTTGTGGTCGAACAATCAACCAATGTTCATAATCATATCGATTTCTCAAAAAGAAAACTTCACTGAGTCTATTAAAACACTCAACTTCAATCCTCAATCAAAGCATCTCCAATAAATCTCATCCATAGTCATATTAAATTCTGAAGGTTTACCACTTGCACCCAAACTCAAAGTCTTCAACTTAGATTACTTTGACTCGTGTGATCTCCCTATAGACATATCGATATATGGGTCCCTCGATCCATCAATATTAAGTATTACCTTTTACATAATCAACGATGTCCCTTCAGCCACTATCATAATCAGCTCACAATAGTCATACATTGTTCGAGATATCCAGGCATCCGGTTTACTAAAAGCATACTTGGAATCTCATAGCCATTAAGTACCTCGCGGCACAAAATAGAGTCGTACATCTGTCAGCTATGCCACATCATCATCACTCGAAGCTGTAACATTATGGATCCCTCACTATAGATGAAATGACTCTTGGTTGACGCTCAACCACTAGCTGATCCAAATTAGGACTCATTAATCGTACCATAAAGGTTGTCCACCGAACGCGTGGAGTCTTACCACTGGGAATTCTTACAATGAAACTGAAGGCTTTAAAGTAGCTAATACCACACAACTATAAGTATTACTTGAGTGATGGGAGAAGGGCACACCCTCAACTCTTGCATCCTTCTGATCTATTTCTTAATGTCTAGGACAATCTCGGTCTCTGAATCATCATCTTATGAAAACTCAGCTCTTACGGCCACTGTCATAATTATCTTCATGTTGTAACCAGTGATACACAATAATACATGGTACACTATCAAGATTTCAGTCTTACAATAGTACAACATAAACTTAAGGGCTCGTATTCACTAGACACCTATCCACGACTCCTAACCACCCTAGGGCTTTCCTAGAACTGGCTAAACTTAGGCCATGATACTACTAAATATAACACCCTCAACCTGGATATCACATTTGGGCCTCAAGCCCAACTCGCAACCATAAAATTTTAACCTAATTCAACCCAATCCACAATCAATTTCTAAAACCATTTGATTTCAAATCATTTAAAACATAAATAAATATTGAAGGCATTTATAAGGGAGCTCATTTTTAAATTACGTTATCAAAACATTCGACTCACTCTTTTTAAATTCAAATACAAGTTACAAAATACATGATATAGTCCTACGAATACACAACCAGAAGACCTAAGTATTGTACTCTAGTGAGACAAGCCGCTGGAATCCTTCATCGATGGTGCTCCTCCAAGAAAGGTGCCAAACTTTATGAACGGAAACAACGATTTCGAACGCTAAGCTAACAAAGCTCAGTGGATACACTACCACTCGACCATGCTTTAAGCAAATTATAAATATAAGCATGTAGCTAAATATGACATCGTGGCAATATAACATCATATAGCGCTACCTTTAGCCTCTTAAACACATAACAATCAACAAAAATGTATGTACCAAATCTCACACATGAATCATAAGTATAATACCAAAAAACCTCAAGTGAGACCCGATACCACTAAGTCTCAGGATTATACACTCTGAGTGAGGCCTAGTCCCACTAAGCATCGGGATTATACACTCAAGCTCAAAATCTCTCACCGAGCATCATCAAATGAGGCCCGGTTCCACTAAGTATCAGGACCATACATTCAAAATCTTCAACCATGTTGTTGCAATACACTCTTTCTCACACTGGGTATCCAAATCCCAACAATCAAAGGGTGACTCAACCAAAACAAGTGTCTATTTTAGAACATAGCAAGGACACGTCTATAATGCCGCACACAGCATCACTCGATCCACCAAGGATTTATATGGTTGCTATTATAACAATGTCACCCAAGGTTTTACTAAGTTATTATATGTTATGCTCATTTAAGAGGTTTTAATCTCGATTCTTCAGTTTTACCATTTATTTTAACACATTAGAAGTTCATTGGGCCATTAGTCTCGAATTATAGGCCTTTTGAACTTAAAACATATTTTTTGGGCAGATTGCCTAGAGGGTACCGATACCCTCTAAGGAGTACCGATACACTTACCAGGGTACCGATACTCAACCAAACGTACCGATACCCAGCTTCACACACGTAGAAGTCTAAACAGCAACCCCATACCGATACACGGGGCTGTGTACCAATACCATGTTGTACTGATACACCCTTAAGCATACCAATACACCTTTTTGCTACTGGAATTTGATGGAACAAGAGGTACCGATACCCCCTTATGCGTACCGATACACCTTTTAAGAAAGACCTAATTTTATCAGTTTTAACACATGGTTTCCTACCGTTTTAAGCCATTTTAACACAAATCTTGGAATTAGCCATTAAAGAGTCTCAAGCATTAAAGCACCCAAATTCAACCAATCATATCAACTTAAGCAGACAAGGCATTATCCTTATGATGTGCATGAAACGAAGGAGTTTGTAGTGTACTAACCTTCTTCTAAAGCTAAAATACAGCCCCTAGCTCCATCTTCAAGCTTTCTCCTTTCCTTACCCTTAGTATGTCCTCCAAGCTCTTTCACTACACAAGAATTTGTAACTCAAATTACAACTTGCAGGAGACAGAAAGGGTAACTAACTTACCTTACAAAGCTGGAAAAATGAGATTTAATCCTCCTTTCTCCATTTTCTAGCAAAACCCTCACAAAACCCACCATACTCATCCTCCACCAAACTTAAAGATTATTACCTCAAAATGTATATCCTTGAACGTAGATTACACTTCCCTTGACAAGAATTTCTAGATCTATACTAAAAAATACAAGGATTGCATCTTTGGCTTTGAGTTCCTAAAGAAGATAAAGAAGAAAAGAGATGAAGGATGAAGGGAACAAGAGTGATCTCACACTCTTACAAAAATCTATAGCCATAATAACCAAACCTCTTTGTTATCTTTCAAAATTGGGTAATTTACCCCTTTACCCTTCTATCATATTCTTATCTCACATGACTACTCAAAACCCAAGTCCAACAACCATTCACAAGCCCACTAAGGCTCTCCAAGCCCAAACTACTGGCCCGAACACAACGTTCGCATCTCAGGTTACACCAATCCACAGGTTCTGAAATCTGGGTTGTTACAACTAATGGTCATAGATTAGTGTAAAACCAGTTGAGTTATATCTAGTGTAAGTAGATCTCAACCTATATGTATGTATGTTTCTAGGGGTGGCAATGGGGTGGGGATGACGGTTTTGTATTTCTCACTCCATCCCATAGTATTAAATTACAGTCGTAATGTAGTGTAGCGGCCGCATCGTAATGATTTTGGAGGTCGCTGTAACACTGCAACCGCATTAAAAATTATAGTTGTTTTTTAGAGAAAAATCTCGATGCAACGTCTGCAACCTTATCGTTACAAACGCAACCACAATTTAATATAGTGCTCTGTCCCCAAAACTTGCGGGTATGGTTTCGAAGAATCCCTATTAAATGTTTTGGTAATTTTTTCGTCCTCATACCTTCTCTATATAGATCCGTGAGGGTTTCAAGGATTACACTTAAAATTATCTAAATGTTAATACATTAAAACAAATATCCAATATTAAATTTCCAAAATTAGAAACATAAAAGATAAAGTTAGTTTTTCCAACAATAAACAAACAATTTCAAAACTATAATAATAACTTAACAAGTAATAACAATTTCTCAAGGTATATAGGTGAATAAGAGGTAAGTATATTTTTTTTAAAATAAAATAAAATATCAGGGATCCCTGTGAATTTTTTTCCCCAAGAATTCCTACAAGGATTTATATAGGTACGATTCAGGGATCCTCACGATGTGGATATAACAATCCCCGTTCCTATCCTTATTTGAGCTTCGGGGATAAAATTTCCTCGTCCCCATCTTCGTAGGTAAATTTCAGTTATTCCTCATCCTTGTCGGTTCAGATCTTATGATTTGTCATGGGGTCATTACTCTCTTTCTAAAAGGCATGTCTAATAGGATGTGCAGTGCCACCGCTTATATCTCCCAAGACCTCTATTTTCCTTTCTAATATGGGATTAATGTCTCGCCTCTTCTAGGTGTGACATTCTCCCCCACTCAACCTCGTGACGTCCTCGCCACGAGTCAACCACACTAGTAATTGGCCATTGTCACGGTTGTTTGCCATGCCTACCCCACTCATGGGCGTTCGACGTGAAATCGGACAGTTAAAGGGTCACTCTGATACCATTTATCACGAGGTCATTACTCTCTTCCTAAAAACATATCTGATAAGATGTGCAACGTCACTACTTATATCTCTCAAGACCTCCATTTTCCTGTCCGATGTAGAATTAATGTTCCCGCCTCTTCTCATGCGTGACATTTATGTTTCAAATTTCATTTGGAATACATGTATACATGGACTTGATGGAGATCCAATTTAAAAACATCGAATTTGAGCTTGGGTTTGGAGCCCTCAAAATACCCATCTTTTAGTTTGAAAGTGATAAAATAATAAAAATACAACTTTATATCAATATTTATATTTTATAATTAAATGCAAATTAATTTATATTTTAATTTATTTAAATTATAATTTAACTAGGTTGAGCCTTTCAAGTCAGATCGGGTCAGCCACAAAGTTTATGTTGAAATCTAGTTTGAGAGGATTATGCAGATAAAATAATAAACTCTAGAGATAAAATTGTCCAACTAAAAAATTAAGTGACAATAATATATACTATGTATTTTTAATAGTGTTTACTATTTATAATTTTCTTTTAAAAAATTTTAATTCTAATTCTAATTCTAATTCTAATTCTAATTCTAACTAGAGGGAAGGGGAAGGAGAGACTCTAAGCGAAGGAATGAGCTGCTTCTAGTGGGTCTAAAATCATGATCTAAAAGAATATGAGAAAACAAAATGAACAACTTCGCCAATCGGCCAAATGTGCTTGCTCACTATTTATAATCTTTTATCACCATGATTATGTTGCAAAACTAAATGGGATAGTCTCATCTTTTGAAATCTTATACTAATAATGAAAATTACCCGAAAAAAGCGTTATACACATGTAACTGAGCATAACATGGGAATTAAATAGAGTGTCATTAGAAGAATATCTGCATCCATTTTTTATTCTTTGTTTTAATCTTGTTATATTACACATATAATACGGTCTATACATACATAGAATAGTTCATATATAACAAATTGTGCTTCAATTTTTTTTGAAAAAAGTCAAATCATTTATATAGTGAATCACCGTTTTAAGCGAGCAAGAGCGAGTTTTCAGTTTGGGGTGTGCCGAGCAATTTAGTGATCTTTATTTTCTTCACCTTTAGAACAATGAAAAACTTAGATAATTTCAGGAAAGTACAAAAGATGGAAAAGAAAAGGGCATAAAGAAATTGGAACGATTTTTTAAAAGAACCCAGGAAGGACAAAGCAAGAGCAGTTAAATGTCTGGATTGGACCAGAACTGAGCTTATGGAGTTTTGTTATTATACCGACAAAAGGACCAGAACTGGGCTATGGAGTTTGGTGAAAAAGAAAGCTAAATCAACTCGACCCATTAAAATATGGGCCAAGGAAAAGCAAATGGCTGAGGAATCTGGTTACAAAGAAACATCGACCGCAGCAAATTGCAAAGGGTTGCGTTTGATAGTTTAGGGTGTAGTGTGCGGCGATCAGGGCCTTCGTGTCATTTAAAGTCGGGTTAATTTTTTATTTAGATTATTTTTCAGTTTATGTTCGATTTAAGTCAGATTCGTATTTAATTCGGGTCTATATTATTTTTAATCGGCTTGAGCCTGATCAGGTCAGTTGATTTTTTTTGTTGAGTTATGTCGTAACAGGGGGTTTTTCCCTCTACGAAAATCATATTATAAAAAATATGTGTTTACGGCATCAAAAGAGACGTCACTCGGAGACCAGGATGACATTCCCAACAGAACACCGTAAATGTTTTTTTTAAATGAAAAGTGGTGGTGACAAATGAGGAAAATGGATGAAAAATGGATAGAGTCGCCACCGGACACCGTAAAAACAACCAGAGATTCAAACGTTTGGGTTCGGGAGTCGATTACGCGTGGGGGAAGGATTAGCATCCCCACAACGCCCAAAATTGGTACCGCGTTAATTGAGTGTTGTCGTCGCAAGAAAATAAAAATTTGAATCTTTAATTTAAAATTTAATCCCTAAGAAAAACCAAAAACGGTCTAAGGAGAACATTTCCTTATTTAAAAAAATCGAAGAAGATGACACCTGAATGAGTCAGGATGTCACTTCCTAGCCAGATTCCGAAATAAAGCGAAAAATATTCCCTTAAATAAACCGAGTTTAGAAAAAAATCTAAAGTAAAATAAATAAAAAAACATATATATATGGGTATAATAATACAATATACATATATAATATAATAATTATATATTATATGATAATAATAATAATAATGGTAACAATAATAATAATGTACATATATTTATAATATACTAAATACAAGTAATATACATAACATATTAAATAATAATATATATTAACAAAATAATTATAAAAATAATAATAATCATATTAACATATACAAAATAATAAATACATGATAATAATGTACTATGTACTATATAAATGTACTATGCATTAATATATATAATACTATATAATATACATGTATATAATATTAAGAAAAAATAAAAATAATATACATATATAAGTATAAAATACATAATATGTAAATAAGAAAATATAATATATACATGCATATATAATAATAATGACTAATATATAAGTATAATGATAATAATAATAATATAATGATGATGATAATAATAATAATAATAATTAAAAAGGACCAAATTGCAACAAATAAAAATTGTAGAGTTAAAAAGAGGACGAAATTGAAAGAAATTAAAAGGAAAAAGCTTGCGGAGAGAACAAAAATGGGGCAGAGGGATCGATAGGGTAATTTACCCATTAAGTTCAGATAAAAGGAAGATTTAGTGACCAAATTAAAAAGTGTTTTAAAAACCTAGGACCTATATTGCAAATATCCCAATGCTGCAGACCTAGAGTGTAAAGATGCTTAGGGCGGAAGGGTTTAGTACGTAATTTACCCACTTTTTGTGCTGGTATAAAAGTTAAATTCTAAAAAAATCACTAATTTTTCATTTCAAACAAAAAAAAATAAAAGGGGGTCTCTCAAACCCTCTCCCTTCTTTGCCGGTGCTGTAGTGGCCGGTCGTCGTCGCTGCCGGCGGCCAAAAAATTTCAAATTTTGTCTAACTCCGTTCGACGCGCCGAATCCAAATTTGAGACTGAATTTTCACAAAAATCCCCCTAAACATGTAGACCTGAAAAAGAAAATAGAGGTATTTGATTTTTATTTGTTTTTTTTACCTTTCGGCCTTTGAATCTTCTTTTTTGGTTCGAATGAAATAAATATGGACCATTTTTTTTTTATTTTTGAACCTTCAACCCTTTCTTTTTTCTATATTCGAAAACTCCCCTTACATTTGATTCGGCATGGGTTTTTATACCCGATTTCAAGCATCAAAATAAAATAAAAAATAATTAACTTGCTTCTAGTATTTTTGCAGATCTTGGGCGGTGGCTGCAGCGTGTGGCCAATGGTGGCGCGCGTAGCGGCCACGCGTGCGGAGAGTGGGTGAAAAGGGCGGCGGCAGCGGTAGAGTTTAAGGGGATTAGGGTTTTCAAATTTAGGGTTTTTAGGGCTAAGGGCATTTATATAATTAGGGTTTTTTAATTTAAATGGATATTGGGTCTAGTTTTGTAATGGGCTTTAAGGCCCGGCCAAAAATGGGTATCTACAGCTGCCACTCTTTGCGCATTGTTGTGTAACAAGAATATAGCAAAGACAAAAGAGTAACCATTTTTTGTCCGGCCAGTCAAGGCTTCTTCTCTGGCTACCGCTTCTTTTTTGGGCTTCTCTTGATCTTATTTGTCGCTCTTGTAAGCAAAATCTTCAAAATAGAGGATTCGTTAGGGAAGACAAAATCTGAGACAATCCGTTGGAGGAGACAAAATGAGCTCGGCTTGCTACGACTCTGACGACGATGCAATGCCTAGAGAAAATTTGATCTAGCTGCAACACTGACGGAGAGACAAGGTCTGTAAAATTTGATTCAACAGCAACACTGACGAAGACACATGATCAAAAGATGAAGGTTTGGCCCAGCTACAATACCGACGAGGAGGCAGTACCGGAAGTTGGTAAATTTTGATGTAGAGCTTCTTTTGCATTTTTCCCAAATGCACAGGAATCAATGGTTTTGAGTTGCCTTTACCGGTAGCCATTTGCTCCGGGCTAGTTGTACCATTCCCTTGGGTACAATCAGTTTATACCAATCATGACGTTGGATTTTTCAAAGGATTTATTTTCTTTCGACCATTCGTGAAAATGGATTTTTGATGGACATTTGAATTATCCATTATCTTAAACTTTACTGTGTTTAAGCACGTTGTGCCAACATTTCTGTCAGACTTGTCGAAATAGTTTGATCCAGTTGCAACACTGACGAAGACACATGATCGAAAGATGGAGGTTCTGATGTCTGATCCAGCTACAACTCTGACGAATAGACATGATCTAAAAGAGTAAATTTGGCCCAGCTACAACACCTGACGAAGAGGTAGAACCGAAGAATGGTATGGTTCGACCAAGCTACAACACCTGATGAAGAGGCAAGGTCTGGAAGTCAATGGGGTTGATCCAGCTACAACACCGGTGAAGAGGCAGGATCAAAAGTCAGTAGGTTTGGTCCAGCTACAACACCGACTAAGAGGCAAGACCTGAAGTCAGTAAAGGTTTGACCCAGGTACAACACTGTCGAAAAGGCATGGTCTGAAGTCAGTAGGGTTGATCTAGCTACAACACCGACAAATAAGAAAGTTCTGGAAGTCAATGGGGTTGATCCAGCTACAACACCGACGAAGAAGCAGGATCAGAAGTTAGTAGGTTTGGTCCAACTACAACACCGACGAATAGGAAAAACCTGAAGTCAGTAAAGGTTTGACCCATCTACAGCACCGACGAAGAGGCAAGGTCTGAAGTTAGTGAGGTTGATCCAGCTACAACACTAACGAAGAGGTAGGATCGAAAGTCAGTAAATTTGGTCTAGCTACAACACTGACGAAGAGGCAAGACTCGAATTTGACCGAGCTACAACATTGACGAAGAGACGCGGTCTAAAGGTGAAAATTTTGCTCCAGCTGCAACGCCAACGAAGAGGCGGGATCGGAAGAGTAAATTTGGTCTAGCTACAACACTAACGAAGAGGCAAGACCTGAATTTGACCGAGCTACAACACCAACGAAGAAGCAAGGTCTAAAGGTGAAAGTTTTGATCCAGCTGCAACACCGACGAATAGGCAGGATCAGAGAATGAAGTTTTGATTTTTTTATTTTCCCTGAATTTTGATTTTTCTAATTTTCTTTTTTTTTTGATTTTTTTCGAATTTTTAATTTTCTTTTTTTGATTTTTTTACTTCTTTTTTTTTCTTTTTTTGATTTACAACTACAAGAAATATATAATATCCGAGGAACAAGTTTGGTCTAGCTGCAGCACCGACGAAGAGGTAAGACCTGGATAGGGTTTGATCCGCTACACCACTTGACAGAGAGACAAGATCTGAACTAAGTTGGACTACCACCACTGACGGGGGCATGATCCACGAAATGGTTGATCCGCTACAACATCGACGAAGAGGCAAGATCTATAACGAGTTTGATCCGCTACACCACTGATGGAGAGACAGTATCTGGAAATAATGGGATCCACTACACCACTGACGGAGATGAGATCCAGAAGAAAACTTTGATAAAAATGTTTGATCTGCTGCACCATCTCGGAGAAACAAGATCTTAAGAAACTTGATCTACCACACCACCGACGGAGAGGCAAGATCTAGAAAATATAGGATCCGCTATACCACTGACGGAGAGATGAGATCCAGAGGAAAAATTTAATCTTGCAACACCACTAATAGAGAGGGGAGAACAAGAAAAAGTAGGATTTGTTACATTACTGGCGAAGAGTCGAGATCCAGAGAAAACTTTAATCTGTTCCACCATCAACGGTAGCGCGAAATCTGAAAATGAAGGAGAACATTAATTAGTAATTGTTCAAAATTTTGCCATTGAGCTGGATGTTTGAGCTTTTCTGCATATTCGACCTTCTTCAGGGCTAGAGGTTGATCATCATGTTGTTGCCCCCGTGATTGAGGTTCTTCAGTCTCCTTCCTAGACCTGTTTATATGTTCCAACCAAAAAATGAATGCATGATGGATGTATGTAACTTTATGTATGTGTTTAATCTAAATGCATGATAACTCGTGTGAATGTATGATGCATGCACAATGATGTTAAAGGATCCCAATGAATGTATGAATGACTTTTTTTGCCCCTCAAAGGGATGCCACTGACTTCATGTTTGGTCGATATCGAGTTCTCGGTCTTGTTTTGTGAGGATGCCCCCAATCTTCTTTAGCTTTGATCATCTTCCTGTGGAGTTATCTTTCCGGGTGCATGCCCCAAAATTATTTTCATTGAACTTTGTCTAGAATGAAGCAAATTTAAAACTTGGAGTATGTTTTCGCCTTTTCTTGAAGGATGAAGGCGATATGTTGCCCCCCAGTCAGACCTGGAAATGCCCCTGGATATGGGGCCTTGTAAAGGCATAGTGTCTGTATGAACGCGAAGGTTATCCTCAAAATTGCCTTTGGACCAGGCCCCTGCATAGGTTCGACATGATGCTCGATTTCGCTTTATATGGTATTGTTGGCACGGAGCATCCTAGGGGACCTGTTTCAAAATTGTGAATGTATGCATGTAAATGCAAGGTGCATGTCCTATATGCGGATGTACTGATTCAAAAATAGTTCCTGGCTCAACTGCCGAACTCACAGGATTTATTCGCAACTTAGAATGTTGCATTGATATCTAGAGTACTATATTTTCTCCCGATAGTGAATTTTTTCGCATTAGGAACCAGTTGTGAATCAATACTTCATGTCGGTGAAATGCAAAAATTAAAATGATGGTGTCATGCAATAATGCAACATGAATGGATTTAATATGATGCGATAAAAAAATAACGGACCAGCTCAACATTAAAATAATCAAATGAATAAATTAATGGTAAAAATTAAATCAGATAAAAAACTATACATAAAAACAAATAAAGGCACCAAAGCCTAAAAAAGGGTGACTACTAAACGGATAGAGTTTCGCATGGCTTTAAAAGGGTGGCTCCTACATCTCACTATATGAGGTTCGGATATAAAGTAAAGGGTACCCAAACTATCCTGAGGACATCGATTCGGGGGAATACGACCCTTATACCATACGGGGGTGAAAACCCCACGAAATATAAGGGCCAGTACTCTAAGAGTACATTGCAACATTATACGGGGTGAAAACCCCACGAAGTGAAGTAACCCCTCTCACTTAAGGGTTGAGAAGCTCGGGTAGAAAGCTCATGCATGAATGTCCGGGGATTAAAAATTAAATCAAATCGAATTTTCAAATTTCTTGCAAGACAACACAAAATCAACGTTGGCCTGACTCTCTTAAAAATCCACAGCGGAGTCGCCATCTGTCGTAACATGGGGTTTTTCCCTCTACGAAAATCATATTATAAAAAATATGTGTGTTTACGGCATCAAAAGAGACGTCACTCGGAGACCGGGATGACACTTCCAATAGAACACCGTAAATGATTTTTAAAAATGAAAAATAGTTGTGACAAATGTGGAAAATGGATGGAGTCACCACCGGCCACTTTGGTAGGCCGGACATCGTAAAAATAACCGGAGATTCAAACGTTTGGGTTCGGGAGTCGGTTACGCGTAGGAAAGAATTAGCACACCCACAATGCCCAAAATTGGTACCGCGTTGATTGAGTGTTGTCGTCGCAAGAAAATAAAAATTCGAATCTTTGATTTAAAATTTAATCCCTAAGAAAAAACAAAAACGGTCTAAGGAGAACATTTCCTTATTTACGAAAATTGAGGAAGATGATACCTGAATGAGCCAAGATGTCACTTCCTAGCCAGATTCCGAAATAAAGCGGAAAATATTCCCTTAAATAAACCGAGTTTAGAAAAAAAATCTGAAGTAAAATAAACAAAAAAACATATATATAGGTATAATAATACAATATACATATATAATATAATACTTATATATTATATGATGACAATAATAATAATGGTAACAATAATAATAATGTACATATATTTATAATATACTAAATACAAGTAATATACATAACATATTAAATAATAATATATATTAAAAAATAATTATAAAAATAATAATAATCATATTAACATATACAAAATAATATACACATGATAATAATGTACTATGTACTATATAAATATACTATGCATTAATATATATAATACTATATAATATACATATATATAATATTAAGAAAAATAAATAAAAATAATATACATATATAAGTATAAAATACATAATATGTAAATATGAAAATACAATATATACATGCATATATAATAATAATGACTAATATATAAGTATAATGATAATAATAATAATAACAATAATAATAATAATAATAATTAAAAGGACCAAATTGCAACAAATAAAAACTATAGAGTTAACAAGAGGACAAAATTGAAAGGAATTATAAGGAAAATGCTTGCGGAGATAACAAAAATAGGGCGGAGGGACTTATAAGGTAATTTACCCATTAAGTTCGGATGGAAGGCAGATTTAGTGACCAAATTAAAAAGTGTTTTAAAAATATAGGGACCTATATTACAAATATCCCATGCGGCAGACCTAAAGTGTAAAGATGCTTAGGGCGGAAGGGTTTAGTACGTAATTTACCCACTTTTTGTGCTGTTATAAAAGTTAAATTCTAAAAAAACACTCATTTTTCATTTCAAACAAAAAAAAATAAAAGGGGGCCTCTCAAACCCTATCCCTTCTCTGCCGGTGCGGTGGTGGCCGGTCGTCGTCGCCGCTATGGACTGTCGGTCACCGGCGGTGGTCGCCGCCGCTGGCAAAAAAATTCAAAATTTGTCTTTCCAACTCCGTCCGACGAGCCGAGTCCAAATCCGAGATTGGATTTTCACAAAAATCCCTCTAAACACGTAGATCTGAAAAAGAAAATAGAGGTATTTGATTTTTATTTTTTTTATTTTTACCTTTCATCCTTTAAATCTTCTTTTTTGGTTCCGAATGAAATAAATATGGACCGCTTTTTTTATTTTTGAACCTTCAACCCTTTCTTTTTTTTTTTTATATTCGAAAAACTCTCTTACATTTGATTCGGTATGGGTTTTTATACCCGATATCAAGCATCGAAATAAAATAAAAAAATAATCAACTTACTTCTGGTATTTTTGCAGAACTTGGGCAGTGGCCGCCGCGCGTGGCCAAGGGTGGCGCGCATAGCGGCCACGCGCGCGGAGAGTGGGTGAAAAGGGCGGCGGCGGCGACAGAGTTTAAGGGGATTAAGGTTTTCAAATTTAGGGTTTTTAGGGCTAAGGGCATTTATGTAATTAGGGGGTTTTTTAATTTAAATGGATATTGGGTCTGGTTTTGTAATGGGCTTTAAGGCCCGGTCAAAAATGGGTATCTACAAGTTAATATCGGATCTGTCGGTTTTCGATTTAAATCAATATATGAAGATTGTCTTTTAAAAGAGAAGATTATATTAAATCATTAAGGAAGATACTTTGATCCACAAGCTTGTATAAAATTTAATTTACACAAGCCTTTTAATTTTAGGGTTTATAGGTTTAGGTTAGGGTTTAGTGGTTTAGGTTGTAAAGTGTAAAATTTAGGATTTATTATTATAATTTAGAGTTTATATTTTAGGGTGTTAAGATTTAGAATTTAGGTTTTAATTTTTTTAGTTTAAATATGAAGTGTTGTGTAAATTTGTTTTACATAACTTGTGTATCAAAATATAACTCAATCATTAAACTATTACTAAAAGCAGTTGTTGATTAGTAATATAATACAAAAAGAGAATAAAATATACACATTTGAGCAAACATAATTCAGGTTGCTTTTTGTTTAACTAAAATTCGGTTTAATTTGTTTTAAGTTCGAGTCAATTTTAACTTATAATATTCAGGCCTATATTGAATTTTGAATTGAATAAATTAGTTAGAGTCTAGGATCCAGAATCAAAATTTTCTGGTCTAGTAGGGCATGCAGGTAGAGTGAAAGAAGATGCAAATTTACAGACAACATTCAGCCCTGAGCCATTGTACCAGACTACCAGTCATATATCAATATCATGTTTATTGTACTGAATGAATATGAAATCCAGTGTGAAAAAACACTATTTTTGTAGCAAAAGTTGGACTAAAGATACTCTGCTAAGATTCGGGATGTTGACAGCTTTGACTTCCTACCCATTTTTTAATTAAATTCTGGGCCATGCATCACTGACTCTCCCTTTTATTGTAAGCATTCGTGGCATTATAAAATTTACAACGTTTAATTGAATAGTTATTTTAATTTTTATAATTTTTTAAAAATAATCTAACTTTTAATATTTTATTTTAGGTCAAAATAGCTTATATATAAATAAAAATTATTAGAAAATTAATAGTAAACAGTTTAAAATAATTTGACTGAATGATAAGTCAATAAAAATATTATTTTATATTTTATATAATTTTATAATTTTTTTGACTAATGCAATATTTTTTCAAGTCAATAAATTTGTATATATAATATTGACATGTCAGCGTGCACTGTCATATAGGTTTGTCACGTCATTTCAAGCCATTTACCGTCAGTTGACTGACAGTTTTATTCGCAGATGGGCTATTTTGAACCAAAATAAAACGTTTCAAGCCATTTACCGTCAGGTGACTGACAGTTTTATTCGCAGATGGGCTATTTTGAACCAAAATAAAACGCTCAGGGTTGAATTGACCTAAAAAAGAATAAAGACCAAAGTGACTATTCATTCAAACGTTGGGAGCATTTTTTGGCTTTATGCCAAAAATTAAATGTTAAGAGGTATTGTTTTAAAATTTAGAGTTTATTTGTTCAAAAATTAAAATTTAGTCTTTAGAATATCAAACAAATTATTGTTTATGTTACTTTTTTAAAAGTAAGATTCTATACTATGTTTTGTATAAAAATTCTAGTTGTTTTTACTATGTTGATAGATAAATTTACCATTATCATAATTATCGTGTTTATATATAAATTTACAATTCATTTATGGTTAATTGAATTCATTAAATAATCGTAAAAAATCCACATCATTACTTTTTCGTATGAAGTGGTATCACATGTTTATTACATAACATATATTTTTTATTCATTTTACGGTTTATGATAAAGATTTGTTATCTCTCTCAACATCATTTAACGGTCCATGTAGAAATCAATCTCTTCAAACGGTATAATACGATAAAATTTTCTCATCGGTTATTTAGTGTTATTGTATTCTTAAGGTTCATTCCTCATCAAAGAGATGGCATCTTTCGTAGCAAAAATAAGGAATTTCAATGAAATATAAATTGAAGGGAACTTGTTTATACAGACAACCTAAAAGAAAGTCCATACGGGGGGAACATGTACGAAGTTTAATGTCAGGTGCTATTTAAGACTTTAACATGCATCGCAAGCTAAAAAGACAGCGATGATGCCTGCAAGAGACAAAATTTACGTAGCAATGCACCAAATTTAGAGGCAAGTGGATGCAGTGTATGAATGAAGATATGTATATATACATATATATAGCAGTAAATGCCCAGGGTTCTGAGAAGCAGCAACCGTACCTTATCAGTTCAACCCCCAAATTTATGTTACATCTCTTTCTCGTATAGGTAGTTTGGAACATTCCCGAGTTTCAAAACTTGAAAAAATATCCAACCAAAAACGTAAAAGGGTAATTGTAAAAGGGACCCAACGTGACCATAACTGGTGACATCAATTGTCTTGTTAGGTGAACTTTCATCCACCCACCTCTGAAATTTGTCCTAATTTTTTTATGTCCTTATAAATTTGTCCGAATGTGTATGTTTGATAAAATGTGTAACAAATATTTAAGAAATATTAAAAAATCGTTTGCTCAAAATGATAAATATTTTGCAAGATAAAATGTTTATGAAATCAGATAACTTTGAGGGATAGGATAAAATGTATTGAGTAAGCATGATGACTTGCGAATGAAGCAAATTAGATCCTTAAAAAAATGTTAGAGGTTTGAATTCTAAGATTATAAATGAAGCAAATTAGGTTGGGAAGGCCGCTCCCATAATGTACCTTTATAGTACCTGGTCTGAATTAGTCAACTAATGAGTTAGATATCGATGATTATACAAAAAAGAAATTATCATATGAATTAATTTAGACTTGATATCTATGATAGATTAATTCAAAATAAAAAATTGATTAATAAAAAGAAAAGATAAAAAATATGCAATTTTATTTCTTTTAAATTATAAAATATTAAATTAGAGCAAACGCATTTGGCAGGTTGGTCAAGCTGTCTATCTTTATTCATTTATGTTCCCTTAGATCAAGAGTTCTAGACCTATTAGGAGTTTTTCTCCTCTTTTTTTCTTCTCTAAGTAAGATTAAAATTAGATTTAGAATTTATAAAAAAAAATAGGTTTTCTCTCCAATGTTGCTTACGGTACCGATGGTTCATTACTTACCGAAAAAGAAAAATCAAAGATTGGTATCATGATTCACAAGTAATTGCTATGAATACAGCTCAGTTCGTGTGCAACTAAGATTAATCCATTATTACTTTTCCAAAGCTGCCCTACACCAAGCAAAAGCTTTGTTTTCATCACTTCCAAGCTGTCATCAACAAGCACTGTAATCATATTTGTTGACTAAACTTAAAGGAGGTTGTTTTCTTTCTAACTTTGAAGGGAAAAATGCTTATGTATTCAGTCCCCCCGCCCCCTAAAAGAATAGCAATCGTTTTGACCATCAATCGTTTCTGTTATTTTTATTGTCTAATCAAAGCTTTTGATAAAATTCCTTTGGATCTTCCAGATTTTCTTTGTGATGGAATTGAGGTAGGCCATCATCCTCGGCCAAACCACCGATATTATTGAACCTACTAGCAGGGGCGGATATTGGCCAGATAATTTGGGGCTTAATTAAAATTTTTAAAAATTTTAAGGATTTAATGCGATTTTTTAAAAAAAAATTAAGAGTCTAATTAAAATTTCACAAAAAGTGGGAGTCTTAATAAAATTTGAAACAATTTAGAGAACTTAATTAAAAATATTAAAAAAATTAAGACTTAATGAAAATTTCTAACAAATTTGAGGATGCCTAATTAAAATTTCTAAAATATTTGATGTTGGAAAAATTATATATATTTGTTGAATAATATTGATGCTAAGTCATGTCACTTGATGAATAGACATGTTAATAATAAGTTATGTCACTGGGTGAATAGACTTATTAATTATTGGTTTAAAGTTACATCAATTCAACCATATCTATTCATTTTTTAATAAATTTTCTATCAAAAGGTTTCATCTTTTCATCAAATGGTTTAACTTTTTCATCCACTATATAAAGGACTGTTGTGACTCATTTTTCAAATCAACTTACAAAAACAACATTGAAAAACTTTGATGTTTTTGACTTAGAAAAATTTCTTCCAAAGTTCGTTTTATTTTCAGGTGATAGAGGAAGACAAGATTGTGTTCGATTGTTCACTGTAATTGTGCTACTGCTATGAACATTTGTTGTTGTATCCTGGGAGACAGACGTTCAACGTTACTCAAGTACCAAGGAGAAGACGAATCTGTCTTAAGGAATCTGTTCATACAGACCTCAACAAAAATTCTTTTAATTTTTAACTCTGTCTGATTTCAGGTTCTGTTTTAATTTATTATTATTTATTTTTCTTACGGTATTTTATTATATTTGAATTATTATTACACTCATTTTTTAACATTTGAGGGATGTAACCTAATTAAAATTTCTAAAACATTTAAGGGATATAAATTTATACTGCATGAATCCTTCTCTAAAGTTTCTATTTATTTCTATATTATTTAGGTTAGTTTCCCTTAAATCTTTTACTTTACTTTTTCTTTTTCATAATGGTTGTTAGTTTAACTTATTTTACAACGCAAGTCACGGCAAGTTGATCAACTTATGCCTTTTTTGTTTCGAATGTTTTTATAGTATTTATTGGAATAATATTAAAATAATTATTTTAAGGATAATGCCACTTATATATCTTCTATTATGACGAACCTCCTAATATAGTGTTTCTACTTTCTAAATGTTTAAAAAATGGCTCTGCATTTTGTTTCTGTCTTCAACTATGTCCTCTTTTAAAGCCAATAATGAATATGTAACAACATACGTGGACAAATGAAATAACGACTCATGGCACTTCAAATCAACCATTTTTTTTATGAACCAAAATAAATAATTAAATAAAAGTAATGATGATAAACACAATAAACTTTATGATTCGGCTCCCAAATCCTCAACGATATTCAAATATTCAACAGCTTCATCGTCACTAGAATCCCAAATCATTGATTTGCATCCCAACTTGTAATCTTCTCCTCGACAACACTCAACTGATCTTCTATCACAATGTAACATCTTAGACTGGTACGGATGACTTGACCCGATCTGAGATTCCACATTTAGGTAACAAAAGCGACCTGCATATACAAAATACGATTAAATTAAAAATTTTGCAAAACAAATCCAATTGAAAATAAATTTTTAGAAACCAAAAATAGAATTCTGAAATCTCAAACTCAAATATACAAATGAGACGCAGGAACCTACATGCCCACTAAAAGTACATGTACCATACTATGCAAGCAATATTGTTGGAACTCCCAAATATGATGTCGATGTCCCGAATAGAGCATAACAACATGCATAATTATTAAATCAATCATACAAAAACCAAAATCAAAATCGTATTCCAAAACATACCTGAATCACAAGCGTAATCGTAGAATACTTGAATCATAGGTATAATCGTAGAAAACGCGAATCTCATGTTTAATCGCAGAAGCATGTTATGTTATGATCATGAGCAGCCCATGCCAACACAACACAACACAACACACACCTCAACCATTGCCAAGTCAGCAGCAACAAGTGGCAAGGAAAAACACGTGAAAGGGGGCATCCCAAAGCTGATTAGGTTGTTAGTTACAATAGCTGGCTATTAAAGGGCAGTAAAAAAAATAGGAAGGCATGAAAAAAGTGAAAACTAATATCCTCTCTCTCTGTTTCTAATTCTCTTCTCCCTATCTTCTTTTTCTACCATAATTCTCTTGTCTTCAATAGAAATTTAGTTTGATTAATTGAGATCATTACATGTTATCATTGGTCGACTGTAATATCGTAGAAGGCAGTGCTAATGCATTATGACTAGGGACATAATCATCCGACATCGCAAAAGTCGACGTCGGTACGCTACGACTAAATAATATAATTCAATGTCTACGACTAAAAATGAAATAAAAAAAACATCGTGTACGTACGTAATACATTCACATATAGAATTCCAAAATCCCAGAACTTAGCAATTCTCTCATATACCGAAAATAAAAACCTAAGAACTTACAAAGTTTGTCATACCGAATCCTAGAATCACGGAGCTTCTTGAAACTTGAGCAAAAATAACTCGAGTTAAACCATGGCTACCAAGCCTTACAAAAGGACCCAAAGATCCTTGGAACAATTTCTAATCTTCACACTCCGTCGATGTACACTCAGAACCAAAAGTGATCAAAGGTAGTTAGAATGGTAGAAATTACAAGCCGCACTCTCGAATAACTCTAATGATCAGACTCCCCACTAACCCTTTTTCTAGACTAACTGACTAACTAGCTGAACATTTGTGCCAAGTTGCTTCCTAACTCGTTCAATATTCTGAGCTTTCTTGAGTGCCTCCAACCTCTCTACAATCTTAGCTCGACTAATCAGGTCACTAAACACTCTATCCTAATGCTTAGCATCTCACTCCTGGATCGATAAGCGGAGTCCCTTCTCAAGTCACTTACACTTCTACCTCTCTGTAGTAACCAACTCAGTAGCATATCTAACAACCTCATGAACTCTATCTCATAGTCATTGACTGACATGTTGTTCTACTTTAAATTCATGAAATTAGCTCGACATTTCGTAAGAAACTCCTCTCCCATATAATATTCCTGGAATGTCTCTCAGAAAAGCTCTCACGTGATCTGACTAGTTGGAACAAACTCATCTCTTGACTCCTACCAATTCTGAGCTTCACCACGCAGTAGTGACACGGTGACCTTCAACTTCTGGCTAGCAAGATAGTTCATCTCAAAAAATAATTATTGTAACTCCTTTAACCTGTACTTTGTTATAGGAGGATCTATACCAGTTCTACCTTTGAAATTCTTATCCCGACAACTAGGAATTTAGTGGATATGGGTTTCCTCAAACCCGCTTACTATTCTCCAAATGATCCATGGAACGTACGCAACAATGCTAGACCCATGGTAGTATCGTCTAACTTGACTATCTCACTATCCTCAGTATCAGGTGAGTCACTATCACGAGCCTATTAAACATGTGGATCCCCGTCACGAGTCTTCTAAATAGATGAGTCTCTATCTCTATTCTACTGACCTTCAGTCTGTTAGCCTTATGTCTATTGACCCATAGTGGGCAGCTCGTCTTTTTTAAAATTTTGTACTTTATTCTGATTAACCGTCGGATCAACAAGAGGTGAATGATCTCTATCAGAAATCAGTATGGCCTCAACCTCGACCTCAACTAGTCTCAAGCCTAGTACTCTTACGTGGTGGCATTATCAAACTATATACAAAGGCAACAACACTAAAGTAAGATTTGATACCAGAGTCTGGGATTAAAACACAACTTAAAATATTAAGGTAGTAGGTTTATCAAAAAAATTGTTTGCCCCCAAAAATATTAAATGCATGCAAAAGTTAAAAAGTTTTAAAAATTTTATTATTGTGAGCCTTACATTCTGAGGGTTAAACTCAGTTATGGTACCACTAAATGCAATCTTCCTTCACCTAACCTAGAAGATATGATCGGATATAGAAGATCACAAACGTAATTTTCCCCTCAACTAAACTATTTTGAACATAAATATGCTATAGTACATATAAAATATTTAAAAATAGTTCGACTAATTAATAACATATAATATCTCAACTGTTTATAAAACTTTAACAATATAATGAGAATATGATGGTTTAATAAAACATTCGAATATAAGTATTATAAATGCATGAAAATAATCCCAAAATATAAGCACTCTCAATATGATATTACATCATTGTCCCAAATAAAAAAATTAAATAATATTATAAAAACTATAAGATAGTACGTACCAAAAGATAAAACAACTGAATAAGTCACGAAATCCTCAAAGTACCAATTTGCATGAAGTTTGAGAATATTTGAAAGAAGAACTAAATGAGAGTGAGGTATAGAGCCCAATGTGTCTCCAAAGTGCAAACGAACACAATATCAACACAATATTATCATCACATCATGCTCAAAGTCTCAAGTCATGCAAAGATTTATAAACATGCAAATGATAGGATACATCAAGTACAATATAATGCACCCATCTACGTTTCACCAAATGATGAAGAAGGTTCCCCAGAACCCCTCACAACGTAGTCATCATCACAAGTGGTATAATATCATCCACAAAGGGTGAAACCACTGCTTCTACCATACAATCTTACCCTACACACAACGATATTATGTTACAAATATCGCAAAATCTTATCATATTCCCATTTCGAGATTCACAACTCATTAAGTCTGATATTTAAATTAATAACATTCAGATAAAGAATGCATAGAATGTTATCATGCAATTCTCAACACACAATTCACAACACAAATAATATCAAAAAGAAATATATGTAGCACAGGAAGAGACACCTTGAGCAAACAATAACTCTAACGTCTCCCAAACTCAGATCTAACACTGGGTCTGGTTAAATCAGAACTGTAACACCCTTAAAACCGGCTTAGTAGAAAATTGAATTCTAGTGATCATAAATCTTGTTTTCAACAAGTAATTAAAACTCAATAAGCATGGTTATATTGTTAATCCCTCGAGATTAGACTTGACTTATAGTTAATTATGGGTTAGGGATTAGGTTGTAAACGTTAGGAATTAAAAGAATGGGTTAAGTGACTAGAATGTAAAAAATTAGAAGCTAGATGATGCAAGTGTGGAGTGTGAAGAGTAGAGTGACTAATCATGTAATTGGACCATAAATTGTCTAGTCACCAACACTTGGCACCGTGAGAGTAGCTTTCTTCCAACCAAGGAAAGCCCAACGATTAAAAGAATTGAGAAGGAAAGATGATAGCAAAATCGAATGAGAAATTAAGCTAGCACCCCCTATCTTTACCAAAGCTCACACCTCTCTTGAACAAGCAAGCACCTCCATGAAAGCTTGATAAAAGCTTTGTCCCTTTGATTTATTTAACCAAACTCAATCCTTATATTAACTAAGGTAAGAACATAAACCCAGCTTAGGAATTCAAGGCTAAATAGACGATGAGAGTTATGAAATCCAATTAGGGAAATTTTAAGAATTTTCATGAGTTCCAAGCTATGAGTTTATATGCGAAAGCAAGTGGTATTCTTAGTTAAAATTAGCTACGGGTATGTTTATAGACTCATAATTTTTTAGAAATCTCTATTGATGAAATTTTATGTTTTCTTTCATAGAGAAATCCATTAGTGGTGAGGAATCACCAAGCCCTTCTGATCGATCCAAGTCTCCATCAAAGGAATCATCATCCGAGAGCCGTAATAGCTCAGAATTCATTGGTGAGTGTAGTTGTGTCTTGGGATTGGCTAGGTGCCATCCCAATTGCATTTGGTTGATTTGTTGTTATGTGTTGCATTGGTAAATCAAGGCTCTTGAAGAGCAAATGCATAGAAATCTTCTTGTGGTAAGTTTATTATGTTCCTAATGAATTATAAGCATGGTAATATGTTACATAGAGTATTGTGAAGTGAGCATATACAATAAGATGATATTATGTATGCACATGAATATGATATGTCATGAATTACACCATGAAAGGGGACTAAGGTCCCAATATACTATGCCATGTACATTAAGGACTATGAAACCTAATTATTGTTAATTTATGGTCTCATTGGATACAAATATGCTTTGGATACAATTGGCATGCCATAGGTTTCATTGAGCTCATGTACGTGTGGACTATGTTCCTTGGGCTAAGGCCATTATTGGCAAGGGGGATGGATGTATGTGTTATGGTCTTTGGTGATGTCGGCGGGAATGACCAATCATGATTTGGCGATGTTGGTGGAATTCGTGTATCCATTAGTGACATTGATCCAAGGATACTAAAATAAATGAATCATTATTTCTAACTTATAAGATCAAGCATGACTATGAATATTCTTGTGATATACATCATTATTACATCCATGAGAAGCATGTCATTCTTTATAATTGTTCTAACTACCTCACTAGGCTATATAAGCCTAGGATGTCTTATTCCATGCATTTTCAAGTTTTGAGGCGTCCTAGGACTCGATCGTGCTAGTGGAGTTGCAAGTCACTCAAGCAAGCATTTTGTGTAATGTTCATATGTTTCCCTAACTCCTAGTATGGTGGCATATGATCATGATAAGTATGAACTTGTTAGGATACGTTTTTGCGCACTGTTATGTTGCATAGTTTGATCCTAAATGCACACTTAATGATATAAAGTAATTAGTATGTTAAATGCATGTTTGAATATGCTGGAAAAGTATTCACATTATATATGTGTAAACTAAAGTAAGAAAATAACTTGTCATGGGTTAGACTAGGATATATGCATTTAGAGACCTTAAATTGACCCTAAAGGCACTTAAGTGGTAAAATTATGCTAATGGTATCAAAACTGTGCAAGAAAACTAAAGCAAGAGAATAACTTGTCCCATAAGTTTGGTAAGGTTTAACATGTTTCGAGTGGGTAAATTGACTAAAAACCAGTAAAATTCTGTTATTTTGGCTTAGGGCACCGATATAGGTCATGGCATACCATTATGAATGTTATTTCGGGTATGAACTGTCCAATGTTAAATTATGTTGATATACATTGCCATGGATGAAACAAATATGGAAAATATGCCCAAGAAAGTCATTGAGGGATAGGGTATAGTTGGCATGCCATAGAGTCCAACAGCACGCTGCATACTCGGTTTAGCACTATAATGTATATAAATGACACTTAGAGTATATGGTTAGCACGACCTTACGTGCGGATGGTTAGCACGGCCTTACGTGTGGATGGTTAGCACAACCTTACGTGCGGTTTTAACTTGTATACCCAGGGTCCTCATAGGCATATATTTAGCTATGGTTTATTGGTTACTAAAAGATAAACATGTGAAAAAGCTTACGAGCTTTTGAAATAAATGGCAAGCATATTGGTAAGGAAATTTTTTATCCGATTTATATTATGTTAATATATGATTAGCATGATGGTAATACATGTCTATTGATCATGATGCATTTATGCATATATGACAGATTACGAATAATGGACAAGCAAGAAAGTTTGATGGCATTGGCATATAGTAAATCACTACCAATGCAATATAAAGGTTACTATATTGGCATATATATATATATATATCATGCTATATAAACATAGCCATGAAGTTGAATAAAGTTTAAATTATTGTTATTAAGTTCCTTTATTGCTTCATTAAGTTCGTACTTAGCGTGTGTTTGATTGTGTACACGTAGGTAAATCAATATGAGAGTGAGAAGAGAATTGCATCAATATGGAAAGCTCAACAGGTAATCACAGTATCGACATCCTAATTGAGGTTTGATTATTATAGTGGCATGTATACTTGCTAAACCTATTTGAGTCATGATTGGCCTTTAAAGCTCGTTATGGTTTCATAATAATTGACGTTTCTGGAAAGATTCAAAGTTAAGAGTAACCACAGGTGATGAGTTGCATGCTAAGATAATTGAGAACATGTATATTTAAGGATAGTAAAGTTGTGACATTCTGGATTCGTGTTCGACGTATGGATACTAAAAGTGGTGTTACATAGACCGAGTCAAAATTTCAAGATTTTGATTTTTACAAAATTATAGAATATTTTGTATATCAATAATATTTATTTATGGAAATTAGAAATATGAGAATTTCATATTTAATCCGATAGTTCGAAAAATGGAAAATCGTAGTAAGTGATTATCGAGTAATCAGATCGAATTGGAATTTTAAAGACAGTTTCATAAGCCATGGAAAATTCATAAAATATTATTTTTATGAATATTTAATATTTCTAGTTGGATTATAACTAGATTTAGTTCTACTTTTACAAATGGCAAATTAGAAAATAAGGCTTAGTTTGAGGGTTATTTGGAATTAAGTAATTAAATGAATTTAATATTCATTTAATTAAATACACATGACATTAATAAGATAAGAGATGAAGAAAATATGTTCATCTTCTTCTCCTCCATTTCGAAACACTAAGAGAGAAAGGGAAAAATACACAAAATTTTTCCTAGGCATTTTGAAGGCTTCCAATCAAGATTCAAGGTATGTTTTTGGTATAAAATTAATCTATGTTCAATTTTCTTTCATTCGATAGTAATTTTACAAAGAGTTATGAAGATTTGTTCATGTTATTGATGAGAAAAGAATAGGGTTTCATGTTCTATGTTGAGATTGAAGCTTGATTTAATCAAATCAAGTGTTGTGGACTTGAAATCAAGCTTAGATTTAGATTAATTTCATGTTTGAAGACATAAACCCTAACCTTAAAATTTGGGATTTTATTTAGGATTTTGAAATTAAGGATGAATATGGAAGATTTATGATTCTACAAGCTTGATTTTGATGTTAGAATGAAAAAGATCCTTAACTAGTCTTCTAAGTGACTATTTCGGCATGCTTGGTAAATTAGGGAGAATATTGTTAAAATTATTCTACTGGTGAAAGAGATTATGAAATTACAAGATTGATTATGGCATTAGGACCAAAATAAAGTCCTTGAAAAGCTTAGACACTCAATTCGGCATGTAGGAATAAATTGGGGTTTTAAGTGTTAATTCTTGGAAATGAAGAATACATGTTGGAAAAATTATTTTGAGCATATTAGAATGTTGTTTGAATGAAAAACAACCTTGGGAAGGTCTAGTGACCAATTCGGCCAAGGGCTAAAATAGAAAGAAAATTTTGAGAAAAATTGTAAAAATGTTGGATTGATTAATTAGTACAAGTTTGCAAACTTTTGTGTGAAATTAGTGACTAAAATGTCACTTTAAAAAAGGTTTGTGGATTGAAGGGCATTGAATAAAACTTAGTGAAAAATGATAGAATTATGGAATAATTGTGATTCGAGCTTGAATAAATTGCAAAAAGGTGCAAAATGGTCACTAGGGGCCAAAATGGACTATTCGGCTACTAAGGAAGAAAAAAGGGAAAATTTAGGAAAATGTTAATATTCGAATAATTATACTAGTATTTTATAGTTAAGTAGTGTTAGATTAAAAAAATATAACATGTATGTTATTGTATATGTTCGATGGGTAAATTTCAGCATCCGAGTAGGACAAGGAAACACGAGATAAAAGAGGCAAGAAAAAAGTAGTGAACTAGCTTAGTGAGGCCCAGTATTTTGCATAGTCTAGGTGATTACATTATATGCATGTATGGCATGTTACAAATAGGACGACTTGCGACAAGTTGACCTTGATATTAATTAAAATGCATTTTAATTAATAATTGTATGAATGTTATGAATTGATAATGTGACATGTATGATACATTGTCATAGTTTATAGATTTATCTAAGATAAATCAAACTTTCAGATTTTGGGCATGAATTGCCCATTATCGAATTATGGATGATAGTATTGATGGATTAGATATTGAATGTAAAAATATTATATTGTTATGCTCGAGTACTAGTGTGAGAGTCTTTGGTATAATTGGATATCCATAGAGTCTTAGCAGCTGCATTCCAGCACTATGGTGTGTTCCAGACACTTCGGTGTTGACTTCAGACACTACGGTGTTGTTTAGACACTTCGGTGTCAACTATCACAAAATGTGCGATAATGAGGAGCAAAGGGCGTCCTTGAGTATGTACTCATCATCAGACGCTACAGTGTTGCAGACACTACGGTATCATTATGATGACTCGTATACCATAAGTTCACATGAAATTGTACTTTAGACTATAATTCATGAAATGCTTTTATGCAGGTGGATAGGGCAGTAAGTTTATCGTATTTACTACTGATAAAGTAAGAATGATATTATGAC
Source organism: Hibiscus mutabilis (assembly GCA_019671005.1). Lineage (NCBI taxonomy): Eukaryota > Viridiplantae > Streptophyta > Magnoliopsida > Malvales > Malvaceae > Hibiscus > Hibiscus mutabilis. The sequence continues at coordinate 34,283,936 of CM033733.1, read as the reverse complement.
TTTGGATATATACATACAATTATGATTCATTGAAATAAGTTAGTTTCTCATTTACTATGATAAATGATGAAATGTTATAAACTGCATGGGGAATCGCTTGCCATTTTTGCAGGGATTGTGATATTTATGTTATTTGTTTATATTGTTATATTTATGCCTCACTAAGTTATACTTAGCGTGTGTTTCGTATTACACGTAGGTCGATCGGGCTAGTAGTATCGAAGAAGGTCATGTACGAAGTTTGGGGGTATTTGACGAGTATATAAATGACTTATATTGCATACCCTCTTTACTTGCCTTTTGCGTGTTTTATAGCTTATTTAGTTGCATTTAGGAATATATTGCATATAGTTTGCATGTAATTAGAGAGTTACGCAGCTTGTGCTTAAATGTTATATACATTGGTGCTTTTCATGGAAAATGTTGTGTTTTTTTTATGCATACGCATGAACCATTAGAGCTGGAGGAATGCTGGAGCGGAAGAGTGGCAGATCTCTCGGCTGGAGCTGACTAAGCAAGAAGAGTTGGAGAGAAATCTACCTTTAATCCACGTGGACTTTCTCCTAGATACGGAACATTAAAATATAGCAGGAAATCAATGGACCTCTTAAATAAGGTCGCGCGCTTTAGGGTTATGAAACCCTAGTTTTCCCCCGCCTATAAAAGAGAGACTTGGACGTCAATTTAAGAGAGAGCGATTACAGACGATAGTAATAATCTTTAGCCATCGGAGAACCACAGGAGTCAAAGTGCTAGAGAAATCTCCTCGTGATAGGCGTCATCGAGAGAGGCAGAATGAGTGGGGGACCTATAACAACAGTTGGACAGTACGAACGAAGATCGTCGAGGAAGCTTGACCTTTTTCTATCCATTGCTTGATAAACTTTCGTACTTTTATTATTTTGTTATGGATGTTTTAGGCTCAAACATGAGCTAAATACTTTAGTTGGGTTTATTGCTTTCCAGGATTTTATGTTTTGAATACTTTATTTTAATGTTATAGTTCTTTTCCCTTTATCTATTTTGTTCATCGTTCTTCATGCATAGTTATTGTAAGAGCTATCGATAGAAGCCTTTTAACTATTGATCTGTAGCTTAATGTCGAGATAGTTAGGTTAAACAAACGTGAACAGTGGAGCTAAGCTGTTAACTTAGTCTTATTCCTGCTTAGATATAAGTTTGGGGTTTTAACGACTAAAAGAGAGTTCTTAAACAAATAATATAGTTGTTAGGGTTCACGCAGACATGTATTACCTTAGCTTCAATGTTATTAACTTCTAGGCATCGAAAGAGTCAGAAGTTCCTTAGAAAATCCAGTCGAGTAGATAAAGATCTTAATGATTTACGCAGACATGTATTGCCAGTCGCCATAGCATTGAAATAAGTAATCAAGCATATATCCTTAGCAATAAACCCAGCCTCCATAATTATCTGTTATTTGCCGCAGCATCAGTTTGTATTAATCATAGCTATCTTTACTTTATTTGCACTTAGTTTTGATAAACCGACACCAATCAATACTTGCACAAACATTCTTAAGTTCGATAATTTCGTAGTTATTGATCAAATCCTCATGGTTCCTACACTCTACGCTTTCACTTTGTTACTTGATTCGACAAGTATACTTGCTCTAAAGTGCATCACTATTCGACAAGCATCAAGAAAGGCGTCAACTGAGAGCTTTAATCACTTGCTCTAGAGATTGTTGACAATTTACGCTATGTTATTAATTTACCACGAAATGCATGTTTCATATATGCATATATAGTTAGTTAAAAAATTATAAGAGAAAGTGCAATCAATATGATATAAACATGAAATGAAAATGATATTTTGAAGAAATGTAATCAATATTATAAATGAAACAAGCATTTTTAATATTTTGGAGTCAATATTAAATAAATTGTATCAAGTTAAAAGTAACATTAAGTGGGTGTCCTTTAATTGGTCGAGTGGCTCACCATACTCATCCGCTTTCTATTTGTGTGAGGTGTTCAAAATCTTAAATCCAGCTTTTGCGGCACATATTCCTCGTTGTCAACCTATCAGACTTGTTTTAACAATTTTTATAGTGAAGATTGCAATCCACGTCAGACATGCAAATAAATGAAGCATAAAACGGGGGTTATGATCTAAATCTCTCAGACATCATTTCTTTCGGTTCCACACCAGGATATGGGTGTTCTTTCTATACCGCAATTCTAAAATCTACTAAAAAATAAATTTTAATCTTAAATTCTAAATCATAAACCTTAAATCTTACCCTTTAAAAATACACCCTGCCCCAATTCTTTATACCCTAATCTTAAATCTTAAACTTAAATCCTAAACTCTAAACCTAATTTTTAACATGGAACATAAATAGGAACACTAAAAAGTAGATGATTTCAATTTGCAGACAAAGTCATAACTATTTATGACCATCAAGTATTAAATAATGAAACTATCTATAGTGGTTTCCTTCCGAGAATATCTTGCACCTTTTTTGAAATAATGAAAGATTGATTGTGTTGGTTTAGTGCAAGATTGATTGTGTTAAAAATTAGCTCCGCTTTTTGCATTATTGGGAAACATTGAGCTGGTTTTGTACTTTGCTGCAACTATGAAAAAAAGTAGATACAATTATACAAGAGCAATTCAAACATTGAATACCATCATTTCAAGGAATATAATCATTAGGCCCCCCATCTCCTTAAAATCCCATCCTTCCCTCCATTTTGTAAAATCTTCGTTCTAAAGTGAGCCAAAAGATTACAGCTTGAAAAAAGAAAAGAAAGTCTCCTACACTTTGGTTACAAGACAGACGACCCTGACCCCCACACTTGTCTTTTCTTTGATCCCAAATTCCCTCCCCATTAACTGCGCTTTTAAAAGACATATTCAAAACTTTGCCTTTTCCACCAACTCCACCGATTGTTTCATGCCAAACTTCATGTTTTTCAGTAACAGGAGGAAAAAGGGTTTCTAGATGTCGTTCCAGGCAGCAAAAAGGGGTAAGTGAGCCATTGAAATGGCAGCAGCAGGCCTCAGTTGAGCTGTTGTTGACGATGGGAACCAATTAACACCGTTTGTTGGACTAAGAACTTTGATGGTGGCTTAGCAAAGATCATTGTGGAGCCTGTTTTATTGGGACTTCCATCTTTCGAGTTGCTCACACTGGTTACAGATGAAGATGGGTTGGAATAGTGAGTCCCTAGCTTGGATGATTCCTCCACCATTGGCTGCGTAGAGTTCACTAAATCAACTCCAATGAGATCTTGCAGGGCCATTGAGAAAGTGGGGTTTTGATAATTTCCAGTACTTGCAAACTTCGGTTGAAGTGAATCAACCGTAACACAAACACTTGCTTGTTGCTGTGATGATTGACACAATTCCATCCTCCAATCTGAACCATTCCCATTGTTGCCCTCAGGTTGAATGGTCTCACCATTGGTTAGTGTAGGTGCACTGTACTCATTGGCCTCATTGTTCGAATCGATGTCTTTGTTTCGCCTAGCTAGCTCTCTGGAAAGCAGAGTGTTGCTGGCCATGATCCTTTCAACATCATATCTCGTAACGTCAAAGTTAGTCACAGCATTAACACCACGAAACTTGATAGCGGCAATGTCATATGCTTCAGCTGCTTCCTCTTGGGTGCCTAAAATGAACGTAAAACCATTAATAGGCAATATTTTTGTTACATAAAGGGCTTTGAATAATAAAGATTAAGAAATTTTCCCATCTTTATCAACACAGCTCAGAGAAAACAGCCTTTAAAAAGTTCATTGCGACTGGAATCATAGGAGCAAAGATGCCATAAAATAAAAGAGCCCTTTAGAAGTACTAGTTCTTTAGGCCATGCAAAAGCCAATATATTTACATATAGATTCAAAAACTAACAAGAACTTACTAAATGTTCCAAGATAAAGATCCTTGTTTCCAGCAACTCTGCCAATGCGAGCTTGCCATCTTCCATGCTGATGATGTCTACAAAAAAAAGGAATCAATACAAGAAATCCAACAAAAATAGAAGAAAAGAAAGAAAATGTATCAATATGTCAAAAGCAATAATAACCTTGTCACTCCTCTGTAAATTGAAGCCCCTCTAGAGAACCCACTGCTTTTCCTGCAAATCAAGTGAATGCATTAGCTTCTCAACAACACATTTTAGGCAAACAATGCAAAAGAAATCAGCAACCAACCTTCTTAGATGAGAAACATATTCCTGGCGGTTCAAGTTCTTCATTTCCTCCAGTTCTTGCCTATAATTTTCAAGCTGCCATGACCCAAAATCAATAGAATCAATCACATGGATTCTTTCTCTAATAAGATTTTTCTAAACCAAACGAAGTAAAAGTTGCTAAAGTTTTGACTTACAGGAAAATTTATATGAGTGGAGGATCCCCAATACTTAAGAGCCGCAAGATCATAAGCTCTAGCAGCTTTCTCTTCCATGTCATAACCCCCTGAAATTCACGATTAATGGAAATATTAAAACGAGATGATTACTTCAATGGCTGATTAACTTGCTGGTTAAGAGAAAGCTTACCAAGATATACTGGTAATGCATGAGTTGATTGAAATGGCATCCACGAGGAGCATCAACATGCCAACAAGGAATTAATAAACACAAGTCAGGTCATTAAGACAGATGGACCATGAATTACAGTCAAAAGAAGGAATGCTTCCAAATTGATACTGTAAACGTGGGTGTGTGTTTTTCTTTCTTATTTTTGGCCTTTTTCTTTCGATACAAACCTTGCCTCCCTTTCCTGGTTTGCCCTTCCTTCTTGCAACTGTTATCCCATAGATGAGCTTCATATCTACCCGTCCATCTATGTCTGGTGGAACCCATTTCAATACAGTTAGAAAACAGAAAAAGAAACGTTTTAGGGCATGTAAAACAGTGAAGGGGTAAGGAGAAAAGTAAAGAAACTATGAAACATGACCAAGAATGAAATTTAGTGGGATTTAGGGAACAGTGTGAACTGTGAACTGACCTGGTAACACCTCTATACTGAGATGTTCTTTGTCCAAATGTGTCGATGGACTTCCTATGAACAGGTTGCTTGTGACCCACTTTTGCAGGTCCTCTCTTCTTTGTTTCAACGGCCACACATTCAGTGGCAGTAGGTGAGATCTGTCTTTGAGCTGTAACGCAGCTGGACTGAGAACCAGGGCTCATCGACAAGCTTAGAGACTGTAAATCCCCACAACCAATTGAACCAACAGATACCGAAGCTGGTGAATCATCAACCATGCTAGTACTCATCTGCTGCTCAAGTGAAGGATGTGTAGAGTACTGCCTAGCTACCCAGTTTTTTAAGCACGGCATTGTATCACAGTCTGCAAGTTGGCCATCCTTGGCCTCTTCCTCCAATGGTGGTGATTGATACATGCCTTGCAAGGCCATACCTGAATAATAAGGATGCGTTTTAACAGAAAAGTCTTGGTCTTGTTGCTTGAATGGTTCTCGGAGAAGGTCCAGAGAATGTTGCCCGTTGGTTTCATGGTCCGCACTTTGGTGGTAGCAGACGATGCTATCTAAGCTTAGAGCCATTGTTTCCCCTTCGTGGCTTCCATATTGATGTGTATCCATTGTTGCACCACCCAGAAAGTCCTCCAGTTTTGGGGATGAAGCAGGCACAATCCCTTTACATTAAAAAAAGGATTTAACATATAAAAGTAAATAAGAGAAGCATGCAAAAAAATGAAAACGAAGATACCTTCTGATTGTGATCTACTAAGAGCTTCCATGATGCATAGCGAACCATCTGATTTAAGTGGCATAACCGACAAGGGAGCGTGAAAGCCTTCACTTTCTCCGACACCATAGCAGATTCCAGACCCGTTTAAGTGAGAAGACAAGTAGAAGCTTGTAGGAACAACATTAGCAGCAGCTGCTGAAGCTTGATCGTGCTGATGATAGTGCTGATGACGGTGGTGGGGATCAGTAGGTACCTCCATATTCATGTGGGGTGAAAGAGAGAAACCTAGCCAGTTATTATTGCTGCCATTGTTACTACCGTCGTTCATACCCTTCATCTTTTCTTCTCTCTCTTGCTTTTCTTTCTCAGCAGTTTATGTACCCAGATTCAAGGCAAGCTCAATCATTGACGCGAAAATAAACTAATCATACCGAAATGTGTTGCCTGTTTCCCCATCTGAAAACTTATTAGTCTTTTGTTGTCAACTATGCAGAGAAGAAACTCATTGTAACAACGTTTTCAACGGTCGATAACTCTTTAAAAACTCTCTCGCTTTAGAGAGAACAAAACTGGTCTCTTTAAACTAAACAAAAAAATTTAATTCAGGCAAGCAATGCTGGAAGGGGGGAGGGGGTTGTCCCTTAGTTGAATATTATAATTTGAACTTTTATGATTAGATATGACTCTTTATAAACCTTTTAGTGATTAGGTGAAACACTTTAAAAACATATATTAATAAATGGATATAATTATTCATCATGAATATATGTGACTTAGCATGATAAATAGATGCAAATGAAGAGATGTGATTGTTCCTATAGTCACCTACAATCCTTATATAAAAGATTGTAAGTGATGAAGCAAAGCAATGATATTCCAAGTGTATTTTGAAGTGCATTGTTATATTTTCTTCATTTCTGAAAGTTATAGTTATTTTACTTCCATATCCCAACAAAGTGATATCAGAGCTTGGTTCGATAGTAAGAGAAGATGGCCAACATTGGTATGTTTCCATTTCAATCTCCTCATCTTACAAGAGACAATTATAAAAATTGGTGTCTACGTATGAAGGCTTTACTTGGAACACAAAATCCTAAGGAGATCACTCACAAAGGCTATAAGTCTCTCAAGACGAGGCGTCATTATCACAATAAGAAAATGAGGTTTTGACAAAAACAAGGATGAAGGATCAACATGCTCTCACCCTCATCCACCAATGTTTGGATGATTCGGTGTTTGTAAAAGTGGCAAATGCAACACCGCAAATGAAGCATGGGAGATTTTGCAAAATTTTCTCCAAGGAGTTGACAAAGTGAAGAACGTTCGACTCCAAGTATTGCGAGGTGAGTTTGAAATCTTGCAGATGAAGGAATCTGAGTCAATTTTGGATTATTACTCAAGGGTTATGGCTATTGTTAATCAAATGAGGAGATACATAGAAACTTTAGAAGATGTTTATGTGATAGAAAAGATCATTCGTTCTTTGACTCCAAAGTTTGATTATGTGGTTTGTGTCATTGAGTCAAAAGATTTAGACTCTATGACTATTGAAAAAGTTATGGGTGATTTGCAAGCTCAAGAAGACATATTCAATAGGAGACAAGATGAGTCCATTGAACAAGCCCTCAAAGCCAAGGTTTCTTTGAAAAACAATCGAGAAGAAAAGAATCAAAATGGACGAAGTCGAAGTTATGGCCAACGAGGATATGGAAGAGATAATTGTGAAGATCGTACCAACAATGATGTAAGCACATCATTGAGGAATTAGAGAAGATCAAGAGGAAGAATAAGTTATCAAAGAGTAAATGAAATGAGCTATGACAAGTCCAATGTTGAATATTATAGTTGTCATAAATTTGGTTATTTTTCTTGGAAATGCCAAAGTGATTCTAATAGAAATGAAGAGACAATGAATCTTATTAAAGCTCAACAAGATATTGAAGAGCAAATATTGTTGCTAAAAACTCAAGACTGAAGAGAACAATGATGCAAGTACATCGTATATTGACAATGAGGCAAGCAATCACATGTGTGAAGAACAAAAGGCCTTGTGAAATGCAAGAAAAAAAGTGGAAGAACTTGAACATGAAATGAAATGATTGAGGAAATAACTTGAGAGTGAAAAGGTGGTCCGGGAAGAAGCATGTGATAAAATTTTTGCCCTTGAGTTTGAAGTAATTGCAATAATGCGCGATCTTGATTGTGAAAGAAGTATGCAAAAAGATGCTAGGAAAGAAGTTATGCTTCGAGAAACACAAATGTAAACATTTTATTCTACAACTAAAAAAATTATCTACTATGTTTGCAAAGCAGTGGGAAAAACTAAAGGAGAAAGACGATGAAATTCAAAGAATGAGAAAACTAAACTGGATTCTTCAGGAAAAGGGTTAAAAAACTTTGTTTAGGGAACCAATTATGGTGGGACATAGCACAGCGAACGAAACAATGATAAATTTTCTACAAATCAATTTAGAACAAGTATTGGTGAATGTCGATGAAGAACGCCATATAAATAATAAAGGCATGATGGATATGATTGATGACACGGAGTTTGACTGCAAAAGTAGTGATGAAGGATGGCGTAAGATAGTAAATTCGCCACAAGAGCATGCAGATAATGAAAGCATGAGGATGGAAGATACAAGGACGAGTATCAAGAAGAAATGACATGTGAAGACAAATGGCAAGGTGGTAAATTGGAAAATGATCGATTAGCAAGTGAACATGTTAATTGTAAGTCTAGTGAGAACCATTTAATGGTTAGAAAAGATGATGTAAAAGTTTGGCAGAAAAAGTCCAAGACTCAAGATTGTGATAAAGACCGTGAGCGTGAACGTTACAAAAAGCGCAAGGAAGAGCATGAACGTTATCATGACCATGATTGTGATTATTATTCTCAATGCAATCGACACAAAGAATGTGATCGTTGTTACAATAATCGAGACAATGATAGAGATTATGACTATGATGAGTTACATGACAAATGAAGGAGAGCCAGATACAAAGATAGTAAAAGGAGGAAACGATCTCCTAATAATCAAGATGATGATATTGATGAAAATTTAAAAGTACCAAAGTACACTATTATGACGTGAAAATCTAAGCGCGATGAAGAAATGTTCAAATTAAGGGGGAGTGTTGAATATTATAATTTGAACCTTTATGATTAGGGGTGTGCATTATTCGGTTTTAATCGAATTAACCGACCGAACTGATTTTTTTGGTTAATTTGGCCTATTAACTTTAGGTATGTTCGGTTAACGATTAATTTTTTTTGGGGAAATTCAGTTATCGATTAATTCGGTTCGAAACCGGTTAATTAACCGAAATTATTATATAGTAAATATTATATATTTATTTTTGGTCATTGAACTTTTAAAAATTATAAAATGAGCATTAAATTTTTTGATATATTATAAAATGGTCATTAAACTTTTATCAAATTAGCATAATATGAAAGTTTAATGACTAAAAAGATCATTTTAGCATAATTTAGTGACCAATTATGGAATTTACCCAAAAATTTATAACAAATTTTAGTTAATTCGAAAACCAACCGAATTAACCGATTTTTTTTCGGTTCAGTTAAAAATTTTCGAAAAAATTTGGTTCGGTTAACGGTTAAAAAATTAGTTAATAAATTTTAGGTACCGGTCGGTTAACCGAATTAATCGAATGCACACCCCTATTTATGATTAGATATGACTCTTTATGAATCTTTTAGTGATTAGGTGCAACCCTTTAAAAACCTATATTAATGAATAGACGTAACTATTTATCATGAATAGACGTAACTATTTATAATAAAGAGATGTAAATGAAGAGATGTGATTGTTCCAATAATCACCTACAAATCTTTATATAAATGATTGTAAGTGATGAAGTAAAGCAATGATATTTTTCAAGAAATTTCTAAGTATATTTTGAAGTGAATTGTTATATTTTGCATTATTTTACTTCCGTATCCCAATACCTTTTATTCCATAGGGATCTGTCTATATGAGAAAGGCCACGTCTTTTTTACCTTTGTTTTTAAAAATTATAACGCACTCTTTAAAAACCCTAAAAAACCCAGAAACAAAAAGATTTCTAAACCTTCCTTCAGTTGCTGAAATCCTCTAATATAATCTCATCTCCTTTTATACGCATACAGAAAACCAAAAAAATTAAATTATCAAGTTGATGGCAGCTTAAAATGTAGGCAGTTGAATAATTGTGGGGATGTGAGGCAGAGGAATAGGGGGCTCGTCTTGTTTTGCTTTAATATTTACAGTTCAAAAGAGGGTTGATAGATTTGACGTGCAGACACTGCCTATCCAGTCACTTCATATTCACAGTACCGCCCTTCCCTGTAAGTGGTAACACCCTGGAATTAAAAGATGATCTAATTTTCGGCTTAAAGAAAAAAGTAATACCATTAGGTCTTATTTTTATTAAACTATCACTCAAAATTTTATATTTCTCATACTAGTAGTATTATAGTAAACTCACCATACATGTAGGACAAATTTTTAAAAAATATTATTATTTTTATTCAAACTCGCCGTAGGCGCACGACAAATTTCAATTTTTAAAAAATATTCGATTTAAATCTTAATCACCTAATTAACCTAATCTTAAACCGAATTCGCCATGGCGAGTTCCTTCTGCCTTAACGCATTGTTACAGTCTTTTACGAAAAAGTGTTATGAGTTTTTTAGGGTTTTGCCAATTAGGGTTTTTTAGTTTCTTATAAATAGATAGTTTTATTTAGGGTTAGAATACATAAAATTTTCAACCTCTTCTATTCGAGCAAAGCAAAGAAGTTTGTCAAGCCGTGAGATTTTCTTAGACCACACCGAAAGAAGCAAGCTCACACATAATTCGAAAGGTTAAAGGTAACGTTTGTTGACTATTTTAGATTACGATTAATTTTTTTAAATACGATTTATTTTTTATTCAAATTTTTTTATATATGCATACTTTTTTAATCCGAATAGTAACTTGTGTTGTACACATTTTAATCAAAAATATTTTAAAATTCGATTGATTTGTGATGTTTTAGGCATTTAATTGCTCATAACTATTGGAGAAAAATGACGTTGTTAAGACTTGAAAATTCTCACATCACGAACAACATGGAATTATTGGTAAGAATTTATGATATTTTTACAACTTTTAATTTATTGTCTGTAAATGATAAAGTACTACTTTAATTTAAATTTTGTTTTTGTAGAACGAGGAGGCAAAATTTCGGCCTCGCTTGATATGGAGCGATCCGCCAAGTCTATATATAAGGGAATTTCGGGAAACGAACGATTTTAGGTATGTGATAAGTGTTCAAAAGTACTATTTTTCTTACCATTTTTACTCATATTATTGTTAGACTTAGGCTCATATTAGTTGCATAATTAGCCATTCATGCATTAATCCATGCTTCCTTCCATCGTTGAGCTTGATTACATAACTTGGTAGTTTTGTGGGAAAAGATGCTGCTTTGGTGTGTTTTGTGTGTATATGCAGGATCACTTGCCAAAGCAAGACTAGAGCTAGTTGCCAGGGCAATACATGAAGGAGACGCCGAGCCAGTTGCTAGGGCAATTGTCGACAAGATCAAAGGTGATATGGTAGTCGAAATTGATGACTAGACAAGCCCAAGATGACGTGGAGCAAAGCCCAATCCCAAAGGAATTTGATTTCCATGAAGAGATTAAAGAAGAATTAAATTCCAAGAAGATATGAGAAGTTCTAGTAGGAATATAATTATAATAAAGAATTATATTCTTTAAAGATAATTTAATTCCAACTTAACTTCCTCCTCAAAGAAGGAATTTGACCTAGCCCTATAAATAAGAGGGAGATTTCGACAATCCAGAGAGAGCAAGAGAAGGGAATTTCGACAAGTCCAAGGAGGGCATGAGGAGAGAATTTTCGACAAGCATATAGGGCAAGGAGGATTTCGACAAGCCTCATTCTTCATCCTTTTCTTTCTTGTTCGATTGGGTTCATGCTAGGGGTTATTTATCTTGTGTTTCTTTGGAACCTAGCCATGAACTAAATCTATTTGGCTATGGTTATTGTGTTTTGTGGTTGTGAGAAACTATTGGTTTTTGTTTAGGTAATAAGAGTTTGCACTTTTCTATTCAAGGTTTATTCATTCTTGGTTCTTATTCTTGTTTGCGAGTGAATTGGGAGAGGATCTCGTGATTTCATCTATTTATCTAATATCGGGAGAGTTGGATTCAAGAAACGAATGAATATGATCTTTATTCGATCTATTGATGGTGAAGATTAATCCGGATTAGGAATAAGTTAAGGATTTCAACGGCTAAGAGGAGCGCAAGATTGGTTGTTGTTCACCCTTGATTCACGTAGGGATGTATTATCAAGGCATGCACAAATAGCTAGAGTTTCGACTTAAGGATAAGAAGAAACCATTGAAGAACGCTCTGTTGAACCTTGAAGATTGCTGCCCAGACGCCCAAGTAGTTGCCCAGACAACCATCGATTAGTTGCCAAGGCAACCCCGTTGTGCAAGTTGCCACGACAACCGAGTTGCCCGTGCACTCTTTTACCAAGACGACCCAATCGGCTATCACACCTCAACTCATGATAACCTAGCCTATCTCTCTCTCATTTGATCTCATTTATTCTTTTACTTTATTGCTTTCTAGATTAGTTATTAGTTATAACTCCTATAATCTTTTATTTGTGATTTTTACTTTTTACAGTGCAAGAGACTAGATTCTTGAAGTGACACCAATCCCTGTGGAGACGATATCTTTTATACTATAACTTGCAACGTGTATACTTGCACAATTGTGTAGCACTTATTACGCGCAACAAGTTTTTGGCGCCGTTGCCGGGGATTGGCAATAGCGACTTTGTTTTTATTTTCTTGCACTTTCTTTTTACTTTTCTTGTTTAAGATTCAAAGGGCTAACAAACTTTGGTTTTGCATTTGTATATGACCAGGGCGAGACCGACTACACCAGAATATCCCTTTGATCTAGAAATCAAATGAACCTTACAAAGACTTAGACGAAGGATAAGAGTAGCAATGGCTAATCAAGACGGCAATATGAATCAAGATGTTCCAGCAGGAGGAGGAATGATTCTTGCACGAAACAGAACTATTCGAGACTATCTTAAAGAAGATCTTGATGGACTTAATCCAGGAGTTGTCACACCTGAAATTGAAGCCGACCACTTTGAGTTAAAATCAGTAATGTTTAATATGATCAACACAATCGGTCAATTTGGCGGCTCAGCAACTGAAGATGCACGACAACATCTGAAATCTTTCCTCGAGATTTGCAACTCGTTCAAAATACACAGAGTTACCCTCAATGTCTTACGATTAAGATTATTCCCCTATTTACTGAGGGATAGGGCGAAAGCATGGTTGAATAGCATTCCTGCCGGATCAATAGCATCTTGGACCAATCTTTGTCGTGATTTCCTTGCTCGGTTTAATCATACAAATTTGAATGGTAAGCTTTGTAACGAAAGTACTTCTTTTCGGCAGGCAGATGATGAATCCATGTACGAGGCTTGGGAGCGATATAGAGAACTTCTACACAAATGCCCCCTACACTGATTCCCGGTGTGGACTCAAGTAACAATGTTTTACAACACCGTGAATACACCAACAAGGATGATGCTAGATGCATCGGCAAACGGCATACTCCTAGATAAGTCACCGGAGGAAGCAATGCAAATTTTAAACAGGCTGACCAAGAATGATTATCAATTCCCATCTACTAGAAGAGGAGGAGTTAGACGCCAAGCCACAATACATGAACTAGGATCATCATATTCAATTTCGGCACAATTGGCCACTTTAACCAAGATGGTCCAGAACATGCAAAAACCAAACAACACACATAAAGTCAAGGTAATGGATTCTTTTTGTGAGTTATGTGGTGATAACCATAATTCTTCTGAATGTATGCAGAATCCGAAATCCAGCTTCTATGTAGGGAATTACAATCGGAACAACAATGTGATGTCCAATACATACAATCCAGCTTGGAAGAAGCACCCAATTTTTTCATGGAGTAATCCCAACAATGCTCTAAACCAGAACAATCAGAATGCATAAGCATCAGGATTTCAGCAGAATATGCCACGGCAACAGTTGCCGCAGCAACAACCGACAACATCTAGTTCTTTGGAAAATTCTCTAAATGCTTTTATGATGAAAACTGAATCTTATATGGCTGAGAATAGTAATTTCATAAAAAGAACTGATGCTTTTATTAACAGGACCGAGATGAGATTGCAAACCAAGAGGCGGTAATCAAATCATTGGAAAATCAAGTCAGACAGTTTGCTCAAAATCTGAATACTAGACCGCAAGGAGGTTTACCTAGCGATACTGAAGTCGCAAGAGGAACTGGCCATGAGCAATGTAAGGTGATCACCATTAGAAGTGGCCAACAACTTAGAGAGGCTCAAACCCGCTCATCAAACAAATCTCCACAAAAAGATCAAGACGAACCTAGCAGCAAAGCCTCAGATGCTGAACTAGGAATTGCTGCGGCAACTGGCAATAAGCATGCCCCGGCAACCGACGATAAAGATGCCTCGGCAACTTGCGATAAGCATGCCTCGGCAACCCCGGTTGATACCGCCTCGGCAACTCCAGTTGTCCCGGCAATGCCTTCAATCAGGTTTTAAACTAATGAAAGGATCGAAGATATTCGACTTCCACCACCATTCCCACAAAGGTTGAAGCGACAAAAGCAAGAATACCAATTCAAGAAGTTTCTTGATATCCTAAAGCAAGTCCACATCAACTTGCCATTGGTGGAAGCAATTGAACAAATGCCAAACTATGCCAAGTTTCTTAAAGACATTGTGTCCAAGAGAACAAGGCTAGGAGAGTTTGAAACAGTTTCCGTAACAGAGGGATGCATGGCAATGTTGCACAATCGTATGCCACCCAAGTTGAAGGATCCCGAAAGTTTCACAATACCCTGTTCCATTGGAAATCACTATGTCGGGAAAGCATTATGCGACCTTGGGGCTAGCATAAACTTGATGCCTAAATCGGTTTTCCAGAAACTAGGAATCGGGAAGGCAAGACCTACAACAGTTATGCTGCAGCTAGCCGACAAATCCTATGTGCATCCAGAGGGAAAAATCGAGGACATACTGGTAAAAGTTGATAAATTTATTTTTCCCGCTGACTTTATTGTTTTGGATTGTGAAGCAGATGAGCATGCACCCATCATTCTCGGGAGACCATTCCTAGCAACAGGGAGAACCTTGATCGATGTTGAAAAGGGAGAACTCACAATGAGGGTGAATGACCAGCAAGTTAAACTAAATGTGTTCCAAACACTAAGGCATGCCGATGATCCAGAAGAATGCCAACTTCTTCATGCCACGGCAGAGTTTAACTTCGACGAGGAATTTAGTTGCCTCGACAACTACATTGCTGATCAAGAGGAACTTGAGGAGTATGAAGAACCGGTCGATGAGGAACAACAAAGAAGAGGCAAATTGGCTAGTCAATCGACCAGGTACATACTTTGAACCACTGGATTACTCAGGTAAGGAAGGTAAGCTAAAAAAACCCTCTATTGAACAACCACCGATTCTTGAGTTGAAACAATTACCAGAGCAACTAAAATATGCATACTTAGGAACCGATAATACATTGCCTGTAATTATTTCTTCTAAGTTACAGCTTGAGCAAGAAAAGAAGCTGATCAAGATGTTGAAGCTACACAAAAAGGCAATAGGGTGGACAATTGCCGACTTGAAGGGAATTAGCCCGGTAGTGTGCATGCACAAGTTTTTGTTGGAAGATGATCACAAACCTTCAATTGAGGCCCAGAGGAGACTGAATCATGCCATGAAAGGGGTTGTAATGAAAGAAATCATCAAGTGGCTTGACGCTGACATTATATACCCTATCTCTGATAGTACGTGGGTAAGTCCGGTACAATGTGTACCGAAAAAGGGAGGTATAACAGTGGTAAGTAATGAAAATAATGAACTCATTCCAACCAGGACTGTGACCGGTTGGAGGGTTTGTATGGATTATTGAAAGCTAAACAAAGCCACCAAGAAAGATCACTTCCCATTACCCTTTATTGATCAAATGCTTGACCGTCTTGCAGGTAAACCCTTTTATTGTTTTCTTGATGGTTATTCAGGTTACAATCAAATTGCCATAGCACCAAAAGATCAAGAAAAGACAACTTTCACATGCCCATATGGTACTTATGCCTTCCGAAGGATGCCGTTCGGATTGTGTAACGCCCCGACAACCTTCCAAAGATGCATGCTGACACTCTTTTCAGACATGGTCAAAGACTTCCTTGAGATCTTCATGGATGATTTTTCTATTTTTGGTAATGACTTCGACAGCTGTCTCGGTAATTTAGAGAAGGTGTTGGCAAGATGTGAAGAAACTGATTTAGTCTTCAATTGGGAGAAATGCCATTTTATGGTAGATGAAGGAATAGTGCTCGGCCACAAGATTTCATCTAAGGGAATTGAAGTAGACAAAGCCAAGGTGGACGTGATCGAGAGATTACCCCCGCCAAGTTCGGTTAAAGGAATTCGAAGTTTTCTTGGACATGCAGGTTTTTACAGGAGGTTTATTCATAATTTTTCTAAAATCACTAAACCCTTGTGCAATTTGCTTGAACAGGATAAAGTCTTCAATTTTGATGATTCTTGCACCCAAGCATTCGAAACCCTAAAGGAAAAGCTTACCTAGGCACCAATTGTCGTTCCACCAGATTGGACGCTACCTTTTGAGCTCATGTGTGATGTAAGTGATTTCGCGGTAGGAGCAGTCCTAGGCCAACGCACAAGTAAGACCTTCCATGTGATATACTACTCTAGTAAAACTCTTAATAGTGCTCAAGTGAATTACACAACAACGGAGAAAGAGTTACTAGCTGTAGTTTTCGTATTTGACAAGTTCCGATCCTATTTGATTGGTACAAAGGTAATTATTCATACGGACCATTCGGCAATCAAATATCTATTTGCTAAAAAGAATGCTAAACCTCGTTTGATTCGTTGGATATTACTTTTACAAGAATTTGATATTGAAATTAAGGACAGGAAATGAACAGAAAACCAAGTGGCCGACCACTTATCACGTTTAGAACGCAACAGGGAGGAGGAAGCAGATCTAGATATATGCGATGCATTCCCGGATGAACAAATTTTAGTTGCCTCGGTAACCATGGACGCGCATACCTCGGTAACCCTCGACGCCTCGGCAACCATGGACGTGCACGCCTCGGCAACCATGGACGCGCACGCCTCGACAATTTTAGAAGCAGTCGCCATGGCAGCACATGCCTCGGCAATACCCTGGTACGCGGATTTAGTTAATTTCTCTGTTTGTGGTTTTTTACCTTATGCATTACTCACCAAGGGAATAAGCGGTTCCGCCATGATGCTAAGCATTACTTTTGGGACGAGCCTCTTTTGTTTAAACAATGTGCAGATCAGGTTATACGCCGATATGTCCCTAAAGAAGAGCAACAAAATGTACTCCGGCAATGCCATTCTTCACCCTATGGAGGACATTTTGGAGGAACTCGTACCGCGGCCAAAGTTTTGCAATCCAGTTTGTATTGGCCAACATTGTACAAAGATGCCCAAGACTTTTACAAGCAATGTGATCGTTGCCAGAGGACGGGCAATATCTCTAGACGACATGAGATGACGCTCTAGAACATCATCGAGGTGGAATTGTTCGATGTATAGGGGATCGATTTTATGGGACCTTTCCCATCTTTATTCGGTAACCTCTACATTCTACTTGCCGTTGACTACGTGTCTAAATGGGTTGAGGCAGCTGCAGTTCCCAACAACGATTCCAAGACCGTGCAACGATTCTTGCAGAAAAATATATTTACACGGTTTGGGATGCCGAGAGCAATTATCAGTGACGAAGGCAAGCATTTTGACAACAGACTAATTGCCAAGATGTTGCAACGCTTCGGCATATCGCACAAGATCGCCACGATATATCACCCACAAACCAACGGGCAAGCATAAATTTCCAACCGGGAATTGAAGGGTATACTCGAGAAAGTTGTAAATCCCTCTAGGAAGGATTGGTCATTAAGACTAGATGACGCACTTTGGGCATATCGTACTGCATTCAAAACACCCTTAGGTATGTCCCCCTTCCGACTTGTCTATGGCAAAACATGCCATCTACCGGTGGAAATCAAACACAAGGCATATTGGGCAGTCAAAACCGTGAATATGGATAGGGAAAGTGCCGAACAAAAGCGTTTGTTGGACCTCAATGAGATAGAAGAATTCCGTGCACTCGCATATAACAACGCACGAATCTACAAGGAGAAAACAAAGTGATGGCATGACAAAAAACTATTGTCGCGGCAATTCACGCCAGGGCAACTAGTTCTCTTATTCAATTCTCGGCTAAAACTTTTCCCTGGAAAGCTGAAATCAAGATGGTCGGGACCATTCGAAGTCGTCAAACCATTCTCCCATGGTGGTGTGATAATCAAGTCCATATCTGACAACCATTAATTCAAAGTTAATGGACAAAGATTGAAGCACTACAATGGTGCCCATGTGGAACGTAACAAAGAAGTGGTCACCTTAGGAGATGCATGAGCATGCTCTCCTTTCAATATTTTATTTTTATTTTTATTTTTAGGAGATATTTTATTTTTCTTCATTATCTTTAGTTTCCAGGTTTTCTTTTCCACAACAAGACTCACAACCACCATGCTAAGGAAATTTACTGCCGACTACTTGCCACGGAAACCACAAAAGATGATGTCGCGGCAACCTACATCGTGTCTGCATAAGCTGATGCCACGGCAACCAACCCTGAAGATGCCACGACAACCAAAGCTAAAGATATTTCGGCAACCACTGCAAAAGCCAAAGGTAAAACACCTAAGAAAACAACCATCGCGTCCAAGCAAGAGAATCAAGACACCGACCAATAGGAAACTAATCATCTACGATGACGAACTCTCGGAGTAAGTCCTCGTATGCATTTTATTTTTCGTTATTTTTATTCTTCTTAAGTATTACATTTAGGATACATAAATTGCTTGCCATGCCTTTAATTGGAACAAGAATTGCTTAGATTTGATGAATATACGATGATGACTTTGCCAATGCACTTAATTGATAGAATTTTTATTCTAGGATAACCATGGAAAAACTTAGAATTTTACTATGATGCTAAATTTGATGAAACACTGTTGTGGTTTGATTGATTTAAGGAATTCTAGTAAACTTAGGTTGATAATTAACGAATTGGGGGATTAGAATAAAAATTGGATGAATGCTAGAGGTGCCCGAAATTGGCTCTAGCATGTGCAAAAAAAATGATCGCTAGAGGTGCTCGAAACTGGCTCTAGTATGTGTTAAAAAAAATTTGTTCGCTAGAGGTGCCCGAAACCGGCTCTAGTCGAATAAATTAACTTATGAAAACTAAAAACAAAACACTAGAGGTGCACAAAATTGGCTCTAGTTAAAACATGTTAAAAAGAACCCAATGAAGTAATTTGAAAACCTATTGTTTGTATAGAATCCAAAAAATCAACTTGCACACAACTCCGCACACACTCACAAGCATTATAGTTTGATTCCGAGTAACTCTTAAGTTTTCTGAAAAATAAAAAGCCAATCATACTTTGTGCCCCAGTTCAGAGAATTGAAATCAAGTTCAAAGCTAAGTTTGTGAAAATTGAAGTCTTGGCAGGTAATTATGAGTTTGCATTGCTGGAGGACAAACAATAGTTCGAGTTTGGGGGTGTGATAAGTGTTCAAAAGTACTATTTTTCTTACCCTTTTTACTCATATTATTGTTAGACTTAGGCTCATATTAGTTGCATAATTAGCCATTCATGCATTAATCCATGTTTCCTTCCATCGTTGAGCTTGATTACATAACTTGGTAGTTTTTGTGGGAAAAGATACTGCTTTGGTGTGTTTTGTGTGTATATGCAGGATCACTTGCCAAAGCAAGGCTAGAGCTAGTTGCCAGGGCAATACATGAAGGAGACGCCGAGCCAATTGCCAGGGCAATTGGCGACAAGAGCAAAGGTGATATGGTAGTCGAAATTGATGACTAGACAAGCCCAAGATGACGTGGAGCAAAGCCCAATCCCAAAGGAATTTGATTTCCATGAAGAGATTAAAGAAGAATTAAATTCCAAGAAGATAGGAGAAGTTCTAGTAGGAATATAATTATAATAAAGAATTATATTCTTTAAAGATAATTTAATTCCAACTTAACTTCCTCCTCAAAGAAGGACTTTGACCCAGCCCTATAAATAAGAGGGAGATTTCGACAATCCAGAGAGAGCAAGAGAGGGGAATTTTGATAAGTCCAAGGAGGGCAAGATGAGAGAATTTTCGACAAGCATCTAGGGCAAGGAGGATTTCGACAAGCCTCATTCTTCATCATTTTCTTTCTTGTTCGATTGGGTTCATGCTAGGGGCTATTTATCTTGTGTTTCTTTGGAACCTAGCCATGAACTAAATCTATTTGGCTATGGTTATTGTGTTTTTTGGTTGTGAGAAACTATTGGTTTTTGTTTAGGTAATAAGAGTTTGCACTTTTCTATTCAAGGTTTATTCATTATTGGTTCTTATTCTTGTTTGCGAGTGAATTGGGAGAGGATCTCGTGATTTCATCTATTTATCTAATATCGGGAGAGTTAGATTCAAGAAACGAATGAATATGATCTTTATTCAATCTATTGATGGTGAAGATTAATCCGACTTAGGAATAAGTTAAGGATTTCAACGGCTAAGAGGAGTGCAAGATTGGTTGTTGTTCACCCTTGATTCACGCAGGAATGTATTATCAAGGCATACACAAATAGCTAGAGTTTCGACTTAGGGATAAGAAGAAACCATTGAAGAACGCTCTGGCGAACCTTGAAGATTGCTGCCCAGACGCCCAAGTAGTTGCCCAACTAGTTCCCCAGACAACCATCGATTAGTTGCCAAGGCAACCCCGTTGTGCAAGTTGCCACGGCAACCGAGTTGCCCGTGCACTCTTTTACCATGATGATCCAATCGGCTATCACACCTCAACTCACGATAACCTAGCCTATCTCTCTCTCATTTGATCTCATTTATTCTTTTACTTTATTGCTTTCTAGATTAGTTATTAGTTAAAACTCCTATAATCTTTTATTTGTGTTTTTTAGTTTTAGCATTGCAAGAGACTAGATTCTTGAAGTGGCACCAATCCCTGTGGAGACGATATCTTTTATACTATAACTTGCAACGTGTATACTTGCACAATTGCGTAGCATTTATTACGCGCAACAGTATGCGTCAAAGATTCGTGACTTTGAAATCGTGCCGAAGTTAATTAATGAGTTGGTAGAGCGTTGGAGACCTGGGACGCATATCTTCCACATGTCGTGCGGGGGGTGAACAATCACCCTCGAAGATGTTGCTATGCATCTCGGTGTCCCAATTTCGGACAGTTCAATCATTGCTCAGAATAGGTATTTTGCTACTGATTACTTCTTTAAGTATTTGTGGAAGACACCATCGGTGTATACTATTGATGGTAAACGTGTGAAGCTGACATGGCTGAAGAGTGATTTTCAAGTGGATGTAAATTCCATATCGGCTGAAATTGATTGCATTGTTCGAGCCTATATATTGCTCTTTCTCGGTGGTATGCTAATGTCGGACAAATCAAGTTGCACATGCAGTACCTCTCGTTCTTACAAACATCATGGGGAGCAAGAAAATTTAGTTAGGAATTGTTAACTCCTCAAAAGTACTATTTTTTACGCTTATTTCCTAATGCTTTTACTCGTTCTTGAGTATATATGTTTGCATTAGTTTTTAAAATCATGCATTTGCATAAGGAGTTAGGTGTTGTTCTTTTGCTAGTGTGAAGGGTTATTTTTGTTGGTATTGATGTACGTCAGAGGCAGGCAGGCATGACAAAGCAGCGCAAGAGCAGAAGTAGGAAAAGAAGAAGAGAATTCCCGAGTCGTAGTTGGCATAGTTACACCAAAAATTGCCAAGCTCGGCTGGCAAAGGATTGAATTCCGATACTCGGTCAAAGTAGCCGTTGAACCAAGTACACGTCAGCTCTAAAATTCAAAAGGAAGATAAGATGATAGCGTGCCTATCCTAGTGCTTATTCGATTTTTCAAATTTCAAACCCAACCTAGGGTTTCCACGCACGCCTATTTAAAGAGAGTTGATCTATGAGCAAAAAGGGGGAGAATCGGGAGGTTGCACTGTGGTGAAATAAGAAGCTAGAGGCTACGTGGTTCGAACATCTTAGACTGAGAGCTCTAAAGAAATTGAAGGTCTGTATCGACTGACCTTCTTCTTTGCCTATTCTCTTAGTTTAATTTTTATTTGAATGATGATGTTGAGATACGATGATATTTTATGGATGGAACCCCTAACTATAAGCTTTTATAGTTGGTTGGGGATGTTTGCGATTAACGCTCATTTTATGTTTGCTTTTTAATAATTTAAATGCCTTGGCATTATTTTCTATATGCTAGCACTTTATTTCCTTAAATTTTTTGTCATACGATAGTTGTCATTGTATGCTTATTATACCTTAATATCTTAACAGACTTAAGGGGTAACAATCAGTTGCCAAGTACTAAGGAGAGAAACTTCGACAGAAGATGTTCAAGTAGATGAGCTTACTTCTGGAGTGAATCTACCCCTTAGTGATAAAAATTGATACTTAATCAAGTTAATTAATGAAAAGCTTCACTACAAACATATAGGAGTTTTGTCATGGTTAACTTAGGGTATTGCCATCGACAGAGGCTATACTATTTTTAAATCTGTTCGGTAATAAATCCAAGGCAGGACATTATTATAAGCTGGCATAGTTAGCGTGAAATCCAGGCATCTCCTACCAACGCTCATCATTCATTTGAATACTTTTTCATTTTCCAAACTATTTCCACTTTTATTACTTTGTTTTAGCTATCTTTTAAATCAAAAACCCAAATCATTTTCAAACACTCTTGTTCTTCTCTGACAAGTAAATATTGAGCAATTAAGTTCTTGGTCAATCCTTGTGGATTCGATACTTAGCTTACTGTTGTATTACTTGCTGACCGTGTATACTTACATGCAAAAAGACGTATCCTTGGCATTATTTACTTGCATATTTACACTGAATCCTCAATCTTTTGCCAAGCTTTAGCACAGTCGATAGGGATCTGCAATATTAGGCTTCCTCTACCGCGAGTTGTGCAAAGCAGTGACCTGATAGCTATTTAAAGAGCATTGATTTTCCCTAGATTTATAGATTTAATTTTTTCCACATCTGTGTTTATTGCATCCATTTCTGCATTTTCATGCATATTTCCTGCATTTTATCTTAGTCTTAGTTGCTCTTATTTCACATATTTCTACCTATTTTGCCATGTTGTTGTTGTATTTATAATGTCCCTGCATAGGAAGTATCACCACTATAGCCAGTTTGACACTATATCTACCAGTTGTCAAGTCTGCTAAAGGATAAAGACGACCCCGCCAGCTATATTATTTGTTGTAACAAAATCTATAAAGTCTTGGGTTACGCAAAACACCTAAATGACATGTGTCCTTTATTGGGCAGCCTATAAAATGATGAATCCGAGAAGAGAGAGAGTCACGTGAATTCTATTTTGATATTATCTTCAACCTCTGAGCTTTCTTTATCCTTCCATGGCAGCTTAAGCTCATTTCTGGAGATCCAAGGTGAAGTGAGGCAGAATTATCTGAGGAAAGGAGGAATCAAGTGCTGAATCGAGGAAAATACTTTGTTATCTTCTTAAACTCTTCTTTATTTAGATGTTTTTTGGAGATTAATTTTGTATTTTGTGCTTATTTGACGATGGTTTGAACTTTTGAGCTTTATGAACTTGTTAAAACCTGTTCTTCAGATTAATATATATTTCGATTAGCTTTTTCTTAAACTTTAATTATTGGATCTGATTAGCGTTTTGCATGAGAGTGTGAAACTAGCCACTGGCATTGATGGATGTAGTGACAAGTTTGGTTAACAAGTATTATAATTAGAGTTGAATGGATACAACGAAAGTTAATCCGCTCATTCAAGGGTTTATAGTTCTAACTCATAACGAGAGTTGTAGCTGGTCTATGTCTCTTCGTTAGCAGTTGAAGATTAAATGGAAGCTAGTACTCAAGCTCGCTTTCTATTTGCTAATTGAGCCATCGAACTTCCTCGAAGTGTACTTGATTTTTCTGTAGAACTTAACCAAGGAGATTCAGGCCTTATTTTATATTTCTTTGCTCTTTATATATTATGTTATTGCAACTACAATTTATCTATTATTCGTTACTTTAATTCTTTTATTCCAACCACCATTGCACTCACAATATCCATTTTTACATAATTGCTTGTGGATAGAACATTCTTAAGCTGAAGACACTATCCTCGTAGGATCGATATTCAATCAAGATTCTCCTGATTTTATTCTTGCATCGACAGTGTTGCTTGCACTTAAAGTGTGACGTTTTCATACCGATCAAGTTTGGCGCCATTGTCGGGGATAACGTTATTTGTTTTTTATGTTTCTACTTGCAATTCTATTTCTTTATTTAGCTTGTAATTGTTTCTAATAGCTTTCTTTTTGTTATTATTAAGTTTTATAGGTGTTGTATGACCAGAAGTGCCACCACACCACTATTTTTACCAGATCCAGAAAATTGAGAGAACTTTTTGAAGAAGAATTAGAGAACATAGTGGGATGACACGACAGCTTAACAACAACGAGGGTATCCCTCAAAATCCTGAAAACACACCAGTGCACCCACTAGCCCAGAACAGAACAATCCGCTAGGTTGTTGTTCCCCAATTAGAATATTTGCAACCGAAAGTTGTTAGACCTCTTATTTAGGCTGGTAAATTTTTAGTTGAAGCCGGTTATGTTTTAAATGCTTAATTCCAATGGGCAGTATGCGGGGTTACCACATGAAGACGATCGAGAGCATCTTTAATTTTTCCTTTTAATTTGTGTTTCATTTAGCCAGTAAGGCATTCATGATGATGCCTTATGGATACAATTGTTTCCTTATTCTTTGCACGGTAGAGCTTGCACATGGTTCCGAGGACTCCCTGCTGGCCCTATTACATCATGGAATGATCTTGCAACGTAATTTGTTTTGCACTTTAATTCACCGACAATGAACTCACGTCTGAGGAATAATATTACAACCTACTATTGATTGGATGGTGAGACTTTCCATACTACATGGGAAAGATATAAGTCTTTGTTGTGACGATGTCCCAAACACGTCATTCAATAAGAAACTCAGATTGAAATTTTTTACAATAGGTTGAATGCAGCCCGCAAGACATCTTGCCGACGAGTTATCTAATGGACCACTACTTGATTGCATTTACAATGCTGTTGTTGGAGTGTTGGAGCAATTTTCTCAGAATGATTCTCAATATCCCATCTCAAGGGTTACTTCATACAAAGCTACAATGGGAGTGTTCGAGCTTGATGATCTTTTTTCTCTAAAAGCTCAGATTTTATCTTTGGAGAACAAAATAAAAAATATAGAAGAAACAAGTGAAGTTGCTCCTATCCAGCTAGCTCAACAGACTACCACTCCTGTATTTTCTTGTGAGATTTGTGGTGAGAGCCATAACTATGAGGATTGCCCATAGCATACAGAAAATGCTAGTCAGCAACCTCCAAGGTAATAACATGGGTATATCTTACAACACAGCTAATCGGCAAGCTTGGGGTAACTCTAATTCTACGCAACATTCAAGAGTATTCTAGTGTGGGCCAAGGAAACTTCAGTTATCCGTAGCAACAATTTACACCATAGACTCTTTTGCAGCCACAGTAGAATATGATGTAACCACAACATCTGGCTTCACAATCTCAGTAATCACAGTATAGTGCGAAATCATAATATGGAACACCATCTCAGACACAGTCTCAGATGAGTCATTATGTTCCATCAACTATCTCTGATCCATTTGTTCTTCTTGAGAAAATGATGCATGACCATATGTCTCGCACAGAGGCTATAGTGCAAGGTCAATCTTCATCAATACGCACTTTGAAAGCTCAATTGGGGCAATTAGCTACTGACATGAATTCTAGACAGTCGGACACGCTTCCTAGAAATATTAAGAGTCTTGTGAATAAACGTAAGGAGCATTGTAAGGCTATTAATATTTGCAGTGGCAATCAGACTGCTGACTCAACGCAACCAGTTCTAATATCTACTCAAGAACGAGGAGAGTCCTCTAAACTTGATCATACAGTAGTAGATGGATTAGATGATGGCAAGACGAGTAAAGCTCTTCTAGTTATTACTCTGCTTCCATCAGATTTATCGCCTAAGTTGTCGCCACAATACCCAATGTTATCGCAACCAGTAGATAATCATTCTTCACATTTTCCTTAGAGATTTAAGAATATTGAGTCGAATAATCAATTTCAATTATTTCATGATACTTTGCAATAGCTTACAATGCAAATCCCTTTGATTGATGCTCTTACACAGATTCTTAAGTATGCAAAGTTTAAGAAGGATATCTTGTCCAAGAAAAAGAAAATCAATGCAATAGAAAACATTACGCTCATTGAGGAGTACAGTGTTGTTACCTCTCCAAAAGTACTATTTTTAATGCCAAACTTACAACACTTTTGCTTGTTTTTAGGTACATTTAGTTGCATTAGGATGTTAAAATCATGCATTTGCATAAGAAGTTTGGAATTTTGTCTATGCCAATGTGAAGGGTTGTTTTGTTGGCAATTTTACAGGTTTGGCATAGGATTTAGCCCAGAAAAGCAACATAGGAAGGAATGTAGAGAGAATGTCGAGTGCTGTTGGCACAGATGGATCACACAATGCCAAGCACCGGTTGGCAGAGAAGTGAACTTGATGCCATACCAAGAGGCTGTTGGACCCCGAAAAATAGGATATGATCAGGCTGTGAAAAGATAGCAATTGGATCAATCTCCAAAAAAATAGCTGCTAAGATGGTGCCAAGACTTGTTGGAAGAATGACGTCAGCCCCAGCCTGATCAGCTGTCGTTCAAATTTGGATAAGAAGATAATCTCTTATCTCTTGGGCAGTTGAAATTCAAAATTTGAAGAGCTAATCCTATCCCTTCCCCGCATGCATATTTAAACACCAACCGAGAAGAACTATGGACATTGATTGATAGACGATCAGAGTGAGGAGTTGGTGTGCGATGACTGACAACCGACTGCACCTAGGAAGGGTGGTCTGACTAGCTTGGCCGAGAAGCCTGGATCTTGAAGGGCTGCATCGAGATACCCCTTCTAGCCTATTCTCTCTTTCAAGCTATTTTATTTTGTTTTTAATGATGATGTATTACGAAAACGTTTGTGGGTTGTTGGTTAAATCCCTCACTATGAACTAATTTAATAGTTGGTGGGGGATGTTTGCGTTGAACGCTATCTTTATGTTTTAGTTTTTAATAATAAATCTGTCTAGGCAATGTTTTCACTATTCGGTATACTTTAATATTTCCTAAATACTATGCCAAGCGAGAGCTGACACTGTTGGCCCATTGTGCCTCTTTATTTTAACAGACTTGGGGTGGCAACGAATAAGTTGTTGAATACTGAGGAGAGAAGATTCTAGAGAAGTCTTTCAAGTAGATGAACTTACTTCGGGAGTGAAATCTACCCCTTGGGAGTATAGGTTGGATCTTAATCAAATTGGTTTATTTAAAAACAAACACTATAGAGATATATGGGTTTTTATATGATCAATTTAGGGCAATGACCATCGAGAGAGGCTTTGCTAATTTTGAATCTGCTCGGCAAACAATGCCAAGACAGATTGTTATTAAAGGCTTGCACGGCATGAATAGCGTGAAAACTAGTTCCCATTGCCAATACAGTGAAGCTGAATTAATCACCTCTAAAACTATCACAGGATGGAGAGTGTGCATGGACTATAGGAGGCTGAACAATGCCACGAGGAATGACCACTTCCCATTTTCATTCATTGATCAGATGCTAGACAAGTTGGCAGGTAAAGCTTTCTATTGTTTTTTGGATGGTTATTCAGGTTATAATTAGATTGCCATTGCCTCTGATGATCAAAAGAAGACCATGCTCACGTGCCCTTATGGGACGTTTGCATTTAGAAGGATGACATTTGGCTTATGTAATGCACCGGTAACGTTTCAACGTTGTATGATGTCTATTTTTTTCGATATGATCGAGCACAACATGGAGGTATTCATGGATGACTTCTCAGTGTTTGGCAAAACATTTGAAGAATGTCTTTTGAGTTTGAAGCAAGTCTTCAAGAGATGCATAGAGACAAACCTAGTGTTGAACTGGAAAAAAATGCCACTTTATGGTGAAGGAGGGCATTGTTCTCAGCCGCAAGGTAAATGAGAGAGGGTTAGAGGTTGATCAAGCAAAAGATGAGGTAATTAAGCAATTGCCACCACCAATGAGTTTCAAAGGTATAAGGAGTTTTTTGGGACATACCGGTTTTTATCGGTGTTTTATTAAAGATTTTTCAAAAATTGCTAAACCTTTATGCTTGTTGTTAGAACATAATGCCACTTTTGCTTTTGAAGATTCTTGTTTGAGAGCATTTCAGGAGCTTAAAGAGAAGTTGATCAATGCTTCTATAGTTGTGGCACCGGACTGGAATGAGCCCTTTGAGCTCATGTATGATGCCATCGACTATGCCATTGGAGCAGTCTTGGGACAAAGGCGTGGCAAGGTTTTTCATGCCATCTACTATGACAGCCGAACCTTGAACGAATCACAACTGAATTACTCTATGACCGAGAAAGAATTCCTTGCTGTTGTATTTGCTTTTGAAAAATTTAGGTCTTATTTAATTGGTAACAAAGTTGTGGTTTTTACAGATCATTCGTCATTGAAGTATCTCTTGGCGAAGAAGTATGCCAAGCTAGACTAATCCGACGGACGCTCCTACTTCAATAATTAAACCTTGAGATCTAAGACAAGAGGGGCAGTGAAAACCTAGTAGCTCACTATCTCTCACGTTTAGAGCATCATCTTGAAGATGGTAAGACTAATTTTATAAGAGATGAATTCCCTAACGAGTATTTGCTTGCAGTTAATGCCATGCCATGGTATGCTGACATTGTCAACTACTTGGTAAGTAACATTATGCCGCTAGAATTGGTATACAATGCCAAGAAGAGGTTCTTGCAGGAAGTTAGGCAAACTATTGGGACGAGCCAATATTGTTCAAACAGTGTGCCGACCAAGTAATTCGTCAGTGTATACCCGAGGATGACCAGCATAACATATTGCATCTATGCCATGCCACACCATATGGAGGTTACTTTGATGGGGTAAAGACTGCTGCCAAGGTACTGCAGTCAGAATTCTTTTGGCCCACACTATATAAGGATGCCTATGAGTATTCTAAGGCATGTGATCGATGCCAACGGACAGTAAACATCTCCGGCAGACACCAACTACCACTCTAAAACATTATACATGTGGATCTATTTTATGTATGGGGGATAGACTTTATGGGTCCTTTTCCACCCTCTTTGTAATGTATACATTCTTGTGGTTGTTGATTAAGTATCTAAGTGGGTAGAAGTTGTTGCTATGCCAACGAACAATGCCAAGGCCGTTGCCAAGTTATTACAAAAGCATATATTTATTAGATTTGGTGCCTCTAGAGTGACTATTCATGATGAGGGCACTCATTTTAAATGTAATCTAATTTCTAAAGCTTTGTGCAGGTATGATATACAGTAGAGAATTGCCACGACATATCACCCACAAACAAACGGGTAAGCCGAGATTTCAAATAAGAAGATTAAGAACATTCTAAAGAAGACTGTTAATCCATCCAGGAATGACTGGTCCTTGAGACTAGATGAGTCCTTGTGAGTTTACAGGACTGTGTTTAAAACTCATTTGGGTACTTCACTGTTTAGACTTGTTTTCGAAAAACCACGCCATCTGCCAGTGGAGCTTGAGCATAAAGCCTACTGGGCCATCAAAACACTTGGCATGGCATGGTGAAGAAAAGAGGTTGCTAGACTTAAATGAGCTAGAGGAATTCAGAACACAAGCCTATGAGAACGCCAAGATCTACAAGGAAAATGCAAAACATTGGCATGACAGCAGGATAATGCCAAGACAGTTTGAGGTAGGTCAACATGTTTTGTTATTCAACTCACAACTTAAGTTGTTTCTAGGGAAACTCAGATCGAGATGGACGGGCCCTTATGAAGTTCTGAAGCCCTATGCTCATGGAGTTGTGGACATTAAGAAACTGGAAGACGGGAGAAATATTTAAGGTGAATGGCCAACTTTTAAAGCACTACATGGAAGGTGATCAGAACAATGCCAAAGTGGTGGTCCTCTTGGCAGAGGTAACATGAAAACACCATTAGATTTGAATTTTTGTAAATAGTAGGTTAGTGATTTTCTTTGTTTTTAGGTTTCCAGGTTTTTAATAGTTTTTCTTTCTTTTAAATTTTAAGTTTTCATTCCTTTACTGTGTTTAAAGGTTTCCTTTAAGTTGTGCAGATTCATTATGCCATGAACTATGCCAGGAACGATGTCAGGGGCAATGCCAGAAATGATGCCAGGCATAGTGCCAGAGTAGCTTGACATGCAACGGTGCAAACGATAGAAGGGAGAGAAAGGAAAACCCTAGATTGACCGGCCCATTCAATAAGAGAGAGAGTATTTTTCTTTTAACCTTAAACCCTAGCCGCCCAAAATTTGGGTTGAAAATTAAGTTAAAATCAATTACCTTATCACTCCAATCCTTACCCTATCTTATCACCTTATCACTTCAACCTTATCACTCCACCATTTTTTAAATTAATTCTTTTTCTCTCTCATCATTATCCCTAATTACTACCCCATTAAAACACTCAACCAACCCAAAACCTTTCACTTTCTAACCCTAGCCGATTAAAGAAACCAAACATCTCTCTCACTTTCTACTTTCTACTCTCTTTTCGACAAGCAAGTACCAAAAAATTCCCAATCGTCTCTTCTTCTTCATCTTTGCTCAACACCGCTTCATATTCCTTCGACGATTTCAATGGCTTCTTCCTCGACTTCTTTCAAGTGATTTTTCAAATAGGAAATCGAGAAAAAGTTCGAATCTAATTTTGCCTCGATGAGTTTTTGCTATGAGAAGCACTTCTCAACATAGAGACGAACAATGGCTTTCCTCCGGAAGTTATGTCTACGATTAACTTGCATAAATGGACACAATTATTCTAGAAAAGGTGAGAGGTTTATGCCACAATCGTCCAAGAATTTTATGTGCACCTTGTGACCAAGGATTCGCCTTCTTGATGATTAGAGGTAAATGTCTTCGTTTTGATGAAGGGTATATCAATAATATGTTTGTGTTAGATGGTCTAGAGGATGAGTATTTCGAGTACGCTAATTCAAAGAACGCTGCCAAGAGAAAGAGGCTACTGGCAGATCTGTGTGAGCCTGGCACAGCATGGACAATGTCCTCCAAGGGGCGTCGTACAGTGAAGAGGCTGGCATTGAAGCCCAAATAGAAAGGATGAAATCACTTCCTCAAGGCGAATCTGATGCCCATATCCTATAATGTAACCGTACATAAGAGAGGATGATCCTGTTGCACCCTATTGTTATGGGGCGCAAGATCAATGTTGGTAGGGTTATTATTGAGGAAACTTACAAGTGCACAGCAAAAGGTACTGGCAACTTGTTTTTCCCTTTGTTGATTTATAACATTTGTATGCTCTATGATGTGCCAAAGCTTGATACGTATAAGGGGTAAACAATCAAAGGAACAACAATTATTACTGCTATATGGAGGAATCTCGTTGCTGCCGAGCCCAAGGACAGGGGGAAGAGAAAGGCAAGGACACCCACGCTAAAGCCCAATGAGTCAAAGGCCGCGCCAGCAACCATACCAGAAACTATGCCAGACAGTTCACTGGCAATGCTGTCCCAAATTCACCAACGCTAGGAGATTATTCTCCAAAAGCTAGAAAAAGCTGAGGAGCTCAATGTCAAGATGCGACACTACATCCAGGCCAAGGATGATGTGATCAAGGAGGCTCTTACAAAATTGTCAACTGATTTTGTGCCAGAATTTCCAGACTTCCCTGTCGAGCCTTCTGCATGCGACAATGCCTTGCCAGCTAGTCTAGCTCATACCTCGTCCGATGCCACAGTCTCGTTGTATCCAGTTCTAGTCGAGTCTTCCAATTCTGATTCTTCATCTGAATAAAAGGGAACCAAAGCCAAGTCTGCCAAATCCAAGTCGTTAGTGACACCTACTTTACACACGCCATCTGATGCCACCGATGCACCTGCTATATCGGAGCCTGCCAAGGAAAATGAGGAAGTTGGAGCCTCTACTGCCGCTTCAAAACTAAGCCTGAAAAGAAAGAAGCATATGGCCCCTAATTGTGGGCAATTTGTGAGAAGAAAGACTCGTGCCGCACGACAAATAGTCTCCGAAGGGGAGTCATCTTCTTCCTAAACTCCTTTACATTTCATACCATTGCATTTACATGATCATGCATTTTTATTTTTGTTATTTTTCTTGTATATATGTGTTGTTTCATGTATTGAGGACAATGCACATCTTGGGTTTGGGGGTGTGCATTTTCTCACATGTATGTCATGCCATACATTTCATGTTTTAAGTTCTGTTGCCATGCCATCTAGTTCATTTAGAGTAGATGCATACCGAACTGCTAAAAAAAGGAAAAAGAAAATTTTACCTTGGTTCAATTTTGAAAAATGTTAACATTTGTTAGGCAAGTTTAATTTGATCTAGGTATATGTCTAATGAGGAAATTTTAATCTTTAGTTGTCATGCCATGCCAGCAGAATAGTATGCCCGGTTAGCTTGGCAATTGATCTCTAGTTTAGGGAACTGAAACTAGCAAACTTAGACCTTTTGAAACTATGCTCAGATTAAAAAAATGATGCCAGGGTAAAAGAAGTAAATAAGGCATCAATGTTCTGCAAAGGCAAGAAAAAATCGAACTCTCCTCTACCTTAGGGATAATAAGTTACTTAGGGATTCGTGGTTTGCTCCCTCTAAGTTTTCAAGTCCAAAACCTTAGGGTGTGAGTTGAAGAGAAAGCCTAGTGATGTCTAGATTAAGGTAGGGATTCGTGGTATGCTCCCTCTTATCTCTCATGCTAAATAGTGTCACGAAGCAAGCTTAAGTTAATACCAACAGAAACCCTTGGCCAAAAAAGAAGAAGAATATATGAGTTTAGGTAGTAAAATTGGCCAAGAGAGTGAAAGGATACTTGATGCATATTGCCTACAATTCATGAACTCTTCATAAACTTAGACTAGAATTATATTGCTGCACTTGATTACTTCCTGGCATTATTGCACTAAGATACTGAGGACAGAAATAGAGCCAAGTTCTGCTTTTCAGCATGTGGTGGCATTCAACCAAAATTTTGTCGAGGTAACATTTTCGCAGTTTTTATTTTATTTTATTTTGTTTGCATTACTTGAGGACAAGCAATGAGTTAGGTTTGAGGGTGTGTTACCTCTCCAAAAGTATTGTTTTTAATGCCAAACTTACAATGCTTTTGCTTGTTTTTAGGTACATTTAGTTGCATTAGGATGTTAAAATCATGCATTTGCATAAGGAGTTTGGAATTTTGTCTATGCTAGTGTGAAGGGTTTTTTGTTGGCAATTTTGCAGGTTTGGCATAGGATTTGGCCCAGAAAAGCAACACAGGAAGGAATGCCAGAGAGAATGTCGAGTGTTGTTGGCACAGATGGATCAGATAATGCCAAGCACCGGTTGGCATAGAAGTGAACTTGATGCCATGCCAAGAGGCTGTTGGACCCTAAAAAATAGGATATGATTAGGCTCCGAAAAAGATAGAAATTAGATCAATCTCTAAAAAATAGCGGAGAAGATGGTGCCAAGACTTGTTGGCAGAACCATGCCAAGCTTAGATACCAAGGCGGCGTCGACAGAATGACGTCAGCCCCAGCCTGATAAGCTCTCATTAAAATTTGGATAAGAAGATAATCATTTATCTCTTGGGCAGTTAAAATTCAAAATTTGAAGAGTTAATCCTATCCCTTCCCCGCATGCCTATTTAAACACCAACCGAGGATGACTATAGACATCGATTGATAGATGATCAGAGTGAGGAGTTGGTGTGCGATGATTGACAACCGACTGCACCTAAGAAGGGTGGTCCGACCAGCTTGGCCGAAAAGCCTGGATCTTGAAAGGCTACATCGAGAGATCCCTTCTAGCCCATTCTCTCTTTCAAGCTATTTTATTTTGTTTTTAACGATGATGTATTACAAAAATGTTTGTGGGTTGTTAGTTAAATCTCTCACCATGAACTAATTTAATAGTTGGTGGGGGATGTTTGCGTTGAACGCTATCTTTATGTTTTAGTTTTTAATAATAAATCTGCCTTGGCAATGTTTTCACTATTCGACATACTTTAATATTTCCTAAATACTATGCCAAGCGAGAATTGACATTGTTGGCCCATTGTGCCTCAATATCTTAACAAACTTGGGGTGGCAACGAATAAGTTGTTGAATATTGAGGAGAGAAGCTTCGAGAGAAGTCGTTCAAGTAGATGAACTTACTTCGAGAGTGAAATCTACCCCTTGGGAGTATAGGTTGGATCTTAATCAAATTGGTTTATTTAAAAACAAACACTATAGAGATATAGGGGGTTTTATATGATCAATTTAGGGTAATGACCATCGAGAGAGGCTTTGCTAATTTTGAATCTGCTCGGCAAACAATGCCAAGACATGTTGTTATTAAAGGCTGGCACGACATGAATAGCATGAAAACCATGCATTCCCTGCCAACGCTCATCATTCATTAAAGCACCTTTATTGCCAACGTCTTACTTTACTTTTATTCCTTTTCTTTTTAAGTGTTTTAAAAACCAACTTCAAATCAAATCAACTTTTTCTTAAGGCAAGTAACAATCAAGGCAACTGAATTCCAAGTCAATCTCTGTGGGATCGATATTCAGCTTATCGGTTGTATTACTTGCAGACCGTGTATACTTGCACGCAAAAGACTCATCTCGGTACGTTTTTATACTTTCCAACACGTATCTTTTGCCACTTTTTCCATCATTCACTTAGAGAGTCTATAAGTGCGCTAATATCTCCCCCTCTACTAAGAAAGATAAAAGATCTGGGCAACTTTACCATTCATTCCTCTATTGGCAATCACTACTTTGGTAAAGCTCTTTGTGATTTGGGAGCTATTATTAATTTAATGCCATTGTATACTTTTCAAAAGTTAGGCATTGGAGAAATAAAGCCCACTGTAGTCACATTATAATTGACAAGCAAATCTTTGACTCATCTAAATGGTCAAATCAAGGATGTGCTTGTTCAAGTGGATAAGTTCATTTTTCCATCAGACTTTATCATTATTGATTGCGAGGCGAACAAGGATGTCCCTATCATTCTTGGCCACACTTTCTTAGCTACTAGGAAAGCCGTTATTGATGTATCAAAATGAGAACTTGCAATGCGGGTCGATAATGAACATATTACTTTTGATATGTTCAATGCTGATATCAGAAGAAAGTCTGAAAAATGTCATCATATCAATATTCTTGACAATATCATTCAAGAAGACTTAAATCATCGTGGTATACTCATTGCTGAGGATATTGCACTAACAATAGTAGAAGAAGATCTCCCAAATTGTGACCATATTGTTAAAGTACTCACTACAGTAGTTCACCACAAATGGCAAGTTAAATCTTTGGATCTCGCTCACCGAACAATTCTTACTTTTAAACCATCTATTGAAGAAGCTTCTACTCTAGAATTAAAGCCATTGCCATCTAATCTCAAATATGTATTCCTTGGAAATGCGGAAACACTCTCATTCATTGTTTCCGTAACCCTCGATGCAATACAAGAAGCTAAGCTGATAAATAATCTTAAGCAGCACAAGCATGTTATTGCCTGGACCATTGAAAATATTAAGGGCATTAGTCCATCTTTGTGCATGCATAAGATCAAGTTGGATGATGAGAAAAAATAGTCTATTGAGCTGTAACGCCGACTGAATGAAAAGATGAAGAAAGTAGTCAAGAAGAAAATCCTCAAGTGGTTAGACTCAGGTATTATCTATGTTATTTCTGATAGTGCATGGGTTAGTCCAGTCTACTGTGTTCCTAGGAAAAATGGTGTCACTGTAGTCCGTAATGATGCTTACTCATATTCCTACGAGTTGGCGTATTTGTATGGACTATAGGCGACTCAATGCAACCACAAGAAAATGTCATTTCTCTCTTTCTTTCATTGATTAAATACTAGATAGACTTACGGGCAAGGAGTATTACTATTTTCCAAATGGGTATTTTGGCTACAATCAAATTGCTATTACACCCGAAAACTAAAGACTACGTTTTATGCCCATTTGGGACATTTGCTTTTCGTTGCATGCCATTTGGTCTTTGTAATGCACTAGCCATATTTCAAAGGTGCATGATGGTAATATTTTCAGATATGCTTGATAATTCCCTTGAAATCTTTATGGATGCTTTTTTGGATGTATGGGAATAACTTTGACAATTGCATCGACAATCTAGAGAAAGTATTGCAGCGATGTGAAGACACTAATATGGTCCTAAATTGGAAAAAAATGTCATTTCATGGTCACTGGGGGGATTGTGTTAGGCCATAGAATATCGAAAGCTGGAATTGAGGTTGATAGAGCCAATGTGGATGTGATTGAAAAATTACCGCAACCAACAAATGTGAAGGGAATTTAGAGTTTTCTAGGTCATGTTGGGTTCTACAGAAGATTCATTCGGGACTTTTTGAAGATCACTAAACCTCTATGCCTTTTGTTCGAGCAAATAGAAAATTTGTCTTTGATGATGCATGTCTGGATGCATTCAATAAAATTAAAACACAGCTTGTGAATTGTTACGCCCAACTGGGAGCAACCATTTGAACTAATGTGTGATGCCAATGATTTCACTGTAGGAGTAGTCTTAGGGCAGCACAGAGACAAGGTATTTCATGCGATCTACTACGCTAGTAAGACTCTAACTGAAGCTCAATTCAATTATACTACTACTAAGAAAGAGTTGTTAGTGATAATTTTTGCTTTTGATAAGTTTCTTTTTGATCTTGTGGGTGCAAAAATTACAGTTTTTACTGATCATTCTACTTTTAGATACTTATTTGCGAAGAAAGATGCAAAGCCTAAATTGATCCGTTGGATTTTATTGCTGCAAGAGTTTGATATTAAGATTAAAGACCGTAAGGGGTCAGAAAATCGAGTTGCCAATTGTTAAGTTTTTAAACAAGCAATATTTTCTATCATTTTTTACTCATATTATTGTTAGACTTGGGCCTATTTTAGTTGCCTTATTATCCATTCATGCATAGTTTCGTAGTTTCTCTATCTATTGGGCTTGGCCTTATATTTTGATAGTTTTGTGTAGAAATCATTGATGTTTTGCTTTATTCTGTGTAGGACAAGTTGCTGAGTCACTAGTCGAAGGATGCCTTGGCAAGTTGAAATAAAGACGATGATTTTTTTAGCCACTTAATGAAGGATGCCCTGGCAAGTCACGATAAAAGCCATTATCTCTAGGAATTAATTTAAACGCAGTGGATAATTATCCAATATTCAAATTCAAAATATGAATCAGTTAGAGATCAAATACCACAAATTCCACACATATTTGGATTCTTTTTCCTCACATATTTAAGGAGATTGCAACAACATCATAAAAAGAGTCGATTGGGATAGTGAGATCGGATCGAAAAGAGGGATTCATGCACAGCTATTGGAGGAGTTCATTTTCTCCATTTCTTTTTATCTTGTATTGTGCAATCCACCATGTCTGGTTTTTATTCATTGTTATTTCCTTTTTACCTGGCCATGAACTAGATTAATTGGCTTGGGTTTATCATGTTTATGGTGTGTAAAGACGAAATATTGGCTTTGGTTTTTAATTCAATAACATTTAGTGTTTATTCGTTGTTGGTTCTTAATTTTGATTCAAGAAAACTTAGGAAAGAAACTTGAATGCATTCATTTATCTAACCTTGAGAGAGCTAGATTCACGAAACGATTGGATACGATTTCCATTTAAACAACCGTTGGTGGAAACTAATTCGCCTTAGGAATAATGAACTGATTTTAGATGCTAAAAAGAGTGAAAAGATTGATGTTTTCCACCCAAGGTTAACGCAGGGATATATCACCAAGGCTTACACAATCATTATCTCTTTGGTTAGGGATAACACGAAGCCATTGAAGAACACTTCGTCGTACATTGAAGGGCAATTCACTTGCCAAATCAGTTACTTGCCACAGCAATTTGCTTGCCGCAACAATTACTTGCCACAACAATTACTAGCCACAACAATTCATCTAGCAATCACACCACTACTCACGATAACCCGACCTATTTTCTTATATCGATTATCTCCTTTTATTTACTCTATTTTATTTAGTTTATTTTACTTGATATTTATCACCATCTATCACCTTCAATACTATTATCTTTCAATGCAAGAAGCTAAAAGTCATAGTTTCACCAATCCCTATGGAGACGATTTTAATATATACTATTACTTACGATGTGTTCACTTTCACCGTTTGTGTTGCACTTGAATCAGATAACAAGTTTTGGCGTCATTTTTGGGGATTAGAAATAGCAACTTTATTTTTAATTTATTGCACCTTTGACTTTTATTTATTTTTCTTGTTATTTGTTTTCAAGGGGCTAACATTCTTGGTTTTGCCTCTGTGTATGATCAGAGGGAGACCAACAACATAAGACTAGCTACTTGAATGTGAGATTGAACGAGTTTTTCGTCAAAAAATAAGAGTGTTGTGTCATGTCGGCACACCCCATAGCGCAGCAAAAAAAATGTCCGGCGATCACCACCAAAGATCCATGTACGAGGAACGAATCGGGGTGAATAAGAGTAAAGAATTACCTGTTTAAAACCTGGAATTCTGAATTTGAAGGAGATAGATATCCAATCATGATTCTACGACATCGATTCCTAAGCCGCAATGATAACGCTCTGACTTCGACGTAGTTCACCCAGTTAAAACGAGCATATAAAACTCTTTTTACCTCCTGTGTGTTACTGGGTCGCTGTATGTTCTTAACCATATTGGTTAGTGTAGCCAATTGTGCTGAGATAGCATCTGATGAATCAAGCTCAACTGCCAAGGCATTTCACCTTACTATTCCCCTTCTAGTGGTTGGGAACTGATGATCATTGTTGGAAAATTTGTCCAAAATCTCTAGAGCTTCCTCAGGTGACTTGTCTAGGAGTGTGTCATTTGTAGAGGAATCTAGCATCATCCTCATTGGTGCGTTTACTCTATTGTAGAGCATCACTACTTGCGTCTAATCTCTGAATCTGTGCATGGGACATTTGCATAGAAGCTCTTTATACTGATCCCAAGCCTCGTACATAGACTCTTCATTTGCTTGACGAAAAGAAGTAATGTCATTACGCAATTTATTAGTCATATTTGTAAAATTAAATCTAACAAGGAAACTCTGGCATAGATCTGTCCAAGATTCTAAAGATCTAGATGTGATACTGTTTAACCATGATTTCACCCTATCCCTCAGTGAATAGGGGAATAAATTCAGCCTCAAGACATCCTCATAGACTCCTTATTGTCTGAATGAATCGCAAACTTCTAAGAACGATTTGAGATTTTGTTTGGCATCTTCAGTTGTTGAGCCGCCGAATTGGCCAATTAAATTGAACATATTAAACATCACTGGCTTTAATTTGAAGTGTACGGCTTGAATCTCAGGAGTGACAATTCCTGGATTGAGATCATCAAGGTCTGGAAATAAATGATCTCGGATGGGTTTATTCTGCATATAAATGGATTGCTCAGCTAAGGTTGCACCGCCTTCTGCCGTGGTATTCTGATTGCTGACTGGATTAACAGGTGGATCTGCCATTGCTGCTCTTAGCTCTCTCCTTCCTTGGTGAAAAACTCCTTCAATCTAAGATTCATGTGGTAGTCTTATGTTGTCGCTCTCGCTCTCGTCATACACAGACACAAAACCAAAAAAATTAGCCCCTTGAAACAAATACAAAATAAATAATAAAAAAACAAAGGTGCAAGAAATTAAAAACAAAGTCGCTATTGCCAATCCCCAGCAACGGCACCAAAAACTTGTTGCGTGATTTAAGTGCAACATAAACAATACAAGTGAACACATCACAAGTAATGGTATAGATAAAGATCGTCTCCATAAGTATTGGTGAAACTCTGACTTCTAACTTCTTGCACTGAAAGAAAATAATATTGTAAGAGATAGGTGGTGATAAATAACAAGTAAAATAAACTGAGTGAAAAAATTTAATAGAAAGGCGTAGTTGATATGAGAGATTAGGCCGTGTTATCATGAGTAGTGGTACGATTGCCGAATGAATTTTTGTGGCTTGTAATTATTGAGGCAAGTCAATTACTGTGGCAACTAGGTTTAGTAGAATGCCGTGGCAACTGGGTTTAGTAGTACATCGTAGCAACTAGGTTTCCTCCTTTAATGTTTGGCGGAGTTTTCTTCAATGCCTTCGTGTTATCCCTAACCTAAGAACTAATGATTGCGCAAGCCTTGGTGATACATCCCTGCGTTAACCTTGGGTGAGCAACATCGATCTTGCACTCTTCTTAGCCGCTAAAATTCGATCCTTATTCCTAAGGCGGATTAGTTTCCACCAGCAGTTGTTTAAATAAAAACCGTGTCCACTCATTTCATGAATCTAGATCTCCCGAGCCTAGATAAATGGATTCACTCAAGTTCCTTTCCCAATTCCCTTAAAGCGAAAATCAAGAACCAAGAATGGGAAAACAATGAATTTATTGAATTAAAAACCAAAAACTATTCATTCGTCTTTACACACCAACAAAACCTGATAACCAAAGCCAAATTAAACTAGTTCATCATTGGGTAAAAAGAAAATACAAAGGAATAAAACCTATAAATGGGATCACATGATACAAGATGAAAAAGAAAAAATTGTGCGTGAATTCTCTTGTGATTCGATCTCTCCCAAATTGACTCCCTTGTTTGTGTGTTGCGATCTCCTTAAATAGGTGAGGAAGATAGTCCAAATGCGTGTAGAATCTGTGTAAATAGATCCCTAACTGATTGAAGATTTGAATTTTGAATCTGGGATAATTATCCTTTGTGTTTGAATTAAATTTGTAGATTATCAAGACTTGCTGGGGCATCCCTCGACAAGTGGTTTGGCAAGTCCTTCATCCTTATCCTAACTTGCCACGACATTTTTCGGCAAGTCAACCTGCACAAAATAAGGCAAACCAACAGTGATTTCTCTACAAAAACTATCAAAAATAAAGTCAAGCTCGATAGACGAGGAAATTATGAAACTATGCATGAATGACTAAGAATACAACTAAAATAAGCCTAATTCTAAAAATAATATGAGTAAAAAGGGTAGAAAATATAGTACTTTTACACACTTAATAGGATGTGCATAGCTTAACCCGACATCGAAGTTCTGGATGCATTTCATTAACAATCATATTATCCCGATGAGAAATCAATCCATTATCTCTTGCCGTCGGCTGATGCTCTTGCACTCTATTCTTAATAATTGGGGCATCAATCCATACGAGTTCATCTATGAAACCATTATTAATAGGGCAGCTTTGACAAAGAAACCCAAGGATTTACCCTTTTCTAATCTCATCACTGTCTTATGCCAACAAGCAGGGGTCGATGACTTGGGGAAGATGATATCATTGAGTGTCATAATGGTTTGCTACTATCTTAGGTCTAAGAAAAGAAAGGATACGGTATGATGGCTAATCTTGTCGCCATATTTGCTCAAGACTTCGCCAGATCGTTTTGGGTGCTATCACTAACTTTATGGAGCCATATTTTTAACACCTTCCAACAACAGTGACTGTAGAGAAATCCTTAGTAAACAAGCTTCTGCCAAAAGCCCAAGAATAGTCTAAGGAATCGGTGCCTCCACCTTACCCTTCACCCGCCTGAGACAACGACCAGATATTGATGCTGGCGCCTCCTCCCGTCATGCCAAGAAACAACAGTCCGCCCGGGGCAAAGGCAAGGGCACAATCATCCGGGAACCATCACCCCAATAACTCATTGGGTTAGTTTTTCTTTTGTTTTATTTTTTTAGTTTGATTTTCATTTTGCATCTTCATATTTGCTTTTCCTTTATTTGCTTTTCTTTTCTTTTTTGTTTTTTTTTTGTATTGGGGGCAAAGCTCTTCTCAAGTTTGGGGAAGTACATACCCATATATATTAGGTTAAGTTTAGGATAAATTAAAAAAAATAAAATTTTTAGGAACTATAAATAGCCTAATTTATCTGATAGGTTCCCTTTGTTATGATTCCTTTGATTTTGAAACTGTTGTTGCGTTAATCATGACTTCCTATGATAAATCTATTTTGATGCTTTGCAAGGTGTTAAGAGCTTTATGTTTTGAACTTAATGATGAATCTGTTGTAGACCTTAAAAACACATGTTGCATACACTCTAAAAACTTAAGAAACCTTAGGGAAGATCTGGGTCGACTTTTTGATGCTAAAGTATGAATCAATGTGAATGAACTTAATGCTCAATGTAGCAATTTAAAGGCTTAAAAACTCCCTAAAAATCAAGAAAAATTCATTATGACTTGATAAAATAAACAAAACTGTTGAGGGACACTCTTCTATGCATCTTGCTATCTTAGTACACTAGATGAGTTGTGTTTTCTCTATTTAACTTTCCCTGGTAGGAATGATAGTACTGGCAAAGAGTGAATGAAAGTCTTCACGGGATAACATTACTCGTAGGGCTCAGGGATGGGCTGTTTGCTCCACTCCATCTTTAAGTCTGAAGGGTAAGTGTGATAAGCTGAAGCCCCAAGGATATGGTTTTTAAACTTAAAAAGAAAAGGGAGAAGAACAATGTGCTGACAAGGAAAACAATATACCGAGGCAACGATAGAGAGCAACCCTTAAGTTTCTCTAAGGCATTAAGTGATGAATGCATATAGCTTAACACGCACTGCACCTATAGTACATTTGCTCTTTGGATATGATCGGTCATACCCTAATTGTGACTGCTATTTAGAATCAATCCTTCATATTCTTCGCAACTGTCCTCCTACTCGTGGCTTATGGTAGTCTATTGTGCTCACAGAAAATCATGATATTTTTTTCGGCATGCCCCTTGACTCTTGGATTATTGGGAACATTGCTCTCACTTTGTCTTTGGACAGCATCACCGTTCCTTGGAGAAGCTTCTTTGCCTCCTTCATTTGGCAGGTATGAAAACGCAGAAATAATTTTGTATTCACAGACTCGTGCTTGCCTCTGCCAGACATATACAGGATTAGCCTTGTTTAGGCTGCCCACTTTTCAGGGCAGAACCCGTCTCCTAGAATGCCACCACCATCTCGATTGGAGTCCCTTTTATGCAACCGTCTTCTCTTGGCTTGATGTGCCTCAACACAGATGCGGTAGTGTCTTCCTTGTCGGGTCTTGGTTCGGTTGGAGGGCTTGTTCGAGGGCCTTCTGGTGAGTGGTTCATTGGCTACCACAAACAAGTTGGAGCTACAACCCCCTTACAGGCTGAACTCTGGGGGCTTCTCCTTGGACTCCAAGTTGTGTGGTCTGTTGGTGCTGAACGTTTGCAGGTTCAGTGTGATTGCAAGCAAGCTGTCAAAATGGTGATTAGTCCCTCCGCAGCTGCCAGCCCGTTGCCGATTGTATGAGCCATCAACACCTTGTGCAATCGTGCATGGTTTGTTGACTTTATATATATCCCCAGGGACTGCAACATGACTGCAGACAATATTCCAGTACGCTCGTTCCCTAATCTTACCAGCTTATGTTATATGATGATGCTCCTAAGTTCGTACGGCCTTTGATTGATCGTGATACTTTTGGTCCTCCCTATTGTAGAACTGTTCGA
Organism: Hibiscus mutabilis; assembly: GCA_019671005.1. Taxonomy (NCBI): domain Eukaryota; kingdom Viridiplantae; phylum Streptophyta; class Magnoliopsida; order Malvales; family Malvaceae; genus Hibiscus; species Hibiscus mutabilis. Next base: position 34,240,302 of record CM033733.1, on the reverse strand, counting down.
TCTTAATTACATAGCTAAAAGCTAGCGAAGTCACCCATAAGGAAAACTAATACAAAGAAAACGTCAGGTGAGAAAATCCTAGAAACGAGCATATGTATTTATATATATTCAAAATGTCTAATTATTAATAAAATTGTATGTCAATTATTTAATGTTGTTTAAAATAAATTTGTGTCATTACTTTGAAGTAACAAGGGATGGTGTTTTCAACTGTACTTGCTGATTGTAAAATAAAATATCAAATTAGTTAAATTAAAATAAAAGGATTAAATAGATTAATTGTAAATTTTTTTTATCTTTAATTTATATAAAATTTGGAAAATAGATTAATTGTGAATGTGTCCTACACCTTTCAAACATTTATATTTTATCTTTTAATCTCCAACTCTAATTCCGTTCTTGTTTGTCATTTACTGTGGTTTATTTTTTTAAAAAAATAGGGGGTTATTTTTTGCATGGAGATGAGCACGAGGAGGTAATTAAAGCGACAGGTTTTCAAATGTAAATCATTTGGTTTGAAGCCTTCAATGAAAGAGCACAGAAGTGGGAGAAGGTCTGGAAGGGTGATTATATTGCAATCATGAGTGCATGAAATCCACCAACCACCATAGAAAAAAACACTTATTCATGAATTGGTGCATGGCCTTGGGGCCAGGATGGACCGCGAGAGGGGTCGGCTAAAAATTTGAAATTTTTATATAATTTTAAAAAGTTAAAATTTTTATATATTTTTTATTAAAAATTTATTTTCACTTTTAAATTTTTTTATAATTTAATCTCTTAAAATTTTATAAGTTCGCCCCAAATATAAAATCTTGTGCCAATCGCTTTTTGGACCCCTTGCCGAAGAGCTGCCTCCACTCTCGATAAGTTCACTTCCATTCATTTCCCACCAACCTTTTCAGTGAGTAGCAAATCTGGTAGGATTGTTGCTACTTCCAGATCTTCCTTCCACCAAGCTTTAGTTTTACCAATATAAGCATATTTGATTGCAACCCATGTTTTACACATATCAAGTCCGTTATTGAACAGTAGAAACACATGCAAATCCTCCATTATCAAAGCCTTAATTTAAGTGAATGTTGCGATGGTTGTACTTGTACGTGGTGTGTGTAATCGTATGATTTAAGGATTGTTGAATATATATGCATTCAAGCTTGTATGTAGTCAGAGATGTGGACCTTACGAGCTGCAGGAAAGAGGAAAAAGAGAGCAGAAACCACTGTTTCAAAAAGACAAAAAACAGTAGAAAACGTTTTTATCCTCACTGGGAGTCGGTCCATTTTTAATTTGCTTCAAAGTCACGTACAGAGTTTGAAACCAAAGACACAATTAGGTGCTTTTTAAGGTATGAATAACCAAAAACAAAACCCAACATTCATCCGAAATTGTAGTATCAAGATAATGAAATAGTTGTTGTACTAAGTAGGTGGTAATCATAACCAAATCATGCGGTTTTAATCATCTGCAGAATTAGCTTTCAGCAAAATCCATGGGCAAATATTTGTCTAACCAACCCTCAATTAGAAACAATGGAATCCATAAACATGAGTTTTTCTCCTCAGCTTAGTTCCCGTAGAATAGAGATAATACAGACAGAATATCAGCCTGGTTTCAACACAAGACTGGTTAGTGCAGATGTTTAAAACAACATATGGAAGACAGGCTGCATACGGTTTTGCCTGGTAGTTGGCCCATGTAGGTCGAAACATTCATTGGGAATAGGAAAGAAACCCCCTTTAAAGTCAAACCGAAATCCTAAGGATAATTGGAGAATTCATGTATTACTAATAGGTTTATATGGAATCAGACAGTTTCTTGAACTACTGACCAACCCTGAGGTGGAGCTGAGAGTTTGAGGCGTGAACAAATGAGAGGAGGGAGGGGGAGTTATGAGAATCACGTGAGACACAAAATCCAAACAAAATCTACGGAAAGATCCACAACCAGAGCCGATAGCCAATAAGAGGGGCCAACAGAGATAAAAGGAAAGTGGATTATGAGATCACTGAGGGAGACATGGATGGATTGATACCCCAACTCACAAGGACACACTACAGCTGTGACTCACTAACTCGCTAGCTGTTTATTTAGATGCTACATGAGTAAATATCCCCTCCCTCCCTCCCTCTCATATATATATATATCCTTTGACGTTTTATTACCCCTCGGGCCTCAACCATAAAGTTTAATTAAGACAACTCTTTTAGAAAACCTGACAATTAAAGTTGTTTTTAATCCTTACCTTCCCCTACCTTTTCCTATTTGTCCTACTTTAGCTTCCTTTAAAACCTGTGGTGACATATCAAAATCTAAGTCCCCATGTCATGTCATTATCTACTTAGATTCTCTCTCTTTCTTCGTCTCCTCAGGAGAGGTTTTTGAGATAAGCAAGTTAGTATCGGTGATGGATCCAAAAATTTAATAACGAAGTTTGAACTCCAAAGTCATATAAATCCTCCCCTGGTTAGCGTTGATGCACTACAACATAGTAGTAGCTTCTTTTGTCAACCTAGCTTTTACCTAAAGAAACTAAAGAAGCCTCATCATTTAAATCCTGAATCAACCCAATCAATTAAACGAGCCACATCCTAAGACATCCCTCTGTGCTCTATTAATTCCCAAAAGAATGAAAAAAATGGGTTATCAGTAACTTTTGGTATGGAAGAACTCAAAGCTAAAACAAGAGAAATAAAGAATGGTGGATGGGGATGTGGGGCTTCCATTTTCAGCAGTAATATCTGCCTTATGTCACAGCATCTCGCCCCTTCCAAGATACCCACATGCCCCTTTAATGTTCTTTTTCTTTTTTAATACCTTGTGGGTTTGAAATGTTGCCCCATTTCCTTTACTCTCTTTTGCTTGTTAATGGTAGAAAAACTATGAAAGATGTTCCATCTTATAGTAATGTTGGGTTTTTAAGACCAAACATGTTTTTGACTTGCAAGGACTGTGTAGAAAAGGAAAGCAGCCATTGTTGGTATTTCAAAACTTCTTCACGTGACCATATTTAATGGTCAATTAAAGCTAAGACCTCTCTCTCTTGTCCATTGCTATCAGTTTTTACCCCTTCTATTTTTTCCAACTCGTGTTTAGGGAAAAGCTGACCCGATCTGAAAACTCGACTAAAATCTGTTTGAGTCAGAATCTGGTTTGACCCGAGGATGCGATGGCTCGAAACCGATCTATAACCGGCTGTTGTTGACCCAAACCCGAGTTGGACCTGTTACTGTAGTAATCGAACTCGACCTGCATCCGACTAAGAACGACCCGAACCCGAATTGAACATGTTACTGTGGACCCGAAACCCAACCTGCACCTGACTGAAACGAACCCGAAACCGAGACTAACCTGACAGATAACCGATATTACCCGACTGAATCGACCCGAGATCCGATTTTACCCGACCTGTTAATTGACCTGACTAGTTCTGAACCCGACTTGTTGTTGACCTGAACTAATATTGACCTGGCTTGATTTACCTAACATGTAATTGAGGAAGCCTATCTGATGATTTGATGAATTTAAAGTGTTGATAAATGTAAACTATTATTTTTTTAAAATCAATTTAAAGTGTTAAATAATCTTTTTGTTATATATACATATATAATCAATTAAAAATATCAAAAAATGGAAAGATTGGATTTAGATATTCATTGGACACTACTAAGTTTGAAGTTTTATTAAATAATTCAATGCTTAGTAATAATTCAATATGCTTAGTAACTCACTCAGTATAAATTATTAGTCAAAGTTGAACTACTAAGTTTGAACTAAATTAAAGTTTTAACTTTCATGTTGATGTTATCATGTGTACAATTACATGTTTACATCCATATCAAAATTTTGTGTATAATTATATTTAACCAAAGTTTATTATATGTTATAATAATAATAATGTTTGAATTAAATTAACTCATTAAACTTAGAATCTAATTGAGCTAAACTAAAATCTAGAAGCATAAATCACGGACATAATTAAAAGAATTATAAAACTAAATGTAGAATTTCAATTAAATTAATCTAATTGGGACTCAATTGAATTAAACTAAAACAATTGGTTGAAAAAACAATTGGTAAAAAAAGGGAAAAGACAAAAGTTTGGAGGGAAATAAGCCACCCATTTTTTAGGTTTGAGATTAATTTACTTTTATTCTAAAAATTTTGGAGGGATAAAAGCCACCCAAAATTTAGAGGGAATTAGGGGAATAAGCCACTCAAAATTTTGGAGAGAATTAGTAGAATTTCTATTTTTGATAATTTAGTATAATAATATTTTTGTTTATTATAGTTCCTACAATTTAATTTTTAGTCAAAATTGCCCCATATTTATTTATATTTTTAACAATTTAGTCCAATGTATTCTAGTTCCTAAAATTTAATTTTTACTCCAAATTAACCCCTATTCATTTTTTTGTATTTTATTCTACTCCAAATTTCTAGTCCCTACATATATAATCAATTAAAATTTAAAAAAAAGAAAAGAAAAAAAACATATTTATGTTTTCTATATATTTATGTTTTCTTTTAACCAAATCACACTTGACACTACTAAGTATAGATATTCATTTGTCTTTTTTATTAACTTAACCAAATTTCATTGGGGAAGATTGAAAACTTTTTGTTGATTTGATAAAATCCAAATATTATAAGGTTAACCGTTTCCATTTTTAAATTCATAGTTGTAATTATAATACCGTAATTTTTAATTATTGTACACGAATTAAAGTTGTTGATAAATATTTTTGATGAAAATGAAGTAAACTTGAGAGTATAATTATATATTTTAATGTTATAAATGGCGGGAAGAGTTTTTGAATGCCTTTAATTTTAATAAAATTAGGATTATAATTATATATTTTAATATTATAAATGGCGGGAAGATTTTAGGATTTTGGCGCTAATGCCATTGATTTTTTTCTTATAAGGTAAACAAAATGGTTGGTCACTTATATTTTATAATTCTTCATTTTTATTCTTTAAATTTAAAAAAATAACGTTTTGATCGCTTATAATTGTTTACATTATGTGTAAGTGGATCATATACATATAATATTTTTAGGGGGCTAGGGCTTCGGCCATACCCTTTTAAGGGTGTATTTATACTTAGGGTAAATATATTATTTTAATAATTTTATTTTTATTTTAATTAATAATTATAATATATTTAATTAATATTTAAATTAATTTTTAATTATAATGTATTTAATTAAAATTATTAGTGTATATTTAATTTATTTAAATTATAACTTTAAATTAATATTTAATTAAAAACTATAAAGTTAATATATTTAAATTAAGGGATGAGATCCAATTATATGGTATAAAACTCATTTAATTTTACACTCATTTATTACCATCATCCAGCGGTCTAAAATTATTGTAAAACTAAATAAGTTTTACACCATGTAAGTGGATCTTAACCCTTAAATTAATAATTAATTTAATATTTAAATTCCTTTAACTTTAATTATAATGTATTTAATTATAATGTATTTAATTAAATTAATAATGTATATTTAATTTATTTAAATTATAATTTTAAATTTATATTTATTTAAAAATTATAAATTTAATGTTTTTAATTAATATTTAATTTAATATTCAAATTATTGTAATTTTAATTATAATGTATTTAATTAAAATTACTTGTGTTTGTAAGATTTAGGGGTTGAGATTTGGGGTTTAGGGGTAAATGTGTCAAGTTTAGTATTTGGTGTTATGGTATTAGTTTAGGGATTAGGGGATTAGTCTTGTAAGTAGCAATTATTAGTGATTGAAAGATTTAGGGGTTGAGGTTTGGGGTTTAGGGGTAAATGTGCAAAGTTGAGTGTTTGGTGTTATGAGATTAGTTAGGGATTAGGGATTAGGCTTTCAAGTAGCAATTATTAGTGATTGTATGAATTAGGGGTTGAGGTTTGGGGTTTAGGGGTTTAATGCATGTTTCAAGTTGAGTGTTTAGGGTTATGAGATTAGTTTAGGGATTAAGGGATTCAAGGACTAGGATTACACTTTAATTATTAGTGTTTATAAGATTTAGGAGTTGAGGTTTGGGGTTTAGAGGTATAATATATGTTTTAAGTTGAGAGTCTAGAGTTATAAGAATAGTTTAGGGATTAGGGATTCGGCTTGGACTTTAATTATTAGTGATTATAAGATTTATGGTTTGAGGTTTGTGGTTTAGGGGTAAATGTTTTCAAGTTGAATGTTTGGGGTTATGGGATTAGTTTAGGGATTTGGGGTTTATTTTTGTTCACATTAGTCCCTAAAATTTTATTTTTAGCCGAAATTGACCCAAATATATTTCTATTTTTGGTAATTTAGTCGAATAATATTTTTTGTTTATTTTAGCCCCTACAATTTAATTTTTAGTCAAAATTGCCCCACACTTATTTATATTTTTGGCGATTTAGTCCAATAATATTTTTGTTTATTCTAGTAGATAAAATTTAATTTTTAATCCAAATTGACCACTATTCATTTTTTGTAATTTAGTCCAATATTTTTAATATGATGATATTTTTGTTCATGTTAGTCCCTAAAATTTTATTTTTCACCAAAATTAACCCTTATTTATTTCTAATTTTTGTAATTTACTCTAATATTTTTAATATGATGATATTTTTGTTCATGTTCGTCCTTAAAAATTCTATGACTTAAGGTTTATGGTTTATGATTTAGGGGCTAGTGTTAATGCTTTAGAGTTTATGGAGTAGTTTAGGGTATAGGTTGTAGTTTATAGTTTATAGTTTATGGTTTAGGGGTTAGTGTTAATGCTTTAGAGTTTATGGTGTAGTTTAGTGTTTAATTAATTCCCTACAAATCTTTATTTAACCGAAATTAGTCTTTATTTATTTTTAATTTGTGTAATTTAGCCCAAAAATTTAGTATGATGATATTTTTATTCATTTTAGTCCCTACAAATTTGTTTTTAACTAAAATTTACTCATTTTTATTTCTAATTTTTATAATTTAGTCTAATAAAGTAAAGATGGTGTTATTGGTTCATGTGATTAATTTGGATTCCTTAAGGTTTAGGGTTTAGTATCAATGATTTATTGTTTAGTATTAGTGGTTTATGGTTTAGCTTATGGTTATTGGTTTATGAAATTAATTTCGATTCCTTAAGCTTTATGGTTTTGGGTTTAGTATTAATGGTTTATGGTTTAGTTTAGGGTTATTGATTTACGAGATTAATTTCGATTCTGTTAGGATATTTGTTTTGATATAATAATTGAAAAATAGTTTTAGACTAAATTGAAAAGGTTTCAAAAGTGTTTCTAAGTTCAAACAACTTGAAAATAAGTTTGAGAAGTTTTTGATAAGTTTTGGAAATGTTTTAAACGTTTTAAAGTAGCCAAACTCAAGTTTTCAGCACTACCGTGTCGATACAGTTACACCCCATATCGATACACCTTAGGGTTTCAGCTACAGTATTTTTCTAGTAACCAAAAACCGTACCGATACGCTCCTAGGTGTACCGATACGGATAAGGTCGTATCGAAACATACCAACGGCTATTTCCCAACGACTATTTAAATTGCAGGGCGTACCGAAACATACCAACCCGTACCGATACGGTTTGCCTAACAAACCAAGGCGTTTCGATATGGTTAGCAAGACTGAGCATAACGGCTAGTACCTGTACCGATACGGGTACACGCGTACCGATACGGTTTGGCAGCCAAGAGCTTAACGGCTAGTTTCCAAGAAGGCCGTATCGATACGGGTAACCGTGTATCGATACGGACAGCTGCGAAACTGCATTAATTGCGGGAAATAGAGGCTTCAACGGCTCCAATTCAATCCCAACGGTCTCCAACAGCTATGAACTCAATTGGGAATATATAAGGGACTTCCAAGCATCTATGGAAGACTAATGCTTCAATTGTCAATAACATTATGATTGTAAAAGTGTCTTAGTGCTTAATTCTCATTCTTTCATAGACTACACTTGTTGAGCTTAAATGTCAATGTATGCTCAAGTGTATTAGGATTTGGGTGAGTGACTTAGAGTGCAAACACATACCTTTAAGAGGAATTTCAGTTTGCTTAGAATCTCTTTTGGTTAGGAGAGTTCCCAAAGCTCGGGTTGTGAGCTTTGGATGCTAGACTTGGTGAATGAGTCTAGGTTGTAAAAGGTTGCCTCCTAAGCCTTGTAAAAGGGGAAGAATTCTTAGTGAATTGGTTGAAATCCTTAGTGGGAAGCTAAGGTAGTGGATGTAGAGCTTGTTAGAAGCTTGAACCGCTATACATCCTTGTGTTCATTGTCTCATCTTTTAGCTTCCACACTTTCACCCAAAAATCAACTTCTCCACCATTTGGCAAACATTTCGGTTGAAGGAATTCGAGCCCAACAGATTCAACTTTTTAATTTATGCATTTGAATTTGAAATCAAAGCTTCACGTGTACAATTAAACTAAATTAAAATTTCAACTTTCATGTGTAAAATTACATGTTTACACCTAAATCAAAATTTTGTGTATAATCATATTAAATCAAAATTTATATGGTATAATAATAATAATAATAATAATAATAATAATAATGTCCGAATGGAATTAACTTATTAAACTCATGATCTAATTGAGCTAAATGAAAACCTAGAAGCATAAACCACATACATAACTAAAAGAATTCTAAAACTAATTATGGAATTTCAATTAAATTAATCTAAATTTAGACTCAATTGAATTAAATTAAAACCTAAAATTGAAAATTTAGAACTTAAATAAAAAAATATCTAAAGTCAAAAGTGCTAAAAAAACAATTGCCCCTAACCTAAAAAATCAGGCGAACTACTTTCCATAATTCCCTCCCACCTTTCATTTTAATTAAAAAAAATAGATAATTGTAGAAAAAAAGGGAAATGACAAAATTTTAGAGGGAAAAAAGCCATCTATAATTTAGGTTAGAGATTAATTACCCTTTAAGTCCTGATGTGTTTTAAATGTTGCATTTTAGTCACAATATTCACTTTTAAGTTTTAGTTTAATTCAATTTAGTCACATGTATTCCTAATTCAATTTAAGGGTATATATTTTTTTCATATTAGTCCCTAATTTTTTAACTGAAATTGACCCCTATTTATTTTAATTTTTTGTAATATACTCCAATGTTTTTAATATGATGATATTTTTGTTTATTCTAGTCCTAAAACTTTATTTTTAGCCGAAATTGACCCATATATATTTTTATTTTTGGTAATTTAGTCGAATAATATTTTTGTTTATTCTAGTCCCTACAATTTAATTTTTAGTCAAAATTGCCCTGTATTTATTTATATTTTGGCAATTTAGTCCAATAATATTTTTGTTTAGTCTAGCACCTGAAATTTAATTTTTAGTTGAAATTGACCCCTATTTATTTTTTTGTAATTTAGTCTAATATTTCTAATATAATGATATTTTTGTTCATGTTAGTCCCTAAAATTTTATTTTTAACCAAAATTAATCCCTATTTTTTATATTTTTGTAATTTAGTCCAATATTTTTAATATGACGATATTTTTGTTCATGTTAGTCCCTAAAATTTTATTTTTCACCGAAAGTGACCCTTATTTATTTCTAATTTTTGTAATTTACTCTAATATTTTAAATAACGATGATATTTTTGTTCATTCTAGTGCCTAATATTTATTTTTAATGTGATTCATGTTAGTGAAAGGCGTTAAATAATTCACTCGAAATGACCCAACCCAAAGTCTATTTACTATTTGTACCAAACTCAAACTTAATACGAATTCGAAACCCGAATTAACCCGACCCGAAATGAAACCGACTTGAATTGCCCGACCTGAAATGAACCCGACTTGAAATGAACCCGACCTGAAATGAACCCGACCTGAAGTCTACCCGAGCCCGAATTAACCTGTCAATTAACTGATTCAGACCCGAACCGTTTTGACCTGACCTGAAATGAACCCGGACCGAAATGAACCTAACCTGAAATGAACTCGACCTGAAATGAACCCAACCTGAAACTGACCCGCACCCGACCCGAATCGAGTCGAAACATCAAATCGATCTGAAATGACATGAATTCGATTTGACCCAACCTGACAGGACCCGACCTAAAACCCAACCGATTACCTGTTTTTACATCCCTACTCGGGTTGGTATTGGATTTGGTACCATTTCATTTATTTGTAATTAACTAACAAACTTAAGCTGGGTTAAAACCAAACATTCGAAAGAGAAACAGTCCATTTACAGTTAACAAAATGCAAGCAAAGGCCCCTTTTTACTCTTAATTTCACTATCAATTCACCATTAACCTCTATAAAACCCAATGTCCCAATAAAAAGGTCCCCTCTGTAAATCCAGCAATGCATGCACTAGACTTAGCCAATAAGCAGATTTTAGGTGCATATTACTATGATGCACATTTAAGCATAAGCATCAGCATCCCTGAAAGGTGAAACATTCTTGGAAACCAATTTTATTATCTTGCAGCAAAGAGCATTTTGCAGTTATAATGATCTTATATAGGAGAAGTAAACTGAAAAACAGTAGATGAAAAACAACATAATACTTCTAGTGCTCGACGCATCTGCATTGCACAAGTAAAACAAACAAACAAACAAAAAGCGTAATTTTTTTACTTTTTACACTCAGTGGTTTAAAATTCTGCATAAAGAGGCTATTTGCTTGTATTCAAACATGGTTCTCTCTCTGCTGTGGACGTGGGAATCTTATCTCTTATACAAAAAGGTTATTTTATTATTCTTAGAATAAGTTGGGAAGGACTCTTAACAAAAGTAGCTTTATTAGAAGTTAATTGTTTTAGGACTCTTAAAATAGAATTTATGTTCGGTAAGACATTATTTACTTATGAAATAATAAAAGTTAAGCAGATTATTTATCAAAACCCTATTAAGATCTGAGTCTCTATGGTTTAAGTCTCCTTTTGACAAACTGAAAGGTTTTGGTTTCTCTTTGATGAGCTGAACTATCAATCCGAAACACACGATCGTAACACTCGCAAACAACAATGGCATTATCTACTACTCTCTTATGATAAAGAATAATAGAATTATCACCCTACTTACTAAGTTAATTCTTATAGCTCGCTAACTGCAGGGTTGGGAAGATAATAATCGTGCTACATTCATCTTAAAAGAAAAATCAATTCACAAATGATAATACAAATGCAAGGTAGCAGTTTCAGGGTTTAGTTCACCCTCCTTTGATAAAAGGACCATTGCAATTTTTAATGCTAATTACCACACAGATAATATTCACAGAACTGTAACATCATGCTACAACACTGAAGCTTGGAACTACATCAAATTCGTACAAGACTAGAAGTATACATGAAAATTGTAAAAAATGATTTCATACGGGATCGACCTCATGGAGGATGTATATTACCATCTTCGTACCAATGACGTGAGCAACTGCAACAGAAAGTAATCACATCTCAATGTACGAGGAGAAGACCATTACCAACTCAAAAGGCACATGTGGTAACTTCAATTAGTAAAAGTATTGCACTTAAGACCATACAAAAGGAGCATATCCTTGAAATTTAGATAACAGGATTTGAAAACATCAATGGCAATGAACAAAATGGTGTCATTTTTCAGGTCAGTTTGATTTTTAAGAATTTTTTTTTCTTTTCAGGTAAAAGAAATACATTCCCTTGGTTCAATTTTTTACTGAAACAAAAAATGAACCAGAAAATGTGAAAATATTCCAAGTTTTCGATTTATAGATGTGCACCAAAAATGAACCAGAAAATGTCCCAGCTTATAGAAGATCATTGCTAATTTGAAGACACTATCAATTTCTGAATCAAAATAGACAAAAACATTTATTACATAAACTTGCATATGCATAAGATTAACGCTTAAAATTGTTACATGAACATGTAGAATCACAAAAAGATCCCTTACCTCAAATAGTTCAAATGGGCTTCCCCGTCGGTATACATCATTCTTCTTTTTTGTTTCACCGGGGAAAATGCTTATTAATAGTGCTCTCCATCCAATAAGTAAAACAGAAGTGCTTCCCATTGCTACTAGTAGAAAGGGATATGGCCTGATGTTGCAGCTCTTATAATCAATCCCAACTGTCAAAAGAGAAAATAGGAACAGAATATGATTTACATAGATAAGTTGCCGCTCATCAGCTAGGCATGTACAAAGCAACTAGAAAAGAAAATGACATGGAGGAAATTTAACTTAAAAGTAACAAGTAAACCATAATCTGCCAATATGTTGGCAGTGTGTCTACAATTAAGCTAACTCCAAATGCAAACAATAAAGAAAAGTTTCATTAGCTATACTTCGGTGACGAACAATGATTAACAACCCTGGCTAAGATGAACTATTATAAGGTTCACTTGACCAGCAAGTCAAAAACAACATGATGAACATAGAAATTCCAAGGCTTTCTAAGCAGTAACATGAGAGAATTAAAAGCACAACATTGACCCCTTAATAGAAATAATCATTGAAGAGTTCATGTAGCCACCCCCACACCTCTCATCATAGTAGAGTCCCAAGCTCAGATCCCCCTCTCGCAATGTTAATACTTACAAATGAGCGCAGCAAATAATGCTAACTGTTATGAACTTATAGTCCTATGAATGGTTGGAAGTTGAACAACAAGAAATAGGGGAACTTACGGGAATTCCCAAACCCCAAGATTTGGCAGCAGCGAATACGGCTTTGGATAGACCATTGGCTCCTCGTCCATCCTCACTATAGCCCCCAAGAAAGTATGCACTCAAAAACCATCCTATCAATCCACAATTCCACTTTTACAAAGTTACATAATGAAAATTTATTCTTCAAATTACAAGGAAATGTGAAATAAATTGAAGCAAAAATGTACCAGCCAAGAAAGGGTCAGTTGTACGTAGTGTATCCATAGCAAAAATGGGGAGACCATGATTGTATCTTCCAATTGCAGAAAACAAAAGCAAAGCTAACACATCCCCACCAGAAAGCAAAGCCACTCGACTGTTACATAACAATTGAAACAATTAAAAGAAGAAGAAAACAAAGAGAAACAAAACAACAGAAAAGAAAAGAAAAGAAAAGGGAGAAAGTTTTAGTTACCCCCATTCGGAAACACGAGAAGAGGAACTGGGTTTTTCAAACTGGATAACGCCTTCCAAAGGGACGTCTTCTTGACCGACGAAAACGGTGTCGTCACCGCTGAAAGGAGGTGGCGGGGGAGAAGATTGCTTGGGGGCAGATGCAGAGTCTAGGCCTCCCTCAGCCTTGGCGAGAGTGATACGAAGCGGACTTCGAGAGTTTGTTGAGGGAAGGAATGTGGGCCTTCGATGAATAGCGGAATTGGAAGTGGAAGGTTGAATCGGAACTTTGAATTTGAGTGAACAGTTTTTAGCAGACAGAGCTCCGCCTGGACAGCTTATCAGAAACATATTTCTCTTCTTTCGTTTTGCGTTGGGTTTTTTCTCCCCCTACTTTTTTCCCTTGTGGCTCAGCCGCTCGTATTTTGTATAGTATTAGTATTACTATTGATTTTTAGTTTTGGTGAATACCTAAAATGACCCTCTACTTTAGTGAAATTCTTATTTTGGTCTTTTTACTATTTTTATCAGTTAAACTCCTCAACTTTTAATTTTTACGACGTTAGTCCTTTTTGAATCAGTTTTGTCACGTGTAATATATTTTTTAAAGTTTAACTACAAAATAAATGTTTAAATTATATCATTTTTCTAAGATAGGTGCCTATAGTATTTTAGACAAAGTATGTGCTTAACATTTTATTCCATAACTATTTTAAAGTTTTTCTATAACAAATGTTAAGAAAATTTTATTAACCAATCAAAATGACGACTAGTAGTTTTTTATATTTATGATTTTTATGTTTTTTAAAAATATATCCCTAATTTTTAAACAACCCAAAATCCCTAAAATTCGAACAAAATAGTAAAAATCCTAAATATCTAATACCAAATTTCTAATAGCATAGCTCATTGTCGTTGTGTACAGCCATGTACCGTTATGTATTATTAATTTTGTGTACCGTTATGTACCATTAATTATTTTAATTACTTTTGAATTTATAGGGACTGAAAACGTTAACATCCTTTTTAGAATAAAATCTAAAAAAACATTTTATATTAGTTTTTTTTCTTCAGTTCTTTTGTTAAAGAATGGTAACTGCACTTTGATAAATTATTCAATTTGGTAACTAAACTTTCAATTGCTTTAATGTTATCATTAAACTTTTAGTTTTGCTCTAAATTGGTCACTAACTTGTTAAGAACCATTAAAAAGGGTGACATGACAGTTAAAATATTTTGTATAATAACACATTTAGTCCTCCATATTTGAGACTTTGATGGGGAGTAATAAGTTCAAATGAAGTGCGACTTTGAATTGAATTGTCAAGGATTTTCCCAAGCATAGCTTATGTCTAACAGTCCTCAAATGCTACGAAAATGTTTGAAGATGTAAAGTTCCTTTCTTTGACTCACAAATTATCCATGTTTATCATTCCTTTTTTTATCTTAAAATCAAGCATTAGAAGTCTAAAAATATTTGAAGAAAGGTTAATTCTCATAAGCGGAATGTAATCTGAAGACAAACTCTTCTATCTTAGAATTAGTTGAAGTTCTTATTAACGATTTTAAGTTGGAATGGTAATGAACAAAGTTCGTAGCCTATATGATTGTGGTAAAAGGACATTTGTTTGCATCAAAATTAAACATACAAGGTCAAAATCATCAAGTCTTACAATAAGGGATTCATTTACCACTAACCTTATAATACAAGGACCCATCAAGTAATTTAATCTTTATATTATATTATCATCATAATTGTATTAAAAATATAAATTTATAGTTTTTAAGAAAGAATTATTTAATACAGTAAACTTTAGACTATATATTTTTTAGGAATTAGATATTTAGTTTAGGGTATAGGGTTTAGATATTTAGTTTGTAGGATTTAGAACTTATGGTTAGTGATTTAAACTAAATATATTATGTAACTTATATATATAATTTACTTTTTTCTAAATATGTTTGTTTAGTGTCTAATTACTATATTTGTTGCCAAAAGTCGGTAAGGTACATTAAAACAAATAAGGTGCCAGATGCTCCATAACGAACCCCAAAATAAGGTGCCAGATGCTCCATAACGAACCCCAAAATAATTTATTCAATGAAATTGTTATAAAAGTTAAGTTTTATTTGGCTCTTTTTATATTTAATAAAAAGGAAAAAGAAATCAATGGAGAAAAAAATTGATATATAGGTGCTAGTATATGTGGCACCTAACTGATCAGCTTATACAAGATTTTCGTTTTCAGGGACTCCTTTCATTTGATTCGTTGAATGCATCATAATTTGATTTTACATTTTTTTATTAGTAGAAATTGGAAGGAGTCTGGCACTCATTGTGAATCTATCTTGTTTGGTATGTTATGCAGGAAGTTCATACACCGGGTGGTAACAGGTTACCTACCAAGTGTTATTCTGATGTTATTTCTATGTACTGTTCCTGTGAGTTAATACGTGTATCTAACTCTATCATAACTATGTAGTTTAGTTATAATCTAACTCTATCATTGTAAAGGATAAAAGTTCAATCCTAATAGGTTAACTACTCTGTGTAAAACTCCTCTGTAAAAGTCTATAAATAGACTTCTTCTCTTGTATCGAAATATAACAAGAAGAGTATTCAAACTCTCTTTTCTACATGGTATCAGAGTTAGGTCGATACTATCCCCTCAAAACCTTTTTTTTCTTTCCCTTTTTTTTTCCGATCAGATCTACATCTCTCCATGACTAATTCTGATCCTGCTATATCGAAATTAGCTCTCAAAACAGCCCTCGTTCATCGATTTCCAACTCTCGGATGCTTCTCTTTCTCCCATTACATCCTATAAACTAAATGGAAACAACTACCTTCCTTGGTCTCAATCGGTCTGGTTGTACATTACGGGGAAGAAGGAAAGCTTCCTATCTCTCGGACTCAACTCTGTTCCGGATGAGTCGACCCACCTACTCTAATTGGTTGAGTGAAAACACCATGATAATGTCGTGGTTAATTAATTCCATGGTACCTGAAATTGGAGAAAATTTCATGCTTTATCAAACTGCAGTGAGAAATTTGGAATCTTTGCCAGAGATACTTATTTCAGCGTTGACAACACACCGTAACTCTTTGGAGTTGAGAATAAGATCAAAGATCTCGGACAAGGGGAGGTAATGATGGCACAATATTTTGGAGTCCTAACCAAATCTTTGGCAGCAAATAGATCTGTATGAAGCTAATGAATGGAAGTGTCTGATGACATTAGCTTCTACAATAAGCTCAAAAATCAGAGGAGGGTGTTCAGTTTCTCCTAGGACTGAATGGAGAATTTGATGGAGCCAGCAACAGGATTTTAGCCACTAAACCACTACCACTGGTTCGAGAAGCCTTTTCAGAAATCCGAAGGGAAGAAAGCAGACTTTCCCGATGGTGCCAGTGATCCAAAGAAAGCGAAGCTTACGCTCTCTTCTTACAAACGCCAACTCGGGAGTAAACAAAGGAGGGGAGACCTTGGTGTGACCCCTTTGCAAAAAGGTTGGGCATGTGATGGACCAATGTTGAGGCTGCATGGAAAACCAGCAGACTAGAAGCCTCCTAAATCCAGATTCTAGAAAGAAGCCCATCTTGCATCTTCTGAAAATTCCTCCAGCAGCTTTAGTAGACAACAGATCGAGGAACTCCAACAGATTTTTACTCACCTATCATCTAAACCTGTTCCTAATGCCCTTATGACTCATGAAGGTAGTATTTCTTGCTTAGCAACAACTAGTGCATTTAATTGGATAGTCGATTCTGGTGCCTCTGATCATATGACAGGAAATCCTACACTCTTCAACAATTATAGTAACCACAAGTCTCCTTCCTCCATAAAGATAGCCGATGGTTCCCTTACAGCAGTAAAAGGGAGTGGGTTACATTCGATTGAGTAACAAGATCATATTGTCCGATGTTCTTTATGTTCCAAAACTCACATGCAATTTATTATACATTAGCAAATTGGTTGAGGATATTAAATGTGAGGGGTTAACTTTGGGGTTGCTGGTTGTGTTTTTCAGGCACAGGGCTCGAAGACGGTGATTGGCAGTGCTAGGCTGTGTAACGGCTTATATATCCTTGATGGCCTACCCTATCTGAATCCTTCTATTTCCAATTGCTTTAGAACATCAGTTTTTTCTAGCAGTTTCCCTTCGAATGATATTATGCTTTTGCATCTTCGATTAGGACATCCAAGTTTCTACTACCTTGCAAAGTTGTTTCCTAATTTCTTCATTAATAAAAATCCCTCTTCTTTTACTTGTGAAGTATGTCAAATGGCTAAACATACGAGAAAACCATATGTTCCTTCTCACTATAAACCTACTTCACCATTTTCTATCATACACAGTGACATTTGGGGCCCTTCTAAAGTAAAAAACATCTATGGTTCTAGATGGTTTGTGTCGTTTATTGATGATTTTTCTAGAACAACTTGGACCTTTTTGATGAAAGAAAAATCTGAAGTTGAGAGAATTTTTAAAAGTTTTTATCACATGGTCAAAACTCAATTCGAGAAACAAATTAAAATAGTGAGGAGTGATAATGGGAGTGAATATCTTAGCAAATCTTGGGTATTTTTTCAAAGAAAAAGCATCTTTCATCTTACTTCTTGTGTCAACACCCCTCAACAAAATGGAGTGGCGAAAGAAAAAATAGACATTTACTAGAGGTGACTAGGTCCCTATTATTTTCTGCCAATGCACCTAATTATCTATGGGGGGAAGCTATTCTTACTGCCACCTACCTAATCAATAGGATGCCAAGCAAGACACTAGGATTCAAAGTACCCACTGAAACTCTTTTCCAAAAATTTCCACATTTCAAACCATTATCCTCTGTTCTTCCTCTTCGAGTTTTTGGATGCACATCTTTTGTTCACGTGCATCGCAATAATAGGAGTAAACTTGATCCTAGGGCTCTACGTTGTGTGTTTATAGGGTATTCATCGAGTCGGAAGGGTTACAAGTGTATTCTTGCCCCATTACCAAGAAAACCTATATCTCTTTTGATGTTACTTTCTTTGAAAATAAACCTTACTTTGCAGGAACTGAAATTTGGGGGAGAGATACAAGGAATCTCAGCCCTTGCATGATCCATGACCCATTATTTCCTTGCCTATTCTTGATGTAAGTACCTTTGCTCTACAAAATACTTGATGAAATTGTGAGTACTAATCTTAATCCAGAGACACACCTTCTCCACAGTCTAAAACTACCAGCCCTTATACAACACCTCCTCCAGTGATTAAAACTATACCACATACATCACCTAACTCTCCACAACAAAGACAGTGTGCAAACTGAATAGATCATTGTACGGCTTGAAGCAATCCCCTAGAGCATGGTTTGACAGGTTTGCTAGAGCTATGGTTCAGAATGATTTCAAGCAAAGTCAAGCGAGACCATACATTATTTAGAAAAGCTACACGGATGATAAGATAACTCTCCTAATTGTCTATATTGATGATATCATTATTCTTGGTGATGACATAGAAGATAGAGAAGCTGAAAACTGTTCTAGCAAAGGAGTTGAAACTAAGGACTTAGGAAGCCTTAGGTACTTCTTGGGAATGGAAGTTGCAAGATCAAAAGAAGGGTTAGTTATCAACCAAAGGAAATACATTCTAGATCTACTTACGTAAACTGGAATGCTCGGGTGTAGACCACAGAATCTCCAATGGAACCAGGTTTGAAATTCAAGTAAAGATGGAATGGGAATCTAGTGAATAAAGAGTCCTACCAAAGGCTGGTGGGAAAACTAATCTACCTCTCACTCACGGACGACATTGCATACTCGGTGAGTATAGTGAGTCAACACATGAGTAGTCCCTCGAGAAGAGCACATGGAGGCGTCGATAGGATCCCGAGGTACCGAAGTTTACACGTGGTCTGGACTTATTTTCAGAAAACATCCGACAGAACTATAAAAGTCCGCACAGACGCAGCCGGGCGGGAGAACCACAGATAGAAGGTCCGTGAGTGGCTATTACGTACGTTTGTGTGGGGAAATCTGGTCACTAGGAGAAGTAAAAAGCGGTGTTGTATCTAGAAAGCGTTGACAGAATTGAGCTATGGCTCTTGGAATATGTGAGGGAATGTGGATTAAAAAACTCCTCACTGAGTTAGAGTTGGATGGAAAGTTAGAATTTGAGGTTTACAGTGATAGTCAATCAGCAATGAGCATTGCCAAGAATCCAGTGCAGCATGACCGGACTAAACATATTGAAATAGATAGGCACTTTATCTATGAGAAGGTCAATAATGGAGTAATAAAGCTTCATTATATTCCAACCAAGAATCAACTTGCTGATATCTTCACCAAAGCACTTCCTAGGGCAAATTTTGATGAGTTTTCATCCAAACTGGGTGTACACAACATATACACGCCAGTTTGAGGGGGAGTGTGAGTTAATACGTGTATCTAACTCTATCATAACTATGTAGTTTAGTTATAATCTAACTCTATCATAACTATGTAGTTTAGTTATAATCTAACTCTATCATTGTAAAGGATAAAAGTTCAATCCTAATAGGTTAACTACTCTGTGTAAAACTCCTCTGTAAAAGTCTATAAATAGACTTCTTCTCTTGTATCGAAATATAACAAGAAGAGTATTCAAACTCTCTTTTCTACAGTTCCACCAACCATGATGTTATTTTCTGCAATGGAGGGAACTGTTTCGCGTTGTCAGAGGAAACGGAGTGCTTGCATTAAAGTTCTATACTTCATGATTTGGAATGTTTTCTTTGTTAATGTTCTTTCTGGATCCATAATCAATCAATTGTCCGTTGTTTCACGTTTTACGGACATACCTATACAACTTGCTCAGGCAGTGCCAGCCCAGGTAATTTAGATACAGATTTTAACTTGGTCTATCGGAGATGCAAAAAAAAAAAAAACATTTTTACATTAGTCTAAGCTATACTTTTGGATTATTATCTTCCATGCATTCTGAAATTGTGTATATCCAACTGCTAGTTTTGACAAGCCTGCGCAAGAGGACCTAATATCTCACTGCAAAAGTCTTAAAATGGCAACACTTTTAAGCTCTCTCTTGTGTTGGCTAATTCAATAGGACATATTACTTTTCTCCCTTTTGTATGCCATGTGATTGAATCTTTAGGATGACTTCTAACTGTAATTGTTCTTATCTGCAGGCTACCTTCTTCACGACTTACGTTTTATCCTCAGGCTGGGCCAGCTTGTCCTGTGAAATAATGCAACCTTTCCCTCTTTTTTACAATTTCTTCAGAAAATTCATACTAAGAAAAGATGAAGATCCGTCTGATTGTGCTTTAACCTTCCCTCACCATACTGAAATTCCGCGGCTTCTTCTATTTGTACTCCTCGGCTTCACTTTTTCTATCATGGCACCCTCAATATTGCCTTTCTTGCTGGTTTTCTTCTTTCTTGCTTTCCTTGTCTATCGAAATCAGGTGAGTTTTTGTATGCTCAAATTTTATGTCTATCGAAACTGTTTGGTTGCGCCCTCAAACTTTCTTAATATATATTGGAATGCCTTTTATTTATTCAGTGGACCTTCTCATTCACACTGGTGAAGAGCTACTGTAAGAGAGGAGTAAATTACATTCTATAATGACCTTGTTAGTTATCATTAACTGCCCGCTGTGGGGAATTACATTATATGCTTGAATGTTCTCTGTATGGTGCAATAGCTTATACATAATATTTTATGTAAAATTTCACATTTGTGGTACAAGGTCATTATAGAGTGTAATTCACTGTTTATAGAATGATCATGTTGCAGAAGCATTGTATTTATGCCTTCATTGTATGGTGAAGTGTGATTTTGTCGACAGATTGAGAAGAATTCATTTTTTTTTTCTATTCCTTGATAAGGTGTTTGATTTGGCTTTCAATCTTTTTCAGTTTCTCAATGTTTATGTACCAAAATATGACAGTGGGGGAGAGTTCTGGCCTATTGTTCATAACGCAACGATCTTCGCCTTATTGTTGGCACAAGTTATTGCCCTCGGTGTCTTTGGGTTAAAACGATCACCTGTTGCTTCTGGTTTCGTCATTCCCCAAATAGTGCTCACTCTTCTCTTCAATGAATACCGTAGGCAGAGATTTTCCCCTGTTTTCAAGAGGAGACCTGCACAGATTCTTATAGAGATGGATCAACGAGACGAGCAGTTGGGGAGGAAACAAGAGATTCAAAATCAAATACGTTCAGCCTACTTCCAGAACCCGATAATCTCTTTTCAATTGTCCACTAATCCCAAGTCTAGAAACACCTCACACCACCAAGGAGACGAAGTGAGTAACAGTGGTCTGGAGTCGTCGAAGCCATCTATGTATGCTTAATTATTCATGGTTCCTTCCATCTCATATTACAATTACTAATTTAATTGGATTCGATTCGATCCGAGCTCAACTAAACTTAACTTTTTCAGGAATTCAACTCGGTGATTGCACTTAAGACCGAGGATGGCCTAGCACCAAGTGAAGTGATTCATTCATATCTTATAATCTATGCGGAAAAGATGCATCATCATGAGTTTTACGGTTGCTTGCTGGGACTAATAGTTCTAACATCTACATTAATCTAAGGAACATTGAGATTCAATTTGACATCAGTGTATAAAGGCCAAGGGACATCGGAAGCAGGGGTATTAACAGTTCTCTCTAGAAAATCAATCACTTCTCATTTCTCACTCTCTATGAGGCTGAGATAATTGCACAATATGCCCTTTTATACGTATAACCTTATATAATTAATTTATGCTACTGTTATCTATTCATCATGTTTCAGTAATTTGTATCTTTTAGTCACTCACATGACTTAGTTTGAACAAAGTGAAAGAATATATGTTTACTTATTTTAAATAGTATTAATTTGTAATTGATGTTTTTAATTTTTTGGGTAAAGTTCGGTAATTGAACTTTGGTTCATTATTCAATTTGGTAACTAAACTTCCAATTGCTTTAATATTACCATTAAACTTTATGTATTGCTTCAATGTTACCACTCACCCATTAACAGCCGTTAACATTCGTTAAATTATTTGGTATAATAACACATTTAGTCCTCCATATTTGTACATTCAAATAATTTAGTCCTAATTAAAAAAAATAATAAATTTAACCCTCACAATCTACACATTATTTCAATTTGGCCCTAAACACTAAACTTTTAAACTCTAAACCCTAAAATATTAAACCCATGAACCTTAAACCCTTAAATATAATAATTTAACTTAAACCCTAAACCTTTAAACTCAAGACATTAAACCCCAAACTCTAAAATATTAGAGAAAGACAGGAAATTTGGGTTTTCTTTTTGAAATAATGACATAATTTGCATCATCTGCTTCTCGATTCCAACAAAATCTTTTAAATAAGCACATGAGGCTCCACTGTTCAGTTTCTTCAATATATCTTTGACAATTTCATCAATGAGTGTTGCTTCAGACCTACATATCAAATGAAGAAAAAATGTATGGGAGAAATAAAATGGAAACATAAATAAATCAATCTGAATTCAAAACAACTTATATATACGATTAATTGAAAATGTGGCATTCACCTATATATCTAAAATCTGAATCTCCACATCTACAACACATTTTATATTCTCAAGCATAACTATAAATTGTATTAAGTAATCTGGTGCATGAGCATAGTTATAAGGAGTTGCAATTACCCAATGACTTGTGAATCCCAACCGGATAAATTGGCAGCTTCTGTCAAAGCAGTTCTCCAGGTTTTAACCTTTTCAACATCATGCTTGAAATTGTTTTCATGCTTAGCAAATGCTTCTGAGAAACTCCTTGTTTGTTTCCGTACCTCTGAGAGATCTACGCAGCAGAGAACAGGAACAGGAACGAGAAATTAGTGATGCGGATTTCGTTTCTTGCAGACTTGCAGTGCATGAGCTTGACCAGCTCGTCCAAGCACCATTTGGAAAAAGTTTTGATGGACTAGATTTTGAAGAGAAATGTTGGAGAGTGAGGGAAAGAGAGTTTTTGAGATCAAGGAAAGTTTTCTGGAAAATAAGATCAATTTGAAATAATAGGTAAATAATGATGGTTAAATTTATTATTTTTTTCGATTTAGAATTAAATTGTTTTGAATGTACAAATGTGGAGGACTATATGTGTTATTATACCAAATAATTTAACGGTTGTTAACTGCTGTTAACGGTGAGTGGTAACATTAAAGTAAAAGTTTAATGATAATATTGAAGCAATTGAAAATTTGATTACCAAATCGAATAATGAATTAAAATTCAGTTACTATTTATGAAATTTACCCTATTTTTTTATCTGCTAAAAATGATAGTAAGATACTCAAGTTTTTTCGAAGTAAATATCAATATCATGCCGACGAGAAAAGTTCAAAACTGTTCACAATTTCGATTCTTATGTAACAAACTAAAGGAAATCCAGAGTTAATAATTATTCATAGTTTCACACACACACACGTGTATATATATATATATGATGACTAACATCTCAAATGAGGGGATCACGTATATAGACGGAGCTAGAATTGAACATTTACATGGATCAAAATATTAAATTTAAAAAATATAAGGGTTTATTAAGTATTTAAAACTCAAGATTCAGGGGACAAGACCTAATTTGTTAAATATTTAAACTTATAAAGACTTAAATTAATATTAGACAAAAAAATTGAAAATGTGAGCTCTTTCTTCTTTAGTTCAATCCCTAGTTGATTATATATTTATTAAACTCTTGTACTTTTTAATTTAAATATTTATTTTTACATAAATTAAATTATAATTAAATCAAAATTAATTAAATATTTTAATTTTATAACAAACGTCGATCTTAATTGGTAATCCGCAACTGGGCGTCTATGAAAACGCGAGTGGAGCCATCAAAATTAGCAGGCAATTTAACAAGGGAATCGGCAACGAAATTAGCTTCGTGGCGGATTAGAAGGAAATCGAACATTCATGCTTTTGGAGATGCTCGGACGAGAGCAAGGGGACTAGAGTGTGCATCCACGGAAGTGATGAGCTTGTGAGCTTCTGCGCTATCAGTTTGACACTGGATTCGTTCGAATCCATAAGACCATGTAGGCCCGGCTCTGGACAGGGGTAACAAGGGCGCTCGCTTAGGCATCACCGCTCAAAAAATTAAACGTTTTTAATTTTATTTAAATTTTATTTATTTTTAATGGATTATTTTTAATATTTGTTATTAGGGACTCAATTTTTTTAATATTTGTTAATAGATGTTTAATTTTTTCCCAATATTTATTATTAGAGGTCTACTCTTAAAATTTAATTTTTTTCTAATACTTGTTATTAGGGACCCGATTTTTTTTAATATTTGTTATTTTGGACATACTCTTAAAATTTATTTATTTTTTCAATTTTGTTATTAGGGCCCAATTTTTCAATAATTGTTATTATGTACCTACTCTTAAAATTAATTTTTTTATTACTTGCTATTAGGGACAGAGATTTAAATAACGGTATGCAACCGCAACAACGACCATTACATGACGATAGCAATAGTGGCGGAGCAAGGATTTTCTTATAGTGGGGTCATGAGTGAAGTATGAGGTATTGAGGATTTTATACCACTAGAATAAGCATTGTTGACCCCATACCCCCAACAAATTAAGTGGGGTCAAATTTAATATTTCTTATGAAAAAAATTATATTACCCCTTGAAAACCCCATACCTCAACAAATCAAGTGAGGCCAGTTGCCTCCCAATTTATATGCTACATAAGCCCATAGGTAACGACACCATCTGAAATTACGATATCCGCAACTGTTATGTCCACAATAACGAATGTTATTAAGAGATTTTACAATTGCGATACTCGCAATGACCGAAATATCATCTATAATGTCCGCAACTATAATAAAACTTAACATGACTGTAAATACGACAACAACCGCAATTTAAATTTTTTATTTGAGGCCTATTTTTTATATTCGCCCTGGGCCACCAAAAGTCGCCTTCATAGATGGCCCATAATTCAGCTTGAAGTGGAGAAGAAATACCAAGATGCTTATTGAATCCAACGAGCCAGTCACCTTCATGATTCTGGATGAGACCTCCTGCCGAACCAAGCGATGAGTGGGTGTTCACAGCTTCATCGGTGTTTAAAGTATTCCACCCCATTGCAGCGGATCTCCATTGGATTAAAACAGGGCACGGTTAGACAGTGGAAGGGGAAGATGCAGATATAGCCGAGGCATAGTGGTGAGCCAGCTCATACTTGAGCGAAGAAGAGCATCATTAGGCATGTCTTGATTCGAGAAAATCTTGGAATTACGACGCTTCCAAACCTGCCAAACAAGAGAAGAAAACATAACATTCCAAGGGATATCAGTTCCTGAGAATAAATGTGTCGAGCGTAGATTCAATAATATCCATTCATCATGGGGAAGGTTAAAGAACTCAGGCAAATGTTGTTGCGGAATAACATAGGACCAGAGCAGGGGTGGTTCAAAAATTTTGGAGGCCCTGTGCAATTTTTAAAATGCAACCTTTAATTTATAATCGGTAAGAAATATAATTTTTTTTTTTAAAAATTACCTTAATAAAAAATATTATTATATTATTCTTTTGAGCAACAAAAAATGACTTATAAACATCTAAAAATAAAACATTTTCACTTAAAAGATGTCATTCTTTTTGCATATTTAAAGTTTTAGATAATTGATATATATATATATATACACATAATTATATATACAAATTTATACTTTTTACAACTATTTAACTTAAGTTCTTTTGATGCCCTTTTCTCTCGGGAGCTCTGTGTGGCCGCTCCTATATCGCCTGTCCAGAACCCCACTGGACCAGAGAGCTTTGGTATCGTCACAATCACGTAGGATATGAGTAATCGATTCTTCCCTTGCTCCACAAAGATAACAAGATGGATTATCAGTGAGATTCCTACGCCATCCATTAAGATTTGAGAGAAATCTATTTTTCAATGAGAGCCATAGAAAGAACATGATGTGCTCGGGTACATTAGAATTTCATATAGTCGCCCATTTTTTTTTATCATTTTCACCCCAGTCATCATTTGAGAGAAGGGTGTAGGCAAATACAAAGATCACGACCAGCAAATGGGGATGGAACATGTATGTTCATAAAGTGCCGGGTGGCAACTGGATCAACTGTAAAAAGATGGCTATACCTTTGCAAGAGCTCTCCAAAGGTGAGAGCAGTTGGAGCGATTGATGGCAGTCGGACAAACATCAAGCAGCTTGTACTTTTGGTGAAGAAGAGTGATCCAATAGCTTCCAGTATTTGTGATGAGAGCATAGAAAATTTTCATCAAAAAAGCAATTTTATGGTTGTGAAGACGACGGATCCCTAAACCACCATTGCCTCTCGATTGAGTTAAGATTGTTGGATTAAAATTCAATAAAAGTGGGCACATATGTATAATGTACGTTGCTATTATAAAGTTTAACACGTAATTAAGTGACCAATTATGTTACACGTGTTATAGGTATTAAATTGTCATGGAATTAAAAGTGTAGATACCATAAGTCAGATTTATAACTCAATGAGGGACAGATTTGTAAATATTAATAAACTGTTTTAATTCAGTTTATATAAAGGGTAGTGGTCCCCGAGATATAGGTTAACTTGCATATCTCTTTTCCCCGTCTGAGAGTTGTGTGCCAAGAGGTAATCTATCATATCGGAAGATCAAGCCCTCTCTGAAAAATCTCCATCGATGGATTCAGGCACGCTTCCGCAAATCTTGTTTTAGTTTTGTTCTTAATGATTTGACATATATATAGATCTTGAGATTATATTCGTTTCGAATATATTTTTGGTTCTAAAAGTGGTTACAAGTGGCATCAGAGACAGGTTATGTCGAATCATTGAGATTATTTATGCATTAGGGTTTGACCTCCGATTTTCCTTATTTTCGATATTTATGCCTATGCAATCGGTTATTTTGTTTTCGATGTTGTGCGATCACATGTCTGCCAATTTCACTAATTTCTAGTTTTTAATAATTATTGCACGAGATTGGATTAAGTTTATTCAAATGCTATTAACAGTTTGGTTTTATGTTCGCCGATTTCAATTGTTTAATCTGTTTGCCATAATTAGTGGATTCAGTTTGATTTTGTCTTTTCGTGAATTAACAATTGCGGGGGTAACAATCCATGGAATTATGCTTTCTTTTTACCTAGGTTAATGAATATTAATTTAGGCATATTCTGTTTTTATCTATAAAATATATATTTGAATTTACAATATATATTTAATTCGGTTAGATCAAAATTTTAGTTTTGATCATCAGGTATAAAAATAAATCTTTGGAAACAGATAAATTCATGTTTTGACTATGTCTAATATTTTAGTGGGTTAATTGAAACACAATGTCACCAAAGTGACCGCTTCTGCGTAGATTAACTTATTTAAAATATCAAGATGTTTGTGTTTTTGTAATTCATGCGTTTATTAATTGGCCCAAAGGAAAATTAATATTTGGCCGAATTTCAAATAACACCTGTGGTAATAAATGTGTGACAATTATAAGGTAATTTATGTGTGCAATACGTTAGTCCAAAGATTAAGCTGTTGTTCGACATAGTTTATTGTCAATGTTTGATTGCTACAACAAGAGTACCGCTTACAGTTAATATTACTGTCCAAAAACCTGATATTAATGTTGTGTTTGGTATCTTGAGGGGAATTAGTCATTATTTTGAATTTATTTGTTTACTTATGAATTATTGGTGTGAGCATATTTATTTATTTATTATTCTTTTGTTCTATATTCAGCTAGTTCTTCTGCTGCCACAATATCTGCTAATGTCAATTCTATACCCATGCTTACTGGGACGAATTTCAAGGAATGGAAAAGGCACTTACTGATAGTGCTTGGCTGTATGGACATAGACATTGCATTAAGGGAAGAACAACCTGCACCTCTCACTGAGGAAAGCACCCCTGATGCAAAAAGGGATTTTGAGAGGTGGGAACGTTCTAATCGCATGAGTCTGATGATCATGAAACATAGCATTCCGGAAACCTTTAGAGGTGCAGAATCTGAAGAAATTATTCAGGCTAAGGATTTCCTTGACAATATTGAGCAACGTTTTGTTAAAAACGATAAGGTTGAGATGACATCACTTCTGAATTCTTTGATGTCTATGAAGTACAATGGTCAAGGAAATATAAGGGAGTACATTATGGAAATGTCTCATATTGCTTCAAAACTGAAGGCACTTAAGATCGAGTTTTCTGATGATTTACTCGTCCTTATGGTTTTGGTATCACTTCCTGCACAGTTTAACCAATTTAAAATTAGTTATAAATGTCAAAGGGAGAAGTGGACTCTAAATGAGCTCATTTCTCATTGTGTTTAAGAGGAAGAAAGGTTGAAGCGTGAGAAAACTGAAAGTGCTCATTTGTCTAGTGCCTCTAAAGACGAGGGCAAGAAAAGGAAATATCAGAATGAAGCTACTAAGGGTCCAGCTCAAAAGAAACAAGAGAATGTTCCAAATAATTGTTTATTTTGTGACAAGCCTGGACACATGAAGAAAGATTGTACCAAATATCATGCATGGCATGCAAAGAAAGGTATGAATCTTACTTTGGTATGTTCTAAGGCTAATTTAGCTTCAGTACCTAGAAACACTTGGTTGTTAGATTCTGGTATGTTCTAAGGGTTGCCTGAGCTACCGAAAGCCAAGTGATGGTGAAAGAAACATCTTTGTGGGCGATGGAAAATCGGTGGAAGTGGAAGCAATTGGGCATTTTAGGTTGTTATTAGGAACTGTTTTTATTTGGATTTGAAAGACACTTTTGTTGTTCCGTCTTTTAGGCGGAATTTAGTTTCAGTTTCTGTGTTGGAAAAATTTGGTTATTATTGTTCATTTGGAAACAATCAGTTTACTTTGTCTTTAAATTCAAGTATTGTTGGAGCTGGTTATTTAAATGCTTGTGACAACCTTTATTTGTTAGATACAATTGCATCCTATAATGAAACCTTGCATGTGGAATCACGCGGTACTAAGCGAAAATTAAATAAAGAAAATTCAGCATCATTATGACATAAACGCTTAGGTCATATATCAAAGTGTAGGATTGAGCGTCTTGTGTCTAATGGTATTTTAGAGTCCCTTAACTTCACAGACTTTAATGTTTGTGTTGATTGCATCAAGGGAAAGCAGACCAAAACTAAGAGATTAGGTGCCAATCATTCTACAGACGTCTTAGAATTAATTCATACTGATACTTGTGGGCCATTCCCTACGGCATCTTGGAATGGTCAACAATATTTCATAACATTCATAGACGATTACTCATGTTATGGGTACCTATATCTCATTCATGAAAAATCTCAGTTTTTGGACGTGTTCAAATCCTATAAAGCTGAAGTTGAGAATCAACTCAACAAAAGGATTAAAAAAGTTCGATCTGATCGTGGTGGTGAGTACTACGGTAGATATGATGGATCAAGTGAACAACGTTCATGACCATTTGCAAAGTTCCTAGAGGAATGTGGTATTGTCCCACAATACACCATGCCATGATCACCTAGTATGAATGGTGTTGCTGAGAGACGTAATATGACTCTTAAGGATATGGTAAGAAGTATGATTGCTCATTCTACCTTACCTGAGTCACTCTAGGGAGAAGCATTAAAGACAACAGCGTACATTCTGAATAGAGTACCCACTAAAGCAGCAGAAAAGACATCTTATGAGCTCTGGGTGGGTAAAAAGCCCACTCTAAAGCATTTTCACATTTGGTGATGTCCAGCTGAGGCAAGGCCTTATAGGCCACTTGAAAAGAAATTGGACTCCAAAACAGTAAGCAGCTACTTTATTGGTTATTCTGAGCGATCTAGGGGCTATAAATTTTATGATCCCATAATTAAGAATATTTTTGAGACGGGAACTGCAATATTTTTTGAGGATGTTGAGTTTGGAGGGAGAAATAAGGTAAGAGACATTGTCTTTGAGGAGGAATTGAGTTTTAACTTAGTTCCTACTATCACTTTTGATGATGTTCAAGTTTCTATACCGATCATCAATCAAGAAGTGAATCCGGAACCTCAACAAGACAATGTCGAACAACTTCCTCTTATTCAGGATGAGGTAATTGTTCCAGAAGAACAAACTCAACAACCTCAAGAACAAGTGCCATTAAGGAGATCCATGAGAGAAAAGAGAAATGCTATTCCGGATGATTATATTGTGTTTCTCCAAGAAAATGAGGATGACAATGGAATGATGGAAGATGATTCGATCAAATTTCATTAGGCCATGCAAAGTATTAACTCTCAAAAGTGGATTGATGCCATGCAAGAAGAGTATAAATCCATGCAAGACAATAAAGTTTGGAAACTTGTCCCATTACCTGAAGGTTCAAAACCAATTGGTTGTAAATGGATTTTTAAAACCAATAGGGATGCAAATGGTAATGTGGAGAGGTATAAGGCACATCTTGTAGCTAAAGGTTATACTAAAAAAGAAGGCATTGACTTTTCAGAGACTTTCTCTCCAATTTCATCGAAAGACTCATTTAGGACAATCATGGCACTTGTAGCTCATTTTGATCTTGAGTTACATCAGATGGATGTTAAGACTGCGTTTCTCAATGGAGACATTGAAGAAACAATTTATATAGTGCAACCAGAAAACTTTGAGTCGGAAGACCCAAAGAATATAGTTTGCAAATTAACAAAATCCATCTATGGACTCAAACAAGCTTCTCGTCAATGGTATCACAAATTTCATCAAGTAATTGTCTCATTCGGTTTTGAGATGAGTATTGTTGATGATTGCGTGTATCACAAGTTTAGTGGGAGTAAGTACATATTTTTGGTTTTATAGGTCGATGACATTTTGCTTGCCACAAATGATATAGGCTTACTGCACGAAACCAAGAAATTTCTATCTAGGCATTTTGAAATGAAAGATCTTGGGGACGCTTCTTTTGTTTTAGGAATTCAGATACATCGAGATCGATCTCGGGGTATTCTTGGATTGTCATGAAAGAACTATATCGATAAAGTACTTAAAAGGTTTGACATGCAAAATAGTAAACCAATAGACACCCCTACCACTAAAGGAGACAAGTTTTGTCTTGCCTAATGCCCTAAAAGTAATCTTGAGATTTAAGAAATGCATAAGATTCCTTATACATCAGCTATTGGGAGTCTAATGTATGCTCAGGAATGTACACGTCCAGATATTGCGTACATTGTTGGGATGCTAGGCAGATACTCAAGCAACCCTGGTATGGACCATTGGAAAGCAGCCAAGAGGGTTATGAGGTATCTTCAGAGAACAAAAGATTATATGCTCACATACATGAAATCAGATCATTTGGAGGTCATAGGGTATACCGATTTTGATTTTGCTGGGTGCCAAGATAGCAGAAAATCTACATCAAACTATATTTATCTGTTAGCTGGTGGAGCTATATCCTGGAAAAGTGCCAAACAGACACTTGTAGCTTCTTCCACTATGGCAACAGAGTTTGTAGCATGCTACGAGGCATCAAATCATGGAATATGGCTGCGAAATTTTGTCACTGGGCTGCGTATTTTGGAGAATATAGAAAGACCACTTAAATTATTTTGTGACAATAAATTAGCAGTGTTGTATTCCAACAATAATAGGAGCTCGTCTAAGTCAAAGCACATTGACATAAAGTTCCTAGTTGTGAAAGAAAGACTGCAAAGTGGACAAATATCCATAGAACACATTGGGACAAACTCTATGATAGCGGATCCGCTCACAAAAGGTTTATCACCCAAGGTCTTTCATGAGCACACTGCTCATATGGGTGTTACATCATTTGAGGATATTATTGTTTGAGTGGGAGTTTGTTATTTGTTCGCTTTATGTTTATGTTTATTTTCAGACATTTATGTATTTGGTTATTTTCTGATCAGAAATAAAGTATTCAGTTTATTCACTCTTTTCTTATTTGGATAAGGACCTCACTTATGTTTAAAGAGGACCAGTTGGAAATAGGCATGTTCGGTTCACATTTATATGTAATTTCCATGCTACGCATCCATGATTGATCTATGTCATTTGATTATATTTGTATATGTGACCATTGATGGGTCCAGTCATTATTGATATGGCGAAGACAGCTTTGATCCTATCTGGATATAATTGATGGACGAGATTGTTATAGAATACCTATTACATGATAGCAAATTTTGGAGCTCATAAGGTTGTACATTTGTCAGGAAACATATGTTGCCCAAGTGGGAGATTGTTGGATTAAAATTCAATAAAAGTGGGCACATATATATAATGTACGTTGCTATTATAAAGTTTAACACGTAATTAAGTGACCAATTATGTTACACGTGTTATAGGTATTAAATTGTCATGGAATTAAAAGTGTAGATACCATAAGTCAGATTTATAACTCAATGAGGGGCAGAGTTGTAAATATTAATAAACTATTTTAATTCAGTTTATATAAAGGGTAGTGGTCCCCGAGATATAAGTTAACTTGCATAACTCTTTTCCTCGTCTAAGAGTTGTGTGCCAAGAGGTAATCTATCATCTCGGAAGATCAAGCCCTCTCTGGAAAATCTCCATCGATGGATTCAGGTACGCTTCCGCAAATCTAGTTTTAGTTTTGTTCTTAATGATTTGACATATATATATAGATCTTGAGATTATATTCGTTTCGAATATATTTATGGTTCTAAAAGTGGTTACAAAGGCATCCCAACGAACCAACGATATACCTTGTGATTGAGAATTATTACCCCATATGAAGCGTCTGATTAGACTTTCAATACCGTCTCAGACACGAAAAGGGAAATGAAAAGTTTACATGATATATGTGGGTAGCGCGTAGAGGACCGAGTTAGTTAAGGTAATTCTACCAGCAATGGAGAGTGTACGCGTCAACCACCCCATCAGCTTTTTACGAATTTATCAAGAATAAAATCATAAAATTCATAAGTTGCCCGTTTGAGCATTACCAGAATCCCTAGATAGGTGCAGAGATCAGAAACTTGCTGGATGCCGAGGTGGGAGCTCACCAAACTAGCAATCTCAATATCAGTATTTGGCGAGAAATATACTTGAGATTTTAGCTTATTCACCTTGTGGCCAGAAAAGTATCCAAATTCATTAAGAATTTGGTTTATTAAATGATCTTGATTCGTACAATAAAACAGGTTTTTAGCGACACTTTTAGCAGGGTTTTTGAGCAAATGCTTATTCACCTTGTGGCGTTTGTTGAACAAACACTGTGATAGACTGATATATAGTGGCGCTTTTGGGCAAACACCGTTATAGGCGCGTACTTTAGTGACGTTTGGTAGACAAAAGCCGCAATAGGATTTAAATGTTTAAATCCTAGATCAACTCCACTAATATCTTACTAAAACTTTATAAAGAAGTGAAGTGCAAGTATAGATCGACGAGCTAAGTAATGAGCTGAGGGGTGCGGAAGATACATAGTCAATAGCAGCGTTTGGAGGAACAAACGCCATTAAAGACAAGGTATATAACAGCGTTTGGATTAACAAACGCCACTAAAGACAATTTATATAGCGATGTTTAAGTAATGAGTTGAGAGATACGAAAGATACATAGTCAATGGCCGCGTTTGGAGGAACAAACGCCACTAAAGACAAGGTATATAACAACATTTGGAGGAATAAACGCCACTAATGACAATGTATATGCCGTCGTTTGGAGGAACAAACGCAACTAAAGACAAGGTATATATCGGCGTTTGTTCCTTCAAACGCCACTAAAGACAATGTATATAGCGGAGTTTGGAGGAACAAACGTTAACATATTTTGTTCACAAACCCAACTAACTGTTGCGGCGTTTGATCTAGCGGCACTTCTTACGGGGCTTTTTCTAGCACATGGAGGGTTTTTAGTGGCATTTTTAAAACACACCACAAAAAGTCTATTTTGCTGTAGTGGTAGAGGCTTTAGCGTATAAGATTATTTATTGATAAATTAATAATTGTTTTTTATTTCACTATGTATGAATTGAATTGAACACATGAACTACCAGATCTGTTTGTTTCACATTTGTTGATGTATTTGAGGAAATTTGGTGATCATATGAATATATATTGTTGACTGGATCAATCTATCGATGTTGGCCAAGATGGGAGCAAATTGGCAATTTAAAAATTGGTGGGAGTAAATTGCAAAAAAAGAAAATTTACAAAGAGATTTATAGTGGTTCAACTCCCTCAATGGAGTCTACATCCACTACTTTAGCTATCACATACTAAATTGTCTTTCCTTTTTGGAGAAGGAGATAACCTTACACAATTTAACTAGACTTATACCCCAAAGTCTAGGGAACCCTTTTCCCAAAAGTTAATACAAAGAAGCAAACTTAGAGAATCCTCACAAGGAAAGTGTTTTCAGAAAATTTAGCTCACTAAAACTCCAATACACTTGATTAAAAAAATTACAATAGATCTCAAATGTATACAAGAAAAATATAGAAATGAAGCTCTTGTAAATTTGGATATTTCTTGAATGCTTTAGGATTGTTGTCTTGTTGTTGAAGAAGCTTTAGATACTTGTCTCTATACCCTCTCATTGATTTATAACCGTTTGGGTAGTTGAGATATTGAATATAGTCGTTGAAGAGTGTTTTTCATACAATAAATGCGGTTAGTATAACAAGGTGTACCGATACGCTAGGCCGCGAACCAGTACGGAGTAAGGGGTACCGGTACTCAAAAGGTATATGTACTAAAATTGCTCACTGGAATTTTGGTGGAGCTTTGTGTATCGGTACACTCGAGGCCATGCCGGTACTTACAGTGAAAAATATATGAACATGCAATAGATTGTATCGGTACTGTGTTCACTGTACTGCTACTCATTTTGTTAAAAATTTTCAAAGGCTCCAGGGTGTATCGATATGAGGTTCATCATACTGGTATTGACCTAGCATTAATAAAGGAAAAATTAAAAGTCTGTACTGGTACGCTAAGGGCCGTATCAGTACTCATTTACCATTTTAGAAAATAGATTCAAAAGTTCGTACCGGTACGCAAAAGGCCATATCGGTACTCATTGAGTAAAATGATCTCTTTGAGTACCAAAACACTTAAAGAAAATTTATGACTTGAAATATATTGACTTTTAAATAATTTTAGCTTTAAAGCAAGTTAGTTTTGTTCGAATGCTTGTCACTTTTGAGTAATTTCAATTTCCTTAAAAAATTTATTTATTATTTTAAAATACTTGTTATATCAAAATAAAAAATATAGGTTTAACAATCTCCCCTTTTTAATAGAACAAAACAAAATAAATATTTAAGTCCATCCCCTTTCTTTTTTACTAAAAGGCTATAAAAGGTTTGGAAATTTTTATAACCCACCACACTTCTCCCCTATTTCTTAGATCAAAATCAATAGGGCAATAATCAATATAAAGCTCCAAAATTTAAAATTATAACTTAAAAAACATATTATCATAAATCCAAAGCAATACTATCCAAACATATCCAAAATGTCAAAGCATAAATCCAACATAAATAAACTAAGTTATACGGAATATCCAAATAAAATCCAACATAGGTGCATAATCAAAATATAAGTCTAAAACTAGTATGTCTAATATGATATGATATGCATGAAAAACTAGAAAGCCGACGAAGCATCATCATCATCATCACCACCATCGTCGTCACCATCTCCATGGGCATGTGTCCTCCACTCATGGTGAAAACCAGTAAGAATGTTCTCAACACTAGAAATACGATTCTCGAATGCGGTCATCATAAAAGTGATCATTGCATCAATGCTCGTCTCAATAGGAGTAATCAGAGGTGCGAAAGGTTCCTTAATAGTAGGTGCCATAGCATCATCCTTGTAACACCCTTAACGTATACTCATAAGCCGAATATACATTAAAGATGTTACGGAGTCATTGAAAGAAATCTTGACTTGTAATTTTTTTCAAACTATATCTTATAGTTTAACCCTTTCTCGGTTTGTGAATTAAAAACTATGTCAGTCTAGTGCAACTAGTTTTGGCCCTGAATTAATTTATAAAATTCATAATTTAGTTATTGAAATAAAAATATAATTCAGGGTGAAAACTAAGTACACTGCCTATACCCTTTCTTGATTTTCAAATTTTTTATGCAATCAGGGTTAAACTATACTTAACTATGCCGTACATCATAATCAATTGTAGTAAAACTTTATTTTAAGTCTATACACTCGTAATAGTATGTAAACACATTATAACTTAAGTTTACAAAACAGTTTGCAATTTTAAAACCTACATACATATATGTACATGCCCACTAGATATCAACCATAATTTAAGATGTACATACCGTGACTACTAATGTAACTTGGATTTCTCGATTTATCAGCTCCTCTTGCTACTCTACTTGGGAAACCTACGTGTGAAATAACGCACGCTAAGTACGAACTTAGCGAGGCAATAATCTTATTTAGTAAACATAGAGTAAAGTAAATCTTATTATATGATTTCATATCAAGTTCTCTACCTAAGATAGTATAGCACTATCAAAGTTTCCATAGCCACTAGATACTAATATGCATGTTCTAAGTTCCTAACTTGCTCATGGTTCTAGTGTTCCGTCATCATCAAGTAAGTCATATATACATGATATGTTTCATAAACATAGTATAATTCACATACATGGTATAAATCACATAAGCAACATGGTTCACATGCTTGACATGATTCATATGTAAAACACGGTTTATATACATGACATGGTTCATATACGTATCATAATTCATATTCATGGCATGATCCATTATGTAACACGATTCTTATACATGGCATATTTCTTTTGCATAACATGAGTTTCATACGTGGCATGATTCATATGTATGTTTTCCTTCATATACATGACTTAATTCATATATCTAACATGATATGTGTACATGGCATAATTCATATGCATGGCATAATTCATATACGTAAAATAAGTTATATATATGGCATGGTTCATATGCATAGCATATTTCTTACACATGTGGCATACTTCTTATACATGACATAATTCATGTACTTGGCATGATTCATTTACTTGGCATATTTCATATACATTTCATGATTCATATACGTGGTATGATTCATATACTTAACATATTTCATATACATAACATGGTTCATATTCATGACATGTTTCATATACGTAAAATGATTCATTTACATGACATAATTCTTTCATCATTTCCCAAAGTACGCTATATGAGATCGAGGTACGCGAGTCATCTTGAAATGACACCGTAGTGCCAAACGTAAACGTAAAGATGAGTACGTACTCAGGGATGCTCTTTGCTCCCTATAAACATGAAGCACCTCGTCAGTGCACTCAGGCACAGTGGGAGTAGATCCCCAGGGTGCGGCACCTCGTCAGTGCACTCAGGCATAGTGGGCGTAGATCCCCAGGGTGCGGCACCTCGACAATGCACTTAGGCACAATGCGCGTAGATCCCCAGGGTGCATGTGACACAATCATTTTGTCACAATATCTTTTTCATAACTTGAACATGAGGGTGCAACTGCTAAAGACTCTATGGCATGCCAACTATACCATGGACTCTCATACTCAATACTTGGGCATTTCTTTCATTACCAGTCAACTATCATCAATCATATAGATAGGAAATTTGTATTCATATTTCATCATAATTGTTCATGGTAATCATAAATCATTATAATTAATCATATAAATAGACGTTTCATGTTTCATGCTTCATCATAAATAGTCATGGCAAACATAAATCATCATATAAATAACAATTCAGATCTCATAATCCAACATATTTGTTCATAGCAAACATAAATTAACATATATATAGATAATACAATATCATTTAAATTTAAGGTCGACTATTCGTAAGTCTTCCTAATTGCATTTTAAATCATGTAAATGCACTCACCTTCGCCATTTATTAATATGCCTCACTAAGCTCTATTGATCCTTTCCTTTATAGTGCCTCGAACCTCCTTTTGATTCGAATCCAACTTCATTTATCACATGAATATAAATAAACATTTGTTAGATTTACTTCTAAAAATATTTCAATTAAGCTATTTAATCATTCAACATAAAAATTTTCCATAAATTTCCTTCCTTATACTGTCAAAAACCTCATTTTGGTCCTTAATAACCATTTTGAGCTTCAAATAATTCTTCTGAACTTGATAACCAACATTAGATACAAAATATCTCAATTTCATTTTCGGGCAGCTTTGTACAACCTTCAAAGAAATAATTCTTTAAAATAATATAAAAATCAGAATTCAATTCCATTTATTCTAAAAGAAACTAGATTTAATAAGCTTTTCACCCATATAAATTAATAGCCCAAATTAAACTTGTACAATTTATGGCGAATTTTCAAAGTCAAATTCCAATGCTAATTTCGGAACAGACTGGTGCTCTGTTTTTTGACCTTTCATCACTTAAAAACTCATATCTTTTAACTCGAAACTCGAAATCAGTTTCCGTTTGTTGGAGGCGAAACTAGACGAACAAATCTTTACATTGGTATAAAATTCACCATCTAACCATTTTTGTAGAATTTATGGTGAATTTTCAAACTTACTGCCAAATCCAGTTTTCCTACACAACTTTCATAAATAACTTCAAACTTTATACTGATTTCTCCTTACTTTGCTATTTGTCAATTTAATCTCATTATTTACTTTAAAGCATCAACTTATCACCTTCTTCATCAAATAATTATTCACAATAGTTTCCCTTAATTTTCCTTCTTAACCGAAATAGTCACTAAAATGCAAAGATAAGGATTCTAGCTTCTTAACTTTGCAATTTAGTCCTCAAATCAACATTACTATCTTAATTCCATCATTATAACTAAAAATCAGATTTAATCCTTCTCTAAAACCTCATTTCTGAATTGGTCACTTGACTTTGACAATTTGTCAAAATGGTCACTAACTCGATTTAACATCGGTTTTGCATTCTAACTTCAATTTCATATCTCCAACGTCCCTAATAACATAAATACACACCAATTCCATAAAAATCAGATTTACTCCTTCAAATTTTAAACTTGCCGAATTGGTCCCTAAATATTTAAATTAGGGTTTTGCTTCCAAACAACAAATCAAGTTTACTAGATCATTTATCCAACATCACAAACCCTAACTCAAACTTGAATCCATAAACCCTAATCATCTTCATAATAATCAAAACATGTAGTTTAAATCCCAACTCAATAACATGATTTTAACATCACAAAAGCTTGATTTCAACTTGAATTTCAACATGTAATCATAAAATCTCAAAACCCCCAATTGAGTCCATAAACCCTAATTTCTTCTCATAAAAAAGTTTCCATCAATAAAGCATGTTTTCTGCAAAATATTTACACCAAAATATAGAGCTTGATGAGTAGAACAACTTTGTAGTTCGAAAGATTACCTAAAAATCGAATTTCGGGGCTTGAATCGAACTTGGAAAAATTTTCTCCATTTTTCTTTCTTTCTCCCCCTCATATTTCGAAATTTGAATTTGAAGAATGGTCTTCATCTTTTGATTTTCATCCAATTTGGCCACTTGTCTTGTATAAATGAATTTTAAATTCATTTAAATAGTAAATTACTAAAATGCCGTTTTCATCCAATGGCCAAGATTTAATCTCATCAAAACTCAATGGCCAAGATCAAATCCATGTGTAATTGGCCTTTCAAAATTTCTCTTAAAGTTTCAAAATATTTCAAAAAATGCCATCCATGGCAAGTGTCCAATTTGCCCTCCAACTAGTCTTTATTTACAAGTCTTGAAAATTGCTATTCCATTAAAATTGAACCAAATTGGTTCCAATCCAACCAGCCATGTCCCAAAATATCTTAGATTTTTATTTATGGCATTTATTCGATCCAAATATTCGAATTTTACTCAGTACGATTTCCAAATTTTCTTCCTACGAACTTTAAAGCTTTATAGCCACTAATATAGGCCTCGTACGAAAAATCTGAGTAAAAAGAAAGTGTCACTCTTGGGGGTGAACTATTTATTTACGGGGTTAACTTACATAACTTTTGAAAATTACACTTTGGTCCCTAAACTTTTCCAAAGTTTATACTTTGGCCACAAAACTTTCAAAACTTCCATTTTAGTCACCGAACTTCAATTTTCCTCAAAATTTTACCAGCTTTGAAAGTACCCAAGTTAACTTACTATCTATCACATGATACTTTTAAACCTTAAAAATTTCCTTTCATAAAGACTTAGACTGAATTTTCTTAACTCAGTCTATTATTCCGATAATTATCGGAAATCTTCATTAGATAAAATTTCTCCTATAATCCATTCAAATATTCTTTACTTTTACTGAGTCCAAAATATCGATTAGAAACACTTTTATGAGACCTTCCCAGAGGTCACCCATCCTAATATTTCCCTGGCCTGAGCACACTTAACAATTTTATTCAATCCAAATTCAATACCTTCTACTATATCTTAATTCTCAAAACTGATATCATGATTCTTATTTTGATCAGATGCACCCTTATACTGGATAAAATCACTTGTTTGAGAAATTTACACTTTAATCCCCAAACTTTTCCAAGCTCACACTTTAACCCCTAAACTTTCAAAAATTACAATTTGGTCACTAGTACAAAAATTGGGATATTACAATCCTCGTCATCATCATCTCCACCGGTGGTATTAGGAACTCTCACCCATTCTCCATTGATGTAGTTAAACTTAGCCTTAGGAATGGATTTATTAACTATGGGGTCAGTAAGAGGAGAGGGAAGATCAAAAGAGCAATCAATATATTCCTTATGGAAGATATGACTCAAAACACACCTATAGGGAAACGATTTGACAAAGTTGATGCGACGGTGATTAACGGTATGACGAGATCGAATATGATTTGGGCAAGGATAGGACGCTTTTCTTCATGGAAGCAATAAAGCCAGAAATCGTAAACCATACAAATAGAAAACCTTTTTCAATCGGATGGTCGAAACCACAAAGTGAGGAAAAGGTGAAGAAAGCGATCATGAGGATCAAGAACTTTCACTAAGGAACCTAGGGTATTGGAGGATGGAATTTGGTCTTATAATATAAACCCTCATTTTCTAAGTTTAAGTGATCAACAATAATTTGGGCATCAAGAAGAAATTTCTTGCCCATAACATAGGACTCAAGAGCAATTGTTTCGGTTTTCTCATCGTTTAGGATACACCTAGCATTAGAGTAAAAGATGTGGACAAGGGTTTTATATAACAATGCCCGAAATTTGAAGAAAATAGAGAAATTTCCATTGCCAAAATATTCGAAATAGCGAAATTTGAAAGCATCAGAACACATGTATTCATAATCCACAACTCACTCACGACGGATTTTAAGGTTTTGAAACATTTTAAAAATTGGAGAGTTGGTTTTGACGCCCGACCTCATTAAAACTTTGGTTATAAATGGCCAAAAAATTTGGGTGAGCATTGTTACCGGAAGAACTAGAGGCACTGATTCAAGGCCATTTACGAGGAGGCATAATAAAACAAAGGTTAAGGATGAAAAACACTTAAGATTGGCTCTATACACAACTAAGGATTACCTCCTACAAAACAAAACAATAACCATGTATGCAATTCATCAATAATTCAATCCAATAAAATCAACCAAAAAATTAAAAAATATTTATAAGTATATGTTTGTGAAAAACTATATATGTATATATAATATAAGTAAATAGATATAGATGAATACAAAATTATATAAGTATAAATTTTTATATATGTAAAAAAATATATGTATAGAATTAAAGAATTTTAATTTTTGAACAACTTTGGTAACATATTATACCATACAATATATTGATAACCTAAAATACTAGATACAACCTAATAATCTATACAAAAATAAAGAAATTCTAAAATATGATTTTACCTTGAAGAATGGATGAATATGATGATGATGCACTATCTTGATGAGTAGGAGGATGGGTTTTGTGTTTTGCTGAGATTCCCAAGAAATTTAATGAAAATCGGTGAAAAGTTGGTTGAAATTAAGGAAAAACGATTGAGAAGTTGGCAAGGGTTTGGATTTTTATAAAATTGGGATTTTATGATATAAACTTCCCTATTTATAGCCCCAGACTCGCTCGTACCGGTATAGTAGTTTGTGTACCAAAACACAGCATACCGGTACAGATTTGTCGTACCAATCCTCTAAAAAAATACGTACTAGTACTAGCTTACAAGTATCGATTCCCATGATAAATCCCATACCGGTACGAGATGACCTATACCGGTACCCTATGTACCAAATGGTCAAATTTGGCAGCAAAGGACCCAATAACATAATTAAAATGCCCTTAAAATGCATGCATATGATGTACGAGCATAAATATTGTTGGCAAACAAGGATATACGTACTCCCCCTAAATATTTGAATGATAGCATCAAGAAATTACCTTAAACATG
Source organism: Hibiscus mutabilis (assembly GCA_019671005.1). Taxonomy (NCBI): domain Eukaryota; kingdom Viridiplantae; phylum Streptophyta; class Magnoliopsida; order Malvales; family Malvaceae; genus Hibiscus; species Hibiscus mutabilis. Next base: position 34,197,816 of record CM033733.1, on the reverse strand, counting down.
GATTTCAAGCATATTCAAGCATGTTTTAAAAGCATAAAAGGCTCTAAGGTTCAAGAAAGGTCTCTAAGACCTAGCTCTCTCCTAAGAGTCCAAAAAAGTTTCTTATCTAAGCGCTTTGCAAAAATATCCACTACTTGATGTAAGGTATCTACAAAGTCTAGAACTGCATCTTCTTTTAAGGCATGATCTCTAATGAAATGATGTCTTATTTCTATTCATCCATAAAACTTGAGCACAACAACTACTGGCCAAAATATATTCTGCCTCAATGGTTGATAATGCTACGCTATTTTGTTTCTCAGAAAACCATGAAATAAGCATATTTCCTAGAAATTGACAAGTACCAGAGGTACTCTTTCTATCTAAATTACAACCTTCATAATCCACATTCGAATAAGCATGCAAACTAAAGGATGAGTCTCTAGGATACCAAATACCCAATCTAGGAGTATCCCTAAGGTATCTAAAGATTATTTTAATGGCATATAAATGTAATTCCTTAGGACATGCTAGAAATCTAGCACACAAGCAAACACTAAACATAATATCTGATCTACTTGCGGTAAGATAAAACAATGAACCTATCATAGATCTATAAATTTTAAGATCAACACATTTACCTCCTTCATCTTTGTCAAGCTTTGTAGAAGTACTCATTGGAGTGGCTTGAGGTTTCACATTCTCTAGGCAAAACTTCTTGAGAATGTCCTTCATGTACTTTGCTTAATTGATGAAGATACTATCATTTCTTTGTTTGATTTGGATCCAAAAAATAATGAAAGCTCCCCCATCATGCTCATCTCGAACTCACCTTGCATTAACTTAGAAAATTCTTGATAAAAAGACTCGTTAGTAGAACCAAAAATAATATCATCAACATAAATTTGTACTACTAATATATCTTTGCCTTTTCTCATTATAAAAAGTGGTGCACCAACCTTCCTTTTGTTAAAACCTTTTTCAATAAGAAAACTATACAATCTTTGATACCATGCTTTAGGAGCTTGTTTCAAACCATATAAAGCTTTTGAAAGTTTAAAAACATGGTTTGGAAATTTTGGATCTTGAAAATTGGGAGGTTGTTCAACATACAATTCTTCATTTATAAAGTCATTTAGAAAAGCACTTTTTACATCCATTTGAAAAAGCTTGAATTCATGAAAGCATGAAAAATCATGTAACATCCTAATAGCTTCCATTATAGCTACTGGTGTATAGGTTTAATCAAAATCAATTTCTTCTTCTTAAGTGTAGCCTTTGAGCAACAAGTCTAGCCTTGTTTCTTACTATGTTACCACTCTCATCTAGTTTGTTTCTAGAAACTCATTTAGTACATATAGTAGATTTATTAGTAGGCCTATCAACTAATGCCCAAACATTACTTCTCTCAAATTGATTTAACTCTTCTTGTATAACCATAATCCAATAATCATTATTTAATGCTTCTTTGATATTCTTAGGCTTTATGCATGAGATAAATGCTATATAATTACATGTATTTCTATGAGAGGATCTATTGGTTACCCCTTTGGATGGATCACCCAAAATTGCACCACCTTTGACATAGTTGAATTCCCTTGGGTATGCGATCCCCCTTTCATCTAGAGATAGCTCCTATAAAGTTTCTTGAGGTGGATCTTATGGTTCAACCTTTGATGATTCTTAATCTACCTTTGATGATTGTCATTCACCATCATTGACATTTAAAATGCCTACATCATCATCACAAGAATTCTTCCCCGAAATAGGGTTATCATCGAAAATAACATGAATTGACTCTTCAACCGCTAAAGTTCTTTTATTAAATACTCGATAGGCTTTAGAGTTTAAAGAATATCCTAGAAAAACACCTCTATCACTTTTAGCATCAAATTTGCCAAGATTATCTTTTCCATTGTTTAAAACAAACACTTGGATCCAAAAGGATGAAAATAGCTAATGCTAGGTTTTTTATGTTTGAAAAGTTCATACGAGGTTTTTTAAAAGGGGTCTAATGATTACCAGGTTTATATTATAACAAGCGGTGTTTGTGGCTTCTGCCTAAAAATATTTTGGCAAATTGTTTTAACAAAACATGGTTCTAGCCATTTCTTATAAAGTTCTATTTTCCCTCTCAACAACCCTGTTTTGTTGAGGGGTGTGAGGCACAGAAAAAATATGGCTAATTCCAATAGATTTACAAAATCTTCAAAACCAAGATTTTGAAATTCAGCTCCATGGTCACTCGTAACATGTGAAATAGAGTAACCAACATTATTTTGGTTTGCTTTTTCAAATGTGATGAATTTTCTAAAGCTTCATCTTTAGTACTTAAAAAAACCCAATTAAATCTCAAGTAATCATCAACTAAAGCAAATGAATATTGTTTTCCACCCAAACTCATAGTTCTAATAGGGCAAAAAAGATCTATATGGATCAATTGTAATATCCTACTAGTTGATACATCATTATGGATTTAAAAGAAACTCTTTTGTGTTTGCCTTTAGCACATGCATCATAAACTTTATCTAGAGAAAAATTTATCTTAGTCAAACCACTACTAGATTATTAGAAATTAATTTTTCTAAACCACTCATGCTAGCATGCCCTAGTTTTCTATGTCACAACCAAGAATCATCATCATCTTTAGCAATATACGTTATAAACATGAATGTCATCTAAATGCACCATATAAATGTTTCCTATTCTATGACATATAAGCATAATCATATTAGATGTAATGTCAACAATTTTACAACTATTAGATCAAATATGACATTGAATCATTTGTCACATAGTTGGCTTATGCTTAATAAATTATGATTTAGACCGTTAATATGTAAAACATTTTCAATGAGAATGGAAGAGTTATTACCAATAGACCAATTCCTTCAATGTGGCCTTTGGATTTGTCGCCAAATGTCACCACTTCTCTACTTTTGGGATTTAGCTCTATGAAATGACCCTTGTCACCGGTCATGTGTCTTGAGTATCCACTATTAAGGTACACAAATTTGAACTTGCATTTTGAGCCTTGTAGCAATGATCCTCCCACAAAAATAGAATCACTTCTTGATTTTTGGTACCCAAATTCTTTTGGGTCCATAAGTATTAGCTCCCAAAATCTCTGGCCCCTTAGGGATTCATGTAGCAACAAGATCATGAATTTTAGTAGCTAGGAGTTCCATGGGAACCCAAACACTCCTAACAAATCTACCATTAGGGGATCTATGGGAGCATCTATGTTTGTAACCATTAAAGTTCCTCTTCATATAGTTGGGCTTTGAATTTCTCCCTTTTAAAAATATTTAGCTTCAACTTTGTTCAAAGAAGCTTTATGATCATCAACTTCTTTTTGATAATCATCATGGGCTTTTGAAAGTAATCCATGCAAGTCTTGGTTTTTCTTTTCAAGATCATTTATTTTGACTTGCATTTCATTTACTCTACTTTCAAGTTCCATATTGGTTTTAGAAATAGAGTCATTTTCATTTTTTAAATTTAAAATAGTCTTTTTGTTTTTCAAGATTAACTATTTGAATTCCAAAACCAACTCATAATAAACCTCTTGCAATTCATCATATGTTTCATGTAATTCATCAAATGTATAGTCAATTAAAGATGAATTAGAGGTTACCATGGGATCCTCCTCAAGTTCATGAGGCATAGGCTGGCTACCTCTTGTTCTTCCTCATTGGATGAGTCTTCATCACTCCAGGTAGCCATGTGGGCTTTGTGTTTTTTTCTTTCCAGAGCTTTTCTTCTTCTTGCACTCATATCAAATGATTTGATATTTGTCATTCTCTTTAGATTCATTCTTGGAGCCCTCTTTTCTTAAAAACCTTCTTCCTCTATTGGAATTCATGAATCTTGTGCATCTCTTGGCTAGCATGGTCATCTCTTCATCTTCCTCGTCACTGGAATCACTATATTCATTGATGGCTTTGAGAGAAACTTCAACTTTCTTCTTCTCTTCATCGTTTCTTTTTTGCCTCATCAACTCATGAGTTAGCAAAGACCCGATCAGCTCATCAAGCTTTAATGTCTTGAGGTTCTTTCCTTCTATGATGACGGTCTTCTTTGAATCCCATGAGTCAGGAAGAGAATAAATAAGCTTTCTTACACGCTTATATTCTGAAATAACCTCTCTATAACCCTTGAGCCTGTTTAGTATGACAAAGAATCCATCGAACATCGTCTTGATGTCTTCATTAGGATCCATCTTGAAGTTCTTGTAAATAAGATTTAGAAGACCAATCTAAGTCTCCTTCACATGGTTTGTACTTTCATGTGCAACTTCAAGTTCGTCCCATATCTCTTTGGCATTGGAACAATAAGACACCTTGGCATATTTATCCGGGCCAAGTGCACAAAAGAGGATGTGCATGGATTTAGCATTGAATTGCATATTCTTATTATCCTCATCATCTCATTCTCTTTTGCTCTTGAGAACATATATGTCGCCTTATTTTTTTTGAGGTAGAGATGGACCTTTAATCATTATATCCCATACAGAGTAGTCATTGGCTTGCAGAAACAACCTTATCTTATTCTTCTAATAGACATAGTTGGCTCCATTGAAATATGGAGGCTTAGAGATGGATTGAGACTCCTCCATGAAGTACTTTCTGAAACTTGAGGCGATGAATGACTTGATGATTGATTGAACACTCATTGGATCTCCTCAAAAGGATGTAAAGCCTTCAAAGGAGTCTATCTCTGATACCAATTGTTGAGTAGATCAATCTATCAATGTTGGCCAATAGGTGTGAATTGGCAATTTAAAAAATGGTAGGATCAAATTAAAAAAGAAATATAATTTGCGAAGAGATTTATAGTGGTTCAACTCCCTCAATGGAGTCTACATCCACTATCGTAGCTACCACACTAAGGATTTTACAAATTCACTGAGTTGTCTTTCATTTTTGGAGAAGAAGATAGCCTTACACAATTTAACTAGACTTATACCCTATAACCTAGTAAACCTTTTTCCCAAAAGTTAATACAAAGAAGCAAACTTAGAGAATCCTCACAAGGAAAGTGTTTTAAAAAAATTAGCTCACTAAAACCTCGATAAACTTGATTAAAAGAAAATACAAGTAATAGCTTTGAAGTGTATACAAGAAAAATATGGAAATGAAGCTCCTAAAACTTTGGATATTGCATGAATGTTGTTGTCTTGTTGTTGAAGAAGGTTTAGAGACTTGTTTTTATACATTCTCATTGATTTCTAACCTTTTGGGTAGTTGGGATATTGAATATAGCTGCTGAGGAGTGTTTTTCCCACAATAAATATTGTCTGGAAATTGTGGGTATCGGTACGTGAAGCCAGTATCAGTACCTGCCTAAAGAAGAAATCGTTAGTGTTACAGGGAGTACCAGTACGCTAGGTTACGTATCGGTACGGAGTAAGGGGTATTGGTACTCGAAAGGTCGTACCAGTAATGAAATTGTACACTAAAATTTTGGTGGAGCTTTGCTCATCGGTACGCTTGAGGCTGTACCGGTACTCACAGTGAAAAATATATGAACATTCAACAGAATGTATAGATAATGGGTTCACCGTACCGGTACTCACTATGTTAAAAAATTTCAAAGGCTCTAGGGCATATCAGTATGGGGTTTATAGTACCGGTACTGACATTGCATTCATAAAGGAAAAATTAAAAGTCCGTATTGGTACGCAAAGGGCCGTACCGATGCCCACTGACCAAAATGGTCTCTTTGAGTAACAAAACACTTAGAAAAAATTTGTGACTTGAAATTGTTGAGACATTTGATTTGATATAACTTAAATGAAAAATGTTTTTGGACTTAAACAAATTTGCAAAAGTATTTCAACAGTCCATTAACTTGAAAAATATGTTTGAAAGTTTTCCAAAGGGTTTTTGACATGTTTAAAATGATTTTAAGTAGCCAAAATGTCAAAATAGGCTCTGAGTACCGGTACAGTTTGACCCATACCAATATAAAAAAGTGCCTGTACTAGTACAGCTGAGTCGTGTACCGATACGCCCCTTTTTCCTTAACGGTCTGATTTTCTAGTAGCCAAAACTCGTACCGATACAGGCTTGGCCATACCGATATGCGAGGAGGTGTACCGATACACTTATTTAGTGTATCGATACCCAATGTTAGTTTTTCCCAATGACTTTTTTAGGCAAGTACCGATACACTTGAACGCGTACTGATACGCCCTGCTCCTAAGATTTGATTTACATTTGGGTCCCTAAGGGACTAATTTGTTTAAACAAAAAGGAAGGCATTGAAAAATAGATTCCTAAGGGAACTAAAATATTTTGGGACAAATTCCATTGGATCCAAAGCAATTTGGATACCAAAATATTTGTGATTGTCTTTTGTAAGTGTGCTTGAGCATTGATGAGCAAAGTCGAATTTTAGTAACTCTCGACACATAAGGGAGAATGACCCTTTAAGAAGGAAAGACTTAACATCCTACCGGTTCAAGTGGTAAAATTTAGTTTCATGCAATTGCTTGATCATGTTTTCCATGTCTAATTTTCATAATGTTTCAAGCATGTTTGTATGACTCCATGTTGTACCTAATTGCATATAGTTAGGGGGAGTCTCAAATTGCATGAGTTACATGTTTTTGGCCCTTTACGCTCATTTCTATGTCTATGGCCATTAACTTGTAATGTTTGGTTGAATTTGGTGAATATCATGCTTTCTATGTTTTAAATGATGTTTATTGAGAAGCATGTATAGCAATATGTCCAAAAGTATACCTAGGATCTCCTCAAGTCTTTGTATGAACTTAAGATCAAGTTGTAAGGCTTTTTGGGTTGATTTTTCTTCATATTTTCACCATTTCGTGCCTTCGGTACCGGTACCACCCATAACGTACCGAATACAACCTTCAACCAGTACCAATATGGTCGATACCGTGCCGGTACGCGTAGACAAATGGATAGTTTTGTTTCCCTTTTGCCATGCCTTGTATGTTTTTTGATATATCTTGATAAATGACATGTTTGATTTAATTTCTTGTATTTATTTTGATTTCTTTGAAATTCAATTTATTTCTCTTGAATTGTTGGACTAACAATTTTATTGATGCTTGATTAAGGGGAGCCATTTTTTATTCCTTCATGTTAAAATCTTTGGTCATTTCTCCATTGTTATTTTGAACCAACACTTGGTATTTTCTATCAATTGAACTTTCAACATTTAGTGTCTTAAGCTTTAATATGATTTCACACTTAGTTTTGAAATTATTTTTGATATGACAAAAAGGGGAGAGATAGTTTTGAAAAATTATATTCCAAAAAGAAAAAGGGAGAGCTTTAAATATTTTCTAAAAATATTCTCTTTTTCTAAAACAATTTTTCTAAGGGAGAGAAATTTTCAAAAATAAATTTTCAAGTGGTTTCGTTATATTAAAAAAGGGAGAGATTGTTGAGATATTTGATTTTGATATAACTTAAATGAAAAATGTTTTTGGACTTAAACAAATTTGCAAAAATATTTCAACATTCCATTAACTTGAAAAATATGTTTGAAACATTTCTCAAAGGGTTTTTGACATGTTTAAAATGATTTTAAATAGCCAAAATGTCAAAAACAGGCCCTGAGTACTGGTATAGTTTGACCCGTACCAACACTAAGAAGTGCCTGTACCGGTACAACAAAGTAGTGTACCGGTACGCCCCTTTGTCTCCAACGGTCTGATTTTCCAGTAGCTAAAACTCGTATCGGTACAAGCTTGGCCGTACCGATACGCGAGGAGGTGTACCGATAATCTTACATAGTGTACCGATACCTAGTGTTAATTTTGCCGAACAACTTTTTCTTCTTTGAGGCAGGTACCGATACACTTGCACGCGTACTGATACGCTCTGCTCCAGAAGTGCATTTAATGCTAGAAATAAAGTCCCTAATGCCTCTAAATCAACCCAACAGCTAGTAACGACCACAAAGTCCTTAGAGGGTTTAAAAGACCTCTTCAAGCAGCCGTGCAACAACAAGAAACAACTTGCCAATATTCATGTTTTGAGAAATCAAGTTTTGCGCTTAAGTTGTCATATTTCTTGTAGAAAACTCTAGTGAGCCAAATTGTCACATTTGCTCAAGTGTTTAGGTTTTGGGTGAGAGCTTAATATTGCAAACATATTTGCCTTGTGAGGTTTTCCTTTTGTTTGCCAATTTGTATTTTCTCTTTGAGAGAGATAGACAAGACTTTGAGGTATAAGTCTTGGTTTGTAACGGTTATCTCCTTGAGCCTAGAAAGGAAAGACAAATTAGTGGATTTGTGGAAAGGTAGACTTGGTTTAGAAGTCGAACCACTATAAATCCTTGTGTCAATTTTTAAATTTCCATTGCTTCCACCATTTCGACTCAAAGGCTAATTCACCCCCTATTGGAGGAATTCGGTTGATTGTTCGACCCTTCCAACAGAAATATATTGACTTATAAATAATTTTAGCTTTAAAGCATGCCAATTTTGTTCGAATGCTTGTCACTTGTGAGTAATTTCAATTTCCTTAAAAAATTATTTATTATCTTAAAAAACTTGTTATATCAAAATAAAAAACATAGGTTTAACATATATATTATTATAAAAAAATTAGGATACTTTTATTATTCATTTATTTATCAATATTAATTAAATCTTTATTAATCATTTTAAGTTTTAGAACTTTATCAAAACTTTCATGATGGTATTCAACGATCTACATGGATAATTAATATATATTTAGAAGAAGTTCATGTTAGAACCAAAACACAACTTAATATGAAATTCATCGCAAGATTTATCATGCAAAATCATCAAGAATAAAAATACTAGATTTGCGGATGCGTACCTAAATTCATTGATGGACATTTCACTAAATGTTTTGATCTTCCAAGAAGATATGTTTTCTCTTGTCGCAAAACTCTCTAATAGGAAGGAGAGGAATATAAGTTAATCTTTTTCTTGGGGACACAACCTCTTTATATAACTGATTATTAAATAAGCTTTTAAGTATTTACAATTCTACCCTTCATCAAATTATAAATATAACTTATGGTATCTACACTTTCATTTTCATGACACTTTAATATGTATGATACTTGTAACATAATTGGTCACTTAGTTTTGTATCACACTTTATATTAGCATCATACATTATAAATATGTGCTCACAATTGTAGATTTTAATCCAACAATCTCCCACTTGGGCAACATATGTTTCTTGATAAATATACAACCTTATGAGCTTAGAATTTGCTATCATATAATAGATATTCTATAACAATCTCGTCCATCAACTATATCCATGTAGGATCAAAGCAGTTTTGCTAACCTATCAATTGTCACATATACTAATATAATCAAATAACATAAATCAATCATGGATGTGTAGCATAGAAAATTTCGCGTAATGTGAACTAATCATGCATATTTTCAAATGGTCCTCCTAAGACTTAGTGAGATCAAACTTTATTGAAACTAGAGTTTGGATAAACCAATAGAACTTTATTTTTACAGAAAATAATCTTAATATATTTTTAAATTTTACTAATAAAAAATGTGTCTAAAACAAATGAGCATTTTAAAATTATAAGCTCTCACTAAAACTAAATATCCTTAAATGGAATTACAATCGCATGATTAGTGTGCTCATTAAAGACTTAGGGTGATAGTTTCTTAGTAGCACGTAATTATGGATTTTGTACCAACATGTTCTATAAATACATGACCACTCATAGTTTCCTTTAACAACTATGTAACATCTCAAAATCTGAGCTAGAAGATTCAGGTAAGTAATCAGGTCGATTTAAGAGTTATTTGAGAATTTAGCTAATTAATTGATTTTAGAAAAATTATTTGAGGTTTGGTAAATTGATTTTTGATTTGTGTAACGTGGTAAATAATTTTAGGGGTTTTTAACAGTTTTGTTAAATAATGGAATTTTGTTCGAATGACTTTAATTAAGTCAAATTGGTTTTAAATTGGATTGATGATTGTTTTGCAACTGTTTTAGTGACTAAAATAAAAAGGAATACAAGCTAAGAATCTTTAAGGAGCTATTGAAACATTTGGGTCTTTAATTACTATTGTCTTCATTTTTCAACAAAGTCTCACGACAGTTATTTTATTTTTGAAAGAAAAGAGTTTCATTTTCTCTCAAATCCTTTTGTCTTGAATTCTAAATGTTTTCTCAAATCTCTTGATTTCTAAATCTTCCTTAATTGATTTCATTCCTAGATTTATCTTTTACTTTAACAAATCAATTGGAATTTTCTCTCCATGGATTTCTTGATTCACGTCAATTAGGAGGAAGGTTTCTCCAATTCTTGTTTTCAATCAAATCACGATAATGTGATGTTTCTTATTAATATTCCATATGCTTTGTGTTCCTCGTTTTATATTTTAAGTTGTTTTCCATTGCTTTAATTTGAATCGAATGATTAAATTGGGTTTGAAGAGCTTAAATGGTGAAATCTTGATTTGTAATGTAAACCTAATTGATTTGGATGGGTTGTGTATTATTTTTATGGGCTAGAAGTAATCTAATCCTAATTTTATAAGGTTAATCCCATAATTAATTGAATTGGTTAAACTAAGTTAGGCGTTCTTGATGATTATTGGTTGTTTTGTGGTATTTGAGTTTCCTAATGTTAGCTACCATTTTAGAAGGAAGTTTGATAATATTTTTAGTTTATTTGGTTTAGAATTGCAGCTAGAATGGTTGATTAGAAGTTGGGAAGTGATGAAGCTTTAATCTTGTTGAATTTCGGCTAAGTTTCTGGAATTTTTGCAACATATTTTAATATGAAATTATGTTTTTATTGAGTTGTAGACATTTTGGAACCAACAGAAGTATAGCTCACTTTTAACGATATCGACAATTTCAGAAAGCTTTCAGCATCAAAGCGGAAGCATGTGGGCGAGTACAAACTTAAGTTTTGTTACCTCGTATGGTTTGAAATCATTTTTGGGGAGTTGAATAATAGCCTAGCGAACCACGTTGAACTCGAAAGTAAGTCGTTCTAAGTTTTGCTTTATTCACTTTAAACTATTCCATGAGGAATAGCGGTGTAAGATTTGTTTTGAAGATACTAACATGATGAGCTTACTGTTTTATGCAATATATTTGGTAATGCTATTTTTTTTTACAAGCATGAGAGTTCTATGAGTGTCGATATTCGTTTTCGATGTGTTTTGAACTAGTTACCATTGAGTAACGATGTTTGATAAATTCGTTTCCGTTTTGCATAATAAAACGGTAAGTATATTTGACTTAAATGGATATATTGGTTTGTGATATTGTAAATTTAAGATCGGATATAGTTGACATGCCATAGAATGAGTACTCAATAAGAAATTCTGAATTTTTCTGAAGGACTCGCTAGTCTAATTGATCAATCGTCACCATGTTCCCAAAGACTCGTTAGTCTAGCGATTTTGGATTCCAAAGACTTGTTAGTCTAGCAATGATTTATTGATTGTGAATCTCAAGGGCTAGTATGTCTATGAATCGTGAAACTTATTTGTATTTTTCGGGGGCGGGGACCTAAGCCCACATTTTAAAAGTTTGAGCCCTGTATCCGATGATTTTAATATGTTTGTTCGAGTCACAAGTAATAAATGCCAATATACCTTATTTTGTTAGGATATGTGTTGAGATATTTATTTTGATATAACAAAGTGAAAAATATTTTTAGACTTGAACAAATATTGCAAAAACAATTTAAAGTCCATTTAATTTGAAAAATATGTTTGAAAGCTTTTAAAAGTGTTTTTAACTCAAACATATATTTTCAAGTAATTTAATAGTCCCCAACGGCTAGTTTTCCAACGGATAGTTTTGAACGACTAGTTTTCTAACGGCTAGTTTTTCATTCCACACTATATATACAAGCCAAAGACACTTGAAGAAGAGAAGAGAACATATCCAAGCAAGATGATCAAGAGAATTTGAGTCTAAATCTTATTTCTTCATTTCTCTTGTACATAGTTTAGAGAGTGCTTCAATTGTATATCTTTTCACTCTTTCTTGTGAGCTCAATTGTGTAAACACCCACCTTGTGAGGTATTTAGTTTACCAAACAAACCTTGTAAAAGGGAGAGGTTCTAGTTTAGCCTTCGTAAAACTAGAGTGGTTCTATCTTAGCCAGTAAAAGATAGGGTTGTAAAGGTTTCCTCTTTAGCCTGTAAAAAAGGAAGAATTCATAGTGAATTGGTAAATCCTTAGTGGCGTGCTAAGGTAGTGGATGTAGACTCGGTTGATTAGTCGAACCACTCTAAAATCCTTGTGCAAATTGTCTATATTTTTATCAGTTATAGCCAATTCATCAAAGAGCGAAAATCAACCCTTTTGGCGGTTTTGGGAGATCAATTTGAGCGTGCTATGAGCCTTTCAATTGGTATCAGAGCCTCGTCTCCAGCGAATGGATAACATCTGTGAGTAAAGATCTTTTGCTCGAAGTCTACCGTTCAAGAAAATGGAAAGATTTGAAGAAGGCCGCTCTATCTCGTGTCCTCCGCTCTTCAAAGGAGAAGCATACTTTCAATGGAGCAAATGTCATGAAGTATTTCATCGAATCTCTCGATTTTGAGGTTTGGGATATCACTGAAGATGGTTATTTGGAAGCTCCTAAGAAGAAGAAGAAGCAAAAGAGTGCAAATGACACAAACGCAAACCTAAACGCCAAGGCCATGCACACTCTTCTTTGTGGCCTCAATGAAGACGTTTCCAAGAAAGTCTCCACATGCAAAAGTGCCAAAGAAATATGGGAGAAGCTTGAGAAACTCTATGGCAATAAGAAGGGAGAGAAGAAAGATGATGCTTCATCTTGTGCAAACCTCCTTTCATCATTAAAGGTGGATGGTGTTTTGGCTCTCGATGAGCCCAAGGTATCTTCTAACTCAAGTAAATTAAATTCATATACATTTGACGAGTTACAAGATGCTTTTGATGAATTATTTTTGGAATTTGAGACCATGAATTCCAAATTTAAGAAAATAATTTCTAAACTTGAATTTGAAGACGATTTTCTTTTGAAAACAAAGTTGGATTTTGAAAACCAAAATGAAAGTTTGAAAAATGATTTAGAGTTTTCAAAAACAAGCAATGGAGTTTTAGAAAAAGAAAATCTTGATTTGAAAGTTAAGCTTGAAAGCTTAACAAAAGAAAAATAAATTATTTTTAGTAATTCATCTTGTCACATAATGGCAAAATGCTCACATTGACAATATCATGGTCATTCATTACATATTTGTCCTATAAAGAAAAGAAAAACTTATAGGATTAGACAAGTATGGGTTCCTAAGGGAACTAGAGACATTGTGACTAATGTAATTGGATCCAAAGCAATTTGGATACCAAAAATCAAGTAAATGTCTTTTGTAGGTGTGTTGGAGCAATGATGATGACAACAAAGATATGGAAATACTCTGGTCACACAAATGAAGAAGATGTGTAGCCTCTATGCTAATTCTTTATTTGGTTATCTATTCTTTTATTTTTAAAGTCTTGGATAAAATGAATTTTATATGCTCTTAATTTGATTTTATCTTGAAATTCAATATCTTTTAAGTGTCAAGCATTTGAGCTAAATTTATTAAAATGGAACGCTTTGTTTAAGGGGGACCTTTTGATTAAAAAAAATCTTATCTCCGTTTTTATTTTACACCAACAATTAGTACTTCAATTTTTCAACATTTGGTGTTTTGAATTTAATTAAATTTCAAACTTTGTTTTGAAATTATTTTTGATATAACAAAAAGAGGAGAGATAGGTTTGAAAAATTCAATTTCAAAAGGAAAAAGGGAGAGTCTTAAACATTTTTCACAAATATTCTCTTTTTCTAAAATTATTTTCCTAAGGGGGAGCAATCTCAAAAATAAATTTTGAAATGTTTTCGTTATATCAAAAAGGGGGAGATTGTTGAGATATTTATTTTGAAATAAAAGAGTGAAAAATATTTTTGGACTTGAACAAATATTGCAAAAACAATTTAAAGTCCATTTAATTTGAAAAATATGTTTGAAAGCTTTTAAAAGTGTTTTTGACTCAAACATATATTTTCAAGTAATTTAAAATTCCCCAACGGCTAGTTTTCCAACATCTAGTTTTCCGACGGCTAGTTTTTAACGACTAATTTTCTAACGGCTAGTTTTTCATTCCAAACTATAAATACAAGCCAAAGACACTTGAAAAAGAGAAGAGAACATATCCAAGCTAGATGATCAAGAGAATTTGAGTCTAAATCTTATTTCTTCATTTCTCTTGTACATAGTTTAGAGAGTGCTTCAATTGTATATCTTTTCACTATTTCTTGTGAGCTCAATTGTGTAAACACCCACCTTGTGAGGTATTTAGTTTACCAAACAAACGTTGTAAAAGGGAGAGGTTCTAGTTTAGCCTTAGTAAAAACTAGAGTGGTTCTATCTTAGCCAGTAAAAGATAGGGTTGTAAAGGTTTCCTCTTTAGCCTGTAAAAAGGGAAAAATTCATAGTGAATTGGTAAATCCTTAGTCTAACCACTCTAAAGTCCTTGTACAAATTGTCTACATTTTTATCGGTTTTAGCCAATTCATCAAAGAGCGAAAACCAACCCTCTTGAAGGTTTCTGGAGATCTATTTGAGCGTGCTACGATCCTTTCAATATGTTATAAGGAAATATGATTTGATATGAATCTTTTATGAGCATATAAATTTTGTTTTTATCAAGTTTTGAAAGCAAACCTATGCTTAATTGTAGTTTATTGCGTTAATGAATGTTTTATTGCGAAACACTCACTAAACTATAAAAGCTTAGACTCATTTTATTTCATTAGTGATGAGGATTAAGCAACACCATGTTATTGATCGTGGCAAAGTGGTGTTACCAAGACAAGCAAGAAAATTCGAGTATGCATGTTTGGGTTGCAAACTTGTAATAAAACATTGTGGGCCATTTCATGTGGGGATTTATATTTTTTGAGTTTTAACTTCTTGATGTTGCTTATGGTTGATTTTGATTGATATTTTCCTATGTCTTGTTGTTTACCTTAAGCATGAGGGCACATTTTAGATAATTGGTCAATATTGGTTATGTCGTTATTATGATTGCTTGCCCATGTGTATAACATTATTTTGATCACGTGTGAGTGGTCATTGCAGGTTCTAGGCTTAGATCTCATGATATGACCATTTTTACATTTTGGTTTAACACATTTTGCATGTTTAGGATATTGCCTCTAGGTTCCTTATTCGTGCAAAATAAATGTTGTAATTTGAGATACAAGTGCATCATCATATGTCATTCTGATCATGTTTAGCATGTTAGAAATCATTTTTGGGGTTTCATATCGAAATTACATATTCGAATATGTAATTTCGTTTAATGGGTACCAGTACGCTTGACTGAGTACCGATACGACACCTCTTGTACCAGTATTAAAATGGACTACTAGAATCTTGGAAAAACTCATGTACTAATACGAGAACCCGTGTAGCGGTATGGTCGGTAAGTAAGTTCGGAGCTTGTCAGAAGTTTATTTTATTTCATTTTGGTCCCCTAACTTCCAAGTTTCAACTGAATGAGTTATCGTGCCCTGTTTTAGCTAATTTTTGACATGTAAACATGTTTATGATGGAATTACATTTGTGTAAGGTTAATTTGTGACACTCCTTACCCGACCAAGATGAAACAACTGAGCTAAGGAGGCCACATTTTACTACTTAGAAGATATACAAAATCCATACTTGAAAATTTCATTAATTTACTTACACTGATCAATTTTGTTATCCAAAAAGACATGAGGATAATTTAAAATAGATAAAGTCAATAAAATAAAACATAGCATGCATTCCATAATTTAGTTAAAAATCTATAACATCGTAAATCATAAAGTCAAAACCAAGTCTTAAAACATAACGTCGAAAGTCTGTTTACATATGAAAACCCAAGTTATAGTTACCCATACCGCTTTAACAAAATATGATGAACAATAGTCAGTACAACATACTACAACAAAACGTGATAAAGTTCGTCAATTCTCTAGTACCAACCAAGCCTAACGTCCGTTGCAATCTGAGAGGGGAAAAAAATAAAAGCATGAGCTATAGAGCCTAGTGTGTCATCATAGTGCAAACAAACAATAAGGCAATCATACAACCAACATATAAGACAAAACATATCATGATGTAATGAATCTAATGACGGCTAATAAATCCTAACTACCCAACTACTACTCACCAATAGTGAAGGCTCCCCTGAATCTCATTTCGACAACTCACCATCATATAGCGGATTTATCAAATGAATCACGAGAGATACCCGGCTTCAAAAGAATCTTAAAAAATAAATAGCTGGTTTATCAGATGAATCTGGAATAGATACCCTACTTCAAGAGAACCACAACAAATAGCGGTTTTAGCCCCCAAACTGGGACAACCGCACATAACTTCCTCCTACCTCCCAAACCCAATAATGGCATATCAAGTATAATGTATGCATGTCATAACATAATTCATGATATCATATTAAGTACAGAGCATATCAGGACTAGCCACATCAAAATTTAGATTTTTACATATATCATATCATGACGTAAATCATTGGGTTCAGATATGCTTATAATCATATAACTAAAAGAATGTTATTCAAACAAACATGTTATTTTCAATCAAGCACGAGGGCGATCCAATATAAATCGTACATAAGAACATAGCATAAATCAACAAGCATGCTTATCAAACAACATGGCATCATATCATTGATCAAGTCAAACATCATACAATATAGCACTAGTGTGAGGAACACACCTCTAGAAACTATAGCTAACGAGCTTCCTACTCGTGCTGCTTTCCATGATCAGTAGTTCCACTCGACCCTGCAACACTCGACCCTACAACACTCGACCATACAACAAATTTAAGATTAAAACCTTCACCACCAACACTTATGCCTAATTGATTTAACTAAAAGAATCAATACTCACACGTGACCCTAGTCATAGGAACCAGAGTAGATAAGATTACAGAAGGATCTGATCATGAGCGATCACCTTCAAAATATAAACGTAATTATCAGCACTCTAAACATGAACAAATCTTCTTAAACAACATATTTAGGGAAAAAAGGTAAGATTAGAGCTTTAGGATCGTAAAACGGATGATTTAGGCAAAATGGGTCGGGCTGAACTGGGTCGGGTCAGATCGGGTCAGGCCGGGTTAGGTTGGGTTAGACCGGGTTAAACTTGGGTTTGGCAAACTTGGGTCAAACTTGGGTCATTGGGTCAAACTTGGGTCATTGGGTCAAACTTGGGTTAAACTATGTTGGGTCCATGGTTTGGGTCACCTAAATGGGTCATTCGAATTGGGCTTAGGTTGGGTAGAGCCCAACAAAGATGGATAGTTAAAGAATTAAAATAAGGAAATAATGGGTAAAGGATATTGGGATTGTATTGGGTTTGGGCTAGGTTTAGAAAATTAGGGTTTTAGTATTATGATAGGTTAAACAAAAGATGGTTGGGGCTAGGGTAAGGGAGCGATGCCAGCAGCATTGGCAAGGGGAGGAGGACGGCGGTGATAAGGCCGAAAAATAGAAAAAAGAAAGGGAACAAACATAAGACGTGATTCAAAACAACCCTTACTCGAAAAGAATGACGGCAGCGTGTGGAGGAGGGAAAATAAGGCTCTCGGCCGAGGGTGATTTCGGCAAACGGTGGAACGGTGGGGCGCGTGGTTGGTATATTTAGAATGAGGACTATGAGAGGAAAAATATGGTGGTCTTTCATGCACCAAGGGACCTTGGAAACGATGGCGGTCAGCAAGGGTGGTCAAATGGTTTTTCTCTTTTTTTCTCAACAACGGTGGCCAAAACCGAATATGCAATGGTGGGGTTTTGTTAGGGACACTGAGACGAGCATTTTTGTGTAACTAGTGCCTCAAATGGTTTCAGTCGGTGGCGGAGTGGCTATAGCCGGAGAGGAAGTGATGGCGGCCGGAGATGGGGTGGTAGTGGCAAAAAATCGCAAAGGGGAGAGGATGGTTGATACAAAATGGCTAGGGTTGAATAAAATGGGTAAAATTTGGAGAAAAGTATGTATTTATACTCTAATATTAGGTTGGGCCAAAATAAGGTTCAGATATAAAAAGAGTGAAAAACTTGACAGATTTAGAGCCTTGTCTCAATGGCAAAAACATAGGATAAGGCTTGGAGTGCTGGAGCAACCCAGAGGGCAACTGGTCTTCTGCCTTAACTTGTTAGCACGTTAAGCACATGTTCACAAAGTCCAGTACATAACGCTTGAGTCCCTTCTACCAAAACCTCTCTCTAAGATCTCTATACATTTTGTTTCCTCCTGGGTGCATAGAATAAGGACTGTCATGAGCCTCTCGGAGAATGGTATGCCTCAACTCTGGATCCTTAAGAACATAACATCTACCTCGATAGAACATAACACCATCCTGATTGAAAGAAAAGTCGGTAGTGGCACCCTACTAAACCTCCTTTACTCGGTGCATCAAATACACGTCATTGGGCTGGCCTACCTTAATCTCGGCAGCCAAGGTAGGCTTAACTCGAAGCTCTGCCAACAAACTAGCATCATCAAATAAACTCATTTGGGCAAACAAAACTCTCAAATTAGATATCACGCTGCGACTCAAAGCATCCGTTACAATATTAGCCTTGTAACACCCCTTTCCCGTATCCATACACCGGGTACGAGTCAGAAATGTTACGACTTCTTTAATAAAAAATCAGGGTAATTTAAAATTTTTAGAAAAACTTCTCAATGGTCACCCATCCTCAAATTTCTCTAGCCCAAGCACGCTTAACTTTATTTAAAACTGACATAAATTATTTATTCGAGTTCTAATCATAAATCAATTATATTAGTATACAACTCATCACCAAAGGTTACTCTTAACCTTGAATCTTTCCAGAAACGCCAATTATATTGAAACCATAACGAACTTTAAAGGCCAATCACAACTCAAATAGGTTTAGCAAGTATACATGACACTATAATAATCAAACCTCAATTAGGATGTCATTACTGTGATTACTTGTTGAGCTTTCCAATATTGATGCAATGCTCTTCTTACTCTCATCTTGATTTACCTACGTGTGCACAATTAAACACACGCTAAGTACGAACTTAGTGAGGCAATAAAGGAAGCAATAACAATTATTTAAACTATATTCAATTTTATGGCTACATTTATATAGCATGATATATGCCAATGCATCAACTTTCACATTGCATTAGTAATTATTTACTATATGCCAATGTCATAAGATTTTCATGCTTGTCTGTTTATCATAATATGCCTTATATGCATAAATGCATCATGATCACTAGGTAAGTATAACATCATATTAATCATATATCAACATAATATAAACCAGATATAAATTTCTTACCGATATACTTGCCATATATTCTGAGAGTTCACATACTCCCTAACCTGTTTACCATTTATTATCCATTTATTTATAGCCCAAACTAAACTTTGAGGGCCCTGGGTACGCGATTCAAATATGCACCGAAGTGCTAATGGACATAAGGTCGTGCCCACCATCCGCACACTTATAAGGCTGTGCTAACCTCCCGATTTCCGCACGTTTATAAGGTCGTGCTAACCTTGCACTAAATGTCCTTTATATACACTATAGTGCTATCCCGGATACCCAAATATGCAGCGTGCTGCTGGACTCTATGGCATGCCAACTATACCCTGTCTCTCAATGACTTATTTGGGTATAATATCCGTATTTATTCCATCCATGGCAATGTAAATCAATATAATTTATCATTGGCAGTTCATACCCGAAATAACATTCATAGAATAACATCATTTATAACTAGTGATCCATGCATTTATATTCAATCTTTGACATATTTAAAATATGTCAATCATATGATCAATGACATAAATATCTTGCCAATATATAAACCAGGTAGACTTATCGCATGTCTTCCCAATGATGTATAAAACATCCATGTATCATGTTATATATGCAATGGACTCACCTGGGCCATTTATTAGCATGCCTCACTAAATTCTACTCGATCCTTTCCTTTATAGAACCTCGAACCTTCTTTGATTCGGACTTGACTTCAATAATCCCATGAATAAGATAAAATATTTGTTAGATTCAAATCTAACAATACCTTAACCATGCTATCTAATATAATCATTCGAGTATAAAATTTCCAAATATTTCTTCTTTCTTCCTTGTACTGTTCAAAAACTCATTATGGTCCTTAATGACCAATTTGAACTTTCAATAATTCTTCCGAGCTTGCTAACTAACATTTAAATACAAAATATTTCAAATTCCATTTTCTGACAGCTTGCTCTACCTTCAAAGATTTACTTATACCAGGCAGAATACATACTAGATCTTAATTTCCTTTCTAATGGGGAAACTAAATTCAATAATGGTTCTAACGGTATAAGCGACATAAATTAATAAAATCTACAAAAAATATGAAAAAATTACTGAATTCACGTCACAGATTGTCCAGGCAGAAAACTGCTCTGTAATTTTTCTAACCTATATTCGAATAAAAATTCATATCTTTTAACACGGTACTCGGAATCAGTTTCCTTTTGTTGGAAACGAAACTAGACTGACATACCTTTACATCGATATAAAATTCACCATCTAACCCTTTTTATAGAATTTATGGTGAATTTCTAAACTTACTGCTATAATTTAAATTCCAACATAACTTTCCATAAATAACTTCTAATTTACACCAAGTTCTCCTTATTTCTCTACTTGTCAATTTAGTCCCATCACTTTACTCCAAATGACTAAATGAAGCTTGTATTCATAATTTCTCTTTACATCCTTCATCAAAATAGGCTTAAACCTTTACTTCTCTAATTTCTCTTGATTTGTCAAAATGATCACTAAATTTCCAATATAAGGATTCAAGCTTCTTAACTTTACAAATTTGTCCTCAAATCAACATTACTACCTTAATTACATCATTTTAACTAAAAATCAGTTAAACTCCTTCTACATATCCTCTTTTCCGAATAGACCATTCAAGTTTGACAAATTATCAAAATAGTCACTAAAGCAATTAATCGTCGGTTTAGCATTTTAGCTTCATTTTAATTCTTAGCAAAAACTTATATAATCAATAAAAACTTATTAAATAAAAAACAACATCAGCCCCTAATATTAATCAATCAAACTGAATAGGTCTATAAAGATTTCCAAATTACTGATTTAGTCACTAGTTGAAATAACTAGATTTTCATCCTCCAAACATCAAATTCATGCTTCAATCTTCATAAAATCTATAAATACTCTTAAAATTTCAGATTTAAACACCAGCCCGTAACCTTTAAATGCTGGACGAAATAGTCCCTTAACTTTATACATCAATCCAATTTAGTCCTAAGTATGGAAACAAAATAAAATCAAACATAGTTTCTAAAATCTTCAAAATTCACATAACCCTAATTTCTTCCTCATATCAAATCCCATCAACCAAGCAAGCATTATATGAATTATTTACATCAAAAGATAGAGCTCATAGAGTAGAACAACTTTGTAGTTCGAAATATTACCTTAAAACCGAGATTTGGGGCTTAAATCGAGCTTGGAAAATTTTCTTCTTCTTTCCCCTCTTTCTCCATGGTTCAAGGATGGAAAACGTGAACATTTGTTAATCTTTTAACTATTTATAACTATTAAATGAATTTTAAATTCATTTAAATAGTAAAATTACCAATTTAACCTTTAAATCCAATGGCTAATTTAATATCATCTAAAATAAAGGGCAAAGATTAAATCCATTTATATTTCATCTTCCAAAAACGTCCACAACATTTCAAAAATATTTCAAAATTGCCATCCTTGCCAAATGACAAATTTGCCCTCCAACTAGTCTTTATTTACTAGTTTGTTTTAAAATTGCCATTCCATTATAATCTAACTAAATTAGTTCCTTCTCAACTGGCCACTATTCCATTAATATCATTTTATGATTTTCCATGGCTTATGGAACAACCTCTGAAATTTAAATTCAATCTGATTTCCCAATATTCACAAAATACTTCTACTACAATTTTACCTTTACCGAGCTATCAGATCTATTTTGAAAATTCTATATTTCCATAATGTTCCTCATATCATCATCCTTCATCCAATGATCTAGATTTAATCTTGAGTTAATAATTTACCAACTTTGCCCTTGTGATTCTCCAAAATTATGATCTTGCCATTTTTCATTCCAACGGTTCATATTTAGCATGGAAAATCAACTTAAATCCAAGGGTTCATATTCTTCCAACACAAAGAAAATATCTTATACATGTAAAATGACATAATCAACCTTGGCTTATCATCCTTCAAAATATCTTGGATATTCGATTCGATCCGATTATCCGAATATTTTTCTGAACTTTATCACTTTATAGCCATTAATACAAACTCCGTAAGAAAAAATCGGGTAACACGAAAACGTCATTCTTGGGGGTAAACTATTCATTTATAGGGTTAAAATACACAACTTTTGAAAATTACACTTTGGTCCCTAAACTTTTCCAAAGTTTACACTTTAGCCACAAAACTTTCAAAATTTACATTTTGGTCACTAGAAAAAAATTGGGATATTACAATTCTTCCCTTTAAGAAAATTCGTCCTCAAATTTTCAACACATTCCTGGTTGAAAAATAATGAGGAAACTATTTTCTCAAATCCTTTTCTTTTTCCCATATCGCTTTTTGACTTCATAATTTCACCAAAGAACTTTAACAAGCGAGATCATCTTACTTCTTAGTCCTTTGACTTCATGTGCCAAAATCTTTACCAATTCTTCCTCATAAATCAAATCCGATTGAATCTCTATTCCTTCCAAGGTAATGATATGTAAAGGATCTGATCGATACTTCTTGAGCATTGATACATGGAATACATTGTAAATCTTGTCCATTTCCGGAGGTAAGGGTAACTAATAAACCAACGGATCAACTCTTTTAACAATCTTATAAGGCGCAATAAATCTCGAACTCAACTTCCCTTTTTGCCCAAACCATAACACCTTCTTCTAAGGTGAAACTTTTACGGAATACTTTATCCTTAACTTCATATAAATATCTTTTCTTTCAAGATCAACAGATAATATCCATCATTCTAAATCAATTTTAGATTGCTTCGAACCATTCTTACTTTATTCTCCATATCCTGAACTGAATCAAATCAAATTCAATAACCTCTTAGTTTTCTTTTCATCATCATCTGGAATATAAATTACCTCTTGATAACATGAACATCCTTTAGACTTAACACCGAAATCTTAAATTTTCCATTTTCATCTTACTGAATTCCTTCCAAACATATCTTATCTTTCATCTGTAAATCTTTGATCCGATTTGTCAAAGTAGATTTGAGCTGAAGCTATGTAATCAATATACTATTTTCTTCCAAGGGTAATTGGGAATTTAATTCTTATAAGCCAAAGAATGACTTTTGGCTAAGTACATCAACCACTATATTAGCCTTATTACATCAATACATATCCCAACTTTTTATGGGACGTATTATTGAATACGGTAGAATCCTTACTAGATTCATATTGCACTGATATTAGTGCTACTATCAAATCTTCTTTTACTGGTAATAATATAATCGTAATTTAATCTTAGAGGAATATTACTGCTTCTTTGACTAACCTCACTGGAGCTTTCCAGCATGATATACCAAGTCGTATAAAACCTCAATCTAACGACCCTTGCAACTAGGTCTTTAGCTTTCTCAATATAGTAAAAGTCTTTATGTAGAGTATAATCAATATAGTTCCAATATTGGATTAAATCCAATCTTAAACTTAGCCTCTCGATTAAGCATCAAGCCTAATGGATCCTCTTGGGCAACCCAGTTAAATCTTACAAACAATAGGAATACTCTCCCAACTTACCCTTGATGCTCGGTATCCATAGCTTAAGTTAAATAGTCTTCACATTGGTAACAAATTCTAATAAAAACTCTGCATGCTCATGCATGCCAATTATTACAACACTCACATGATTGGTTTTGTGGTTTTCTTGAATCTCCAACATTAATTATAAATGTCAGAGAGTTCTTAATTTTCCTTGTCTTGATCTCTTAGCAGAACTATGTAATAAATTTAGCCTGATATATTTGCCGGGAATCCTCACCACTTTTTAGAAGTGGGAAAATGCATAATGATTCACTATTCCCTCTTTACGAGCTGTGACCTTTGTTTAGATATTTTCTCATTCTAAACCCTTTGCATTGCATTTGGCATAATTTACTGCTTCATAGAATTTTGAAATACATAGGACAGTCAGTACTTCTTTGTACCTGACTCTATCCCTCTATGAGCTGTCATAACATGCTCTCTTTCTATCTGTAGGAAGCAGTTTAGAAGCAAATCAGCCTAGTTTATTAAACTTGCACTCATATCTGTAATAATCCAATTGCCCAAATTAAGATGCAAGAACTCCGTTGCATCTCTAAGATAAGCTGTGTTACGGAACCCTCAAAGAAAGAACTTCTAGCTAACAGACTTTTGAGTATGTGCCATAACATTACTTTATCAAATACGGGTTTAATCCTTTCAGATGAAATACTATTTTATTTTTAGTCTCCTCTGATCATCAATACAAAGTTCCTTCAACATAACTTTTATATCCTTAAACCATAAATTAACAATCATAGGATCTCCATTAATATCTCTCTAAAAATCTAGTATGCCAGAACTCTCAATTATTTTGCTATCGGTGCCTAAGTAGGCTGAGTTATGATCACATCTAATGTCTAGAAGAAAAGCTCTTAATCCAGAACATGCATATCATGCTACTTTGGTGCCTCTGCACCATGCTAAGCTGAGGGTAGAATATTATCATTAACCTTATTATGCTCGTGAATCTCTTATTGATTCACTCGCCTAAATACCTTACACGACTCTTTTACCCTCACACATTGAAATTTAATATTATTATCATAATGAAGTGAGCAATTGCATCCATTAAAACAAGTAAAATCATCAGTAATTTTGCCATCCTAGTGGCATGTATACACTTTTGACCTTTATCGTACTTCGTTTAACTCCAGAACCGCCTAAACCTATAGCCCTAATACCAATAAATGTAACACCCCTTTCCCGTATCCGTATACCGGGTACGAGTCGTAAATGTTATGACTTCTTTAATAAAAAATTAGGGTAATTTAAAATTTTAGAAAAACTTCTCAATGGTCACCCATCCTCAAATTTCTCTAGCCCAAGCATGCTTAACTTTATTTAAAATGACATAAATTATTTATTCGAGTTCCAATCATAAATTAATTATCTTAGTATGCAACTCATCACCAAAGGTTATTCTTAACCTTGAATCTTTCCAGAAACGCCAATTATCTTGAAACCATAATGAACTTTAAAGGCCAATCACAAATCAAATAGGTTTAGCAAGTATACATGCCACTATAATAATCAAACCTCAATTAGGATTTCATTACTGTGATTACCTGTTGAGCTTTCCAATATTGCTGCAATGCTTCTTACTCTCACCTTGATTTACCTACGTGTGCACAATTAAACACACGCTAAGTACGAACTTAGTGAGGCAATAAAGGAAGTAATAACAATTATTTAAATTATATTCAATTTCATGGCTACATTTATATAGCATGATATATGCCAATGCATCAACTTTCACATTGCATTAGTAATTATTTACTATATGCCAATGTCATAAGATTTTCATGCTTGTCCGTTTATCATAATATGCCTTATATGCATAAATGCATCATGATCACTAGGTAAGTATACCATCATATTAATCATATATCAACATAATATAAACCAGATATAAATTTCTTAATCATAAGGCCATGCTAACCATGCACTAAATTTCCTTTATATACACTATAGTGCTATCGCGGATACCCGAATATGCAGCGTGCTGCTGGACTCTATGGCATGCCATCTATACCCTGTCCCTCAATGACTTATTTGGGCATAATTTTTGTATTTATTCCATCCATGATAATGTATATCAATATAATTTATCATTGGCAGTTCATACTCGAAATAACATTCATAGAATAACATCATATATAACTAGTGATCCATGCATTTATATTCAATCTTTGACATATTTAAAATATGTCAATCATATGATCAATGACATAAATATCATGCCAATATATAAACCTGGTAGACTTATCACAAGTCTTCCCAATGATGTATAAAACATCCATGTATGATGTTATGTATGCATTGCACTCACCTGAGCCATTTATTAGCATGCCCCACTAAATTCTACCCGATCCTTTCCTTTATAGAACCTCGAACCTTCTTTGTTTCGGACTTGACTTCATTAATCACATGAATAAGATAAAATATTTGTTAGATTCAAATCTAACAATACCTTAACCATGTTGTCTGATATAATCATTCGAGTATAAAATTTCCAAATATTTTTCCTTTCTTCCTTGTACTGTTCAAAAACCCATTATGATCCTTAGTGACCAATTTGAACTTCCAATAATTCTTCCGAGCTTGCTAACTAACATTTAAATACAAAATGTTTCAAATTCCATTTTCTGACAACTTGAGCTACCTTCAAAGATTTACTTATACCCGGCAGAATACATACTGGATCTTAATTTCCTTTCTACTGGAGAAACTAAATTTGATAACGGTTCTAACGGTATAAGCCACATAAATTAATAAAATCTAAAACAATTATGAAAAAATCACTAAATTCACGTCACAGATTGTCCAGGTAGAAAACTGCTCTATAATTTTTTTGACCTTCATTCGAATAAAAATTCATATCTTTTAACACGATACTCGGAATTAGTTTCCGTTTGTTGGAAACAAAACAAGACTGACATACCTTTATATTGATATAAAATTCACCATCTAACCCTTTTTGTAGATTTTATGGTGAATTTCTAAACTTACTGCCATAATTTAAATTCCAACATAACTTTCCATAAATAACTTCTAAATTACACCAACTTCTCCTTATTTCTCTACTTGTCTATTTAGTCCCATCACTTTACTCCAAATGACTAAATGAAGCTTGTATTCATAAGTTCTCATTACATCCTTCATCAAAATAGGCTTAAACCTTTACTTCTCTAATTTCTCTTGATTTGTCAAAATGATCACCAAATTTCCAATATACGGATTCAAGCTTCTTAACTTTACAAATTAGTCCTCAAATCAACATTACTACCTTAATTCCATCATTTTAAATAAAAATCAGGTTTACTCCTTCTACATATCCTCTTTGCCGAATAAACCATTCAAGTTTGACAAATTGTCAAAATAGTCACTAAAGCAATTAATCGTTGGTTTAGCATTATAACTTCATTTTCATTCTTAGCAAAACCTTATACAATCAACAAAAACTTATTAAATACAAAACAACATCAGCCCTTAATATTAATCAATCAAACCAAATAGGTCCATAAAGATTTCCAAATTACCGATTTAGTCACTAGTTGAAATAACTAGATTTTCATCCTCCAAACATCAAATTCTAGCTTCAATCTTCATCAAATCAATAAATACTCTTAAAATTTCAGATTTAAACACCATCCCATAACCTTTAAATGCTGGATGAAATAGTCCCTTAACTCTATACATCAATCCAATTTAGTCCTAAGCATGGAAACAACTTAAAATCAAACATAGTTTCTTAAATCTTCAAAATTCCAAAAATTCACATAACACTAATTTCTTCCTCATATCAAATATCATCAAACAAGCAAGTATTCTATGAATTATTTTCATCAAAAGATAGAACTCGGAGAGTAGAACAACTTTGTAGTTCGGAAGATTACCTTAAAACCGAGATTTAGGGCTTAAATCGAGCTTGGAAAATTTTCTTCTTATTTCCTCTCTTTCTCCATGGTTCAAGGATGGAAAAGATGAACATTTGTTCATCTTTTTAACTATTTGTAAGTATTAAATGAATTTTAAATTTATTTAAATAGTGAAATTACCAATTTAGCCTTTAAATCCAATGCCTAATTTAATATCATCTAAAATCAAGGGACAAGATTAAATCCATTTATATTTCATCTTCCAAAAAGTCCTCAAAATTTCAAAAATATTTCAAAATTGCCATCCTTGCCAAATGACCAATTTGCCCTCTAACTAGTCTTTATTTACTAGTTTGTTTCAAAATTGCCGTTCCATTATAATCGAACTAAATTAGTTCCTTCTCAACCAGAAACTATTCCATAAATATCATTTTATGATTTTCCATGGCTTATGGAACAACCTCTGAACTTTCAATTCAATCTGATTTCCCAATATTCACAAAATACTTCTACTACGATTTTACCTTTACCGAGCTATCAAATCTATTCCGAAAATTATATCTTTCCATAATGTTCCTCATATCATCATCCTTCATCCAATGATCTATATTTAATCTTGAGTTAATAATTTACCAACTTTGCCCTTGTGATTTTCCAAAATTACGATCTTGCCATTTTTCATTCCAAGGGTTCATATTTAGCATGGAAAATCAACTTAAATCCAAGGGTTCATATTCTTCCAACACAAAGAAAATATCTTGACATGTAAAATGACATAATCAAACTTGGCTTATCATCCTTCAAAATATCATAGATATTCGATTCGATCCGATTATCCGAATATTTTTTTGAACTTTATCGCTTTATAGCCATTAATACAAACTCCGTATGAAAAATTCGGGTAACATGAAAACATCATTCTTGGGGGTAAACTATTCATTTACGGGGTTAAAATACACAACTTTTGAGAATTACCCCTTGGTCCCAAAACTTTTCTAAAGTTTATACTTTAGCCACAAAACTTTCAAAATTTACATTTTGGTCACTAGCCAAAAATTGGGATATTACAAGCCTTGCCCAGATGATACTCGATCTCAAAATCATAATCTTTGAGTAACTATAACCATCGATGTTGCCTCAAATTAAGCTCTTTTTGGGAGAGCAAATACTTTAAACTCTTGTGGTCGGTGAAGGTATAACACATTTATCCATAGAGATAGTGTCTCCAAATATTTAGCGCAAAAACCACCACAGCTAACTCAAGATCATGGGTATGATAGTTACGCTCATACGGCTTAAGTTGTCTAGATGCATAAGCGACAACCTTCCCATCTTGCATCAATACACATCCCAAACCGGTGTGCGAAGCATCACTAAAGAATGTGTAATCCTTCCTAGACTCAGGTTGGATCAAAACTGGAGCTTCGATCAATTCCGCTTCAGCCTCTCAAAACTAGACTATTGATCCTCAGACCATACAAAAGGGACATTTTCCTCAAAAGTTTTGTCATAGGGGCTGCCAAAATGGAGAAACCTTCGACTAATCTCTAATAATAACTTGCCAAACCCAAGAAGCTACGAATTTTTGATACATCCTTGGGTTGCTTCCAACTGACAATTGCCTCAATCTTCTTCAGGTCCACTCAAATACGATCAGCTGGAACAATGTGCCCCAAAAATACAACCTCTCTAAGCCAGAACACACACTTGCTGAACTTAGCAAATAGCTTGTGCTCCCTCAAGGTCTAAAGAACAATCCTCAAGTGATTCTCATGCTCCAACTCTGTAACACCATCAACGTATATTCGATATTCGAATACAGATTAAAGATGTTACTAATTGATTTACACTGATTTTCAGACTTGTAATTTTTTTTTTCATTTGATGCAAAACTAATTTGATTAAACAACCTTTTCTCAGTTTTCATTAAATTACAAATCTATCTAGAGTCACCTAGTTTCGACCCTGAATTGGTTTATAAAATACTTTAAGTAGTTATTAAAATGAAAATATAATTCAGGGTGAAAACTATGTGTGCTGTTTAGACCCTTTCTTGATTTTAAAATCACTACGCGATAAACGACCAACTAAGTTTAAAATTGTTTGAAGCATCTTTTCTAATATTCTTAATTCCTCAAACTAAGTCATGTTTCTAGATCATACATCTACATTAACTTATAAGTAGAGTACAAAAATTTAGACATACAAAATAGCTACTTATTTAATATCTAATAATGCCCCACTAGACTAGGATGTGGGGATACTTATTGATAATGCAGGCTAACTTGATCCAATGATGTGCAGCTCCTCCTCCACTATCTAGTCCGAAGTACCTATGTGTGATACGAAACACACGCTAAGTATAACTTAGTGAGGCATAATCATAATATAAAACAATGATTATAAATAACACAACCCTGCAAAATGGAAAGCGATTTCCAATTGCAGTTGATAACATTTTATCATGCATAGAACTACCTTACATGTATAGTTCATTAAACCAATATAATATTCAAATCATAGGATTCGATCTGTAATACCCTAAAATGTACAAGTTTGATTAAGGTTCATTTATTACTAAGATAATAGCTTAAAAGCTAACTTAGTGACTAAAATGACAAAAATGCAAAAGTTATGATTTCTTTAATTATGGGTTTTGGAAAGGAAATTTCTAAGGTTTAAAGGTATCATGTGATAGATAGTGAATTGAATAAGGTATTATTAAAGTTTGGTTGAATTTCAAGGAAAATTGGAATGGGAATTGAAGTTTAAAATGTTAGTGACCAAAATGTAATTTTTGAAAATTTTATGGCTAAAGTATAAACTTTGGAAAAGTTTGGGGACTAAATTTGTAATTTCCTAAATGTTAAGGGTTTTTATTTCATAAATAAATAGATCACCTAAGGGTGTGGATCGAATGTGAAGATTTTGGTTCGATCTGATATTTCGATTATTGGGAAAATCGCAGTTAAAGTTTAAGTGGAATTCGAATACCCGGATCGAACTGGAAAATTTTGAAATTTTGCCATATGATAGAGAGAGGTTATAAAAGTCATTTCCAATTGTTGGAAATATTTTTAGTTTGATTCAAGATGAATCCTACAGTTTATTTTTGAATAAAGGATTATTTATCGGTATATTGGATCGAATGAAAATTTTGGAGACTGATCCAAAAGCTATGGAAAAGTCATAAAATGTTATTTTATGAATATTTTATTAGTTTGGTTGAATTCTAACTAGATTTAGTTAGATTTTAATGGAATGGCAATTTATAAACAAACTAGTAAATAAAGACTAGTTGGAGGGCAAATTGGTCATTTGGCCCCAATGGCAATTTTGAAATATTTAAAAAGTTATAAGGGCAATTTTGGAAATAGGAAATGGAACATTAAATCTTGGCCCTTGATTGATGATAAGATCAATCTCAACCATTGGATAAAAGGGGCAAAATTGTAATTTCATTATTAAATGAATTTAATATTCATTTAATAGATATATGTTTAAAATAATGGTTGAACAAAATGTTCATCTTTTCCAGACTTGAAACGTGGAGAAAGAGGGGAAAGAAGAAGAAAATTTTCCAAGCTCGATTTAAGCCCCGAAACTCGGTTTCCAGGTAATCTCTTCAACTACAAAGTTGTTCTACTCTTCAAGCTCTCTCTTTTGATATCAATAATTCATAGAATACATGCATGGTTGATGAGAATTTTCATGAGAAAGAAATTAGGGTTATAGATCAAATTGGGGCTTTTGAGATTTTATGATTCCATGATTGAATTCAAGTTAGAATTAAGCTAGTATGATGTTAAAATCATGATATTGAGTTGGGATTTAAGTTTTGCATGTTTTGATTTTTATGAAGATGATTAGGGTTTATGGATTCAAGTTTAATTTAGGGTTTGTAATGTTGAAATAATGATCTAGTAAGCTTGAGTTGTTGTTTGGAAGTAAAACCCTAAGTTAAATTATGTAGGGACCATTTCGGCAAATTGAAAAGTTGAAGGACCAAATATGAGTTTTTAGAATTTGGAGTGTATTTATGTTATTAATGATGTTAGAGACAATAAAATAAAGTTAGAATGCTAAATTGATGTTGAATTGAATTAGTGACCATTCTGACAATTTGTCAAAGTTAAGTGACCAAATCAAAATTGAAGTTTTGTATGGGGGCTAAACCTGATTTTTTAGTTGTAATGATGGAATTAAGGTAGTAATGTTGAATTGAGGACTAATTTGCAAAGTTAAGAAGCTTGAATCCTTATCTTTGCATTTTAATGACTATTTCGGTAAAGAAGGAAAATTAAGGAGAATTGTTGTGAATAATTATTTGATGAAGAAGGTCATAAGATGGTGGGTTAAAGCAAGTAATTGGACTAAATTGAAAAGTAGAGAAGTAAGGAGAAGTTAGTATAAAAGTTGAAGTTGTTTATGAAAGTTGTGTAGAAAAACTGGTTTATGGCAGTAAATTTGAAAATTCACCATAAATTCTAAAACAATGGTTAGATAGTGAATTTTATATTGATTTAAAGATTTGTTCATCTAGTTTCGTGTCCAACAAACAGAATCTGATTTCGAGTCCCGAGTCAAAAGATATAAATTTTTAAGTGACGAAAGTTCAGAAAATAGAACACCAGTCTGTTCTGAATTTCAGCACTGTAACTGACTTTGAAAATTCGCCATAAATCATACAAGTTGAATTTGGGCTATTAATTTATATGGTTGAAAAGCTTATCAAATCTAGTTTCTTTCAGAACAAATGGAGTCGAATTATGAGATATATATTATTTTATAAAAATATTTCTTCGAAGGTACTGCAAACTGCCAGAAAATGAGAATTGATACACTTTGTATCTAAGGTTGATTAGTAAGCTTGAAAGGGGTTAATGGAAGTTCAAAGTGGTCACTAAGGACCGTAATGAATTTTCGAACAATACAAGGAAGAAAGGAAAATGTTTGGAGATTTTGTATTCGAATGATTAATTTGGACAATATGTCTAAGATATTGTTAGATTGGGATCTAACAAATATTTTACTTATTTGAATTATGAAGTTAAGTTCGAATCAAGGGAGGTTTGAGGTACAATGAAGGAAAGGATCAAAGAGGACTTAGTGAGGCATACTAATAAATGGCCCAGGTGAGTGCAATGCATACATAACATTATACATGGATGTTTCATGCATCACCGGTAGGACTTGCGATGAGTCTACCTGGTTTATATATTGTCATGATATTTATGTCATTGATCATATATTTGACATATTTTAAATATGTAAAAGATTGAAAATAGATGCATTGATCACTAGTTATTGATGATGGTATAATATGAATGTTATTTTGGCTATGAACTGTTAAATGTTGATATATATTGATATATGTTGTCATTGATGACTTAAATGATGAAATAAAGCCCAATGTATGATATAGAGGTTCGATGGTATAGTTGGATATCCATAGGGTCATAAACAACTGTATAAATATTATAAGCACTTCAGGTAAAGTGCAAATATTATAAATACTCATTGAGGAGTATACTCATGCATGGTTTGAGTATACAAACTTACTACGGGCGCTAAACACTTTGGTGTAATTTCATAAAAACTCAATAAGGGATATATTGTATACTCCGGTAAGTATACAGAAGCACTTCGGTGCTAAGCACTCCTGGTAGAGTGCAAATAATAGCATACTCAAGAAAGGTTGGGTATGGGGGGATGACTCGTGTACATAGAATCTCTTAATTCGATACCTTGGGCTAAATAAATTGAAAAAAATAAAAAAGAAACAGGAAGATAAGCTTGAAATCTTGCAGATAGAAATAGGAAAAAGGTATTAGTAAGCATTGAAAGCTTACGGATGGAATGGCAAAAGTATTGGTAAGATCTAATCTTATCACTTTGATATACATATTTATTTATGTTAACGAGCATATAATGGTGAGGTGATCATAGACATTGTTAATCATTAATATTGATATTATGACAATTGCACTTGAATTCGAATTATTGCCTCACTAAGTAAATACTTAGCGTGTAACTGTTTTACATGTAAGAAAGAAGAAATGGTTGGAGTAAAGGGCATAAACGGACATCATCAATCAATAACAGGTATATCAGTATTAGTAAGATACCTTTTGACAATGTTTGATATTTACTAGTTGGCATGTATATTTAAATGATATGCTTGCTCTAATAGAATTTGTATTTTATATGGTATCTGGACAAATTTTAAGTTAGGCAGTTTCATTAATTATATAAAGTCAAATTAAATTAATAGGTTGCTGCCTGAAATTAAACTCGATTTGAAGATTAAAATATTATGTTTGAACTATACGCGATTAACTACATTTGTAAATAGAAACTACATATATTGTAATATTTTTAGAAGAATCAAAATTTTTACCGAGTTACAAATGTAGAGGGTTTTACAAATGTTTTGTGATATCTCTGACTTGTATTCAGCTTTGAATACGAGAAAGGGGATTACATTTATTGGTATCAGAGCTGCAGGTTTAGCCGATTCTCGGCCTAAATGGAAGTGATTTTATGTTAAAAAGAGTATACATGCCACTAGGATATCAATATTACTGATATGATGTTTTTATGATTTGATTGATGTCGCTCCTTACTAATGTAAATTGGGAGGAATTATAAGAAATATTTGAGTCAAGAAAGCGTGATGAACTGATAAATTGGAAGCTTTGGAAGGAATCAAGAGTAGTAACAATAAGGTTAATGATAACCCTTCGGATAAATCAGAACAAGAAAGGGGCACTGGTACAACAAGGAGTGCCTATGCCGGATTAAGGAATTAAAAAGTTCGAGAACACCTGAATTGAAAGGAAAAATAGATTAAGGTCCATTGATTGTTGATTTATAACTGAATAACCTAAGGATTACACTGGACGAATTCCACTGTTTGGATAATGAGAAATTGGATGGAGTTGTATTGCTACTCCGATGTTAAGTTAAAGCTGGGGAAACATTTGAAATTGCTACGCAGCTAGGATTGCACATATCAGTCCGAGTTTATAACATTAGGACGGATAAAGATTGGGAGGATTCGAAAATCATAGAAGGTACATCTCATCTTTTTGGATAAACTTGTATTGATGTTGATGGGTCCTAGCTTTACACATTCGTATATAAGTACGAAGTTGAATGGTGAAGGAGATATCCTTTTAGAACCCATTTCAAGTAATATAGCGGTCATAAATTTTTTGGGTTGTAATCTAAGGGCAAGCGGAACATTGGAATTGCTCAATAAAAATATAAGAAATAGAGTTCTCGATAAATTTAATGAAATTATCTTTCGAGGAGTTTAAGATGATGGTGGGCATAAATTGGTTACCTTCCTATCAAGTCATGATGAATTGTCGCATAAAGCGATTAGTATTAAAAAAACACGGAAGGTACAAAAATAGTAGTAGTTGATAAAAGGGTAAATCCCTTTTCCAATGTAATTTTAGTTGTTTTATTAAAGAAATTGTTGTTATATGGTTGTTAAGTTTTCTTAGCAAATGTAGTGGATACTCGGGTTGTTGAAGTTAAATTGGAAAATAACCCGACTGTCCAAAAATATCCGAATGTATTCCCAGATGGGTTACTCGGAATTACCTCTAGATTGAGAGGTGAAATTCAAAATAAAGATGATACCAAGCATTGATCCTAAATTAATAGCCCCGTATAAAATGGCTTTGACCGAACTTCGGGATTTAAAGGTACAATTACAAGGAATGTTAGGTCGAGGTTTTATAAAGCCTAGTGTGCCACCTTGGGGTGCACTAGCGTATTTGTGGAAAAGAAAGATTGATCTATGTGATTAAGTATAGATTTCCGTTAGCTAAATAAGGTGAAGGTAAAGAATAAATATCTTCTTCTGAAGACTGATGTTCTTTTGATCAGTTAAAAAAAACACAGCTATGTTTTCCAAAATAGACCTTCGATCATAATATTATCAGCTAAAGATCAAGGAAGAATAAACTCTAAAGATAGCTTTTCGGACTCGGTATGAATACTATAAGTTCGTGATGATGCCTACGGCATTTATAAGCCTAATTAACCAAGTATTCTAATTTTTCTTGGACCAATTTTTGGTAGAGTTCATTGAGGATATTTTGGCCTATTCGAAGAAAAATGAAGAACAAGATGCTTATTTTGCATTGTTCTTCAGACCTTTCGAGAAAAGAAGCTATATGCTAATTTGTTAAAGTGTGAACTTGGTTTTCAAAGGCTGTTTCATTAGTTATGTGGATTTGGCAGAGGGGATAAGAGTATATCCCAAGAAAGCACAAACTATAGTTGAATGGAAACCTTTGAAGAATGTTTTAGAGGTTCATAATTTTTTTTGATGATTGCCTCCTCATTGACCAAGCTATTGAGGAAAGACATGCCATTCAGTTGAAAAGATAAATGAAAAGAAAACTTTGAGACATTAAGGAAGATCTTAATAGAAGCCACGGTACCAGTACAACTAGAATGAAAAGTAATGGTCTATGCTTGAGACAACTTATGATATATGAGAGAAATTATCTTACTTAGGATTTGAAGCTGGCAATGGCTATATTTACTTTACAGATATGGCGTCATTATTTATACAGCGAACAATAATATATTTATATAGGTTATAAAAGTTTAAAGTATATGCTTACTAAAGAAGAGTTGAACTTGAGGCAAAGAAGTTGGATCGAGCTTCTTAAAGATTAAGATGTGGTCATTGATTATCATTCAGAAAAAGTTAATGTGGTAGCTGACGCTCTCAGTCGAAAGACACTTGTTGTCTTAAGAGATATGAATACAAGATTTGC
Source organism: Hibiscus mutabilis (assembly GCA_019671005.1). Classification (NCBI taxonomy): domain Eukaryota; kingdom Viridiplantae; phylum Streptophyta; class Magnoliopsida; order Malvales; family Malvaceae; genus Hibiscus; species Hibiscus mutabilis. Next base: position 34,161,259 of record CM033733.1, on the reverse strand, counting down.
ATTTGTAATCACACATTTTTATCCAGTGTATAAACATCACTTTAATTTACGTTAGTGTAATAATTTACATATTACCGTTGCATGTATACGTAATATATTGTACGTATGAGTAATGTACGTAAAGTGTGTGTGATGTGTTATGTATGCCTTAGTAATTATCTGCATATGTATATTATTAAAATCCTTATTATTATGTATACAAATGAGTATTGCATGAATTGTATGTATTATTATATGTGTGGTTGTGTGCGAATGTTTTGTCATAATTGTATGTATGTGTACGTAAGTATGTATGTGTATGCTATATACGTATCTGTGTCCATGTACGTGTGCGCTGGCATGTATGTATATATACGTATTATTATTATTATTATAATTATAAAACAGATAGAATATCAAAACCCAAAAATTAATTAAATATCTAGTCTATTAAAACCTAAATTTTTTACATCAGGCCCAAACCGGCCAGCCCACATCCTAAGAAACCCTAACCCACATTAGATAATGGAGCCCTGATGTCATCCTTTTATCTTGCACAGCTACACGAGGGCCGTTGGATCAGATCTAGATCTAACGGCCACGATTGAAGCATAAAGACCCCTCATCTACCGCGTGAAGTCCACGCGCGGGCTGTTGGATTCTCCACTCGCGCGTGTGAGACACGTGCAAGGCCGGCCATCTTCTTCAGGCCACGTGGCGCGATCCCAGACCACTACATCATTTCTAAGGCCTCATCTCAGCCATCTGATCATTGAGCGATCCTAACCGTTGGATCAGATCTGATCCAACGGATAGGAACGATTCTGGCAGTAATAATCACCTCGTCCCCCAGACGCCAGTCTACGCAGCCGAATGGTTACCTCCACCACGCCGCTCCCCATGCCGGCCGTACCAACCACCAAGCATGGCCGGGCACGCCAAGGACACGAAAATGAAAAGGCATCAGAAAAATCAGATCAAAAAGACTATATCTTATGTACTAGTCTAAAAAAACGGGAAGGATATATGTAACTCAAGAGAAAAAATCAGCAGTTCAGTTGTAATCAGTTACCAAAAATAAAAAAGAAGCACCAAGTTTCAGTGGTAACCTCTCTTTCTTTTTCTTACTTCCTCGCATGCATATACGATAAAAAATAAGAAGCAATAAAGAAAGGGAGAGGAGTGGATATGATCTTTACCCTAGTCGTCAGTGGGTCTCCCCTCGCCAGTAATAAGCCGCATCAGTTTCTCAAAAACTGAACAAGGTGAACTGAAAAGGGGGAGAGATCCTTTTTGGTCTCGTTTTTGTGGAAAATATGGTTTTCATCCTCATATTTTCTTAGATCTAGAAAAACGAGAGTCTTTTCTGGGAATCTAAGTTGTGATTTGAGTTTGGGTTGAAGCAAGGGTTGTTCTGGTGGCTTTTTAGGTTCGTCGGTGGCCGACGGTGAAAAGGACGGCGGATGGCTGTCGGTTTCTGGGTTCATCAAATGGGTCATTTTGTTTTGGGGAGAGAATAGAATGGGGAGAGAGTTATTTTAGCCAAAATGGAATTTTTGAATGCCAAAGTGAGAAATTGAACCTGGTTGGGCCTTTATGTAGGCGTTTCTTATTTTTTAAATGGTCTAATTACCCATTAAATCATCCCGCATTTTGGGATTTTTCAAAATGATTCTGCCCCTTGGTATAATCACAACCCAGTCCCCTTCCTTTTTTGAAACCTTTCAATTTAGCCCTCAAATAAACCGAATTCAGATTCTAAATGGCAAAATTACCTCACCAGTCCCATCGCGTTTTTAAAATTTTCACTCCGAGCCTGCCCCTTGGTCCAATTACAGATTTAGTCCTTTTAGGTTCCGTTTGATTTGTACTTTCGTCCCTAAATTGCATTTTATTACCTTTTAATTTTTGTTTCCTGTTTTCGTTTTTTTCATTTCAGTCCTATTGCATATTTAAATATTCATGTTTACTTATTATGATCGTATATGTTGATGTAGCCCTTTTGCATTCTCACGTGTTTCTTGTACATGTTTCGTGTTCTCATGTTTATGTATATATATGTGTTTAGTTTATGGTGATTATGTATTTTTATACGTTTGTTCGGTCGTTTACATGTTCGATTGATATTTTAGTTGGCTCGTACACGACATGTTTTGTATTTTAGCATGTATTGTATGTTCTCTTTGCTTTTAGGTTACGCGTTAGTATGTTTTCTTTGTCATGCATAATATCATGTTTCTATTTTTCGTATGTAAATTATGTCGCAAACTATGTGCTAGGTATTAGTTTCTCTATTAGTATGTTGTTCTGATTTGTGAAATTGAAATCATAATATATTTATGTCTTGCATATGTTACACTGTGTTTTATTTTTAATACGCATGTCTTCTTGAAATATGTGTTTTTGTTCCCACATGTTTTTATTCATGCCTTGTTATTATGATGTGCTATGTTTGTGTTGTTTATCACGTTTATTTACTTTTATGTCACCCATTTTTTATTATTTATTTTGTCCTTTACCATGTCAATGCGAATGTATGTTTCCAAGTTATTTCTCTAAGGTTGCATAATTGAATATAAATTGTCAATGCGGTGCCCTTTTATCTAGCGTAAACGGGGCCAGTATCAGGTGTAGTGATAGTGGTTGGGCGTTTACTCTCGGATAACGGGGTCGTCACTTTAATCCAGAAAATCTAACATTAATAAAGCGGTAATTATTAAAGTACCAATTTTGGGCGGTGTGGGGGTGCTAATCCTTCCCCATCCGTAACCGATTCCCTAACCCAATAGTTTTCAAATCTCTGGTTTTATGGTGTCCGGCCTACCTCAATGGCTGGTGGCGACTCCCTTTCTTTAAATAAAATACGGTATTTTTAAAACCCCAGGGAATAAATATTTTAATACCCGAAAAACCACAAACACTTCGAAAACTCGACTCGTTTTTTAGCGAAAGGGGACATCGCTACAGATGGCAACTCCGCTGGGACATTTTTTGTTTTTTAACAAAATAAAGAGAGTCAAGCTTTTTCAAATAGTTACCGTTTTAATAATATTAGAAGTTGCGGATTAAAGTTGTAATCACTCATTTTTACCTGTAAATACATATTAGTGTTGCATGTATATTTATTATATTATATGTTTATTGTTTGCATGAGTATTACTAATATATATATAAGGTGTGGTGTGCATGTATATTATAAGCTATGTATGTATACGTATTAAGGGTGTATGTATGTCGCGTACGTATCTATTTAGTACGAGTGTATTTGTTTAATGGGTATAGATGTTAAGTCAATTATGTGTATGATTATACGTACGTATGCTAGAATGTTATATTAATTCATGTTTGCATAATATAAGTATACGTTTGCGTATGTATGTGTATTGCTATACTAATTATATTATTATTAATGGGCTGATATAAAATGAAATCCAAAAAAATTAAATATATTAAACCCAAATAAAAAATTACAGTCCAAGTCCAATTACAAATCTAATATTATTACAAGGCCCAAACCCAAACCCTATTTAATTACAATTATTGCGTGCAGGTGACTGTGGGCCGTTGGATCAAGATCTGATCCAACGGCCACGATCCAACCAAGAAGTCAAAATATCTGCCAGCCGCGTGTTCCACACGTATGGACCGTTCAAGTGCCACGCGCGCGTGTGGTCCACGCGCGGACGCTTTGATATCCCACGCGCGCGTGAGCCCCACGCGTTCTGACTCCTCGACTGCGGAGCTCCACGTGGCAAGATCTGGAGCCGTCTCACCAAATCGAGGCTTCATCCAGGCCGTTCGTCCTTCAAGCCATCTCGACCGTTAGATCAGATCTGATCTAACGGCCGAGAACGCGTCTGGCCGCTGGCAGAACACCCATACCGCCACCATGCCGATATTCAACCACCGTGCTCAGAACATGCCAAATACAACAAGTTGTCAGTCCAGATCTAAAAAAGCAAGTATACAACTTGTACAAAACAAAGAAGCATATATATGAAACGGGGACTTTTGTAACAGAGGAGAGTGGAAAAAGGAGAGTGGTAACAGAGAAGATTGTAACAAAAAAAAAACAGAAAGTGTATTGTAACAAGTTTTTTCAGAAATACAAAAAAGAGGCAACGCAAGTCCAGTGGTACATTTCTTGTTACTTTTATCGCATGCATACAAAAGATATGTAGTAAAAAAGAGAGAGAGAGAGTTAGAGGTCGTTACCGTCACCGTTTGTGGGTCTCCCCTCCTCAGTGATAAGCCTTTCGGCTTCCCCAAGCCGGATACGGTGAACTGGAGGAAGGGGAAGGCCCCCTTTGTAGTTTTGTTTTTGGTTAAAAGTGTTTTTTTTGGGTTCATATTTCCTAGATCTAGGGCGAATAGAGGTGTATCCTCTGAATCCAACCTCGGATTCGTGTCGAGGATGAAAAGGGGGTCATTTTGGTGTGTTTTGGAGGCTCGCTGGCGCCGGTTAGCGGCGGCCGGCCGCCGGATTCTGGGTTTTACAGGGGAAAGTTGAGAGAAAATTAAGAACGGTTTGAGTTATAAAATCGAAAAATGAAGGAAATGAGGGGAAAATTGATTTCGGTCTAAAAATAGGGTTTATATAGGTGTTATTATTTTTTGAAATGGGTAAATCACACACTTAATCCCCCCGCGTTTCCAATATTTTTAGTTTTGTCTCGCCGCATGGTATAATTACAATCTCAGTCCCCCTGATATTTCAAAAGCTTACAATCTAGTCCCTAAATTACACTGAATCAGTTTTTAAATGGTAAAATTACGCCTTTAGCCATCCCGCGTTTTTTAACTTTTCATTTTGGGTCTGCCCCTTGGTCAAATTACAACTTTGATCCTTCTAGGTTTCATTTACTTCGCATTTTAGTCCGAAATTACATATTATTGTTCTTTAATTTACTTAATGACTTTTATTTTTCTTTCATTTCAGTCCTGTTTCTTTGTAAATACTCATGTTCGTATTATAGTCGTATATGTTGATGTATTCTATTGTTTTATTTTACATCCCTCGTATATGCCTCGTATTTTATGTTTAAATGTATAGGTGTATTAAGCTTACGATAGTTGTGTATCTTTTTTTTTTATCAGGTTATTCGTATTAAAGCATGTTATGTTCTATTTGACTAAAAAACGGCATGTTTTTTTTTGTATTTTTTTGCACGTATTGTATGTTTTCTTGGCTTTTAGGTTACGTGTTAGTGCGTCTTCTTTTATGTATAATATATTGTTCTATATATGTTGAAATATGTTTTATTACTAGCATATGTGTCTTTTTGAAATATTTGTTCGTCTATATACGTAATTATTCCTACCTTGTTATTGTGGCATGTTAAGTTTGCTTTTATCTGATATTAAGCTTGGTATGTACATGTGTATTTTAATGGCGTATTTCATTTATGTTAGATTAGTATTATGTTATGTCAATATATTGCTTTTAAATATTTTGCCATGTTTTATATTTTTGCCACTAAGATTGCATATGATATATAAATTGTCAATGCGGTGCCCTTTTATCCGAGCGTAAACGGGCCGATGATCGGCGTAGTGATAGTGGTTGGGCGTTTACCCTCGGATAACGGGGCCCTTAAAATTTATTCGCAATTATGACCGAATTTTAAAATAATCGTCACTTTAACCCGGAAAATCCAATAATAATAAAGCGGTAATTATTAAAGTACCAATTTTGGGCGGTGTGGGGGTGCTAATCCTTCCCCATCCGTAACCGACTCCCGAACCCAATCTTTATGAATCTCTGGTTTTATGGTGTCCGGCCTACCTAAGTGGCCGGTGGCGACTCCATTTTTTTAATACGGTTTCTTTTAAAACCCCACAGAATAAATATTTTATATCTAAAAGAATCACAAACACCTTTCAAAAACACCTTCGAAAACGCCACGTTTTTATTTAGCGATGAGAAGAAAAAACATCGCTACAGATGGCGACTCCGCTGGGGACTATTTTTGTTTTTTTTATAAAAAAAATGAGAGTCAAGCTTTTGAAATAATTACCGCTTTACTAACATTGGAAGTTCCGGATTAAAATAACTATTAAATTAACATTCGGTCATAATTGTGAGTTTATTTTAACGCATTTAAAATATGGCATATAAACCCGTCTTTCTAAGTGGGGGGAAAACGCTAATGCTTTCGTGGAGATATCGTTCTCCCGTATGGGCCTAGCAAGTACCTTCGGGGCTCGAGTACCTTATGCTTTCGTAAGGATATCGTTCCTTAAATGACGGGCATAAGCGAATGGGTCCCCCTGAATTGAACCCGGTTGAAAGGAGACTATAATGGGTGATGATCGGGGGCCTTGCTACCCTTAGTAGGGGACAGCAAGGACAATTCGGGTATCTCCTAGAACCAACACTGCATATAGAGAACACATAGAAACCCACCCTGTTAGAGCCATGCGGATAACCTAGGTGTCTTAGATGGAATGTAAATAGGATTGCCTTGTTTGCTTATCGCATTTAATTTGCCTTTTTATTACGTACTTATCATTTTTGTCCGGTACTGACTTGTTTTCTTTTTGCTTTGTTTTTGCATACCATCGCATTCGCATTACAGTGGGGCATTGATTCCCGAGTGATTTCTCCCATAATAGAAGATTGTTCATGATAGACCAAAGGTTCTTTGACCTGAAGGAAAAGGGTCAAATTCCAGAGTTCCATCCCAAGACTAGGACAGTGACAGCCGAAGAAGAACCATTCAAGGACACCAGAACAGATTCGATAAGCAGTGTCAATCCTGGTGACAAACAAGATGAAATACAAGAACTAAAGAAGCAGATGTCCGAGATGATGGACCAGATGAATGCCATGATGAAAGGCAAGCAGCATGTCGAACTCGAGAAAAGATTCGGTCGGGAGCGAGAATGTGGAGCATGAATGGTCGAATGTCAAAATAGACAACACGATTAAATATAACAAATCGAATCCCTTTGTGATCAATCTCAAGAAGCAGACAAGTAGAACATCTGGGGTAGATACCCAGGGAACAGAGGCAAAACCAGGGGAGGTTCGAGAATCTAATGACATCAGAAGACATTATCCTATACCCATGAGATACACCGAGTTACTTCCGTTGTTTGTCGAAAGGAACCTTATCATACCGGTGAAGTCGTACCAAGAAAACCTCCTTGTCCGAAAGATTACATGATCGTGCACGGTGCGGCTACCACATAGGCGATTCGAGTCATCACACTGAAAATTGTAGGGCCTCGAAGGACGAGTTCGAGATCTTATCGAGCGGGAATTTTGGGTTTCAAGACGGACAACCCGATTCTTGGCCATCCCGCCGCCGTTGCGAGGGGTAAAATCGAAGAAGGAACAATACCCAGCCCAAGGTTCGGGTAACACGTAGTGGGTCACTCAAGCGGGATAAAGTTAGGAGTCAAGAATAAAAGCGTCTCGGAAGGTGAACTTGCACGCAAGCCGCCAGCTCGAGCATGAGAGGCACAATCGAGCATGAAATCAAAGAACGTACAAGACGAGTACGAAGCTGCACTTTGAATTCAAGAGTTTGATGCGGGTGACACTGCGGAAGAGTGGGTCAATGGTATGATTCAGGTGAGGAACGGTTGAGCGCTGGAAGCGTAAATGCAAGAATAGTAAGAATAAAGTCGATCATTATCACGAAGTTGGGGGAAGAAGGCGAGGGCCAACGCGACTTTCTTCAAAATGAGTTGGAAAACGATCGCCATGGAAGATATCCACGAAATCAAGTCCGCACCAGGAAAGGAATGAATCACAAGCCTTCCAAATGGAAAACGCAGCACTCAAAGAAGCAGATAGTGAGGCTCGAGGCGCTTTACATACCGGTGAGATCCGTCTTTGGGGCAATGACCGTTAAGCTACAAAAAGGCCGAGCAAACAATACGGGAGAAAGACCGGGACATGAAGATGGTTACGACTCAAGCCCGACAAGTAGCTCAACAGTAGCAGATTTAGCGATGCAAGAAGCACCAATAAGCGAATATGGATCCGGCATTGGACCGCGAAGGAAAAGCGCGGGACTATTGAATGAGGTCAAGACATTAGGTGCCAGGGCTCACCGCTATCTGTAAAACCCTAATACCGGATGTAATGAAACCTCTTGGTCTGAATGAAAGATGTCATATAGGGACAAATCACTTGCGGAATCAATGCTTTATTGCATTCATGCATTGCATTTGCATCACGTTCTTTGCATTGTTTTATCATCGCATGGCACTTCATCATTTAATACCTGGGGTTCGATGGCAGAATTAATCGGAAAATGGAATGAATTGAAGAGTCGAGGCTTGACCAGTTAGAAGAAAAAATCGAGAAAGAGCTTAAGAAGAAAGATAAGATAAATGTTTTCAATACGAGGGAACTCTACCTAGTCCCTGATTTGGTCAATCCTCCGAATTTCAAGGTTCCCGAATTTACGCAGTATGACGGAACCAGCTGCCCGAAGATTCACTTAACCATGTTTTGTAGAAAAATGGAAGGATACATGAAGAACGAAGAATTGTTGATCCACCATTTCCATGATAGCCTGACGGGACCAGCAGCAGTGTGGTATAACCATTTGAACAGAAACCAAGTTAGGTCATGGGGTGACCTCGCTAATGCCTTCTTGGATCAATACAAATATGCTTTAGATTTAGCACCCTGTCGACAGTTTCTTCAGAATGAGAAAATGAGACCAAGTGAAAGCTTCAGGGAATATGCATTAAGGTGGCGATGTCTGGCGACCCAAGTCCAGCCTCCTATAGCAGAAGAAGAGTTGACTCCCCTATTTCATGCAACACTTCCTTCTCCCTTCTTCGATGTGATGTTGGAGAAATCGAGAAACGGATTTGAAGATTTCATGACGATTGGAGAGAGGATAGAATATGCAATCAAAGAAGAAAAATTGGGCCTAAAGTCTAAGGACCGAAGCGAAGATAAGGTAGATAAGGATGGAGAGGTAAATGAATGTCATCTCCAGGGTTCGCGTGGCCGTAAAAGAAGGAGACAGACTGACAAATTGGGGTCATCAAGGAAAATTCCTCGGACGAGCGCAAATTTGGAAGTGTTTGGAATATCTATCTCAGACATTTGGCCTCATCTGGTAGAGGGTCAATATCTTGTTCCTAGGCCGATGAAGAGTGCACCTGATCTGTATGTCCATAGTTTTGACTCGAGTAGCACATGCGAATTCCATATAGGGGCACCGGGGCATCCCACCAGAAAATGTAGACCTTTACTGGAGGAAATCAAGAAGCTGGTCAATGATGGAACCCTGACACAAGAGCTGATCAATCAGTGGAAGACCAAGGATGAGAAGCAAGTCTACATAGTGCTGAAGAAGCCATAGATGTCTCTACATTAAAATACCTTCCTGAAGTAATACAAGGAATCAACTCTATGTGGCCCCCGTGTGGCAAAGATCTTTTGTGATGGGGCATGTTTGTTGATTTTTATTTTCAATAAAGAACACATTTCGCTTAACATATAATGTTTTTGAAAGCACATAGATATTTTCTCACCGTTGTAGGACGCTGGATATCAATTGCAAGATGTGACATTAGATAGATGTCGTGACAACGATGATGTGTGATCTTCCCCACCGGACTCTGGTCAGCAAAGCGAGACTATTACTCTTTCGATGATATTCAAGGATAAAAAAAAGCTCTAAATGTCAACCATGTAGAGTTGCTTGAAATTGAAGCTCTAGGCATAAACTTCTAGGTAGTAAATATGAAAAAAGAAGGGGGTGAATTGAAGAAAAAGAAAAGAAAGAAAAAAGAAATGAAAATAAAGAAGGAGAAAATAATAATAACAAGTACTCCTATGTTCGAAACCTGGTAATAGGCTTGTTCGGATAAGAGTATGGAAATTTTGGGGCACTCCGCTGAAGCGATAAGGTGGAGATATATCATCCAATTCAAGAAACCTTAGCTTCATGAGTGATGGTAATATTTTCAAATCGTGACTATGCCGAGTAACTTGGGGCAGTGTTGTTTGCTCCATCGTTGTCCTCAAGACAAAGGACTGTGACGAATTGATTTCCTCAAATAATGATAAAAGCAAAAAAAAAACAAAATAAAACAAAAAAGGAAAAAATGATGAAAAGATGAAAAAAAAGAAGAAAAAGAAAAGAAAGAAAATAGGCAATATCATAGGAAAAATTAAGACTCGCACCACCCAGAACTTTATTCCTAGAGTAATATTTTCTGCGCTCGAGTGGTTATACAAGCCAACCCTTTTGGGGGCGGAGTAGATAATGAGAATTGAGAAAGAGTAGTACTCTGCAGCAACGCGGTAATCATGAGGATGAACCGAGTCACCAGGGAAGACTTCACATCTTTGAATTACCAAGTGGTTGAATCTAAGCCACTCTTGCACATGATATCCAGAGCTCCTATGCTGTGTTTTCAAAATCTTGTATGTTAATCTAAATGATACCCTTCAGTGGAACACCAATCAGCAAATTGACAAGTTAAAGCACCAAAAATTTCCATGTATTACTTCAGGGGTAAGATCCAGAACACAAGGTTGCGGATACTATTGGAGCCCCTAACCAGAAATGACCTCACAATGCACAGAATGAAGATGATAACAGAGGTATAGGTGTCAGACAGCTCAAGAACAAGAAGCGAATTCCAGCCACGATGCCTTGTTTGGTTCAAGAAAATGAAGGACGAAACATGACAAGAATGAGCTTACAAAGTGAGGGGACGGTAAAAAGTAAACATTGAGTCTCCAAAGAATTAAAGCACAGAGATCGATGAATGGTGTCCGTCAAGAGGCAACAAGAAGATTGAGGTTAAGAAGTATTCCGCTCACCCCAATGACAAAATTAACAAATGCTCAGAATATTGGGTCAAAAGAACTGGAAGATAGCCGAGCACGATCGAATGGGGGAATGCAGAACAGAAAGAATAGTAAGAATCTCTGCACACGCATGGTATAGTGTTTGTTGGTGAAGCAGACAGAGACCCCGAAGAAGAAAGACGTGTGCCCGTGCAAAAGAACAAGAGCGGGTGCTCATTGAACAGAATTTGACAGAAATGAAGCACATAGAAAAAGGAAAGGAAATAGAGAAATCCGAAGAATGACTTTACAGGACATAAGATTAACAATAAAAAGAAAAAAAAGGGGAGAAAAAGAAACAACGAAAAAATAAAAAGAGGAGAAAGAAAGCACAACATTACATGCATCATATAGATAGGGGCATGTCAATTTTGCTTGTTCCTAAACAGGTATTTGAAGAATTATCAAAGAATTTACCAAAGTCCCAAAAGAACCATAGCCATAGCGGCGTAAGATCCAGATGTTAAATCCTTCGGGTCATCGATAAGTCCTTCGGGCATGATGTTAAGTCCTTCGGGCCACCAATAAGTCTTTTGAGCGTGGTGATAAGTCCTTCGGGCCATCAGTAAGTCCTTCGGGCATGTTGCGGCAGCATATCAGCGTGAGTCCCCATAGAACAATAGCCATAGCAGCGTTAGATCCAGATGTTAAATCCTTCAGGTCATCGATAAGTCCTTCGGGCACGATGTTAAGTCCTTCGGGCCACCAATAAGTCTTTTGAGCATGGTGATAAGTCATTCGGGCCATCAGTAAGTCGCCGGGCATGATGCGGAAAGATATCGGCGTGAGTCCCCATAGAACAATAGCCATAGTGGCGTCAGATCCAGATGTTAAATCCTTCGGGTCATCGATAAGTCCTTCGGGCACGATGTTAAGTCCCTCGGGCCACCAATAAGTCTTTTGAGCATGGTGATAAGTCCTTCGGGCCATCGGTAAGTCCGCCGGGCATGATGCGGCGGCAGATATCGTGAGTCCCCATAGAACAATAGCCATAGCAGCGTCGGATCGGATGTTAAATCCGCCGGGTCATCGGTAAGTCCGTCGGGCACGATGTTAAGTCCTTCGGGCCACCAATAAGTCTTTTGAGCATGGTGATAAGTCCTTCGGGCCATCAGTAAGTCCTTCAGGCATGATGCGGCAGCATATCGGCGTGAGTCTGCCCCAAAAAAAAAACAATAGCCATAGCGGCGTCAGATCCAGATGTTAAATCCTCCGGGTCATCGTAAGTCCTTCGGGCACGATGTTAAGTCCTTCGGGCCACCAATAAGTCTTTTGAGCGTGGTGATAAGTCCTTCGGGCCATCAGTAAGTCCTTCGGGCATGATGTGGGAGCATATCGGCGTGAGTCCCTAAAGAACAATAGCCATAGCGGCGTTAGATCCAGATGTTAAATCCTTCGGGTCATCGGTAAGTCTTTCGGGCACGATGTTAAGTCCCTCGGGCTATCAGTAAGTCTTTCGAGCATGATGATAAGTCTTTCGGGCCATCAGTAAGTCCTTCGGGCATGATGCGGCAGTCTTAGTAGCGTAGGTCCAAAAATGGCAACAGCCTCGTAAAAAAAAGAACCTGCATTTTCAAGCCCCAGTGAAAGGTTCCATAGAGGGAGAACCCTAAATCTAAAATCTCAAAAAGAACTCTCAGTCGGAAGAATCCATCAGCGGCGTAAAAGGTATTATATAGGAGAAACCAGCGTTGAAGATGAAGAGTTCTATATAGGAAGGACTCCAAGCTTTACAGTCTCAAAGTGAAAGGTTCTATATAGGAAGGACTCATAACTTGAGGCTTTAGAGTGAAGGGTTCTATATAGGAAGAGCCTGTAGCTCCAAGATCGGAAGGTGACGAAGCTCTATATAGGAAGAACTTACAAGCCCGAAGATTCAGCTAAAGAAGAGCGGAGATGTCCAAAAGAACACGTTTTTCCAAAGCTACAAACAGGGAAGTCTGATAAAAATGAGTGCTTATGAATCTTTGCTTTGTTTCCCATTCCATGAGAACAAGCAAAGAGGGGCAACTGTAATCACTCATTTTTACCTGTAAATACATATTAGTGTTGCATGTATATTTATTATATTATATGTTTATTGTTTGCATGAGTATTACTAATATATATATAAGGTGTGGTGTGCATGTATATTATAAGCTATGTATGTATACGTATTAAGGGTGTATGTATGTCGCGTACGTATCTATTTAGTACGAGTGTATTTTTTTAATGGGTATAGATGTTAAGTCAATTATGTGTATGATTATACGTACGTATGCTAGAATGTTATATTAATTAATGTTTGTATAATATAAGTATACGTCTGCGTATGTATGTGTATTGCTATACTAATTATATTATTATTAATGGGCTGATATAAAATGAAATCCAAAAAAATTAAATATATTAAACCCAAATAAAAATTACAATCCAAGTCCAATTACAAATCTAATATTATTACAAGGCCCAAACCCAAACCTTATTTAATTACAATTATTATGTGCAGGTGACTGTGGGCCGTTGGATCAAGACCTGATCCAACGGCCACGATCCAACCAAGAAGTCAAAATATCTGCCAGTCGCGTGTTCCACACGTATGGACCATTCAAGTGCCACGCGCGCGTGTGGTCCACGCGCGGACGCTTTGATATCCCACGCGCGCGTGAGCCCCACGCGTTCTGACTCCTCGACTGCGGAGCTCCACGTGGCAAGATCTGGAGCCGTCTCACCAAATCGAGGCTTCATCCAGGCCGTTCGTCCTTCAAGCCATCTCGACCGTTAGATCAGATCTGATCTAACGGCCGAGAACGCGTCTGGCCGCTGGCAGAACACCCATACCGCCACCATGCCGATATTCAACCACCGTGCTCAGAACATGCCAAATACAACAAGCAACAAGTTGTCAGTCCAGATCTGAAAAAGCAAGTATACAACTTGTACAAAACAAAGAAGCATATATATGAAACGGGGACTTTTGTAACAGAGGAGAGTGGAAAAAGGAGAGTGGTAACAGAGAAGATTGTAACAAAAAAAAACAGAAATTGTATTGTAACAAGTTTTTTCAGAAATACAAAAAAGAGGCAACGCAAGTCCAGTGGTACATTTCTTGTTACTTTTATCGCATGCATACAAAAGATACGTAGTAAAAAGAGAGAGAGAGAGAGTTAGAGGTCGTTACCGTCACCGTTTGTGGGTCTCCCCTCCTCAGTGATAAGCCTTTCGGCTTCCCCAAGCCGGATATGGTGAACTGGAGGAAGGGGAAGGCCCCTTTGTAGTTTTGTTTTTGGTTAAAAGTGTTTTTTTTGTTCGTATTTCCTAGGTCTAGGGCGAATAGAGGTGTATCCTCTGAATCCAACCTCGGATTCGTGTCGAGGATGAAAAGGGGGTCATTTTGGTGTGTTTGGAGGCTCGCCGCGCGGTCATGCGGCGGGCGGCGAGAGAACACACGGCCGCCGCCGGATTCTCGGGTTTTTCTGAGGGGAAAGTTGAGAGAAAATTAAGAACGGTTTGAGTTATAAAACCGAAAAATGAAGGAAATGAGGGGAAAATTGATTTCGGTCTAAAAATAGGGTTTATATAGGTGTTATTATTTTTTGAAATGGGTAAATCACACACTTAATCCCCCCGCGTTTCCAATATTTTCAGTTTTGTCTCGCCGCATGGTATAATTACAATCCCATCCCCCGATATTTCAAAAGCTTACAATCTAGTCCCTAAATTACTTGAATCAGTTTTTAAATGGTAAAATTACGCCTTTAGCCATCCCGCGTTTTTAACTTTTCATTTTGGGTCTGCCCCTTGGTCCAATTACAACTTTGATCCTTCTAGGTTCATTTACTTTAGCATTTTAGTCCTGAAATTACATATTATTGTTCTTTAATTTCTGCCACTGACTTTTATTTTTCTTTCATTTCAGTCCTTTTTCTTTGTAAATACTCATGTTTGTATTATAGTCGTATATGTTGATGTATTCTATTGTTTTATTTTACATCCCTCGTATATGCCTCGTATTTTATGTTTAAATGTATAGGTGTATTAAGCTTACGATAGTTGTGTATCTTTTTTTATCCGGTTATTCGTATTAAAGCATGTTATGTTCTATTTGACTCGTAAACGGCATGTTTTTTTTGTATTTTTGTACGTATTGTATGTTTTCTTGGCTTTTAGGTTACGTGTTAGTGCGTCTTCTTTTATGTATAATATATTGTTCTATATATGTTGAAATATGTTTTATTACTAGCGTATGTGTCTTTTTGAAATATTTTTTCGTCTATATACGTAATTATTCCTACCTTGTTATTGTGGCATGTTAAGTTTGCTTTTATATGATATTAAGCTTGGTATGTACATGTGTATTTTAATGGTGTATTTCATTTATGTTAGATTAGTATTCTGTTATGTCAATATATTGCTTTTAAATATTTTGCCATGTTTTATATTTTTGCCACTAAGATTGCATATGATATATAAATTGTCAATGCGGTGCCCTTTTATCCGAGCGTAAACGGGGCCAGTATCAGGCGTAGTGATAGTGGTTGGGCGTTTACCCTCGGATAATGAGGCCCTTAAAATTTATTCGCAATTATGATCGAATTTTAAAATAATCGTCACTTTAACCCGGAAAATCCAATATTAATAAAGCGGTAATTATTAAAGTACCAATTTTGGGCGGTGTGGGGGTGCTAATCCTTCCCCATCCGTAACCGACTCCCGAACCCAGTCTTTATGAATCTCTGGTTTTATGGTGTCCGGCCTACCTAAGTGGCTGGTGGTGACTCCATTTTTTTAATACGGTTTCTTTTAAAACCCTACGGAATAAATATTTTATATCCAAAAGAATCACAAACACCTTTCAAAAACACCTTCGAAAACGCCACGTTTTTATTTAGCGATGAGAAGAAAAGACATCGCTACAAAAGTGACTATTAAATTAACATTTGGTTATAATTGCGTGTTTATTTTAACGGATTTAAAATATGGCATATAAACCCATTTTTTTAGTGGGGGAAAACGATAATGCTTTCGTGGAGATATCCTTCTCCCGTGTAGGCCTAGCAAGTACCTTCGGGGCTTGAGTACCTTATGCTTTCGTAAGGATATCGTTCTTTCGTGCAGGCATAAGCGAATGGGTCCCCCTGACTTGAACCCGGTTGAAAGGAGCCTATAATGGGTGATGATCGGGGGCCTTGCTACCATTAGTAGGGGACAACAAGGACAATTCGGGTACCTCCTAGCACCAACACTGCATATAGAGAACATAGAAACCCACCCTATTAGAGCCATGCGGATAACCTTAGGTGTTTTAGATGGGTAAATAGAGTTGTTTTGTATGTTTACCTTATTTAATTCGTCTTTTTATTTATGTATTTATTAATTCTATATGGTACTGACTTGTCTTCTTTTGCTTTTTTCTTTATGCATTATTACATTTGCATTACATAAAGGTACTAGATCAAGTGGTTTGCCCGATCAGAAAGTCTTTCACCATGGAAAAAAGGTATCTTAGGAAAGAAGAGCTTAACTTGCTAGTCAGACATTGGTGAGAGGTCAATCAGAAGGCCCAATGGGACAGTCTACCAAGTGAGCGCGTAATAGTAGGGTACACCTATGTGAGTCTTCAACAGAACAACTTAGGAGATCTTCAAAGTATCTGGAAGGATGGGACCAGAGATTACAAGACAGGTTCTGTGATAGTTATGGCGACATTGCACAATTGTTATACATTCGGGTCAACTAGCCCCTACTCCGAGCCATTTTTCAGTTCTGGAATCCTGCCTTTTGCTGCTTCACCTTCAATGGACAGGACATGATGCCCACAGTAGAAGAATATACTGCCTTACTTAATCAGAAAAACGTTCAGGAAGATTTGATTTACGCAAAACCTCTGAGGAATCAGAATTACATTTCAAAGCTCAAAACCTTTACCAGAATGAGTGACGATTGGGTTAATGGCTTGATCCGACTTCGAGGAGACTGTACAGTATTTGCATGGGAGAACATTCGAGACATCTTACCTGCACATCCGGATGAGGAGAAAAGAATAGACATGCTTGCCTTGGGAATATATGGGTTGGTGATCTTTCCAAGAACTCTTGGAAACATTGATGTAGCCATTATAGATCTGTTCGAGCGTATAAAACGGCGGGCAAACCCAGTACCAGCAATCTTGGCCGAGACCTTTATTTCTTTAAATGCCAGTCGGAAGCATGAAGAAGGACGTTTTCGAGGATGTGCACAACTGTTACAGGTATGGATTCAGAGCCACATATGGAAGACGCCGACTAGGGTCCTACCGGGGATATCCTTCCAAGGTTTTTCGCCTTTACGGGAGTACTTAGCAAAATACTGGCGAGAGGACTTGAAAACAAGAAAATGGGCTAGTTTCTTCAGGAACATTCAAGACGAAGACATAGTATAGAGGGTCCCATGGCTCGGTAGAGTTAATTACTTTTTATACAGTTGCGATAATTTCAACTGGCTGATGATGTTGGGACTGTACGGAGGGATTGCTTGTGTTCCGCTTTTGGTGTCCCGACAATTTGGATCACGACAGTTCATTCCCAATACCGTCGGGTTAAGCCGAACTGAATTTCTTTTCAAAGGGGAGTTCAAAGAAAAAGTTTAGACTATCATGAGGGCTTGGGACCATTGTTACCAGATCAGGTTGGAAGGAGACACCGAGCACATGACCACCCCAAACTACGATCTTTGGAGACGTTTGAGGGTTAATGATGTGATTCCCGAATTCGATCAAGGACCAGTGGTGTCACTTGAGGAGCTTACAAGGGTGGTACCGTCTGAAGCCGATATCTTACGGAATGAACTCAAAGAAATTAAAAGGAAAATGGACACCCAACAGACTCAACATGCGAGTGAGCTCTATAAAGCAAGCTTAGAGATCGACGAACGGGATGAGATCATTAGACAGTTGAAGAAATTAAATGCGGATTTGAGCGATAAGAACGCTCTTTACCAAAAGGATACCCTCATACTCCAAGCGAAAATACAGAAGGCCGACCGAAGTCAGTTTATAGCCATGGAAAAGGAAAGAATGAATGGTATCCGTTTGGTGGAAGAAGAACGAGAAATCAGTAAGAGAGCGATCGAGAAGGAGATAGAAAGTTGCCGGTTGGATATTGAGGAAGAAAGGCAGTCCTTCAAGAAGGCCATTGACCAAGAAAAGGAAAGAACTAGGCAAGAAATTAGCAAAGGAAAACAAGCAGTCAACCACGAGAGAGAAAACGTCACCGCATGGAAAAGAAGGTCCATGAGTAGCCGGAATAGACTGTTAGAGATGCAAAGGTTGTACGACGACACTATCCAAAGTCTGGATCAAAGCCGAAGTCAGAATGTCGAGTTGGGAGAAAAGGTGGCAGAAGTAGAACACTCCTTTCGAACTTACTGTCAGAGGAATGGCTTCACTGAGCTACAAGAAAGAGAGCGCGAAGTAGGCACGTTACGAACCCGAATTAAGTCCCTTGAAGCAATTATTGAGGATTATAAGGAAAGAATTAGTGTATTCGAAGAGGCTACAGCCGGAGGGGACATTTATTGGCAAAGGAGACTGCGTGACGCTACCCGGATGGTGCAGGATAGGGACCAATATTACGCAAACCTGATGGTGGACATACAGCGAGTCGCCAGGCATGTGAATAATTTGGCCATCGAGGCTGAAACACTCCGACCTTTTGTAGTCCTAGAAATGGAAGAAGCTCCCAGGTTCATCAAGTTGCTCAGGGTAATTGGAAAATTAGGAGATAGAGCTAGGGCTTATCTGTAGGGCTCTGTATTGTAATTAGTACTCTTTTGTATTAGGGACCTTCATTTTGTAATATGAATTCTATTGTAATTTAGACCCTTTAATTCCCGTGGAAGTAGTTGAAAAGGGTGATTGCCAGCGGAATCAGTACCTTTATCTGCATACATTCTTGCATTGCATCATGACACCCGCATCATTATACACGCATTTATTTTCCTTGCAACCATATTAATGTTATAAATATTATGGCAGTGTGAAAATAGAAGTTAAGCCGCAATCATTCATCATCCATATCTTACCCGATTACAAAGCAAGCTTATGGAAGACAGGATAATCAGTCTAGAAAAGGGACAAAGAGAGCTTGAGGCAAGATTTGACGAAGCCCAAAGAAGCCTCAGTGACCAGATTGCCCAGTCATAAGCATCAATACTATCCGATATAACCGCATTGCTGGCTAAGAGTCTCGAAAAAAGAGTTGAAGGAGAAACCGCCCAAGAACTGGAAAGTACCCCGGTTCACAATAAGGTTCAACCGGCTACGCCAAATCCGACTAGAAAGGTATATATCGACCCTGCGGGGATGTCGACTAATATACCGGTAGGGGCACCTGAGACTCAACCCCTTTAGATTGAAGCACTCTATGAAGAGGAGGTGCCAGACCTGAATTTGGTCGAAAGGATCAGGACAGAGGTAGAAAAAAAGTGGGATGAGAGGTTTCGCCTCATGGAGGAAAGATTTAAAACTTTGCAAACTATGGAAGAATCAGGAAATGACGCCAGTGACTTGAGTCTGGTATCCGACCTTGTCCTACCACCAAAATTTAAAATGCCAGAGTTCAACAAATACGATGGAACCACGTATCCTTTTGCGCACATAACGATGTACTGCCGGAAGATGGCGGCCTACCTTAAGGATGAGAAGCTACTGATTCACTATTTCCAAGACAGCCTAACTGGGGCAGGGTTACGGTGGTACACCCAGTGGAACAGGGTAAATGTCAAAACATGGAAAGATCTTTCAAGAGCATTCATTGAGCAATATAAGCACGTAACAGATATGACCCCCAGTAGAATTATGTCGGAAAATATGGGGCAGAAGTCCAACGAAAGTCTACGACAATATTCCCAGAGGTGAAGGGAAGTGGCCGCCCAAATTCAGCCACCCCTCCCGGAACATGAAATTACGCCATTATTCGTTAATACTTAGAAGGGGGCACTTTTCGATCGCCTCATTAATAACACAACACAGAGTTTTGCTGATTTAATTAGGACTGGGGAGTCCCTTGAATTGGCAATTAAGAGTGGTAGAATTGATAGCGGGGAAGGATCTCGAAAGTACAGCAAGAAGAATGAAGTAAACGCCGCCAGTACTTACACTACCCCGAAGAATTTTACAGTCTCACAGCCGCAAGAACCTGTGGGAAAAGCGCAAAACTCGAATAAAAGAGAAGAGAGAACCTCGAGAAAAGAAAAAGAGAGGCAAACTTTTACTCCACTACCCGTTCCGTACTCGGAGCTTTACTCCCAATTGTATGAAGCAGACCTGGTCCGTCTGTATTACGTTACCCCTTTCAAACCGCCATTCCCGTCCTGGTATAACCCGAACGCGTATTACGACTATCACGGCGGTGCCCCTGGTCATCCCACCGAGAACTGCCTTGCTTTCAAAAAACTTGAGCATAACTTAATTGATTATGGGATACTAAAGTTTGAAGAACCAAGTGTAGCTACTAACCCGCTGCCTAATCATGGGAACAAAGGAGTAAATGTTATTGAGGAATGCTTTACCAGGAAGATTAAGGATGATGTGTTGGAAATCAAATCTCCTTTGCGGTGGGTATTTCAACAATTGTGCATGGCCCATGTGATCGACAAAGGCATGGTAATAAGGCAGAAGGGATGTAAAGTGTATTGCGAATTCCATCAGGACGAAGGGCACGAAATCCAAAAGTGCGACGAGTTTAAGAGATTAGTACAACAATTGATGAATGAAAAGCAAATAGAATTCTTCGAAGAGCCCACGGGAAAGAAGGGGTCGGACGTACATATGACGGATAGCCCCAACGCTAAATATGGGAGGGATAGACCTCTTATCATATCCTCTAGGCCGGGGAGTGCATGTGCCTCCCAAGGAGAAACCACTAAGATAAATCCCAAGATCATTATCTCAACACCATCCCCGTTCCCATTCAAGGATATGCGGCAAACTCCCTGGAACTATGCTGTAAATGTGACCACGCTAGAAAAGCCAGAATCTGGTGAAGTAAAAGAGCTTACACTGAAAGACGAGCAAAGAAAGAGTGATGTGAATGTCGGTGAGGTGGGCCATTTCACGAGGAGCGGCAGATGGTACTCTTCTGAGACCTTGAGGGCTGCTGAAACAGTCAAAGATAAAGGAAAGGATACATCGGTTACCCCCGCGTAGATATTCGGTGAAGAACCTCTTCCAAAGATAAATGAGCTGGTCACCGAGGCTCAGGCCAAAGAATTTATAAAGTTTCTGAGACATAGCGAGTACAGCGTAGTGGAACAACTACAAAAGCAACCGGCTAGGATCACGGTGCTGGAGTTACTCTTGAGTTCAGAAAGACACCGTGAGGCGCTATTAAAAGTACTAAACTAGACTTTTGTGCCCCAGGACATTTCTGTGGCAAAACTAGACAGGATAGTGGGGCATATCACTGCCTATAACCATATAACATTCAGTGACGACGAGATCCCCGAAGGCGGAATGGGGTCCACCAAAGCTCTTAACATCACAACCCACTGCAAAGGGTATGTGGTACCGGGGGTACTGATTGACAACGGGTCAGCACTGAACGTGCTGCCTATGGTGACCTTGTAGAAACTACCAATAGATGGTTCTCACCTAAAGCCCTGCCATAACTCTGTAAGAGCCTTTGACGGCACACAAAGATGAACAATGGGAAAAATTGAGGTGCCTCTATTGATCGGGCTGACCGAGTACGTGATTGATTTTGTGGTAATGGACATAAAACCATCTTACTGCTGCTTATTGGGAAGGCCATGGATCCACTCCGCAGGAGTTGTCCCCTCATCACTACATCAGAAATTAAAATTTGTAATCGAAGGCAAATTGGTCACAGTAGAGGCGGAGCAGGAAATTATTGCTTCAATGACATCAGATGTCCCCTACATTCAAAATTACGAGGATGCTGCAGAATGCTCTTTTCGTGCATTAGAGCTAGTGAATGCCACCTTCGTCGCGGAAGGAAGTCGGATTCCCTATCCCAGGTTATCTAATTGTACCAAGATGACCGTTGCTGAAACTTTGGGCCGAGGAGCCAAAGCAGGAAGAGGGCTAGGGAAAAGATTGCAAGGGAGCTTACGAGCCAAAGATATGATAACCAAGAATGACCGTTTTAGGTTGGGTTACAAACCAAGTGTCCAACAAAGAAAAGAAGAATACAAGAGAAAAGAAGAACAAAGAAAAGCCAGATTTAAGGGAGAAGACATTCCATGAAGACCAATGTCCTTCCCTAGTTTGAAAACCACTTTTGTCTCCGGAGGATTCTACCAACCAGGACAAGAGGTTGAAGAGGCAATTAAGGAAAATGACGTACTCAACAAGGAGGAAATGTTTAATGAATCACTTGAAGGGATGTCGATCAACATGATAGATGGAAAGGGCCAAGTCAGCAAAATGTTGACCAACATCCGCCCCTGCCATCTCGGGGAACCTCTTGATAACTGGAGCCACATTGATCTACCTGTGGTTTTTAGTACTAGATCAGAGTAATGCTCCGAATCAATTTTTTGTTTTTGCCCATAAACAATGGAGATCTCTTGTATAGGGCACCTATGTGAAAGGAAAATATCTTCCCCGTTTTCTTAAATGACAAACATTTCATTTATTTCATTCATTCATTCGTCATGTTCATTCACTTCATACAAAGCCATTCTCTTCCCAATACAATTCATTCTCATTTAATGCAGGTCTCTCATGATTGACTGTATGAATGATACCAGATCCAATCCCGGAGTGAATTTTGAATGCCCCGAGATCTCAGAGGGAATTGAGGAAGAAGATGATGAGATAGAATGTGAGGTCCCTGTAGAGTTGAGGAGAATGGTGGCCAACGAAGAAAGGCAAATCATGCCCCTCCAAGAAGAAATAGAAGTTGTAAACTTGGGTACTGAAGAAGAGAGAAAAGAAGTAAAAATAGGGATGACGTTTTCCTCGAAAATTAGGCACGAACTGATAACCCTACTCTAGGAATTTAAGGATGTTTTCGCCTGGACTTATCAAGATATGCCAAGTTTGAATACTGACATAATGGTGCACAAACTGCCAACAAAGCCGTAGTGTAAACCAATACAGCAAAAACTTCAGAGAATGAGACCAGACATGTTGTTAAAGATCAGAGAAGAGGTAAAAAAAATAGTTTGATGCTGGTTTCTTGGAGGTAGCCAAATACCCCGAATGGGTTGCAAACATCGTACCAGTACCGAAGAAGGACGGGAAGGTCCGTATGTGTGTAGATTATAGGGATCTAAACCGAGCCAGCCCTAAAGACAACTTCCCCCTGCCATATATTGACACGCTGGTTGACAACACTACGGGACACTCATGGTTTTCATTCATGGACGGCTTTTTAGGGTACAACCAGATAAAGATGGACTATAACGACATGGAGAAAACTATATTCATAACCATGTGGGGCACTTTTTGCTACCGGGTGATGCCTTTCAGGCTCAAGAACGCAGGGGCAACTTACCAAATAGCAATGGTGACTCTTTTCCATGACATAATGTACAAAGAAATAGAGGTATACGTGGACGACATGATCGCCAAGTCCCGAACAGAGGAGGAGCACCTACAGAACTTAAGAAAACTATTCCAAAGACTACGAAAATACTAGCTAAGGCTTAACCCTGCCAAATGCACCTTCGCCGTTACTTTTGTTAAACTCTTAGGGTTTGTGGTAAGTAGAAGAGGGATTGAGATCGATCCAGATAAAGTGAAAGCCATCCAGGATCTCTCACCACCCCACACTCAGAAAGAAGTTCGTGGTTTCCTAGGGAGGTTGAATTATATCTCTCGTTTCATTTCCCAATTAACTGATCGATGTGACCTAGTCTTCAGACTTATTAGAAAGAATAGTCCCGATGTGTGGGATGAGGAATGTCAAAGAGCCCTAGAAAAGATCAAAAGGTACCTGACAAGTGCTCCGATTTTAGTCGCGCCAGTAACAGACAAGCCTTTAATCCTATACCTGACAGTCTTTGAGTATTCAATGGGATGTGTATTGGGGCAACATGATGAGTCAGGGAAAAGGGAGCAAGCCATCTATTACCTAAGCAGAAAGTTCAATGATTGCGAAACATGGTACCCGCCAGTTTAGAAGCTGTGTTGTGCTTTAGTTTGGGTTACCAAGCGGCTTAGGCAGTATATGTTGTACCATACTACTTGGTTAATATCTAAGCTAGACCCCTTGAAGTTCCTAATGGAAGCACCAGTACTAACGGGAAGGATGGCCCGCTGGCAGATGCTCCTATCTGAATTCGACATTGTGTACGTAAGCCAGAAAGTCGTAAAGGAAAGCGCCATAGCAGATTTCCTAGCTAGTCGCTCTTCGGACGATTATGAGGCGTTGAACTTTAATTTTCTCGATGAAGACCTAATGTGCATTACAACAGAGGAAGAGGTTTCAGATGATAACTCATGGAAGCTTTACTTTGATGGGTCTCTAACGCCCTCAGACACGGGATAGGGGCCGTGCTAATTTCCCCCGAGAATGTCTATTATCCCTTCACCAGCAGACTAGAATTCTTCTGCACCAACAATATAGCTGAATACGAAGCCTGCGTTATGGGACTAAACTCAGCTATTGAAAGAAAGATTAAGGAACTTCGAGTATTCGAAGATTCATCTTTAGTGATTTACCAGTTGCGTGAGGAATGAGAAACCATGGACCCGAAGTTGGTCAAATATTATGAATTAATTCAAGAGCTCACCAAGGAGTTCGAAAAGGTCAGCTTCAATTACCTTCCCAGAGAAGAAAATTAGTGGCAGACGCCTTGGCAACCTTGGCCTCCATGTTCAAAACGAACACAGTGGCAGAAATGAAGCCCATTAAGATGCAGAGTTTTGGAAGGCTTGCTCATTGTTGTAATATGCAGGAATAGATTGATGGCAACCCATGGTACTATGACATCTTGCAATATGTCAAGCTTCAAAAGTATCCCGAAGGGGCAAATGACAATGACAGAAAAACACTCAAAAAAATGGCAACAAGATATGTCCTAGATAGGGAGATCCTATATAAAAGAGGCCATGATCAGACATTGTTGAGATGTGTGGATGCCCGGGAGGCAAAGGAGATTTTAGCCGAGGTACACGACGGCCTATGTGGGACGCACGCCAATGGGCCGTCTATAACCCTAAAAATTATGAGATATGGCTATTTCTGGTCGACCATTGAGGGAGATTGTATCGATTACGCCAGGAAATGCCACAAATGCCAAATTTATGCTGACAAGATTCACGCTCCCCCATCACCTTTACACACCATGAATTCTCTGTGGCCTTTTGCAGCGTGGGGCATGGACGTCATTGGGCAGATTCACCCGAAGGCTTCCAACGGACACCGTTTTATTTTGGTCGCTATAGACTATTTCACTAAATGGGTGGAGGCAGCGTCTTACGCCAACATCACAAGGACTACAGTATGTAAATTCCTAAAGAAGGAGATCATTTGTCGATACAGTTTGCCAAAAAGGGTCATCACCGACAACGCTTCCAATCTGAATAACAAAATAATGACGGACGTGTGCAACCAATTCAAGATAACACACCATAATTCCACAGTCTATCGTCCTAAAATGAATGGGGCAGTGGAAGCAGCAAACAAGAACATAAAGAAGATCATAGCGAAGATGACAGATACCTACAGGGATTGGCACGAAAAGCTGCCATTTGCCCTTTTCGCCTATAGGACGTCCATTCGCACATCGACAGGGGCAACACCCTACTCCTTAGTGTATGGTACCGAAGCAGTACTCCCCATTGAGGTGGAGATTCCGTCGCTCCGGGTCTTAAATGAAGTAAAATTGGAAGAATCTGAATGGGTGCAAGCCAGGCTCGACCAGCTAAATCTCATTGAAGAAAAGAGACTAAAGGCCACTTGCCATGGTCAAATGTACCAAAAACGAATGATGTAGGCATACCACAAAAAGGTGCGCCCAAGAGAATTTAGAGAGGGGGACCTGGTGCTCAAGAAAATCCTCCCGATTTAGAAAGATTCTCGAGGAAAGTGGATGCCCAACTGGGAAGGGCCATACGTGGTAAAAAAGGCCTTCTCATGAGGAGCCTTAATCTTAATTGAAATGGATGGAGACGAGCTGAAAAGCCCTGTAAATTCTGATGCTGTTAAGAAATACTACGTTTGAAAGAGGAAAAAAGAAAAAACACAAAAGCAAAAACAAAAGAAAAAAACAAAGAAAAGGGAAAAAAGAAAAATGAAGAAAAAAGAAGAAGAACAAAAAATGGAGAGCTCCAGGCGAAAACCCGAAACAGGGCATCTTGAAGCAAAGAAAGGACCCAAGTCAAAAACCCGTAAAGGGCGGCTCGGATAAATTGAGAGGTTGGATATTCGGAGAGAAGGGTCGTCCCCATGAACCCTGTGAAGAGGGAGCTTCAGGCAAAGATTCTACGCCGGTTGACGGGATCATGTATCATTCATACTGAAGATAATGAGGGATCTTGTATTTCATGTTTGGATTTTCCTTTTCCTCATATGTGTCATGACTCTCTCAAAGTTGTCCCCAAACCCTTAATCGTAATAAAATCATATTTTGGAGCATCAATTCCTTGCCTTCTTGTTAATATCATGCAAATAAGCTAACATAGGCTTATGATAAACAAGAGATTTCTGAGCATTACTATGATCTAATCTTAAAGATGCAGGTGATTAGAAAGCGATGTTATCTTTTCCCTCTAGTTGCCTACATAACGTCTATTGACAGGGCGGGCAGAAGGCTTCAAGCACCAGGGTAAGATGACCAATGGCGCACGCCCTGCTTATTTAAGAGAAAGCATGCGAGACAACAAGAGAGATCTCTCAGGTGAAAACCCAGAAGGGCACCTAAAAAACAACAAAAGAAAAACAAAAGAAAAACAAGAAACCTCTAAAGCGAAAACCTGAAAGGGCACTTTAGAATCCCGAATCAAAAATTCAAAAAAGAAAGGTTGGAATGGTTGAACCTAACGGTAAAATGAGGTATCGCCGCTAGAAGAAAAAGGAGAAAGCAAGCAACGTAAGGTCAAGATTGACTGAGGACTAAAGCAGGCCCACCAAGATATTGACGCTCATGCATCATGAATAGTTAGACATCCATAGGATTAGAAGCATATTAATACATTTGTCATAGCATTTTGTCTTATTCTAGACAGGTATCTACAGATTCAAAGAAACATCAGTAGCCATCCTGGTGTGAATCCAAAATATAAAGATGAAGGTTCTATATAGGAAGGGCCTATATTTCCAAGCATCTGCAGTGAGAGGTTCTATATAGGAAGAATACGCCGCTCCGGGGGTCCAGGAGCTAAAAGTTTTGTATAGGAAGGGCTCGCAGCTCCAGGGTGAAGACTAGCAGTTCTATATAGGAAGAACTCCCAGCCGAAGGAATTCACCCATGATACACAAGGTTTTATATAAGGAAAACCTGTTGTGTTGAAAGCGAAGAGTCCTATATAGGAAGGGCTCCGAGCTTTACTGTTTTAGAGTGAGAGGTTTTATATAGGAAGAACTCATAGCTCTGAGATTTCAGAAGCTAAAATTTCTATATAGGAAGGACTGGCGGCTCCCGGGTTTGAAGACTGTCAGTTTTATACAGGATAAACTCCCAGTCGAAAGAACCCATCCGTGGCGCAGAAGGTTTTATGTAGGAAAAACCAGCCGTGTTGAAGGCAAAGAGTTCTATATAGGAAGGAATCCGAGCCTTACCGTCTCAGAGTGAAAAGTTCTATATAGAAGGGACTCATGACTTGAGGCTTCAGAGCGAAAGGTTCTATATAGGAAGAGCCTATAGCTCCAAGATCAGAGGGGGAAGAAGTTATATATAGGAAGAACTTATGGGCTCGAAGATTCAGCTGAGGAAAAACGGAGAGTTCCAGAAGAACACGTGATTCCAAAGCCACAAACAGGGAAGTAAGATAAAAATGGGTGCTTATGATCTTTGCTTTGTTCATGTTCCACAAGAACAAGCAAAGAGGGGCAATTGTAATCACCCATTTTTATCTAGTGTATAAACATCACTTTAATTTACGTTAGTGTAATAATTTACATAGTACCGTTGCATGTATACGTAATATATTGTATGCATGAGTAATGTACGTAAAGTGTGTGTGATGTGTTATGTATGCCTTAGTAATTATCTGCATATGTATATTATTAAAATCCTTATTATTATGTATACGAATGAGTATTGCATGAATTGTATGTATTATTATATGTGTGGTCGTGTGCGAATGTGTTGTCATAATTGTATGTATGTGTACGTAAGTTTGTATGTGTATGCTATATACGTATCTGTGTCCATGTACGTGTGCGCTGGCATGTATGTATATATACATATTATTATTATTATTATTATTATTATTATTATAAAATAGATAGAATATCAAAACCAAAAAATTAATTAAATATCTAGTCCATTAAAACCCAAATTTTTTACATCAGGCCCAAACCAGCCAGCCCACATCCTAAGAAACCCTAACCCACATCAGATAATAGAGCCATGATGTCATCCTTTTATCTTGCGCAGCTACACGAGGGCCGTTGGATCAGATCTGGATCCAACGACCACGATTGAAGCATAAAGACCCCTCATCTACCGCGTGAAGTCCACGCGCGGGCTGTTGGATTCTCCACTCGAACGTGTGAGACACGTGCAAGGTCGGCCATCTTCTTCAGGCCACGTGGCGCGATCCTGGACCACTACATCATTTCTGAGGCCTCATCTCAGCCATCTGATCATCGAGTGATCCTAACCATTGGATCAGATCTGATCCAACAGATAGGAACGATTCTGGCAGTAATAATCACCTCGTCCCCCGAGATGCCAATCTGCGTAGTCGAACGGTCACCTCCACCACGCCGTTCCTCATGCCAGCTGTACCAACCACCAAGCATGGCCGGGCACGCCAAGGACACGAAAACGAAAAGGCATCAGAAAAATCAGATCAAAAAGACTATATCTTATGTACTAGTCTAAAAAAACGGGAATGATATATGTAACTCAAGAGAAAAAATCAGCAGTTCAGTTGTAATCAGTTACCAAAAATAAAAAAGAAGCACCAAGTTTCAGTGGTAACCTCTCTTTCTTTTTCTTACTTCCTGGCATGCATGTACAATAAAAAATAAGAAGCGATAAAGAAAGGGAGATGAGTGGATAAGATCTTTACCCTAGTCGTCAGTGGGCCTCCCCTCGCCAGTAATAAGCCGCATCAGTTTCTCAAAAACTGAACAAGGTGAACTGAAAAGGGGGAGAGATCCCTTTTGGTCTCATTTTTGTGGAAAAATGGTTTTCATCCTCGTATTTTCTTAGATCTAGAAAAAAGGAGAGTATTTTCTGGGAATCTAAGTTGTGATTTGAGTTTGGGTTGAAGCAAGGGTTGTTCTGGTGGTTTTTTAGGTTCGTCGGCGGCCGGCGGTGAAAAGGACGGCTGATGGCTGCCGGTTTCTGGGTTCATCAAAGGGGTCATTTCGTTTTGGGGAGAGAATAGAATGGGGAGAGAGTTATTTTAGCCGAAATGGAATTTTTGAATGCCAAAGAGATAAATTGAACCTGGTTGGGCCTTTATGTAGGCGTTACTTATTTTTTAAATGGTCTAATTACCCATTAAATCATCCCGCGTTTTGGGATTTTTCAAAACGAGTCTGCCCCTTGGTATAATCACAACCCAGTCCCCTTGGTCCAATTACAGATTTAGTCCTTTTAGGTTCCGTTTGATTTGTACTTTCGTCCCTAAATCGCATTTTATTACTGTTTAATTTTTGTTTCCTGTTTTCATTTTTTTCATTTCAGTCCAGTTCCATATTTAAATATTCATGTTTACTTATTATGATCGTATATGTTGATGTAGCCCTTTTGCATTCTCACGTGTTTCTTGTACATGTTTCGTATTCTCATGTTGATGTATATATATATGTGTTTAGTTTATGGTGATTATGTATTTTTATACGTTTGTTCGGTCGTTCGTATCATACATGTTCGATTGATATTTTAGTTGGCTCGTACACGACATGTTTTGTATTTTAGCATGTATTGTATGTTCTCTTTGCTTTTAGGTTACGCGTTAGTATGTTTTCTTTGTCATGTATAATACCATGTTTCTATTTTTTGTATGTAAATTATGTCGCAAACTATGTGCTAGGTATTAGTTTCTCTATTAGTATGTTGTTCTGATTTGTGAAATTGAAATCATAATATATTTATGTCTTGCATATGTTACACTGTGTTTTATTTTTAATACGCATGTCTTCTTGAAATATGTGTTTTTGTTCCCACATGTTTTTATTCATGCCTTGTTATTATGATGTGCTATGTTCGTGTTGTTTATCACGTTTATTTACTTTTGTGTCACCTATTTTTTATTATTTATTTTGTCCTTTACCATATCAATGCGAATATATGTTTCCAAGTTATTTCTCTAAGGTTGCATAATGGAATATAAATTGTCAATGCGGTGCCCTTTTATCCGAGCATAAATGGGGCCAGTATCAGGCGTAGTGATAGTGGTTGGGCGTTTACTCTCGGATAACGGGGCCTTTAAAATCTACTCGCACTTATAATCATATTTTAAATTGATCGTCACTTTAATCCGGAAAATCTAACATTAATAAAGCGGTAATTATTAAAGTACCAATTCTGGGCGGTGTAGGGGTGCTAATCCTTCCCCATCCGTAACCGACTCCCGAACCCAATAGTTTTCAAATCTCTGGTTTTATGGTGTCCGGCCTACCTCGGTGGCCGGTGGCGACTCCCTTTCTTTAAATAAAATACGGTATTTTTAAAACCCCACGGAATAAATATTTTAATACCCGAAAAACCACAAACACTTCGAAAACTCGACTCATTTTTTAGCGAAAGGGGACATCGCTACAGCATTAAAAGAAGAGGGTGTTTTGATTGTCAAGTTAAGAATAAAATTTACCATATTGGATTAAATAAGCTATCATTAAAGAAAGGATGAGAAATGTTGTCAAGGTTCAAACAATTGGAAAAGAGTGAAACTGAAAACTTGGAGGTTAGGTTTGATAGATATTTGTATTATCAAAGAAGAATTTCTATCTCGATGATGGAAACTATATGATGATCCTAAAATAAAAGATATTTAATATGAAGTTAAGGATAAAGTATTCCTTAAAAGTTTCACCTTGGAAGAAGGTGTTATGGTTTAGACAAAAAAGAAAGTTAAGTTTAAGATTTATTGGGCTATAAGAAATCGGGAAATGAGTTAGTCTGATAGTTAAGATTAATAGCTATCTTTATCTTTGGTATAATGTATTGATGCTCAGGAAATATTGATTAGACCCCTCACATGTTGTTACTCTGGAGAAAATAGAGATTCACCCGGATTTAAGGTATGAAAAATAACTGGTAAAGATCCTAGAACATGGAGTCAAAGAACTAAGAAAACAAGACAATCCCGTTTGTTAAAGTTCTTTGAAAAAAAATCATAAGGTTAAAGAAACGACTTGAGAGAAATAAGAAGAAAATATAAGAAAATAGTTTCCTCACCTTTTGGAACCAAGTACGTATTGAAAATTCAAAGATGAATTTTCTTAAGGGGGAGAGAATTGTAATACCCTAAAATTTACTAAGTTGATTAAGGGTCATTTAGTACTAAGATAATAGCTTAAAAGCTAACTTAGTGACTAAAATGACAAAAATGCAAAAGTTAGGATTTCTTTAATTATGGGTTTTGGAAAGGAAATTTCTAAGGTTTAAAGGTATGATGTGATAGATAGTGAATTGAATAAGGTATTCTTAAAGTTTGGTTGAATTTCAAGGAAAATTGGAATGAGAATTGAAGTTTAAAATGTTAGTGACCAAAATGTAAATTCTGAAAATTTTATGGCTAAAGTATAAACTTTGGAAAAGTTTAGGGACTAAAGTTGTAATTTCCTAAAATTTAAGGGTTTTTATTTCATAAATAAATATATCGCCTAAGGTGTGGATCGAATGTGAAGATTTTGGTTCGATCTGATATTTTGATTATTGGGAAAATCGTAGTTAAAGTTTAAGTGGAATTCGGATACCCGGATCGAACTGGAAAATTTTAAAATTTTACCATATGATATAGAAAGGTTATAAAAGTCATTTCCAAGTTTTATAAATATTTTTAGTTTGATTCAAGATGAATCCTACAGTTTATTTCTGAATAAAGGATTATTTATCGGTATATTGGATCAAATGGAAATTTTGGAGACTGATCCAAAAGCTATGGAAAAGTCATAAAATGTTATTTTATGAATATTTTATTATGGTTGGTTGAATTCTAACTAGATTTAGTTAGATTTTAATGGAATGGCAATTTGTAAACAAACTAGTAAATAAAGACTAGTTGGAGGGCAAATTGGTCATTTGGCCCCAATGGCAATTTTGAAATATTTAAAAAGTTATAAGGGAAATTTTGGAAATAGGAAATGGAACATTAAATCTTGGCCCTTGATTGATGATAAAATCAATCTCAACCATTGGATAAAAAGGGCAAAATTGTAATTTTACTATTAAATGAATTTAATATTCATTTAATAGATATATGTTTAAAATAATGGTGAAAAGATGAACAATTTCATCTTTCCCAGCCTTGAAACGTGGAGAAAGAGGGGAAAGAAGAAGAAAATTTTCCAAGCTCGATTTAAGCCCCGGAACTCGATTTTCAGGTAATCTCTTCAACTACAAAGTTGTTCTACTCTTTAAGCTCTATCTTTTGATATCAATAATTCATGGAATACATGCTTGGTTTATGAGAATTTTCATGATAAAGAAATTAGGGTTATGGATCAAATTGGGGCTTTTGAGATTTTATGATTCCATGATTGAATTCAAGTTAGAATTAAGCTTGTATGATGTTAAAATCATGATATTGAGTTGGGATTTAAGTTTTACTTGTTTTGATTTTTATGAAGATGATTAGGGTTTATGGATTCAAGTTTAATTTAGGGTTTGTGATGTTGAAATAATGATCTAGTAAGCTTGAATTGTTGTTTGGAAGCAAAACCCTAAGTTAAATTGTGTAGGGACCATTCCGGCAAATTAAAAAGTTGAAGGACCAAATATGAATTTTTAGAATTTTGAGTGTATTTATGTTATTAATGATGTTAGAGGCAAGGAAATAAAGTTAGAATGCTAAATTGATGTTGAATTTAATTGGTGACCATTTTGACAATTTGTCAAAGTTAAGTGACCAAAACAAAATTGAAGTTTTGTATGGGGGCTAAATCTGATTTTTAGTTGTAATGATAGAATTAGGGTAGTAATGTTCAATTGAGGACTAATTTGCAAAGTTAAGAAGCTTGAATCCTTATCTTTGCATTTTGTTGACTATTTCGGTAAAGAAGGAAAATTAAGGAGAATTGTTGTGAATAATTATTTTATGAAGAAGGTCATAAAATGGTGGGTTAAAGCAAGTAATTGGACTAAATTGAAAAGCAGAGAAGTAAGCAGAGAAGTAATTGGACTAAATTGAAAAGCAGAGAAGTAATTCGGAAAATTCACCATAAATTCTACAAAAATGGTTAGATAGTGAATTTTATACCGATGTAAATATTTGTTCGTCTAGTTTCGTGTCCAACAAACAGAATCTGATTTTGAGTCCCGAGTCAAAAGATATGAATTTTTAAGTGACGAAAGGTTAGGAAACATGACACCAGTCTGTTCCGAATTTCAGCACTGTAACTTACTTTGAAAATTCGCCATAAATCGTACAAGTTGAATTTGGGCTATTAATTTATATGGTTGAAAATCCTATCGAATCTAGTTTCTTTCGTAACAAACGGAGTCAAATTCCGAGTTATATATTATTTTGTAGAATTATTTCTTCGAAGGTACTGCAAACTGTCAGAAAATGAGAATTGATACACTTTGTATCTAAGGTTGATTAGTAAGCTTGAAAGGGGTTAATGGAAGTTCAAAGTGGTCACTAAGGACCATAATGAATTTTTGAACAATACAAGGAAGAAAGGAAAATGTTTGGAGATTTTGTATTCGAATGATTATTTTGGACAATATGTCTAAGATATTGTTAGATTGGGATCTAACAAATATTTTACATATTTGAATTATGAAGTTAAGTTCAAATCAAGGGAGGTTAGAGGTACAATGAAGGAAAGGATCAAAGAGGACTCAGTGAGACATACTAATAATTGGCCCAGGTGAGTGCAATGCATACATAACATTATACATGGATGTTTCATACATCACCGGTAGGACTTGCAATGAGTCTACCTGGTTTATATATTGTTATGATATTTATGTCATTGATCATATATTTGACATATTTTAAATATGTCAAAGGTTGAAAATAAAAGAATTGATCACTAGTAATTGATGATGGTATAATATGAATGTTATTTCGGCTATGAACTGTTAAATGTTGATATATATTGATATATGTTGTCATTGATGACTTAAATGATGAAATAAAGCCCAATGTATGATATAGAGGTTCGATGGTATAGTTGGATATCCATAGGGTCATAAACAACTGTATAAATATTCTAAGCACTTAAGGTAAAGTGCAAATATTATAAATACTCATTGAGGAGTATACTCATGCATGGTTTGAGTATACGGACTTACTACGAGTGCTAAACACTTCACTGTAATTTCATAAAAAGTCAATGAGGGATATATTGTATACTCTGGTAAGTATACAGAAGCACTTCGGTGCTAAGCACTCCCGGTAGAGTACAAATAATATGCATACTCAAAAAAGGCTGGGTATGGGGGGATGACTCGTGTACATAGAATCTCTTAATTCGATACCTTGGGCTAAATAAATTGAAAAAAATAAAAAAGAAACAGGAAGATAAGCTTGAAAGCTTGCAGATAGAAATAGGAAAAAGGTATTGGTAAGCATTGAAAGCTTACGGATGGAATGGCAACGGTATTGGTAAGATCTAATCTTATCACTTTGATGTACATGTATATTTATGTTAACGAGCATATAATGGTAAGGTGATCATATGCATTGTTAATCATTAATATTGATATTATGACAATTGCACCTGAATTCGAATTATTGCCTCACTAAGTAAATACTTAGCGTGTAACTGTTTTACACGTAGGAAAGAAGAAATGGTTGGAGTAAGGAGCATAAATGGACATCATCAATAAATAACAGGTACATCAGTATCAGCAAGATATCTTTTGACAATGTTTGATATTTACTTGTTGGCATGTATATTAAAATGATATGCCTGCTCTGATAGAATTTGTATTTTATATGGTATCTGGATGAATTTTAAGTCATGCAATTTTTAGGCAGTTTCATTAATTATATAAAGTCAAATTAAATTAATAAGTTGCTGTCTGAAATTAAACTCAATTTGAAGATTAAAATATTATGTTTAAACTATACACGATTAACTACATTTGTAAATAGAAACTAAATATATTGTAATATTTTTAGAAGAATAAAAAATTTTACCGACTTACAAATTTAGAGGGTTTTACAAATGTTTTGTGATATCCGTGACTCGTATTCAGCTATGAATACGGGAAAGGGGTATTACACGATCTGTCTTACCAGTCTTGTGTACGCAAGCTTTTTAGCTTAACTACCAGCTAAAATGCATTTCAAGTATTATAGCCCAAAGTACAAAATCATGTGATGCTATGGTACGAGATTCATCACGACACCGTAGTGTCTACGACACCGTAGCGTCTACATCGCCGAAGCGAATGAGATGAGTACGTACTCGAGGACACTGTTTGCTCCTTATAATCGCACATTTTATGCTAACAACACCGAATTGTCTGAACAACACTGTAGCGTCTAAGTCGACACCGAAGTGTCTGAACATCACCGAAGTGACTGAAACACATCGTAGTGCTAGGGCACAGCTGCTAAGGCTCTATGGATATCCATCTATACCAAAGACTCTCACACTAGTACTCGGGCATAGCAGTGTAATAATTCATTAATCAATATCCAATCCATGAGTAATATCATGCATAATTCGATAATGGGCAGATCATACCCAATATCTAAAATTCTATTTACCTTGGGTAAATCATTATGCTACAATCATTGTATCAATATGCCATTTAATATTTCATGCTATTTGCATAAATAAGCCATCATACATTTTTATTTATACCAAGGCCGACTCATCGCAAGTCGTCCTATTTATCAACCTATCATAAATACATATAATGCACTCACCTGGGCCATGTATGCTATTAGCCTCACTAAGCTATTTCGATACTTTTTCTTTGCTTTTCTTTGATCTGGTATCCTTAGCCTGGTCAATAGCTGTACAGTACCATTTGAACATACATAACAATATTCATGTTAGATTTTTAATCTAACATTGCTTAACTATACTACTATAATTATCCGAATATAGAATATTTTCAACAATTTTTACTTTTTCCCTTTAATAATGTCGAATTGTTCATTATGGTCCCTAGTGACCATTTTGCACATTTTACAATTTATTCCAGCTCGAATCACAATTATACAATAATTCCATCATTTTTCACTAACTTTTATTCAATACCCTTCATCCACTAACTTTTACCAAAGTGACATTGTAGTCACTAATTTTACACATAAACTTTTAAACTTGTATCGAATAATTAATCCTACATTTCTATAATTTTTTTCTCACATTTTCCCTTACTTTTAGACCAAAGCTGAATTGATCCTTAAGCTAACCAGGGCTGTCGAAATGGTCACTTTCCATTTTCTTTCTTGTCAATTTAGTCCTTTAGATTCTAGTTTCAATTCTAACTTCGTACAACATATTAGAATCATAAAATCTCATAATCATAATTTTCATAAAATTTTCCCATTATTTTCCATGTGGCCGAATTGGTCACTTAAAGGACTAGTTGAGGATTTTTCATTCTAACATCAAAATCAAGCTTCTAATATCATTAATATTTCATTTGCATCATCAATTTCAAAACCCTAAATAAAATCCCAAATTCTAGGATTAGGGTTTTTTTAACCTTAAACATGAAATTAATCACAATCTAAGTTTGATTTCATCTCTACAACACTAGATTTGCATAGATCAAGCTTCAATCTAAACATGGAACATGAAACCCTATTTTCTCTGTCTTCAAGAACATAATCAAATCTTCACAACTCTTGATAAAATTACTATCAAATAAAAGAGAATTGAAAATAGATCAACTTTCTACCAAAAACATACCTTGAATCTTGTTTGGGAGCGTTCAAAAATGCTTCGAGAAATTTTTGTGTATTATTCTCTCCCTTTCCCATGGTGTTCGAAAATAAGGTTAAAGAAGATGAAGATTTTGTTCACATTTTATTAATTTATGCCACATGTAATTGATAAATTGATTTTTTTTATTCAATTTAGGTCCTTATTCCAAAAGTAACCTCCAATTGAATCATAATTTACAAGTAGCCATTCTAGTTCAATTCCAACCAAATTCCATTCAAATCTAACCAAAATAGAGTAATGCTTTCACGTGGGAAATTAACATATTGCCCATGGTACTTTAAAAATATTTCAAAATTGCCATTGTGACCAAATTACCAAATTACCAAAACTAGTCACTTAAATCACTAATTTTGCCATTTTTTAAAAATCCAACTATTCTAGTTAGATCACAATCAACCAATTAATAATATATTCATAAAATAATATTTTATAAATTTTTCGTGGCTTATTGAACAACCTTTGAAATTTTGATTTGATCCTATTTCTCAATATTCATTTACTACTTCTACTGTGATTTCCCCTTCACCGGGCTATCAAATAAATTCTAAAATAAATTCCTTATTTCATATCTGAAAAAATAAATAATATTATCAAATAAAATATTCCATATTTATGAAGTCAAACTTAAAAATTTGACTCGGTCCAAATATACTGATAATTACCCGAAATCTTTATCGGATACAATTTCTCTTAATATTTATTAATCGGCTATCCATATGAATAATATTAACTCGGACTGATTCCTTTTTATCAATCTAAAGTACTGACATGGGACCTTCCCAAGAGGTCACCCATCTTAGTGCTACTCTAGCTTGAGCACGCTTAACTTTGCAGTTCGATCGAAATTCGATATCTTATACTTTATTTTTATTCCCGGAATCTATATCAGATTTTTCTCCATGTAATTTTATTCGAATCAAATATCTGCTCATTCCCTGATTGTTCGATCGAGAATAAATTTTTACATAAATCTTATACCGGAAATTTGACTATACAGATCATCTTCCTGTAACATGTACTACTTATCTGTGGAATAAAAATTATTAATGGTAAAATTATCCATCAGGTGCCAATACTTTTCCCAACTTTTGACTTGCTGTCATTTTGGTCCCTAAACTTTATCTTTTAATTCCCATTCAAATTTTTATCGGATTATTACCAAACTTTGCGAATACCCTAATTTGCTTATCCTCTATCTCATGGTACTCTTAATTCTCAGAAATTCCTTCTCTAGAATCCATAATTAAAGAAATCCCAACTTTTGCATTTTTTTTCATTTTAGTCACTAAGCTAGCTTTTAAGCCCTTATCTTAGCACTAAATGACCCTTAGACAACATAGAAAAATTTGTGGTATTAAAGTTCTCCCCTTAAGAAAATTCGTCCTCGAATTTACAAAACGTACATGGTTCAAAAATTTGCAGGTACTGCTCTTTCGTTTTCTTCTCGATTTCTCAAGTAGCTACTTCTACTTTATAATTTCCCTGACTTTTACCAATTAAATTTTCTTATTCCTTTTAATTCCATATGCTAAGATTTTCATCCGTTCTTCTTTATACATCAAATATCTGGTTGCAATTCAACTTTCTTTGGGTTGATAACATAAAAAGGATCTGATCGATACCTTTGAAGCAAATTCACATGAAATATATAGCGAGTCTTGCTCGCCTCCGAAGGTAAAGTAAATTAATAAATCATTTGTCCATCTCTTTTAAGAGTCTCATACAGTCCAATGAATTTGAGACCAAGCTTTCCTTTTGACAAAGCATAGTACTTTTTTTTCCAAGGTGAAACTTTCATACATACCTTGTTTCTGAATTTAAACTCAATATCCTTTTTCTTTTTATCCGCATGTGCCTATTGTCGATCTGCAGCTGCTTTAGGATTATTTTAAAGAATCTTCACTTTGTCATCTATTTTTTGAGTCAGATCAACTCCATCCACTTTTGGATTATTTCAAACATTTCAATCCTTTCCCACAATCCTGTGTTCTCAATAATATAGGCTCGTAACTAATCTTTAAATATCAAAATAGTCCAACTGACTATCCTTCTATTAAAATTTCTTTCTTCATTTCACCATTATAAACTTTTCCTCAATAGCAATCCATCAGATTTGCTTTCACAATCTTAGGCTTCTCTAGATTCAACTTGCTTTCTCTTTTCAAGGCATTCTTCATCTGCCACATGCAAATCTTTAATTGGATCTAACAAGGTTGGTTAAAGTTGTAACTTTGTACTTAGTGTACCATTATTTCCCAAAGACAATTAAGCGTTCATTGTATGCAGAATAAAGAACATGTTCTAGCTAAGAGCATCAGCTACTACATTAGCCTTTCCTAATCAATAATATCATCTCTTAACTTATTCCTATCATACTCTAAATTTTCATATTTTTAGCCTCCAACTTATCTTAAGCAGTGCTTGATTACATCTGTAGTAATTTCCAACAATTTCATGTTTAGCCATTTAACAAATACATATTTCCAGAATAAGAATACTTCTTCTTTTCTAAATTTTCATATCTGACTATCTTAATTTATTAATAACAATCACAATTCCATTTAATCATGTTTATCGTCCTATGACTACCCTTTTACCTTGAAATATGCGTATGAGCCCTTACTCTCTAAATTTCTTATAACTTATGCTATTATAAGCGTAAGTGCAAATACAGATGTTAGAGACTATCATCTTACAATTACTGTACCAATTCTCTATTATACAGATAACACATCCTAGATAGGAGTTAACTACCATTTTTATTTCACTATGTTGTATCCATTATGGGTCTTTTCTTAACCCTTGAAATTCATCAACTAACGAAATCTAACAGTATCTTATAGCCATTAAAGTATCATTCATACTATTGAGGAGCTACATCAAGTTATGCAAGCAATACATCAGTAACATCATATCCTAGGGGCATGCACACTTTAGCAAAATTATATTGGACTCGGTTTACCCTCCATAATCGGCTAAACCTTTGCTCTGATACCACTACACGTAACACCCTTAACGTATATTGGATATTCGAATACACATTAAAGATGTTACTAACCGATTTACACTAATTTTCAGACTTGTAATTTTTTTTCATTTAATGCAAAACTAATTTGATTAAACAACCTTTTCTCGATTTTCATTAAATTACAAATCTGTCTAGAGTCACCTAATTTCGACCCTGAATAGGTTTATAAAAGACTTTAAGCAGTTATTAAAATGAAAATATAATTCAGGGTGAAAACTATGTCTGCTGTCTAGACCCTTTCTTGATTTTAAAATCACTACGTGATAAACAACCAACTAAGTTTAAAATCGTTTGAAGCATCTTTTCTAATATTCTTAATTCCTCAAACTAAGTCATGTTTCTAGATCATACATCCACATTAACTTATAAGTAGAGTACAAAAATTTAGACATACAAAATAGCTACTTATTTAATATCTATACAGGCCCCCACTAAACTAGGATGTGGTGATATTACTGATAATGCAGGCTATCTTGATCCAATGATGTGTAACTCCTCGTCTACTATCTAGTCTGAAGTACCTACGTGTGATACGAAACACACGCTAAGTATAACTTAGTGAGGCATAATCATAACAATATAAAACAATGATTATAAATAACACAGCCCTGCAAAATGGCAAGCGATTTCCAATTGCAGTTGATAACATTTTATCATGCATAGAACTACCTTACATGTATAGTTCGTTAAACAAATATAATATTCATATCATAGGATTCGATCTGTCTTACCAGTCTTGTGCACGTTAAGCTTTTTAGCTTAACTACCTGTAAAAATGCATTTCAAGTATTATAGCCCAAAGTACAAAATCATGAGATGCTATGGTACGTGAGTCATCACGACACCGTAGTGTCTACGATGCTGTAGCGTCTGCATCGCCGAAACGACTCAGATGAGTACGTACTCGAGGACACTCTTTGCTCCTCATAATCGCATATTTTGTGCTAACAACACCGAATTGTCCGAACAACGTCGTAGCGTCTAAGTTGACATCGAAGTATCTAAACATCACCGAAGTGATGAAACACATCGTAGTGCTAGGACACTGTTTGCTAAGATTCTATGGATATCCATCTATACCAAAGACTCTCACACTAGTACTCGGGGCATAGCAGTGTAATAATTCATTAATCAATATCCAATCCATGAGTAATATCATGCATAATTCGATAATGGGCAGATCATACCCAATATCTAAAATTCTATTTACCTTGGGTAAATCATTATGCTACAATCATTGTATCAATATGCCATTTAATATTTCATGCTATTTGCATAAATAAGCCATCATACATTTTTATTTATACCAAGGCCGACTCATCGCAAGTCGTCCTATTTATCAACCTATCATAAATACATATAATGCACTCACATGGGCCATGTATGCTATTAGCCTCACTAAGTTATTTCGATACTTTTTCTTTGCTTTTATTTGATCCGTATCCTTACCCTGGTCAATAGTCATCTGATACCATTTGAACATACATAACAATATTTATGTTAGATTTTTAATCTAACATTGCTCAACTATACTATACTACTATAATTATCCGAATATAGAATATTTTCAAATTTTTTTTACTTTTTTCCTTTAATAATGTCGAATTGTTCATTATGGTCCCTAGTGACCATTTTGCACATTTTATAATTTATTCCATTTCGAATCACAATTATTCAATAATTCCATCATTTTTCACTAACTTTTATTCAATACCCTTCATCCACTAACTTTTACCAAAGTGACATTGTAGTCACTAATTTTACACATAAACTTTTAAACTTGTATCGAATAATTAATCCAACATTTCTATAATTTTTTTTCTCACATTTTCCCTTACTTTTAGACCAAAACTGAATTGATCCTTAAACTAACAGAGCTGTCGAAATGGTCACTTTCCATTTTCTTTCTTGTCAATTTAGTCCTTTAGATTCTAGTTTCAATTCTAACTTCATACAACATATTAGAATCATAAAATCTCATAATCATAATTTTCATAAAATTTTCCCATTATTTTCCATGTGGCGAATTGGTCATTTAAAGGACTAGTTGAGGATTTTTCATTCTAACATCAAAATCAAGCTTCTAATATCATTAATATTTCATTTTCATCATCAATTTCAAAACCCTAAATAAAATCCCAAATTCTAGGATTAGGTTTTTTAACCTTAAACATGAAATTAATCACAATCTAAGTTTGATTTCATCTCTACAACACTAGATTTGCATAGATCAAGCTTCAATCTAAACATGGAACATGAAACCCTATTTTCTCTGTCTTCAAGAACATAATCAAATCTTCACAACTCTTGATAAAATTACTATCAAATAAAAGAGAATTGAAAATAGATCAACTTTCTACCAAAAACATACCTTGAATCTTGTTTGGGAGCCTAAAAAA
This sequence comes from Hibiscus mutabilis, assembly GCA_019671005.1. NCBI lineage: Eukaryota > Viridiplantae > Streptophyta > Magnoliopsida > Malvales > Malvaceae > Hibiscus > Hibiscus mutabilis. Next base: position 34,118,824 of record CM033733.1, on the reverse strand, counting down.
TGCTTGAGAAATTTTTGTGTATTATTCTCTCCCTTTCCCATGGTGTTCAAAAATAAGGTTAAAGAAGATGAAGATTTTGTTCACATTTTATTAATTTATGCCACATGTAATTGATAAATTGATTTTTTTATTCAATTTAGGTCCTTATTCCAAAAGTAACCTCCAATTGAATCATAATTTACAAGTAGCCATTCTAGTTCAATTCCAACCAAATTCCATTCAAATCTAACCAAAATAGAGTAATGCTTTCACATGGGAAATTAACATATTGCCCATGGTACTTTAAAAATATTTCAAAATTGCCATTGTGACCAAATTACCAAATTACCAAAACTAGTCACTTAAATCACTAATTTTGCTATTTTTTAAAAATCCAACTATTCTAGTTAGATCACAATCAACCAATTAATAATATATTCATAAAATAATATTTTATAAATTTTTCGTGGCTTATTGAACAACCTTTGAAATTTTGATTTGATCCTATTTCTCAATATTCATTTACTACTTCTCTTTGTGATTTCCCCTTCTTAGGGCTATCAAATAAATTCTAAAATAAATTCTTTATTTCATATCTGAAAAAATAAATAATATTATCAAATAAAATATTCCATATTTATGAAGTCAAACTTAAAATTTTGACTCGATCCAAATATATCGATAATTACCTAAAATCTTTATCGGATACAATTTCTCTTAATATTTCTTAATCGGCTATCCATATGAATAATATTAACTCGGACTTATTCATTTTTATCAATCTAAAGTATTGACATGGGACCTTCCAAGAGGTCACCCATCTTAGTGCTACTCTAGCTTGAGCACGCTTACCTTTGCAGTTCGATCGAAATTCGATATCCTATACTGCATTTTTATTCCCGGAATCTGTATCAGATTTTTCTCCATGTAATTTTATTCGAATCAAATATATGTTCATTCCCCTGATTGTTCGATCGAGAATAAATTTTTACATAAATCTTATACGGAAATTTGACTATCTGAGATCATCTTCTGTAACATGTACTACTTATCTGTGGAATAAAAATTATTAATGGTAAAATTATCCATCAGGTGCCAATACTTTTCCCAACTTTTGACTTGCTGTCATTTTGGTCCCTAAACTTTATCTTTTAATTCCCATTCAAATTTTTATCGGATTATTACCAAACTTTGCGAATACCCTAATTTGCTTATCCTCTATCTCATGGTACTCTTAATTCTCAGAAATTCCTTCTCTAGAATCCATAATTAAAGAAATCCCAACTTTTGCATTTTTTTTCATTTTAGTCACTAAGCTAGCTTTTAAGCCCTTATCTTAGCACTAAATGACCCTTAGACAACATAGAAAAATTTGTGGTATTAAAGTTCTCCCCTTAAGAAAATTCGTCCTCGAATTTACAAAACGTACATGGTTCAAAAATTTGCAGGTACTGCTCTTTCGTTTTCTTCTCGATTTCTCAAGTAGCTACTTCTACTTTATAATTTCCCTGACTTTTACCAATTAAATTTTCTTATTCCTTTTAATTCCATATGCTAAGATTTTCATCCGTTCTTCTTTATACATCAAATATGTTTTGCAATTCAACTTTCTTTGGGTTGATAACATAAAAGGATCCGATCGATACCTTTGAAGCAAATTCACATGAAATATATAGCGAGTCTTGCTAGCTCTCGAAGGTAAAGTAAATTAATAAATCATTTGTCCATCTCTTTTAAGAGTCTCATACAGTCCAATGAATTTGAGACCAAGCTTTCCTTTTGACAAAGCATAGTACTTTTTTTTCCAAGGTGAAACTTTCATACATACCTTGTTTCTGAATTTAAACTCAATATCCTTTTTCTTTTTATCCGCATGTGCCTATTGTCGATCTGCAGCTGCTTTAGGATTATTTTAAAGAATCTTCACTTTGTCATCTATTTTTTGAGTCAGATCAACTCCATCCACTTTTGGATTATTTCAAACATTTCAATCCTTTCCCACAATCCTGTGTTCTCAATAATATAGGCTCGTAACTAATCTTTAAATATCAAAATAGTCCAACTGACTATCCTTCTATTAAAATTTCTTTCTTCATTTCACCATTATAAACTTTTCCTCAATAGCAATCCATCAGATTTGCTTTCACAATCTTAGGCTTCTCTAGATTCAACTTGCTTTCTCTTTTCAAGGCATTCTTCATCTGCCACATGCAAATCTTTAATTGGATCTAACAAGGTTGGTTAAAGTTGTAACTTTGTACTTAGTGTACCATTATTTCCCAAAGACAATTAAGCGTTCATTGTATGCAGAATAAAGAACATGTTCTAGCTAAGAGCATCAGCTACTACATTAGCCTTTCCTAATCAATAATATCATCTCTTAACTTATTCCTATCATACTCTAAATTTTCATATTTTTAGCCTCCAACTTATCTTAAACAGGCTGCCAGATTACATCTGTAGTAATTTCCAACAATTTCATGTTTAGCCATTTAACAAATACATATTTCCAGAATAAGAATACTTCTTCTTTTCTAAATTTTCATATCTGACTATCTTAATTTATTAATAACAATCACAATTCCATTTAATCATAAGCTTATCGTCCTATGACTACCCTTTTACCTTGAAATGTGCGTATGAGCCCTTACTCTCTAAATTTCTTATAACTTATGCTATTATAAGCGTAAGTGCAAATACAGATGTTAGAGACTATCATCTTACAATTACTGTACCAATTCTCTATTATACAGATAACACATCCTAGATAGGAGTTAACTACCATTTTTATTTCACTGTGTTGTATCCATTATGGGTCTTTTCTTAACCCTTGAAATTCATCAACTAACGAAATCTAACAGTATCTTATAGCCATTAAAGTATCATTCATACTATTGAGGAGCTACATCAAGTTATGCAAGCAATACATCAGTAACATCATATCCTAGGGGCATGCACACTTTAGCAAAATTATATTGGACTCGGTTTACCCTCCATAATCGGCTAAACCTTTGCTCTGATACCACTACACGTAACACCCTTAACGTATATTGGATATTCGAATACACATTAAAGATGTTACTAACCGATTTACACTAATTTTCAGACTTGTAATTTTTTTTCATTTAATGCAAAACTAATTTGATTAAACAACCTTTTCTCGATTTTCATTAAATTACAAATCTGTCTAGAGTCACCTAATTTCGACCCTGAATAGGTTTATAAAAGACTTTAAGCAGTTATTAAAATGAAAATATAATTCAGGGTGAAAACTATGTCTGCTGTCTAGACCCTTTCTTGATTTTAAAATCACTACGTGATAAACAACCAACTAAGTTTAAAATCGTTTGAAGCATCTTTTCTAATATTCTTAATTCCTCAAACTAAGTCATGTTTCTAGATCATACATCCACATTAACTTATAAGTAGAGTACAAAAATTTAGACATACAAAATAGCTACTTATTTAATATCTATACAGGCCCCCACTAAACTAGGATGTGGTGATATTACTGATAATGCAGGCTATCTTGATCCAATGATGTGTAACTCCTCGTCTACTATCTAGTTCAAGTACCTACGTGTGATACGTAAAAACACACGCTAAGTATAACTTAGTGAGGCATAATCATAACAATATAAAACAATGATTATAAATAAACACATACGCAAAATGGCAAGCGATTTCCAATTGCAGTTGATAACATTTTATCATGCATAGAACTACCTTACATGTATAGTTCGTTAAACAAATATAATATTCATATCATAGGATTCGATCTGTCTTACCAGTCTTGTGCACGTTAAGCTTTTTAGCTTAACTACCTGTAAAAATGCATTTCAAGTATTATAGCCCAAAGTACAAAATCATGAGATGCTATGGTACGTGAGTCATCACGACACCGTAGTGTCTACGATGCTGTAGCGTCTGCATCGCCGAAACGACTCAGATGAGTACGTACTCGAGGACACTCTTTGCTCCTCATAATCGCATATTTTGTGCTAACAACACCGAAGTGTCTGAACAACGTCGTAGCGTCTAAGTTGACATCGAAGTATCTAAACATCACCGAAGTGACTGAAATGCACCGTAGTGCTAGGACACAACTGCTAAGATTCTATGGATATCCAACTATACCAAAGACTCTCACACTAGTACTCGGGCATAGCAGTGTAATAATTCGTTAATCAATATCCAATCCATGAGTAATATCATGCATAATTCGATCATGGGCAGTTCATACCCAATATCTAAAATTCTATTTACCTTGGGTAAATCATTATGCTACAATCATTGTATCAATATGCCATTTAATATTTCATGCTATTTGCATAAATAAGCCATCATACATTTTTATTTATACCAAGGCCGACTCATCGCAAGTCGTCCTATTTAACAACATGTCATAAATACATATAATGCACTCACATGGGCCATGCATGATATTAGCCTCACTAAGTTATTTCGATACTTTTTCTTTGCTTTTATTTGATCTGGTACCCTTACCCTCGTCAATAGCTGTGCAGTACCATTTGAACATACAAAACAATATTTATGTTATATTTTTAATCTAACATTGCTCAACTATACTATACAAGTATAATTATCCGAATATAGAATATTTCCAAATTTTTTTCACTTTTTTCCTTTAATAATGCCGAATTGTTCATTATGGTCCCTAGTGACCATTTTGCACATTTTATAATATATTCCAGCTCGAATCACAATTATTCAATAATTCCATCATTTTCACTAACTTTTATTCAATACCCTTCATCTACTAACTTTTACCGAAGTGAAATTGTAGTCACTAATTTTACACATAAACTTGTATCGAATAATTAATCCAACATTTCTATAATTTTTTTTCTCACATTTTCCCTTACTTTTAGACCAAAACTGAATTGGTCCTTGAACTAACCAGAGCTGTCGAAATGGTCCCTTACCATTTCCTTTCTTGTCAATTTGGTCCTTTGGATTCTAGTTTCAATTCTAACTTCATACAACATATCGAATCATAAAATCTCATAATCATAATTTTCATAAAATTTTCCCATTATTCTTCCATGTGGCCGAATTGGTAATTTAACGGACTAGTTGAGGATTTTTCATTCTAACATCAAAATCAAGCTACTAATATCATCAATCTTTCATTTTCATCATCAATTTCAAAACCCTAAATAAAATCGCAAATTCTAGGATTAGGGTTTTTTTAACCTTAAACATGAAATTAGTCACAATCTAAACTTGATTTCATCTCTACAACACTAGATTTGCATATATCAAGCTTTAATCTAAACAGGGAACATGAAGCCCTATTTTCCCTCTCTTCAAGAACATAATCAAATCTTCATAACTCTTGATAAAATTACTATCAAATGAAAGAGAATTGAAAATAGATCAACTTTCTACCAAAAACATACCTTGAATCTTGTTTGGGAGCCTTAAAAAATGCTTGGAGAAAATTTTGTGTATTTTTCTCTCCCTTTCCCATGGTGTTCAAAAATAAGGTTAAAGAACATGAACATTTTGTTCATCTTTTACTAATTTATGCCGCTTGTAACTGATAAATTGAAGTTTTTTATTCAATTTAGTCCTTATTCCAAAATTAACCTCCAACTGAATCATAATTTACAAGTTGTCATTCTAGTTCAATTCCAACCAAATTCCATTCAACTCTAGCCAAACTAGAGTAATGCTTTCACATGGGAAATTACCATATTGCCCATGGTACTTTCAAAAAATTTCAAAATTGCCATTGTGACCAAATTACCAAAACTAGTCACTTAAATCACTATTTTTCCTATTTTGTAAATATCCAACTATTCTAGTTAGATCACAATGAACCAATTAATAATTTATTCATAAAATAATATTTTATAAATTTTCCGTGGCTTATAGAACAACCTCTGAAATTTCGATTCGATCTGATTTCCCAATATTCACTTACTACTTCTACTGTGATTTCCCCTTCACCGGGCTATCAAATAAATTCTAAACAATTCTTTATTTCCATATCTGAAAAATAAATAATATTATCAAATAAAATATTCCATATTTATGAAGTCAAACTTAAAATTTTGACTCGATCCAAATATATCGATAATTACCTAAAATCTTTATCGGATACAATTTCTCTTAATATTTCTTAATCGGCTATCCATATGAATAATATTAACTCGGACTTATTCATTTTTATCAATCTAAAGTATTGACATGGGACCTTCCAAGGAGGTCACCCATCCTAGCGCTACTCTAGCTTGAGCACGCTTACCTTTGCAGTTCGATCGAAATTCGATATCCTATACTGCATTTTTATTCCCGGAATCTGTATCAGATTTTTCTCCATGTAATTTTATTCGAATCAAATATATGTTCATTCCCCTGATTGTTCAATCGAGAATAAATTTCTACATAAATCTTATACCGAAAATAGGACTATACAGATTATCTTCCTGTAACCTATACTACTTATCTGTGAATAAAAATTATTAATGGTAAAATTATCCATCAGGTGCCTATACTTTTCCCAACATTTGACTTGCTATCATTTTGGTCACTAAACTTTATCTTTTAATTCCCATTCCAATTTTTATCGGATTATTACCAAACTTTGCGAGTACCCTAATTTGCTTATCCTCTATCTCATGGTACTCCTAATTCTCAGAAATTCCTTCTCTAGAATCCATAATTAAAGAAATCCTAACTTTTTCATTTTTGTCATTTTATTCACTAAGTTAGCTTTTAAGCCCTTATCTTAGTACTAAATGACCCTTAGTCAACATAGCAAATTTTGGGGTATTACAAACTCTGTGTCAAAATAGATTAAAATATCATTAATAAATACTATGACAAACTAATCAAGATAGGGTTGAAACACCTGATTCATCATATCCATGAAGGCTGCGGGGGCTTTAGTCAAGCCGAAAGGCATCACTATAAACTCATTGTGACCGTACCTAGTACGAAAAGTTCTTTTAGGGACATCAGAACTCCTGACCTTAAGTTGGTATTATCCCGAATGCAAATCAATCTTAGAGAAGACAGTGGCTCCTCTAAGCTTGTCAAACAAGTCATCAATACAGGGCAGAAGATACTTGTTCTTTATCGTCAACTTATACAACTTTCGGTAGTCAATACACGGCCTTAAGGTCCCATTTTTTCTTGACAAATAGAGCTAGAGCTCCCCAAGGTGAAACATTTGGTCGAATAAAACCACGGTCAAGAAGCTCCTCTAATTGGACCTTCAAATCTTTTAACTCTTTAGGTGCCATATAGTAGGGCGCCATGGACATCGGTGTAGAGCCCTCATAAGTTTGAATCACAAACTCAATATCTTTGTCAGGTGGTAAACCAGTCACTTCCCCTAGGAATACATTCGGAAAATCTTTTACCTCTCGTATCCCTACTACCCCAGAGTTGGAATTTTGAGAATCCAAGACGTAGGCCAAGAACGCTTCGTTTCCCCTCATGATCATTCTTTCTGGTGCTAGAGCTGTAACAATATTAGTCATGAATCATCTTCGTTCACTGATTAGGGTAACTTCCTGACCATTTGAAAACTTCAAATTCATCTTCTTAAACTCACAGTAAAGGTTAACCCAATGCTCGGTTAACCAATCCATGCCAAGAATAAGATCGGACCCCTCGAAGGGAAGTTCTATTGGATCAGCTGGAAAAATCTCACTCTGAACCACAAAAGGACATCTCCTATAGACATGATTAACCACTACAAATTTTCCTATAGGACTTTAAACAATAATAGGATGCTCGATGTTTTCAACAAGAATATCCAAATTACCAAAAACAGTGCTTGCAATGTAAGAATGAGTGGAACCATTATCAAAGAGTGCAAAGTAAGGATATGAATGAATAAATAAGGTACCTACAATCACATTTGGAACGTCACGCTCATCAAGAGTCTAAGATTCATACACTAGATTCGGTTGCCTAGCATCAGATCTAGCATGACCTCTACCCTGAGTTGGTTGAGCCCTACTAGCAAATCCCGTAGTAAAACCATAATCTAGCCGAATCTGACCACGACCCCTGGAAGGTGCCTGTACTGAACTCTGTGATCTAGAAGGTGCCTGAGATGAGCCATAATTGTGCGGACAATCCTTCACAAAGTGCTCGCTAGACCCATATTTAAAACAAGTACCCGTCTTCCTCATGTATTCCTCGGGGTGTTGTCGGCCATAGAAAGAACAAATAGAAGAAGGCCTACTACCAGAGTTGCCTCTAGAACCAACATGAGTAGTTGTCTAAACTGATGATCCAAACCCAGACTGACTCTGCTAAGCTGCCATAGCCCTAGCTCTTTTACCCGGGTGAGAAGATGATCGAAAATGACCTTAGTAACCAAAAGACCGCTTGGATTGCTCTCTCTGTTGTCTTTCTTGCTCCTTAATTAGATTCTCAACCACTTCAGCTGCTCTGGCCTTCTCTACAAGCTCATCAAAAACCCGCTCACAATGCGAAGCTACCTGAGACCTGATGGACATCTGAAGTCCTTTCTCAAACCTTTCACTTATCTTTTCCTCTATAGGAAACATAGTGGTAGCATATCTACTGAGCTCTACAAACTTCAATTCATACTCTATACAGACATGTCACCCTGCTTGAGATCAAGAAATCACTTACACTGTGTCTCAAGATATCTATCCCCTATATACCTCATCTAAAACTTATCTCAAAAATATTGTAGGGTTATCTGATCTGTGAAGGTGTTCCTCAAGACTCTTCCCCACCAATTGTGAGCCTCACCCTTCAACAGCGAGGTGTAAGCTCTAAGCTTTCTGTCCGTCGGGTACTTTATCTCATCCAAAACTCGATCGGTATGATCCATCCATAACTCAGCTAAAATAGAGGCCGCCTCAGAAATGCCATCAAAGAACTCTGCATCAGCATGTAGGAGTCTCTCTGATATCGGGTCCTAAGGACTTCCGGTTGTAAGGTCATATGAAGCTTCCTTCAAACATAACGATCTGGCCATTGATTCCCCGGTATAGGGTGATCTCTAACAAGTAGGACCTAGATATGGGGATCTCGAACAAGCGGGTCTTGAGAGGGTCACAGACAGGCGGATACTGAACATGAGGGTCACGAACAGGAAGATTTTGAACAAGAGGGTCACGAACAGGCAAATTTTGAACAAGAGGGTCACGAACAGACGAATTGGAAATAATAGAAGGGTTCTCTATACCAGCTGTTCTACGCGATCGACCTCGTGTAGAACGATGACTTCTACGACCTCTAGGGGTATCCATTAACTCCCCTCAAGATCTACAATTACAAGAAAACTATTGTCAGATTGGTACCGGAGTGTTGACATAAATAGAATTCAATTAAAAAAATGTAGTGGTATGGATTTAATGAAAAATATTTACCCAAAACGCGAAAAATATTTCAATGCATGCCAAAATTTGCAAACTTTATCTGTTATTATTATCATTATTTGATTTTAGTGAGCCTCACAGTCCGAGTGTTAGAACCTGGGGTTCTAATATCACCCAAATGTGACACCCCATACCCGGCCAAGATGAAACAACCGAGCTAAGGAGGCCACATTCTACTACTTAGAAGACATACAAAATCCATACTTGAAAATTTCATTAATTTACTTACAATGATCAATTTTTTATCCAAAAAGAAGCGAGGATAATTTAAAATATATAACGTCGATAAAATAAAAAATAGATTGCATTTCATAATTTAGTTAAAAATCCATAACATCCCAAATCATAAAGTTAAAACCAAGTCTTAAAACATAACGTCCAAATTTCGTTTACATATAAAAACCCAAGTTATAGTTAGCCATACCATTTTAACAAAATATGACTAACAATAGTCAGCACAACGTACTACAACAAAACATGATAAAGTTCGTCGATCCTTCATTACCAACCAAGCCTAACGTCTATTGCAATCTGGGAGGAGGAAAATAAAAGCATGAGCTATAGAGCCCAGTGTGTCCTCATAGTGCAAACAAACAATAAGGCAATCATACAACCAACATATATGACAAAACATATCATGATATAAGGAATGTAATAACGGATAATAAATCCTAACCACCCAACGACTACTCATCAATAGTGGAGGCTCCCCTAAACCTCATTTCGATAACTCACCATCATATAGCGGATTTATCAAATGAATCGGGAGAGATACCCGGCTTCAAAAGAACATAAACAAGCAAATAGCGGGTTTACCAGATGAATTAGGAAAAGATACTCGGCTTTAAGAGAAACACAACAAATAGCAGTTTTAGCCTCCAAACTGGGAGAACCGCACATAACTTCCTCCTACATCCCAAACTCAATAATGGCATATCAAGTGTAATGTATGCATTTCATAACATAATTCATGATATCATATTAAGTACAGAGCATATCAAGACTAGCTACACCAAAATTCAGATTTTCACATATATCATATCATGACGTAAATCATTGGATTCAGATATGCTTATAATCATATAACTAAAAGCATGCTATTCAAACAAACATGTTATTTTAATCACGCACGAGGGCGATCCAATATAAATCATACATAAGATTATAACATAAATCAACAAGCATGCTTATCAAACAACATGGCATCATATCATTCATCAAGTCAATCATCATACAATATAGCACTAGTGTCAGGAACACAGCTCTAGCAACTATAGCTAACGAGCTTCCTACTCAAGCTGCTTTCCACGATCAGTAGTTCCACTTGATCCTGCAACACTTGACCCTACAACACTCTACCCTACAACAAATGTAATATTAAAACCTTCACCATCATGATTCCCCGGCATAGGGTGATCTCTAACAAGTAGGACCTATATATGGGGATCTCGAACATGTGGGTCTTGAGAGGGTCACAGACAGGCGGATGCTGAACATGAGGGTCACGAACAGGAAGATTTTGAACAAGAGGGTAATGAACATGCAAATTCTGAACAAGAGGGTCACGGACATGCTAATTGGAACTCCACTCAAGATCTACAATTACAAGAAAACTATTATCAGATTGGTACCGGAGTGTCGACATAAATATAATTCAATTAAAAAAATGTAGTGGTATGGATTTGATGAAAAATATTTACCCAAAAAATATTTCAATGCATGCCAAAATTTTCAAACTTTATCCGTTATTATTATTATTATTATATATGTAGATTTTGATTTTAGTGAGCCTCACAGTCCGAGTGTTAGAACTTGGGGCTTTGATACCACCCAAATATGACACCCCTTACAATACCAAGACGAAACAACCGAGCTAAGAAGGTTACATTCTACTACTTAGAAGACATACAAAGTACATACTTGAAAATTTCATTAATTTACTTACAATGATCAATTTTGTTATCAAAAAAGATGCGAGGATAATTTAAAATAGATAACATCGATAAAATAAAAAATAGCATGCATTTCATAATTTAGTTAAAAATCCATAACATCCCAAATCATAAAGTTAAAATCAAGTCTTAAAACATAATGTCCAAATTCTATTACATATGAAAACCCAAGTTATAGTTACCCATACCACTTTAACAAAATATGACGAACAATAGTCAGTACAACGTACTACAACAAAATGTGATAAAGTTCGTCGATCCTTCAGTACCAACCAAGTTTAACGTCCACTGCAATCTAAGAGGGGAAAAAATAAAAGCATGAGCTATAGAGCCCAGTGTGTCCTCATAGTGCAAACAAACAATAAGGCAATCATACAACCAACATATAAGGTAAAACATATCATGATGTAATGAATGTAATGACAGCTAATAAATCCTAACTACCCAACGACTACTCACCAATAGTGGAGGCTCTCTTAAACTTTCTTTCGACAACTCACCATCATATAGCGGATTTATCAAATAAATCGGGAAAGATACCTGACTTTAAAAGAACCACAACAAACAAATAACGGGTTTATCAAATGAATCAGGAATAGATACCCGGCTTTAAGAGAACCGCAATAAATAATGGTTTTATCCCCCTATCTGGGAGAATCGCACATAACTTCCTTCTACATCCCAAACCCAATAATGGCATATGAAGTATAATATATGCATGTCATAACATAATTCATGATATCATATTAAGTACAGAGCATATCAAGACTAGCCACATCAAAATTCAGATTTTCATATATACCATATCATGACGTAATTATTGGGTTTAGATATGTTTATAATCATATAACTAAAAGCATGTTATTCAAACAAACATGTTATTTTCAATCACGCACGATGGCGGTCCAATATAAATCATACATAAGATTATAGCATAAATCAACAAGAATGGTTATCAAACAACATGTCATCATATCATTCATCAATTCAAACATCATACAATGTAGCACTAGTGTCAGAACACACTCTAGCAACTATAGCTAACGAGATTCCTACTCATGCTGCTTTCCACGATCACTAGTTCCACTCGACCCTGCAACACTCGACCCTACAACACTCAACCCTACAACACTTGACCCTACAAAAAAAGTAATATTAAAACCTTCACCACCAAAACTTAAGTCCAATTAATTTAGCCAAAAGAGACAATACTCACGCGTGACCCTAGTCGTAGGAATTAAAACAGATAAGATCGAAGATGGATCCGGGCAAAAGCGATCACCTTCAAAATATAAACGTAATTATTAGAACTCTTAACATGGACAAATTTTCTTAAACAACATATTTTAGGTTAAAAAGATAAGATTGGAGCTTTAGGATCGCAAAATAGATTATTTAGGAAAAACATGTGCAAAAAATAGATTTGATTTCAAGGCAAAAGGTCGGTGGGCTAGGGTTGTGCGAAAAGACTAGACGGGCGGGTTGGATCATTTAGGTTTGGGTCAAACTTGGGTCATCTAGGTTTGGTTTAACATATGTTGGGTTAAACTTGAGTTATTGGGTCATTGGGTCAAACTTGGATTAACATATGTTGGGTCCATGGTTTGGGTCACCTAAATTGGTCATTCGTATTGAGCTTAGGTTGGGTAGCACCCAACAAAGATGGATAGTTAAAGAAAAAAAAAAAAAAGAAATAATGGGTAATAGATATTGGGCTTGCATTGGGTTTGGGCTAGGTTTAGAAAAATAGGGTTTTAGTATTATGATAGGTTAAACAAAAGATGATGGGGCTGGGGTAAGGGAGTAGCACAGCGGTGGCGGCAAGGGGAAGGGGATGGTGGCGATCGAGGGAGTAAGGCCAAAAAAATAGAAAAAGAAGGTGAACAAACAAGAATGAATCGTATATGCACTTACCTAAACCCAAAGAGAGGTGGCCAGCGGTGAACCAAAATAAAAATATGTATGCGGCTAAGGCATTTTTTGGAGAACGGTAGGGAGTTAGAACACGTGGTTGGTAGATTCGGAACGAGGACGATGAGAGGAACAACGTGGTGGTCTTGCATGCGCACCAAGGGATGCCAAAAACGGCGGTGGCCAACAAGGGTGGCCGAATAATTTTCCCTTTTTTTCTCAACAACGGTGGCTAAAAATGAACATGCAATGGTGGGGTTTTGTTAGGGACACCTGCCTCAAGCATTTTCCTCAAGCGATACCTCAAGCGGTGGTGATAGAGCGACGACGAGAGAAATGGGGTGACGGCGATTGAAGGATAGCGGTGGCCAAAAATGGAGAGGAAAATGATGATAAGAACGGCTAGGTTAGAACCAAAATTGATAAAATTAGCCAAAGTTGGAGAAAAATATGTATTTATACTCTAAAATAAGGTTTAAATATAAAAAGTACAAAACTTGTTAGATTTAGAGCTTTGTCTCAATGGCAAAAACATGGATAAGACTTGGAGTGTTGAAGGTCATGGGTTCAAACCTCAACAATCATATTTTTTATATCTTTTTTATTTTAAGGGACTCAAACACAAAATAACTTAAGGAATTTAATATCCAACACTTATCATAAAATTAAAGTAGTTGGAATGGCAAGAGTTTGGAAAATGAATTAAGGGTTTGTGAGTTCAAGTCTCCATAAACTTAAGATTTTATATTTTTGAGCACCGAAGAAAAAATGGAAATTTGTAGAAAGGTCCCTAAAGGTTTAAAATTTTTGAATTTGGACAAACAATTTTAAAACTTCTCAATTAAACCTTTAATCCTTAAGCAAGACTACATCAATATTCTAACAAAATCGAAGTCTGTATATTTGATGATCTCTAATCATAACTCTAATACTTAAGCATGTAAGGCTTTATTCTTTAAAGATATCTCATAACCATATTGGATGTTATCCAATGGCCCATACTAGTGTTGCTTAAATATTTGCCTAACATCTCTATAGTTTTTTTTTATCAGAATCATATAATTTTATTAGCGAAACAAATCATACATAAGAATATCCACGCATGCCTCATTAAAAAACTCCTAACCTAAAATGGGGGAAAAAGTACAATAGGCGGATATATAACACCCACGAACCCATAACATCACGCCATCACACGAAGCCAAGATGAGCGATCGACTCCTCCCTTAGCCAAAACATCTGCCACGTTATTCGCTTCCCGAAGCATATTGTGAAAGCACACACAAGATGACTGATGATGCGACTTATCTATCCGACGAAAAATACCCTACAATCTCCACGGTCTACGGAAGTGATTTAGCACCCATGACACAACAACGATGGAATCTGATTCAATAATAATCGTCGTCCCCAAGCACCAGTAAGAATCCACCAAAATCTCCAACGCACAAACTATCGCCCATAGTTCTGCTACATTTGACTCCAACTCTCCCAGAGGGCCCAAAAAGACCGCCTTCTTACACGAGTCTCACAACACACCCCAAAATCCTGCAGGCCCCGGCTTACCACACGCTGAGCCATCCATATTAAATTTTAAAGTACCAACCATTGGCGGACACCACACAACATCCAGCCGCATCTTACTCGCTAGCGCATGAGGTACAGAAATTTGTGGACATTCCCACCACTGTGCCTCAACAATCACCATCGACTCATTAAAAGCCTTGATCCAATAAAGCGTGCGAAGCTTCATGAGGAATAAAATCTCACTAATATCTATTATCCTCTGATTAAACATAACATCGTTCTCAAGTCATATCGGCCACAATAATGCGGCACAACTCTCAAGCCACCATTGTCTTTCCACACCCATAAAGCAACCGTGAAAACCTTGCTCGAGAAACTCAGCCAAGGTGTTTAGCCGAACCAACATCACACCCCACCATCGAAAGAAAGAATCCCAAAGCTCAACCATAACTCGTCATGACAACAATAAATGATCCTGCTCATCCTCACCATCGTCGCACCAAACACAACGCCCTAAAACGCCTTGCAAAGGGACCCCTCTCTTGCGCAACATACTCAATGTAGGCAAACGACTCAACCACACAAACCACAAGAAGCACTACACTTTGGGCGGTACAACCCAACGCCATATCACAAAAGCCTCGAAAGCCTTACTTTCCAAGCTAACCGAAGTTATCAAACCCATGAGTTCCTTAATCAAGAACCGCCCTTGTACATTTGGGCACCAAATCAAGTGATATGTATGCCCCAAAACCAGCTCGTGAGTTGCAACAACTTCCAGCAATTCCTTTAACATATCCAACTCAAAGTTTCACAATTGTTGGCTAAAAATAAGTGCCACGCATCATGTACCAAAGACACGCGATGTGCATACGAGGCCACCAACGCCCACTTGTCTTTAGCAATCCGATATAGGCATGTAAACAAGAAGCATAATGGTTTCGAGGAGCACCACAGATCATGCCAAAAAAATACTCTTTGTAATACCCCACTAATTAGTTAGTAACCAAAATGAAAAGAATTAAAAGTTGGTGGTTTTAGTTCAGTGACTAAAATATAAACTTTGAAAGTTTGGTGGCTAAAGTGAAAAGAATAAAAAAGTTTAGGGACACGCATGGTAATTTTCCCAATAATTATTTTTATGTCATAAATATACAGATCACTTAAGAGTGTGACTCGAATATAAAAATTTTGGTTTGATCCGATGCTTCTATTATTGGGAAATTACAATTAAAGTTTAAATAGAATTCAGATGAACATTTGATCTCGAAATATTATAAGAATTTGAAGGGAGTCTTTAAAAGACCCGAGTAACATGATATTGTGGTTCTAAATCGTTTCTGATCGATTTAGATTCGATTGAAATGCGGTATTTGAAATAGTGCATAAATGACATTTTTGAAGATACAAGAATTCATTAATGGTAAAATGGTCATTTTACCCATCCTTTTTAACTATCTTTGACTAAATATTAAAGAGAAGCATAGGTGTCAACACCTAATTGGTCATAACCCAAGGGTAGAATGATCATTTTACTATGAAGGATTTTTTTATTAAAATAATTATTTTTTGATGCCATTTGGCATAGAATTAAAGAAAGAAAAAGTTGTAGAATTCTTTCAACTTCTCCAAGTCTGCCGTGAGTCTCCTTCAATCTAGGTAAAAAATTTTCAATTCAATTTTTGGCTTGATTTAGTTGGTTTTTGAGTTGAGTCATGAAACAAAGATTTGATCTCCTTTGAATTCTCTTTTATTTGGTATAATTTTCACATGGTTTCCATGCTTCTAAGTTGAGATGGGCGATTGTGGTGGTTGAAGAACATGTTGAGTTTTCATGTTTTAAGGTTCAATCATGCTAGAAATGATGTTGTAGTGTTATTTCTATGCTTGAAATGATGAAATTCAAGGAAGAAAAAAATAGGGACCAATTTGGCAAGTTTAAAAGTTAGAGGGTCAAATCTGATTTTTATGTTTTTGGTGTGTATTTATGTTATTAATGATGTTAGAGACATGAAATTGAAGTTAGAATGTTAAATTGATGTTTAATCGAATTAGTGACTATTTGAACAAATTGTCAAAGTTAAGCGACCAAATCAAAAATGAAGTTTTGTATGGGGGCTAAATCTGATTTTTAGTTGTAATGATGGAGTTAAGGTAGTAATGTTGAATTGAGGACTAATTTGCAAAGTTAAGAAGCTTGAATCCTTATCTTTGCATTTTAGTGACTATTTAGTCAAAGAATGAAAAATAAGGGAGAATTATTTTGAATAATTATTTGGTGAAGAAGGTAATGAGTTGGTGGTTTAAAGCAAGCAATTGGACTAAATTGAAAAGTAGAGAAGTAAGGAGAAGTTAGTATAAAAATTTGAAGTTTAATTATGGAAGCTGTATAGAAAACTGGCTTATGGCAGCAACTTTGAAAATTCACCATAAATTCTACAAAAATGGTTAGATGGTGAATTTTATACCGAGGTAAAGATTTGTTCGTCTAGTTTCGTTTCCAACAAACTGAAACTGATTTTGAGTTCCGAGTCAAAAGCTATGAATTTTTAAGTGACGAAAGGTCAGAAAATAGAACACCAGTCTGTTCTGAATTTCAGCACTGTAATTGACTTTGAAAATCTGTTCATAAATCGTATAAGTTGAATTTGGATTATTAATTTATATGGGTGAAAAGCTTATCAAATCTAGTTTCTTTCAGAACAAATGGAGTCGAATTCCGAGTTGTAGATTATTTTATAGAAATATTTCTTTGAAGGTAGTGCAAACTGCAAGAGAATGAGAATTGATACACTTTATATCTAAGGTTAATTAGTAAGCTTGAAAGGGGTTAATGGAAGTTCAAATTGGTCACTAAGGACCATAATGAGTTTTGAACAATACAAGGAAGAAAGGAAGACGTTTGGAAATTTTCTATTCGAATGAATATATTGGACAACATGTCTAAGATATTGTTAGAGTGGGATCTAACAAATATTTTATTTATGTGATTTATGAAGTTAAATTCGAATCAAAGGAGGTTTGAGGTACTATGAAGGAAATAATCAATGGGACTTAGTGAAGCAACAAATAAATGGCCCAGGTGAGTGCAATTACATACATGTCATACTACATTGATATTTTATACATGATTGGGATGGCTTGCGATGAGCCTACCCTAAATTATTGTTGCTATGATATTTATGTCATTAGGCATATGATTGACATATCGTAATATGTCAAGAATTTAAATATAAAATGCATTGACCATATGATTTCTTACATTGATGGAATTGAAATATTATTCCCGGTATAAACTGCCAACTATTGATATATATATATATATTGATATATGTTGCCATTGATGACTTAAATGATGAAATAAAGCCCAAAGTATGATATAGAGGTTCGATAGTATAATTAGCTAGCCATAGAGTCATAAACAGCTGTATAAAGATTCTATGCACTTTAGGTAAAGTGCAAATTTTATAAATACTCATTGAGGGTATACTCATGCAAGGTTTGGGTATACGGAAACACTTAGGGTGTTAAGCACTCGGTGCAATTTTATTAATACTCAATGCAAGGTTTGGGTACACGGAAGCACTTAGGGTGCTAAGCACTACGGTGCAAATAATACACTATACTCAAGTAAATATAAGGGGGATGACTCGTGTACGTAGAATCTCTTAATTCGATACCTTGGGCTAAATAAATTGAAAAGAATCAAAAATGAAAAGAAACATGAAGATAAGCTTGAAAGCTTACAGATAGAAATGGAAAAAGGTATTGGTAAGCATTGAAAGTTTACGGGTGGAAATTTCAACGGTATTGGTATGATCTAATCTTATCACTTTGATATTCATACATGTTGTTACATATCTATTTATGTTAATGAATATGAAATGGTAAGGTGATCATATGCACTGTTATTTATGTATATTGATATTATGTTAATTGCACTTGATTAAAGATTATTGCCTCACTAAGTATATACTTAGCGTGTGATGATGTTCACGCGTAGGTTTTAAAGGAGTACCAAGGAGAGAGTAGCTGAGCATCATATGCTAAATTTGAAGGTATATCACTCTAGTCACAGTTATGACATCTATCCTTTTTAATTGGATATACTAGATGGCATGTTTAAATTAATTATGGCTTATAATAATTTGTGACTAAAGAATGATTGGCTTAATAACTCATATGATGTGGATAATGATCATGGTGAGCCTTGATACATTTCTAATAGTATGGAGGACTAAGTCATTAGTGAATAATATGCTTATGGTGGAGAAAGACATAATTCTGTTTAGGAATCATACAAATGCAGTGGGTTTGAAAAATCAGCATAAATTCCATAAGTTGAATTTGAGAGCGAATCTTATATGTGTAAACTGGAAATTGAGTCTAGTTTCTTTTAAGACAAATGGTGACTGATTTCGATTTGTATATTAAAAGTTATGAATTTTTAATCAATGAAGGGTCAGAAAAACAGGCAGCAAAATTCCAGAAAAAGTTCACTGTAACGTGAATCTAGGAATTTCTTTGAATTTTTGTATAATGAATTTGAGTCATTAATTTATATGATTAAAAGGATGAATGAATATAGTTTAATTAGAAATTTAAGGAATGAAACTTCAATGTCTATAAAATTTTATATAAATTTTGAGTAAGGACAGCGCAGACAACCGATTTAACTTGGTTAGAAAAAAATTGTTTTAAATTTTTTTAGTAACATCTCTGATTCATATTTGGTAACAAATATGGGAAAATAGGTGTTACACTCTTGAACCCTCACCTACTTGCCAACAAAATGACTTTGCCCTCATAAACCATCCAACATACTCATCGTCTTGCACCTCAACGATCTACTTCCAAATAACTGACATCTTACGCTTCTCAACCATATTAAAGTGCCACCAAAGTCGATATTCACCATACTTAGCGATTATAAGTGATCTCCAGAGCAAATCCTTATCCGTCGCATATCACCAAGCCCATTTAGCCAGTAATGCCAAATTCCATAGTCTCAAATCCACAACTCCCAATCCGCCCAATGCCTTTGGTCGACACACTATCCGCCAATTGACTCAGCTCATCTTTTGCTTCAAATCCGAGTCTCCCCAAAGGAAAGCCCTCTGAATTCGATCAATTTTTGCAATAATCCCCTTCGGAATAGTATACACGCCCATGTAATAAAGAGGGAGCGAGGACAGCACTGAATTGATTAGAGTCAACCTTGCCGTGAAGGACAAAGATCCTCTCTTCCAACCCGCTAGACGAGACCAAACACGTTGCAGAACCGGCTCCCAAACCTCTAAACATCTCGGGTTCATGCCGACCTTCATACCAAGATACACAAATGGCAAATCTCCCATCGCACAGCCCATTACCGAGGCCATTTTAGTCGTAATTCCCTCGTCCACTTCCACAGCATAAAGACACGACTTAGCATAATTAATCTGGAGGCCCTAACAATACTCAAAACAAGTTAGGATTCGCTTTAGATTTCTCGCCCCATCCACATCCCCATTAAGAAAAATTATGGTATCGTCCGCAAATTGTAAGTGCGAGATTGATAATTCTGTAGCCACTCTCACCCCTTTAATCAGTACCTGAGCCTCTGCCATAACAAGATATTGATGAATCACCTCGACCACCACCCCAAATAATAATGGCGTAAGGGATCTCCTTGCCGAAGACCCCGTTGCATCTCAAATTCCCTCGTTGTCGAGCCATTCAACAAAATAGCTAAACGAGTTGATCGAACACATTCTCGCATCCAATTCCTCCAATGAACCCCACAACCCATCCTCTCCAAAACCTGATCCAAAATACCCAGTTTATACAATCATAGGATTTCGCAAAGTCTAATTTCAAGATGATCCCACCTTCGCCACCACATTTATGCTTTAATGAATGGATAATCTCATTAGTGAGTAAAATCCCATCCACAATTTGACGATTTTGAACAAACGCCGATTACGTTCACTTATTAACACCCCTAAAACAGTTTGGAATCGAGCTGCCAATTAGTTTGCTACAATCTTATAAGCAGAATTTAATAAGCAAATTGGCCTGAAATCCCCAATTTCCATCGGTTGCATCTTCTTTGTTATGAGAACCGAAAATGCTAAATTCAACACCTTCGGCAAGCAAGCTGTTGGATAGAAAACACTAAACAAATCCAGCACCTCCTTTTTCACAAACTCCCATCCTTTTTTATAGAACTCGAATGTGAAACCATCTGGCCCTATAGCTTTCGCGCCATCACATCCCCAAATAGCTGTCAGGATTTCATCTTCGGAAAACTCAATTTCCAACGATTTTTGTTGCTCTATCGTCAAACATCTCAACGACACATCCAACTTAAAACAACCCACCACCCTTATTTGAGCAAAATGAGTAAGAAACGCCTCATACACTTTCCGTTTAAGATGGTCTAGCTCCGAGATCCACTGACCCTTAAAACATAGTCCCGTAATACTATTCCTCATACCCCGTATCTTCGCTGCCTGTTGAAAGAATTGGGTGTTTTGATCCCCTCTTTTTAACCAGAGTGAACGCCATTTTTGTCGCCATATAGACTCCTTAAAGCGAGAGAGCCTCCACAACTCAGCTTGCAACTGTCGTCGCTCAAATTCTCTTTCACCTACACCCTCATTACTGCACGCCTGAGCATCCAATGCCTCTATCAAATTCATTGTTCCCATGATCCTATTATCCACGCTACCAAATTTAGACTAGTTCCACCGTCGTAGGAAAGTCCGCAACCCGCATAGCTTAGTTAGTAAAGGCACCTCACCCATTCGTCCCCCATTAACATCGAGATGTTTCCACTCTTCTGCCATTCTATTAATATATTCACGCATTTCTAACCAAACATTCAGAAACCGGAATGGCCTCGGCCCCCATTCACCTACATCGCTCACAAGCTTCAATGGTGTATGATCAGACAGCCCTCGCGGAAGTACAAACTGAGTTAAGCTATTAAACTTATCCAACCATTCACAGGAGACCAAGAATCTATCTAAACGTCTACACTTGTTTCCCGACCCAAACCACGTGAATTTTTTACCCGAGACTGGCACCTCAATCAAACCACTGAGGGCGATGAAACTCGAGAATTCAGGCGTGCCCTGAACATTACCCACTGAGCAATTTCTTTCCTCTAGTGACCTTACAACATTAAAGTCGCCACCAATACACCAAGGTACCTCATACTTTTCTATCACAGAATATGATTTATCTCATAAATCAAATTGTTCCACCATCGGACAAGGCGTATAAACGCTAATAAAACCACAAACCCAACATTTATCTCACCATGAAAAAGCTGCGCTCAATTATAACCTCCTCCAATTTAAACCGTGAAGCTTCCTAAATAATTAAAATCCCTCCCGATCTCCCCACAGAAGGTGAAAACACAAATTCAAAGTTATCAAAATACCAAATCTTACGTACCTGATGCAGCGAAATGAGTTCCATCTTTGTCTCTTGCACAAACAACAACTCACACTTATGTTGTCTCGCTAAATATTGTATTGCCTTCTTCTTCGCCTACGAACCCAACCCCTTGATATTCCACGACAACACTCGCATCAATGCACCTATACGATCTGCTCTCGATTCGCAATTATGTTT
Organism: Hibiscus mutabilis; assembly: GCA_019671005.1. NCBI lineage: Eukaryota > Viridiplantae > Streptophyta > Magnoliopsida > Malvales > Malvaceae > Hibiscus > Hibiscus mutabilis. Next base: position 34,096,434 of record CM033733.1, on the reverse strand, counting down.
GCAATATCTCGTACAATTTCTCTCTTATTCCCTATCGTCGTTGCCCCAATTAGCTTGCCCAATTCCACCGTTTCCTGCATCTCTCACAAAAAGGCCTGCCTACTGTTCACGTCTACTGTAAATGTCGATTGCCGATTGTTTCTTTCAGTGCGAGCACTTTTAGAATTCTTATTACGACCTTTCCTCTTTTTACCACTTCTACTGCCATTATCTCCAACTAATTCACAATTCTCCTAAATTTGGGGATCCAAAACCCATTCAGATACAAAGACTTCATTTGAAACATTCTTATCCACACCAGCAGCAGAAATAGGCACATCAATCGCGAAATCTACCGGGCAATCCACCAACAGTTGTTCACTTTCACTTTTCCTCACATCCAGCCCTTGATGCACCACTTCCAAACGTTCGACCATGCCAACCCCTTTTTCCTTGATGCACCACTTCCAAATGTTGGACCATGCCAACCCCTTCTAACATCTCTATAGTGTACGCAATATTTGGCCGCATACATACTTGAGCATAGATTAGATTCTCAATAGCTTATACATATGAAAATTTTACATTTTCAAATTGCAAAGTTACTTTTAGGGCATTGAGTAAACTAAATTTGTCTCCTTTAACAATATGAGTATCACTTGATTTACTTCCATTGAACTTGTAGTATATACCTAAATATTTATGTTAAAATCCAACATGATTGTGCCTCCAACTCCCTTTAGATCTTGTCACTTGACTATTACCGGATGTCATTATTGGAGCATGGTAATTTTATGTATCCAACTGTTTCATTTCAACTATATGTTCACGTGGATTGAGCCTTTCAAGTCATTAATTCTCTTCTGTTTGAAGCCTTTATTTTTAGGTTAGTGTAAAAAACTTTATAAAGGACAAGACCTAAAGACAACAAGAGAAATGTTTTTCAAATAGAGAAATATAGAAGAATGTTAGAGAAAACAAATCTCCATTCTCAATAAAAGAGATGAAGAATAAGTCCTAACAATTTTTTGTACACATTTATTTTTTATCATATAGGATGAAAAAAGAAATGTGTTTTCATTTAGAAAAATGACAAAAAGTTTTGTTAAATAGGTGTATTTTATTGGCTAAGAAAGGTACATAATTTCTTCTAACAAGAATAATATTTTTGACCATAAGATTGTAAAATTATAGATATCATAAGAAATTCTAATGAAAGAATGCAAGACTAGGGAAGTTTATTTTTAACATCTTTTGATATAATCTATGATAGTATATAACTCTCGATATAAGTCGTCCATGGGAAGGAAGTTTGGTGGTCAGCGTGTGTGGAATCTATTCGTCTCACTACGATTACACTGGTAGGGGTTGTTAAGCTTTTCATAGGCATAGAATGGTAGTCGATGTGTTTATCTATAACACCCCTTCTCGGCCTGGTAGAAAACCGGGTCGGAATGTGTTATCAGAAACCAATTCGGAACAGTGTTCAAAACATTTATGTAGTGACATATTAGGGTTATAGGATTGTCTCATCATCAGTTTACCCAATTTAGGGGTCAATTTAAAACCTTTTCAAACTTAAGGACTAAATCATAAAATTTTCAAATTAAAGGTCCTTAACTAAAATCCTTTTTACCAATCTGAAGTTAAACCTATCAATATTAATCTTGTGAAGTTTCATTACAAATAAAGGTCATTTACCTATCTAGTTTTATCTTTGATTATTCAGGGACTAATCTAAAAAAATTGAAAGATTCAGTTCACAACATATAATTAACTTAACAGACACTCGTAATGATACACCGGGTGTCCGTATCGGTACACTGGGCAGAGGGTCAAAGTCAGAGGTTTCTAGATGGCTTTCCAATACTGGTACGGTCTAAGCCGTATCGGTACGCCTACCGAGCCATTAAAACGGTTGGTCCGTACCGATGCCAGTATCGATACTCGAAGACCGACCAAAAACATATTTTAAAAACTTGATAATGCGTACCGGTATGCCCTAAGGTCGTATTGGTACGGTACCAAATTACAGATTCCAGTGACCATTTTTTGTACCGATACAGACTGTTTAGTATCGGTACGCCCTTTAACTCAGGTTCATTATGGTAAACTCGTACCGATACGCCATCACCGGTACCGGTACGAATGGGTCTGTAATGACATGATTCTTCTGGTTTTTCATCAAATTAACCTACCAAACCTTGACCAAATGTTATGACAATTTACCAGCAAGGTAATATCATCCATTTCTAACAACATACGAATTTTCATGACATTATGAATCCATTTACTAGTAATTTACCTTTTAGTGCGTTATAGGCCATTTTAGATAACTTTCCTCTTTTACAAACATGCCAAAACTTAAGCCTTTACCACATTAACTTAGGAAAAACATACACACACGAAAAAGGGCTAAATAAACATGTTTATGCCCTATGCCACCTTGCTAAGAGTTTAAAGACAAAATAACATACATGTGATTTGCTTGGAGTGATTTGCAACTTCAACAACATGATCAATCTAAGATTCCTCAAGGTCCTGAAATTCATGAGACACACATATGTTAGGCTTACATAGCCTAGTGAGGTAGTTCATAACAAATGCATAATTACGGTTTAATTAGCAATATTAAACATGGGCATGCATCTATGTCATGTACAATTCAACAAGCATATAAATGTCATTTCATATCATCAACTGCAGCATAACTCATATTATAATTCATAAGTATCTTAACATCATTTCCTTGGACTTAACAACCCATGGATACGTGGATTCCACCAAACACCAAATTATATCATATATATAGGCCTTAGCCTTGAACCGTAGTTCGAATCCCTTACACAATCCAACCTTTACACCACATGAAGGTCGTAGCCTCGGGCTGTAGTTCAATCCCTTACATGGAGAGCTCATATAATCCTATGGCATGCCAATTGTATCCAAAGTCCACAAGTGTCCAAGGAGTGTATTTTCACTACTTATCAACCTTGTTCCCTTAGTCCATATAACATCATAACAATTTATGTGGTAAGCCTCGGCTCCATATATCATATAAGATCATTTAACATCACATCAAATTACATAGAACACCAAATTAACATTAAAGCATTTTTCACATATATGTATCATCTTGTTAGAAGTCCATAAATGGCATACTTCATATAGCACATAAATCATCAATATGCATCAATAAATCAATATGGTAACCTTACCATACTTACCAAGTGAGTCCACACATGTATGCTCTACTAAAGCTTCCTACCATAGATGCAACATAAACAATGTATTCAAATGCAACCGGGACGGCACCTAGCCTTTCCCGAGACACAACTACACTCACCTATTTTTTGGGGAATTCAAGGCTCTCGAATAACGATTCCTTTGCCTTTAGAGCAGCTTGGTTTGGAGGATGGTGATGGTGGCTTTTCTTCCACAACTTGCACTAGACCAAATTTAGGGAAATTTATTAGAATTAAAACCATTGATTCAAAAACAACATTTAAGCTTTCTAAAGCTTGTAGACGATATTAACTTCATGAAATTGAGCTTCTAATACATAGGTGTAACTTGAAGTTTCAAGACGTTAATCTTGAAATTAAACTTCAAGAATCCATGGAATTCTTAAATTGATTGAGGGATTAAACTTACCAATCCAAGAGCTTTCTATTGGTATTTAGAAATCAAATAAATTCCAAGGATTTGGGAGAGATGCTTGCTTAATGAGTTTGTGGAAAAGATGAAGAAATGGAAATGAGTTCTCGGTTTAACCTTCCACTATTGCTATATCTTTTAACAATTCATTTCCCCCTCTTTAACAATCTAAACTGTGTTGTATTAGCCTCTCATAATGGTTGCCTCCCAAGCAACCAATGAAATGGTTTCCTAGCTTGGGAAGAAACCAATTATTCTAATTTAAAATCCTATCATTAAAGTCCCTTTTCTTTTTCCATTATACTTGTCATATTGTATGACAATTTCCTTCATCTTCACATGGGATTGAATAGCCAAGGAGGTGGCTCATACCTCAAAATGGTCTAATTACGAGGGTGGTCCCTCAACTTTTTAAAATTTTCACTTTTGACCCAAACTTTTAATTTTCACAATTTAGTCACTAAAACGACTTTCAATTCTCTCAAAAAGGTCCAACATCATCAATTAGGCTCAATTGGAATCTATTACATCAAAATGGAGTGCAAGGCTTGAGCTATTACATCAATTGGACAAATCTGGTACAAAATTTCTGATCAACGGAACCTAATTCTGACTAGACCAATTTTTGGGGTGTGACAACTCTCCCCCTTAAGGAAAATTCATCCTCAAATTTTCACCTGAGCCGAAGAGATGTGGATATTGCCTTTGCATTGTCTCTTATGGTTCCCATGTATCCTCTTCCACTGAGTGGCTTCTCCAAAGTACTTTAACTAGAGGTACATATTTATTACGAAGTCTCTTGACTTCCTTTGTGAGAATCTGCACTGGTTCTTCCTCGTATGTCAAATTGGATCTTTACTGATTCGGGCTAGATCACATGGGAAGGATTAGACCGATTCTTTCGTAGCATGGATACATGGAAAACATTATGTATACGATTTAGCTCTTTAGGGAGAGCTAGTCGGTAGGCAACCGATCCAACTCTCTTGATCACCTCAAAAGGGCCAATAATACGAGGACTGAGTTTCCTCTTTTTGCCGAAATGGGGGATCTTCTTCTAAGGTGATACCTTAAGGAAATCCTTTTACCAACATCATACTGAATGTCCCTCCTTTTCAAATCTGCATAAGCTTTCTACCGGTCAAATACAGCTTTGAGCAGGTCATGGATGATAGTTACCATTTCTTTGGTTTCCTGAAGTAAGTCAGGGCCTAACATCATGCCTTTCCCGAGCTCGGTAACTATTATTGTAGGTGAATTCCACCAATGGTAGGGACTTTTCCCATGTATGCCCAAAATCGATGGCACAGGCTCGTAACATATCTTCTAGGATCTACAAGGAAGAATTGAAATAGGTACGGGATACTTATACATATATTGATGGAGAAAAACACAAGTTACCTAAATAACTCTCTCGAATTGTCCATCGGTTTGAGGATGAAAAGAAGTGCTTAGGTGTACTCGATATCCTAAAGTCTCATGTAAAGTTTCCCAAAATCGAGATACAAAATGTGGATCACGGTTAGAAATAATGGATGTGAGAACTCCATATAGGCGTATCACTTCTCAAATGTATAACTCAGTAAGTCGAAGCAAGTTGAAGTCCATTCTCATTGGAAGAAAGTGGGCAGATATGGTAATCGATCCACAATGACCCAAATGGCATCATTCTTCTTTGGTGTCATTGGAAGACCACTCACAAAGTCCATCGTAATACGTTCCCATTTCCACTATGGTAGCTTAATGGGTTGTAGAAGACCAGTAGGTACCTTGTGTTTAGCTTTCACTCTTTGGCAGGTTAGACACATAGCTACAAAGTTCGTGACCTCACGTTTCATGCTAGACCACCAGTACAACTCTTTCAGATCCTTATACATCTTGATGGTTCTAAGGTGAACAGAGAAAGGACTGCAATGAGCCTCACTAAAGATCTGGTTCTAAAGATCATCATCATCGGGAACACAGATTCGATTTCGAAAGTATAATAAGCCTTCTGAAATCATGGCAAAATCTGGATCCTACTCATCCTTCATCCTAGCAATAATGGTTTGTAACTCCTGGTCAGAATCTTGAAGTGCTTTGATTCAGGACACAATGGTTGACTAAACTCCAGTTTAGCCACTAACTTGCCATGCTTTCTAAGCCAGAAATGAGCATTTAGAGACCTTGGAGAAAGAGAGGGTTTCGACTGAGAGCATCAGCTACCATATTAGATTTACCAAGATGGCAATCAATAACAAAGTCGTAATCCTTTAGAAGTTCCATCCACCAACGTTGGCAGAGGTTCAACTCCTTTTGAGTTAAGAGATACTTCAAACTCTTATGATCCGTGAACATGTACCATTTTTCATCATACAAGTAATGTCTCCAAATCTTCAAAGCGAATATAAGAGCAGCCAACTACAAGTCGTGAGTATGATAGTTTAGTTTATGCGATTTAAGCTACCGTGAAACATAGGCTATGACTTTCCCTTCTTGCATCAGAACACAGCCTAGTCCCAAGTGAGACGCATCACTATACACAGTGAAGTCTTTGCTAGACTCAGGTTGTACTAGGACAGGAGCATAGGTTAAAACTTGTTTAAGTTGAACAAAACTCTTTTGTTGCTTCTTGGTATATATAAAGGGGACTTCCTTTCGAAGAAGCTTCGTTAAAGGTGCAACAATCATAGAGAACCCCTTAACGAATCTGCGGTAGTAGCCTGCAAGGCCCTAAAAGCTACGGACTTCCCCTACATTCTTGGGAGGAATCCATTCAAGAATTTCTTGAATCTTCTTTGGATCAACTTGAATACCCGTAGAAGAAATTACATGGCCTAGAAAGGAGACTTCAAGTAACCAAAATTCACATTTACTGAACTTGGCATACAACTGTTTCTCCTAGAGAGTTTGAAGCACAATTTTGAGGTGTTATTCATCTGTGGTAGTGTCCTTGGAATAAATCAAAATGTCATCTATAAACACAACCACAGACTTATCTAGATAATGCCAAAATACTCTATTTATCAAGTCCATAAAAGCCGTTGGTGCATTCATAAGCCCAAAATGCATTGCTGGGAATTCATATTGGCAATATCTAGTTTGAAAAGTAGTCTTTGGGACATCAGATTCTTTCACCAACATTTGGTAGTACCCAAATCGTAGGTCTATCTTGGAGAATACTGAAGCACCCTTCAACTGATCGAAGAGGTCATCGATAATTAGCAAAAAATACTTGTTCTTTATAGTTACTTTATTCAACTGTCGGTAGTTAATGCAAAGGTGCATCGACCCTCTTTCTTCTTAACAAATAACACCGGTGCTCCCCAGGGTGAGAAACTCGGCTGGATGAATCCTTTATCCAAAAGATCTTGGATTTGAGCCTTTAACTCTTTCAGTTCAATAGGGGCTATTATATACGAAGCAATAGAGACTGGTGTAGTCCCCAGTTGCACTTCGATCCTGAACTCTAGAAGAAGTCCCAAAAGTTTATCGGGAAAAACATCCGAGAATTCCTTCACCACAAGCATATTCTCGATCTTAGGGTCTTCCTTTAATTTAATTGCACAATGATAGCTTTATCATGTCCAGGCTCGGTCTTCATTAGAGTTATACTTTCCTTGTCGAGTCTACGAAGATACAACTTTTTCTTGGAACAATCTACCCAGGCCTGATGTTCCGCGAGCCAATCAAGGCCTAGGATGAGATCAAACTCATAGAAGGGTAGGGCTATCAAATTGGCAGGAAACGAGATCCATTAGATCCTTAAAGGACATGCTTTACAGATCAAACGTACAACCACACTATCCCTTAATGTATTAGAGACAACTATTTCTGAAGTAACATGTTCAGGTTCTAGAGCATATCTCTCAATCAATGGTGCACTAATAAAAGAATGCATAGAGCTTGGATCTATCAAAGCATAAACATGATCAGATCATAGTTCCACCATACTTGCAATGACATCTGGGTCATTTTCTTGTTCTCGACCCTGAACATGATACATCTATGCTGAACCTTGCGAGTCACGTGCAACAGATAGAGAATTAGAGTTACGAGGTATCCCTTTGTTTCAGGCTGTGCTTGCTTGACTCATTTTCCTTTAGCAGAGTTATTCTGAGATGCTACTAAAGTAAGAGCATTAGGGTTCTATGAACACTGTCGGATGAAGTGACCCATCTCGCCACAAAGGTAGTAGGTTTTGAACTGCTTGCAACATGGCCCAGGATGCTTCTTCTGAAAAAAAATTACATAAAGGACTCTAGAACCTCGTCCTGAACCATCTGTACTATCAACAGAAGCTGTCCGAGCAGCAGATGTCCCAGGTGATTGAGATTGTGGCATATATCCCATCTTTGATGGTTGCTGTAGAATAATAGACTTTTGATCATATTGTCTACCCTTCTTTTACGATAGGAGAGGCTTGGACTCTTCTCTGAACCTCTTACCAGATCGATCTTGATTCATATTCCTTCTTTCATAAGCCTTCTAGGAGGATTCGATAGCAATAACTCTATTGACAAGGCTTTGAAAACCCTCTAATTCTAGTGCAGTGAAAAGAGGATGTAATTCATCACAGAAGCCGTCTATGAACATAAAACACTTCTCTTTCTAAGAACGTATGATCTCAGCACCATACCTTGAATATTTGTAGAAGTCGTGGATATATTGCTCCATAGGTCTTCCTCCTTATCGTAGATGTAGGAACTTCTTGCGTCTTTCAGCAATGTAGTACTCGCTGATGTACTTCTTGCGGAATTCCTGAAGAAAAAAATCCCACGTAACCATATGCTCAGGTACAGTGAGTGTCATAGTGTCCCACCAGTTCTGAGCCTCTTCAGTGATCAATGCCAGTGAATACTCCAACATGTGCTCATCTGAACATTTGATCTGCTTGCTCAAGATCTTAAGAGTGTTTTCTAGCCAGTACTAGGCCACTTTAGGATTATCTTGCTCCTGGCCAGTGAACGTATAGGCTCGGTATTGACTGAGATTATTTATCAGGGCTCTCAAGATGGAAGAGGATGTTACTGTAGCATGTTGAGGTGGCTGCTCTTGCCTAAGAGAAATAACCACATGCTTGATCATTTCAGCCATAGACATAAGATACTCCTGCTGAGCGGGAAGCACCGGAGGAAGAATAGGTTGGTTATTCCATCCCACTGGATCGGTTTGAGCTTCAGCTCCAATACTATTCCCCTGTGTCGAAGAGGAATCCGTGTGTAGTTTTATCCCATCATGTCCAACATTGGACTCAGACATTTTTAAATCTAATCAGATAATAATAGTGAATCGTGTTAGTTGCAAGTCACAGATAACATACTCAAATAAAATCCTAGCTGGCATATGCACATGCAGACTCATGATGAACCTCGGTTTAATCCTAGAATCAACTAAACTATAGCTCGATACCATAAATGTAACACCCCTTCTCGACCGGGTAAAGAACCGGGTCGAAATGTGTTACCAAAAACCAATTCAAAATTCGAAACATTGTTCAAAACATTTCTCTAGTGACATAATAGGGTTATAGGATTGTATCATTATCGGTTTACTCAATTTATGGGTCAATTTAAAACTTTTTCAAACTTAGGGACTAAATCATAAACTTTTCAAATTAAAGGTCCTTAACTAAAATCCTTTTTACCAATATGAAGTTAAACCTATCAATATTAATCTTGTGAAGTTTCATTACAAATAAAGGTCATTTACCTATCCAGTTTTATCTTTGATTATTCAGGGACTAATCTAAAAAAACTGAAAGATTCATTTCAAAACATATAACTAACTTAACAGACATCCGTATCGATACACCGAGTGTTCGTATTGGTATACAAGGCAGAGAGTCAAAGTTAGAGGTTTCTAGATGGCTTTCTAGCACCGGTACGGTCTAAGCCGTATCGGTACACCTATCGAGACCATTAAAATGGTTGGTCCGTACCGATCCCATTATCGATACTCAAAGATCGATAAAAAAAATATTTTAAAAACTTGATAATGCATATCGGTATGCCCTAAGGCCCTATCGGTACGGTACCAAATTACAAATTCCAGTGACCATTTTCGTACCGATACGGACTGTTTAGTATTGTTACATGATAAGTGTTCAAAAGTACTATTTTTCTTACCCTTTTTACTCATATTATTGTTAGACTTAGGCTCATATTAGTTGCATAGTTAGCCATTCATGCGTTAATCCATGTTTCCTTCCATCGTTGAGCTTGATTACATAACTTGGTAGTTTTTGTGGAAAAGATGCTGCTTTGGTGTGCTTTGTGTGTGTATGTGCAGGATCACTTGCCAAAGCAATGCCGAGCTAGTTGCCAGGGCAATGCATGAAGGATATGCTGAGCTAGTTGCCAGGGCAATGCATGAAAGAGACGCCGAGCTAGTTGCCATGGCAATTGTCGACAAAGAGAAAATGCAATAGGGATGTCGAAATTAATGATTTTACAAGCCTAAGATGACATGGAGCAAGGCCCAAGCCCAAAGGAATTTGATTGCCATGCAGAGATTAAAGAAGAATTAAATTCCAAGAAGATAGGAGAAGTTCTAATAGGAATAAAATTATAATAAAGAATTATATTCTTTAAAGATAAATTAATTCCAACTCAAACTCCTCATCAAAGAAGGACTTTGGCCTAGCCCTATAAATAGCAAGGAGATTTCGACAAGAGGCATAGGGAGAGCAAGAGGGAAATTTCGACAAGTCCAAGGGAGAAAGCAAGGGATTTTCGACAAGCTTCATCTTTTCTTCCTTGTTCGATTGGGTTCATGCAAGGGATTGTTTATCTTTTGTTTCTTTGGAACCTAGCCATGAACTAAATTTACTTGGCTATGGTTATTGTGTTTTGTGGTTGTGAGAAACTATTGGTTTTTGTTTAGGTAATAAGAGTTTGCACTTTTCTATTTCAAGGTTTATTCATTCTTGGTTCTTATTCTTGTTTGCGAGTGAATTGGGAGGGGATCTCGTGATTTTATCCATTTATCTAATATCGGGAGAGTTAGATTCAAGAAACGAATGAATATGATCTTTATTCAATCCAATGATGGTGAAGATTAATCCGGCTTAGGAATAAGTTAAGGATTTCAACGGCTAAGAGGAACGCAAGATTGGTTGTTGTTCACCCTTGATTCACGCAGGGATGTATTATCAAGGCATGCACAAGTATCTAGAGTTTCGACTTAGGGATAAGAAGAAACCATTGAAGAACGCTCCGCCGAACCTTGAAGTTGCTGCCCAGACGCCCAAGTAGTTGCCCAACTAGTTGCCAGCAACCATCGATTAGTTGCCAAGGCAACCCGTCACAGCAAGTTGCCACAGCAACTGAGTTGCCCGTGCACTCTTTTACCAAGACGATCCAATCGGCTATCACACCTCAACTCACAATAACCTAGCCTATCTCTCTCAATTGAATTCATCTTTTCTTTTACTTATTTGCTTTCTAGATTAGTTAAACTTCTATAATCTTTTATTTGTGTTTTTATTTTTACAATTGCAAGAGACTAGATTCTTGAAGTAGCACCAACCAACTCGTGGAGACGATATCTTTTATACTATAACTTGCGAGCGTGTATACTTGCACATTTGCGTAGCACTTATTACGCAACAAGTTTTTGGCACCGTTGTCGGGTTGGCAATAGCGACTTTGTTTTTATTTTCTTGCACTTTCTTTTATTTTTCTTGTTTAAAATTCAAAGGGCTAACAAACTTTGGTTTTGCATTGGTATATGACTGTAGGCGAGACCGACTTCACCAGAATATCCCTTTGATCCAAAAATCGAACGAACCTTACAAAGACTTAGACGAAGGATAAAAGAAGCAATGGCAAATCAAGACGGCAATATGAATCAAGATGTTCGAGCAGGAGGAGGAGTGATTCTTGCACGAAACAGAACTATTCGAGACTATCTTGAAGAAAATCTTGATGGACTTAACGCAGGAGTTGTCGCACCTGAAATTGAAGCCGACCACTTTGAGTTGAAACCGGTAATGTTTAATATGATCAACACAATAGGTCAATTTGGCGGCTCAGCAACTGAAGATGCACGACAACATCTGAAATCTTTCCTCGAGATTTGCAACTCGTTCAAGATACACGGAGTCACCCCCGATGTCCTACGATTAAGATTATTCCCCTATTCACTGAGGGATAGGGCGAAAGCATGGCTGAATAGCATTCCTGCCGGATCCATAGCATCTTGGACTGATCTTTGTCGTGATTTCCTTACTAGATTTAATCCTACAAATTTGACTGATAAGCTTCGTAACGACATTACTTCTTTTCGGCAGGCAGATGATGAATCCATGTACGAGGCTTGGGAGCGATATAGAGAACTTCTACACAAATGCCCTTTACACGGATTCCCGGTGTGGACTCAAGTAACAATGTTTTACAACGCCGTGAATACACCAACAAGGATGATGCTAGATGCCTCGGCAAACGGCATACTCCTAGATAAGTCACCGGAAGAAGCAATGCAAATTTTAAACAAGCTGGCCAAGAATGATTATCAATTCCCATCTACTAGAAGAGGAGGAGTTAGACGCCAAGCCACAATACATGAACTAGGATCATCGATTCAATTTCGCACAATTGGCGCTTTAACCAAGATGGTCCGAACATGCAAAAACCAAACAACACACATGAAGTCAAGGTAATGGATTCTTTTTGTGAGTTATGTGGTGATAACCATAATTCTTCTGAATGTATGCAGAATCCGGAATCCAGTTTCTATGTGGGGAATTACAATCGGAGCAATAACATGATGTCCAATACATACAATCCAGCTTGGAAGAAGCACCCGAATTTTTCATGGAGTAATCCCAACAATGCTCTACACCAGAACAATCAGAATGCACAAGCATCGGGATTCCAGCAAAATATGCCACGGCAACAGATGCCGCAGCAACAACCGACAACATCTAGTTCTTTGGAAAATTCTCTAAATGCTTTTATGATGAAAACTGAATCTTATATGGCTGAGAATAGTAATTTCATAAAAAGAACTGAGGCTTTTATTAACAGGACCGAGATGAGATTGCAAAACCAAGAGGCGGCAATCAAATCATTGGAAAATCAAGTCGGACAGTTTGCTCAAAATCTGAATACTAGACCACAAGGAGGTTTACCTAGCGATACTGAAGTTGCGAGAGGAACTGGCCATGAGCAATGTAAGGTGATCACCACTAGAAGTGGCCAACAACTTAGAGAGATTCAAACCCGCTCGTCAAACAAAACTCCACAAAAAGATCAAGACGAACCTAGCGGCAAAGCCTCAGATACCGAACCAGAAATTGCCGCGGCAACCGGCAATAAGCATGCCTCGGCAACCGACGATAAAGACGCCTCGGCAACTTGCGATAAGCATGCCTCGGCAACCCCAGTTGATAATGCCTTGGCAACTCCAGATGTCCTGGCAATGCCATCAATCAGGTTTTAAACCAATGAAAGGATCGAAGATATCCGACTTCCACCACCATTCCCACAAAGGTTGAAGCGACAAAAGCAAGAATACCAATTCAAGAAGTTTCTTGATATCCTAAATCAAGTCCACATCAACTTGCCATTGGTGGAAGCAGTTGAACAAATGCCAAACTATGCCAAGTTTCTTAAAGACATTGTGTCCAAGAGAACAAGGTTAGGAGAGTTTGAAACAGTTACCGCAACAGAGGGATGCATGGCAATGTTGCACAATCGTATGCCACCCAAGTTGAAGGATCCCGAAAGTTTCACAATACCCTGTTCCATTGGAAATCACTATGTCAGGAAAGCACTATGCGACCTAGGGGCTAGCATAAACTTGATGCCTAAATCGGTTTTCCAGAAACTAGGAATCGGGAAGGCAAGACCTACAACAGTTATGCTGCAGCTAGCCGACAGATCCTATGTGCATCCAGAGGGAAAAATGGACATACTGGTAAAAGTTGAAAAATTTATTTTCCCCGCTGACTTTATTGTTTTGGATTGTGAAGCAGATGAGCATGCACCTATCATTCTCGGGAGACCATTCCTAGCGACAGGGAGAACCTTGATCGACGTTGAAAAGGGAGAACTCACAATGAGGGTGAATGACCAGCATGTCAAACTAAATGTGTTCCAAACACTAAGGCATGCCGATGACCCAGAAGAATGCCAACTACTTCATGTCACGGCAGAGTTTAACTTCGATGAGGAATTTAGTTGCCTCGGCAACTACATTGCCGATGAAGAGGAACCTGAGGAGTATGAAGAACCGGTCGATGAGGAACAACAAGAAGAGGCAAATTGGCTAATCAACCGACCAGGTACATACTTTGAACCACTGGATTACTCAGGTAAGGAAGGTAAACTCGAAAAACCCTCTATTGAACAACCACCGATTCTTGAGTTGAAACAATTGCCAGAGCAACTAAAATATGTATACTTAGGGACCGATAATACATTGCCTGTAATTATTTCTTCTAAGTTACAGTCTGAGCAGGAAAAGAAGCTGATCAAGATGTTGAAGCTACACAAAAAGGCAATAGGGTGGACAATTGCCGACTTGGAGGGAATTAGCCCTGCGGTGTGCATGCACAAGATCTTGTTGGAAGATGATCACAACCCTTCAATTGAGGCCCAGAGGAGACTGAATCATGCCATGAAAGGGGTTGTAATGAAAGAAATCATCAAGTGGCTTGACGCCGGCATTATATACCCTATCTCTGATAGTACGTGGGTAAGCCCGGTACAATGTGTACCGAAAAAGGGAGGTATAACAGTGGTAAGCAATGAAAATAATGAACTTATCCCAACCAGGACTGTGACCGGTTGGAGGGTTTGTATGGACTATCGAAAGCTAAACAAAGCCACTAGGAAAGATCACTTCCCATTACCCTTTATTGATCAAATGCTTGACCGTCTTGCAGGTAAACCCTTTTATTGTTTTCTTGATGGTTATTCAGATTACAATCAGATTGCCATAGCACCAGAAGATCAAGAAAAGACAACCTTCACATGCCCATACGGTACTTATGCCTTCCGAAGGATGCCGTTCGGATTGTGTAACACCCCGGCAACCTTCAAAAGATGCATGATGGCACTCTTTTCAGACATGGTCGAAGACTTCCTTGAGATCTTCATGGATGACTTTTCGGTTTTTGGTAATGACTTCGACGGATGCCTCAGCAATTTAGAGAGGGTGTTGGCAAGATGCGAAGAAACGGATTTAGTCCTCAATTGGGAGAAATGCCACTTTATGGTAGATGAAGGAATAGTGCTCGGCCACAAGATTTCATCCAAGGGAATGGAAGTTGACAAAGCCAAGGTGGACGTGATCGAGAGATTACCCCCACCAAGTTCGGTTAAAGGAATTTGAAGTTTTCTAGGACATGTAGGTTTTTACAGGAGGTTCATTCATAATTTTTCTAAAATCACTAAACCCTTGTGTAATCTGCTTGAACAGGATAAAGTCTTCGATTTTGATGATTCTTGCACCCAAGCATTCGAAACCCTAAAGAAAAAGCTTGCCTCGGCACCCATTGTCGTTCCACCAGATTGGACACTACCTTTTGAGCTCATGTGTGATGCAAGTGATTTCGCGGTAGGAGCAGCCCTAGGCCAACGCACAGGTAAGACCTTCCATGTGATATACTACGCTAGTAAAACTCTTAATGGTGCTCAAGTGAATTACACAACAACGGAGAAAGAGTTACTAGCTATAGTTTTCGCATTTGACAAGTTCCGATCCTATTTAATTGGTACAAAGGTAATTGTTCATACGGACCATTCGGCAATCAAATACTTATTTGCTAAAAAGGATGCTAAACCTCGTTTGATTCGTTGGATATTACGTTTACAAGAATTTGATATTGAAATTAAGGACAGGAAAGGAACAGAAAATCAAGTGGCCGATCACTTATTACGTTTGGAACGCAATAAGGAGGAGGACGCGAATCTTGAGATATGTGATGCATTCCCGGATGAACAAATTTTAGTTGCCTCGGCAACCCTCGACGCCTCGGTAACCATGGATGCACACGCCTCGGCAACTCTCGACGCCGCAGCAGTCTTTGACGCGCACGCCTCGGCAATCTTGGGAGCAGTCGCCACGGCGGCACATGCCTCGGCAATACCCTGGTACGCAGATTTAGTTAATTTCCTTGTTTGTGGTATTTTTCCTTATGGCATTACTCACCAAGGAAAGAAGCGGTTCCGCCATGATGCTAAGCATTACTTTTAGGACGAGCCTCTTTTGTTTAAACAATGTGCAGATCAGGTTATACGCCGATGTGTCCCTGAAGAAGAGCAACAAAATGTACTCTGGCAATGTCATTCTTCACCCTATGGAGGACATTTTGGAGGAACTCGTACCGCGGCCAAAGTCTTGCAATCCGGTTTGTATTGGCCAACATTGTACAAAGATGCCCAAGACTTTTACAAGCAATGTGATCGTTGCTAGAGGACGGGCAATATCTCTAGACGACATGAGATGCCACTCCAGAACATCATCGAGGTGGAACTGTTCGATGTATGGGGGATTGACTTTATGGGACCCTTCCCATCTTCATTCGGCAACCTCTACATCCTACTTGTCGTCGACTACGTGTCTAAATGGGTAGAGGCAGCTGCAGTTCCCAACAACGATTCCAAGACCGTGCAAAGATTCTTGCAGAAAAACATATTTACACGGTTTGGGATGCCGAGAGCAATTATCAGCGACGAAGGAAAGAATTTTGACAACAGACTAATTGCCAAGATGTTGCAACGCTTCGGCATATCACACAAGATCGCCGCGGCATATCACCCACAAACAAGGGCAAGCAGAAATTTCCTACCGGGAATTGAAGGGTATACTCAAGAAAGTTGTAAATCCCTCAAGGAATGATTGGTCATTAAGACTAGATGACGCACTTTGGGCATATCGCACTGCATTCAAAACACCCTTAGGTATGTCCCTCTTCCGACTTGTCTATGGTAAAACATGTCATCTACCGGTGGAAATTGAGCACAAGGCGTACTAGACAATCAAGACCGTGAATATGGATTGGGAAAGTGCCGGACAAAAGCGTTTGATGGATCTCAATGAGATAGAAGAATTTCGTGCACTAGCCTATAACAATGCACGAATCTACAAGGAGAAAACAAAGTGATGGCATGACCGGCTAAAACTTTTCCCGAGAAAGCTGAAATCAAGATGGTCGGGACCATTTGAAGTCGAAAACCATTATCCCATGGTGCCGTGATAATCAATTCCAACTCTGACAACCATGAATTCAAAGTTAATGGACAAAGATTGAAGCACTACAATGGTGCCCATGTGGAACGTAACAAGGAAGTGGTCAATTTAGGAGATGCATGAGCATGCTCTCCCTTTTTATTTTTTTATTTTTATTTCTTATTTTTTTATTTTTATTTTTTCGACTATTTAAGTATTTTATTTTTTCCGATTTTTTTTTATTATTAGTAGTTTTAGGATAGATTTTTTTTTTAGTTTAAGAATCCTATTACACATCTTTATTTATTTTCTCTATTAGTTTATATTTAATTTTAATCCTTATTTGATTTGTTTTTGAATTGTAGGAAAAGAAGTTCAAGATAAAGAAGGAATTCTAAACCAAGTAGGAAAACATCTTCAACAAGGAAACTAAGGGGCTGAATCTAAAGCTTATATAAAGCCTCCAATTCATCCTAACCAAAACCCCTTTGTCGAAAATTCCTACCAAACCCTAAACCCTTTTTCATTTTCCCCCAATCCCAACCACCTATCTTTTCTATAAAACCCATCACCCTTAACCTATTCCTACTTTCTATCTTGCAACTTTTTAGTTTCTTTTCTTTTCTTTTCTTTGTTTTTACTCACAACCAAGATCATACATGGCATCCAAGATTAAACTTTTAGTTCATCCAAGTTCCTCCAAAGAACCAAGATACAAGAAGTTTGCTACACCGGCGGTTCAAGAAAGATTTCAATCCAAGTTTGAAAGCCGGAAGATTCATGAAGAACAAGGCTTTGAATACTCCAACTCTCATCAAGATTTCGGCCTTGAACCATTCATCTTCAAGAGGATTGCACATCAAAAGTGGCAAATCTTTTGCCATGAACCGGAACCGGGTAACATCTCATGGGTAAGAGAATTCTATGCTCACTCACTTAACCCGGATAATCCTTATGTTTTTGTTCGTGACAAGGCCATACTTATAAGTCCCGAAAGCATCAACACCTTTTACGGACTTTACATTGAGAAGGACGAGCATCAAGGCTTCGTTGACCAAATCAATCCCAAGCAACTCGACAAGGTGCTTCAAGAACTCACTCAACCAGGAACTCATTGGAACGACGGTAAATACAAGGGCACGGTAAATCACCTTCGGCTTAAACCCGAGGCAAAACTATGGAATAAGTTTGTTAAAACTTCTTTAATGCCTTCCACACACAATACTACCGTTGATATACCACGTCTTTTGCTCATACATTCTATTTTGCATAATCGCATCATTAACATTGGAAAAAATATTTGTGATGAGATTTTTGTATGCAGCTCAAAAGATAAGGGTTATCTTTTCTTCCCTTGCTTAATTTCTAATCTTTGCAAGGAGATGCATGTCCCGAGTGAGTCCACCGATGAAAAGGCCCTACCCAAGTCTGGTTGGAATCAAGCAATAATCCGGAAGCTAATGGGAGAGGCACCGGGAGATTCTGAAAAGCCTCCAATTGCCACGGCAACCCCTGCCGCCACGGCAATCCCTAATGCCCAAGCACCTAACGCCAGGGCAACTCGGCCATCAATCCCGGGACACTTTGAAGCACTTTTGCACTCATTGGCAAGCCGCCTAAGGCAAATTGAAGATCGGAAACTAATGTTCATGCGGTACATGAAGGAGCACAACAATGCCATCACCCAAGTCATCCTAGAAAAGTACCCGGACAATCGCCTGCCGTTCCCAATCTTTCCCGCCGATATTCTTGCCCCGGCAACCAATGAAGCAGTCGCCACGGCAACCAAGGAAGCTGACGCCACGGCAACCAACCTGAAGATACCACGGCAACCAAAGATAAAGACATCCCGGCAACCACTGCAAAAGCCAAAGGTAAAGCACCTATGCCCGAATCAACTCCTACGGAATCATTTTCTGATTTTTCAGATTCGGACGAGTCCTCCATTGAACCAATAAAGACCGCACCAATTGAATCCTCCAAGCGAAAAGCCATTGATATTGATGAAGAGGACGATGAGGACAACCCCGTACGAGGATCGATTCCACCACCAGCAACAAGAAAACAACCATCGCGTTCAATCAAGATAATCAAGACACCGACTAGAAGGAAACTAATCATCTGCGATGACTAACTCTCGGAGTAAGTCCTCGTATGCATTTTTATTTTTATTTTTATTTTTCGCATGCATTGAGGACAATGCCTCACTCGAGTTTGGGGGGGTTGTTATTAGTAGTTACCATGTTTAATTACATTCATCTTAAGTATTTCATTTAGGATACATAAATTGCTTGCCATGCCTTTAATTGGAACAAGAATTGCTTAGATTTGATGAATATTCAATGATGACTTTGCCAATGCACTTAATTGATAGAATTTTTATTCTAGGATAACCATGGAAAAACTTAGAATTTTACTATGATGCTAATTTTGATGAAACACTGTTGTGGTTTGATTGATTTAAGGAACTCTAGTAAACTTAGGTTGATAATTAACAAATTGGGGGATTAGAATAAAAATTGGATGAATGTTAGAGGTGCCCGAAATTGGCTCTAGCATGTGCTAAAAAAATTGATCACTAGAGGTGCCCGAAACTGGCTCTAGGATGTGTTAAAAAAAATTAACTAGAGGTGCCCGAAACCGGCTCTAGTCGATTAAATTAACTTAAGAAAACTAAAAACAAAACACTAGAGGTGCCCAAAACTGGCTCTAGCTAAAACATGTTAAAAAGAACCCAATGAAGTAATTTGAAAACCTATTGTTTGCATAGAATCCGAAAAATCAACTTGCACACAACTCCGCACACACTCACAAGCATTATAGTTTGATTCCGAGTAATTCCTCAGTTTTTTGAAAAATAAAAAGCCAATCATACTTTGTGCCCCGGTTCAGAGAATTGAAATCAAGTTCAAAGCTAAGTTTGTGAAAATTGAAGTCTTGGCAGGTAATTATGAGTTTGCATTGCTTGAGGACAAGCAATAGTTCAAGTTTGGGGGTGTGATAAGTGTTCAAAAGTACTATTTTTCTTACCCTTTTTACTCATATTATTGTTAGACTTAGGCTCATATTAGTTGCATAGTTAGCCATTCATGCGTTAATCCATGTTTCCTTCCATCGTTGAGCTTGATTACATAACTTGGTAGTTTTTGTGGAAAAGATGCTGCTTTGGTGTGCTTTGTGTGTGTATGTGCAGGATCACTTGCCAAAGCAATGCCGAGCTAGTTTCTAGGGCAATGCATGAAGGATATGCCGAGCTAGTTGCCATGGCAATGCATGAAGGAGACGCCGAGCCAGTTGCCATGGCAATTGTCGACAAAGAGAAAATGCAATAGGGATGTCGAAATTAATGACTTTACAAGCCCAAGATGACATGGAGCAAGGCCCAAGCCCAAAGGAATTTGATTGCCATACAGAGATTAAAGAAGAATTAAATTCCAAGAAGATAGGAGAAGTTCTAATAGGAATAAAATTATAATAAAGAATTATATTCTTTAAAGATAATTTAATTCCAACTCAAACTCCTCCTCAAAGAAGGACTTTGGCCTAGCCCTATAAATAGCAAGGAGATTTCGACAAGAGGCATAGGGAGAGCAAGAGGGAAATTTCGACAAGTCCAAGGGAGAAAGCAAGGGATTTTCGACAAGCTTCATCTTTTCTTCCTTGTTCGATTGGGTTCATGCTAGGGATTGTTTATCTTGTGTTTCTTTGGAACCTAGCCATGAACTAAATTTACTTGGCTATGGTTATTGTGTTTTGTGGTTGTGAGAAACTATTGGTTTTTGTTTAGGTAATAAGAGTTTGCACTTTTCTATTTCAAGGTTTATTCATTCTTGGTTCTTATTCTTGTTTGCGAGTGAATTGGGAGAGGATCTCGTGATTTTATCCATTTATCTAATATCGGGAGAGTTAGATTCAAGAAACGAATGAATATGATCTTTATTCAATCCAATGATGGTGAAGATTAATCCGGCTTAGGAATAAGTTAAGGATTTCAACGGCTAAGAAGAGCGCAAGATTGGTTGTTGTTCACCCTTGATTCACGCAGGGATGTATTATCAAGGCATGCACAAGTAGCTAGAGTTTCGACTTAGGGATAAGAAGAAACCATTGAAGAACGCTCCGCCGAGCCTTGAAGTTGCTGCCCAGACGCCCAAGTAGTTGCCCAACTAGTTGCCCAGGCAACCATCGATTAGTTGAAGGCAACCCCGTTGTGCAAGTTGCCACGGCAACTGAGTTGCCCGTGCACTCTTTTACCAAGACGATCCAATCGGCTATCACACCTCAACTCGCAATAACCTGGCCTATCTCTCTCAATTGAATTCATCTTTTCTTTTACTTATTTGCTTTCTAGATTAGTTAAACTTCTATAATCTTTTATTTGTGTTTTTATTTTTACAGTGCAAGAGACTAAATTCTTGAAGTAGCACCAATCCCTGTGGAGACGATATCTTTTATACTATAACTTGCGACGTGTATACTTGCACATTTGCGTAGCACTTATTACGCGCAACAGTACACCCTTTAACTCATGTTTATTATGGTAAGCTTGTACCGATACGCCATCACCCGTATCGGTACGGATGGGTCTGTAATGACATAATTCTTCTAGTTTTTCATTAGATTAACCTACCAAACTTTGACCAAATGTTATGAAAATTTACTAGCAGGGTAATATCATCCATTTCTAACAACATACCAATTTTCATGACATTACGAATCCGTTTACTAGTAATTCACCTTTCAGTGCATTATAAGCCATTTTAGAAAACTTTCCTCTTTTACAAACATGCCAAAACTTAAGCATTTACCACATTAACTTAGGGAAAACATACACACACAAAAGAAGGCTAAATAAACATGTTCATGCCCTATCCCACCTTGCTAGGAGTTTAAATACAAAATAACATACATGTGGTTTGCTTGGAGTGACTGGCAACTTCAACCACACGATCAAGCTAGGATTCCTCAAGGTCCTGAAATGCATGAGACACACATATGTTAGGCCTACATGTTAGGCTTATAGATCGAATATTAGAGTGATGATAGCTCAGACGGGATCGCGTGATTCCTTTTAGCGAAAGAAGCATTCGAGAGATGTCGTACAAGGGACTAGTGCAGTTAGGTCAACACACCTGGAAAATAAGAGTGTTAGGGCAATGCAAAATAGGATGCGGTCCCAGCCGATAAGGAGCGATCAAGGATTGAGTGGCGTAGTCTTATTGGAGCAACACTATCTGATCAAGAAGGTTTAAGGTACGATCGATGCTGATAAAATAGATATCCTAAAAAATTGTGTGGTTGGGTGGTGTCGTCAACCTACCACAATTGAAAAGTTAGTGTCCAAATTGAATGAGATAAAAGTGAGTGGTATTTCAGTGATGCATATGACATGGAGGATAGTTTTGCTTATGGTTGAAGGCTCTTTAGACTGCAATGGAATCCTTAATTGTGAGGGTTTGGATCGTTGGTTTATGGATCTACGTCCTTAGTCTCCATAAATTTAGATGTCGACAATGAGGGTTTGGTTAGCTATGAGTGGTATACCGATGCACACGTGGTCGAGTAAATCACTGGAAAATATAGGCAAGATGTAGGGAAATTTGGTACGATCAGATTATGCAATGATTTTGCCACCATACTTTGAGTGTAGTAGAATCCTGATTGAGACAAATTGTTTAGAACGTATCGACGAACTCATAGATTTAGAAGTTGAGGGGTTCTCTTATCAAATCCGAGTGCAAGAATGGGAACAAGTTCTTCTAACTGCAGAGAATAAGGCTAAATGGTGGGAATTGAATAGTTTGACAGATACAAATCCATGTTCAAGTGAAAAAGTAGAGGATATTGCTCAGCGTACCGTTACTAGTGAGGATGCAGATCTGAAGTCTTTTGCAAAAGATATCCTTATGGAGGGGGATGTAGTTGAAGGGATGTATGATTCCCCTAATCGCAAGATGATTCATTCATGAAGGGATATAAACTGTGATGTGCAAGCCTCTGAATCACCTTACAGCAAGTTAAAGGAATTTGAGCACCGTGAGAATCTTCAGGTGGATGTGCTTAGTGTCGAAACAGCTTGGCTATCGGCGGAGATAGTTGCCTTAGTAGATCGAGAAGATACGGACCAGCAACCAAGCATGATTATGGAGAAGTTAGAAAGGCAGACGAGTGGCGATCAAATTGCGAATAGCGCCTTTGAGGTGGGCGGGATGAATGGACCCTTACTTACTAGGGCGTCGGATGCGCAAGTCATAGAGTATAATGGTCTCTGTGCAATGTTAGAAGTGTTTCAAATTTGGTCTTTAGTTTCATACAGTTAGAAAAAAGGATTGAGGTAGAGAAGAAATTGAAGAAAGAGGGTAGAGGGAGACCCTTATTTGTTTTGGATTTATTACCATAAGTACTATTTTCCTCTATTTAGATGTAGAGAGGTTTTTACTGAGGTATATGGTAATGATAGTTTGTATGATCCTTTCTTAATAAAATCATACTATTGCTGATAAAAATTTTGATATTAATTTTTCAGCAAGTATCGAAGTGGATAAAATCCTAATCTCTCTCTCCTTTTTTTTACTCGGTTTTATTTCTCTTCTAATTTTTCTATATATTTTTTCAGCGCTGGTTATGACGCCAGTCTTGATCTAGTTATCGACCGCTGACTTCTTATTTTCTTTTTTCTCATCTTCATTTATTTTCTCTCTCTAGACTTTATGTTATTTTATTTTATTAGTCTTTTTCTTTCCCTTTGAAAACGGGGGTAGATTTTTTCTGCTCTTGTGACACTTTTTTTTATTTTCTTCTTTTTTTAAGGGTTGAATTTGACGTCACTTCTCCATATGATGTTTATTCTGTTATTTTGTTGATCTATTCCTATTCTGGGCCATCAAGCTAAATATTGATAGACGTTTTCAATCACCAAAGATATGTCACGCTTAGGGATGGGCATGTCTAGGGTCAGGTTTTTGGCCTTCCCAAACCCGACTTGAAAATATAAAGGTTCCACTCGAACCTGACCCGACATGCAATAAAGTTTCACTTGACCCGAATTTTAGGATTAAAAACCAAACCCGACCGGACACAAATAAAAAATATTTTTTCTATTTTTTATTAAAAATAAAGGGGATAGTGGGAAAATATAAAGAGGGTTATTTATAGTAATTATCCTTAATTCTCTTTACTTTTTATTCAATAAAATTAATAATATAATTGCTAAAAAACATACAAAGAGAGGGACATTATAATCATTATCCTTAAAATATATGAAAACTTATATAAATATCTTGGGTCGGGTCAAGTATTTTCACCCTAAACATGAACTCGACCTAACCCTAATTTTTTATTAAAAAACCCACCCCTGTATGGTCAAGTCGGTCTGGGTCAAATCTCCATCCATAATCGCAATTGAGTTGTGGCAATGTTAGTTTATCGATGATCTATCATTATTATATGCATTTTTGTGTTTGTGTTAATGGTGTTTATCGTTTGTCTTCAACAATGGTGTTTTTTTATCTACTATTATTTTTTGGTTAAAATGGTATGATTGTATTAACTAAGAATCATACACGAGAAGTATAATTATGTGACTCATTAAAAAAAAGTAATCCTAGTCGTAGGAAAAGAGTACACACAATAATATAATAAAGAAAAACAGTGGGATAAACACTACATTAGAGAAACCAAAGATCAACAAAGCCACCATGGCTCTTACTCGACCGTCGCAAACTCATCTGCATGAAGCAAATCTTCTACTTCATTCAGAGGAGAAGCAAGGTAATGCACATCAAAATCCAAAGGACTTGCCAATTTAGCCAAGAAATCTGCCACCCGATTGCCATTATGGGAAACATGTTGAAACCGAATAGTCCAAGCCCTCTTAACTAACTCATGGATGTGTAGAAGAATGAACATCCTACCTCTATGATCTCGAATGGTTTGGAGAACCCGGACAGCTTCCTGACAATCCAACTCCATCTTAACGTGACGAAACCCCTTCTCCCATGCACACAACATGCCAACGTAGACCCCCACAACTCCGTCTCCAAGATTGAAGATATACCAATGTACTTGTAAAAACCCATTATCCAGTTGCATGTATGATCTCGGACAACCCATCCATAAGCAAAATTGCTATCGAAAAGGTTCTGGCTCCCATTTGTATTTATCTTGGACCATCCCATATAAGGGAGGCACCACAATGCTGGAGCCGCAGGCATAGCAGCTCGGCCACCCAGAGACGAAGTGCTGGCATATGAGGTAGCAGTCTACCGTGTATCGCTACACAATACTTGAAGTAGTCTACTTCTTTCCAATATCAAACCAGTCACATCCGAGGGACTTTTAAACTCCACGATATTTTTATTGATCCAAATATGCCACAATATCGAGCCAAATAGTATATCCCAATCCTTAGCATCAACCACGAACTGAGATGGATCAGAAAGATTAATGAAGAACCACTCGTAAAAGTCCATGGAAAGGAATTCATCCAATCTCTCAACTCAAATTAGCACTGCACAAATGGCCAGAGTTCTTGAACAGCCACAGAACACATGGTTAACATCCTTTACTGCTCCAAAACACAAAGACCACATATCACCGGAAGAAAAATGTTGATGAAACCGTTGTGCATTCGTCATTATTTTATTAGCACACACTAGCCACATGAAAACCTTTACTCTTTGCAGGCCGCGGAAACTATGAATCTTCTTCCATAATCTAGTGTTCATTGCTGCAGTTGGACCACACCGGAGTTCATAAGCAGACTTAATAGAAAATTGATGGTCCGCCTGCCCTTTCCAACCAACTGAATCACCAGTAGTCGAAGGTAAAGTGCCTCTAGATGCTGCAATTCTGAGAAAAATGTCAGGGGAAGAAACCATTGGAAATTATTCCAATGCTAATTCTCGGTACCATCAGCCATCTCCTCCACTGTCTCGCGCCCAATCTAGTATACTAGAGGTGTATGGACGTATGATATCAAGGAATCAGTACCTGCTAACCACCGATCGCACCAAAATTCAATTGAGCATCCATTACCAATGCAATGAATAATATTTTCTCGGACATCGTTCCAAACCATGCAAATACCTTTCAATAACCGTGAGCAATTGTGATTAGAGATCCTATCTGGCACCAAAAGTAAAACATTTATACTTAGCCAAAATAAATCTTACCCATAACGCATCCTTTTTTTGAAATTAAATGGAATGCACGTTTCATAAAAATGCCTCATTATGTATACTCAAATGGTAAAATCCAAGAACTCCTTGAGAAGTAGGCTGACACAACTCCTCCCAATGAACTAAATAAATACCTTTCCCATCTTGTTAAGTAACCCAAACAAAACGTTAATTAAATGTTCTAGGTTTGCACGTGCTTTTTTAGGGATCACTGCCGTTTGCATGATATAGGTTAGGATAGCAGCAAGGACTGCTTTTGCCAATGTGATACGGCCTGCAAGAGAGAGGTTTTTGGCTGCCCAACCAAACAACTTACTTTGCACTATTCGAATCAAGTAAACATAAGAAGTCAAAGTGACACGACTATGTGATAAAAAGACCCCCAAGTACTTCCCCAAATCGACAACCTCCTAAAACCCGAAAGAGCCACTAATCTATGAGCACATAGCAGATGAAACATTCTTTTAGAATATTATGGCTGTTTTTTCCAAGCTTAACTTGTGACTAGAAATCTCACAAAAGTGATCCAGAACTCTGCGGATTACCCCAAGTTGCTCTAGAGACGCTTCAGCAAAGATAAGCATATCGCCAGCGAAGAACAGATGTGAAATACTTGGACTTCACTTAGCCGTTTAAAACGGCTTCCAATACCCATCATTAATCTCAACCTGAATGGCTCGCGCAAGTCTTTCCATACATAACACAAACAAATAAGGCGATAGAGGATAACCTTTCCTTATACCCCGTGATGGCTTGAACGTTCAGACTGTGAGCCGTTCCATAAGATTTGTGTTGATACTGATGACACACGCTGCATTATTAGATTGGACAACTGGTTCGGTATGCCAACATTGATTAATGTATCCAATACAAAGCTCCATTCCAATCGATCATATGCCTTTTCTAAGTTGATCTTTATTTCCTTCCAACCTTTCTTGCCCATTTTTTGACGCATAGAATGAATTACATCCTAAGTGATGACAATGTTGTCCATAATTGCTCTCCCGGAACAAAGCTAGTTTGATTTTTCGAGATCCAATCTGATAATATAGGTTTCAAGTGGTTGACAATAATTATTGTAACTCCCTTGTGCACTACAATACAAAGACTGATGGGTCGAAATTGAATCCTTTCAGGATTAGTAACTTTCGGCAATAAGACAAGGAGAGTTTGATTAAGATATGGAGGGCACCACACCTTCCTCAAAAATCCTCCGTATACAACCACAAACTTAATCAACCACAATACTCCAATTCCTTTGGTAAAAGCCTGCCTGCAAACCATCTAATCAACCATAATATTTATTTTCATAAGTTGAAACCGCCCCCTAATCGTATAGTTATAGCCAACCAACCCAGATAAAGTGAATAGTTGACAGTATACTCTTGAGCCATAGATACCAGCTCCTCTGACTCAGTGCACCAACTGCCATCTTCACGCTTGAGCGTAGAGATTTTGTTAGCTCTTCTATGCGCTAACGTCGAAGCATAAAAATTTTTGTATTTCTATCCCCATGCAACACCCATTGAGCACATGCTTTCTATCTCCATAAACTTTCCTCATGTTCTAACACTATAAAAACTCTGATTGCAGTTGGACCTTCAAATTTTCCAAAAAATTGGAATGAGACCTCTGTAAGGCCTTTTCAAATCCCCGTAAACATGCTAGAATTCTTTTTTCTTTTTACCAATGTGACCAAATACCTCAATATTCCAACTAGAGGCTGCCGATTTGAAAGAAGCAATGTTTTCCTTGATAGGACCATTCCTTGACCAAGACGTCTGTAGAAGCTCTTGAAACTGAGGATGATCCTGCCAAGTTGCTATAAATCAAAACGGTCAATTAAGATTGTCTTGAATCCAATAAAAAAACTGAAGAAGGAGAAGGCGATGATCTGAACCAATCTGATCAAGATGAACTACCAAAGAATCTGAAAAACTAGAGTACCAACTGGAATTCGCAAGACATCGATCTAGGCGCTGTTGCAAGTTACCTCTAGACCAAGTGAAGGGTGGTCCTTGGAATCCCAACTCAATTAGCCCCGTATTGTGAATAAAGTCTGAAAATAAACGGTTTCCACTATAAGCATGCACCGAGCCACCTAACCTCTCACTCGGCTCCAAAATTGTATTAAAGTCCCCTTCAAGCACCCAAGGGATATCACCGCCAGGATCCAATTTGCTCAACAGCTGCCACAATCGTTTCCTCTACACACCCTGCCATTTATAAACTGGTTCGAAATGTGCAATATCTCCATGTGCACCGACTCCCGCCATAGTAACCATAGTACACCACTAAAACCTCGGATTCTACACGGAATGAATGAGCAAACCCAAATTTGGAGATGACCCTATCTGCGGCACTACCAAACACTAGAGGCTGAAAGAAAGCCACCATATCCACCTGATGTTCACGAACTAAAGAATTTAGAATTCTCTGAAAGGTTGGGATAGTTGCACGGTTGCACCCTGAAAGTTCCAAAAAACAAAAGTCATTATAAAAAATTGAAATAAGAGATCTAGAGACTTACTACTCGGCATGGTGTTTGATATGTCCCTGAACATCAACTTTCACCATATTGTCCAGAGTTTCATCCCCAAAAAATTCACCATCATCTGAACAGTGAACATGAGAGCATTTTGACCATCATATATGTCCTACCCTCATCGTGCAACCGTGTTTGACTTCCAAGCTCATCAAGTTGGTCAGAAAGATGTTCCCAAACATCAACTTCCACCATAATCTGTAATCCTTTCCGATTTACCTACCAACCAACTTTGTTATTATTGACGTGACTTTTTCTCGACCTTTTATTCCCCGAAACATTGGCTTCGAATCCTGGCCGAACAATGGATATCGTTATGTGATTCCCCTTTCCTCGAGCTACATTATGCGCTACCACTTCTGCTTTCTTCCCCTCCTCCAATAGAACCACGTCCGCCTCTTTTGTTACATTAGAGCTCCCCTCAACTTTCCTAGATTTTCGTTCCATATTTGAAGCCAAATATACAGTATTCTTGGTAAAGGATCTATTTTGCACCCCTTTGCTGTTTCCATCCCCCACATTGATCAATGGTCCCGCTATTGAAGTTTCTTGTACCTGTACCATGTTCCCAACCCCTTTTGATGCTTACGCCAATCCACCCCCCTACCAACTTCCCCTAAAGCCAGAAAGCAAGATCCCCTGCCTGTCCAACTATTTTATCATCTCCCCTCTCAACAGTCTGTTGCATAGAATTACGAAGACGGTTCAGGAAAACCATTCATGGCCTATAAAGTTCATGAGCCGATACCTCTGTGGCTGGCGCAGGAGCTTGATGGTTCTCAATATTAGAATGCCCATTAGCAGTTGGATTCGATAACCCACAATTTTCTTTAGAGTGCCCATAAACACCACATCTAAAACAAATATGATGAAGTCCTTCACATTCTAACTTTTGAACAAAGTTATCAATGCCAATACAGGATCTCAACGGTTTATTCAGCTCAACCATAACTGTTAGTCTTGCAAATTTCCCTTGTTCTCCCGCTTGAGGTATTATAGTCCACTTTCACTATCCTACCCACAGCTCTTGCGATTCACCTGAATAAAGACTTATAGTAGTACCTATATGGAAGACGAGGTAATTTAATCCATACTATAACATGCGAAGAATGTTTCTCTGCAGTTGAGAAGGATCTGCTCTATGGTTTTACAGTCAGATAGTTTCCCTATATCGTCCAAGGACCCTCAGTCAACACGTGAGCATAATCTCTTTCATCTACAAATTTGATCAGAAAATAATTGTTCTCAAGATCCACCAACTGAAGTTCACCATGTGGTCGTCATAATGCACGAGCCAACAAGGCGTTGTACCATATAGAACGCCCAAGAGGACGGACAATTATCGAATTTCTCATACTTCGATCAATCTAGTCATGTACTCTATCAGGGAACTTAATTGTTGGGTACACCCTGGATTCATCAACTGTGCAGTCTTCATCCAAACAACTACCTCATCCGAATGAAACCCTAAGCCAAAACAATCTCTATTATCTGACACTGGTTTCTTAGCATCCATGGAGGCATATGAAGCTTTCACCCCATTGTGGAAGGAGAATTCAACCCCTGCTCAACATCATGCGATGCTTGAGTCCTATCTGCAGCACCACCAACTTCCATATCTGTTGCATCCACATGCATAGCAGGATCATCCACCAGGTCCTCATTATTCCTACCCTTCTTGGCCGCCTGTTGATCTTCCAACGCTAATGGAGAGCCACACGTATTCAAAACATGCGACACACCCAGGTGAGCCAGTGCCTCCAGTGGCCGACCACTGGAATTACCAGGCAAATTCAAACTAGGGTTTCCTATGCCGTTAGGGTTTTTGCTAGCCATTTAAGTCCAGTTGGATGCCATTAACAAAATTTGTAACATTTATCTGAGTTGTTTGGTTGATTTTTTAGCATTTTTTTTGTTTGATCAAATTTTATTTTTTGAGTGGCTACTTTGTATATTATGATAGTTTTAGGGATAATGACTCGATTACTTTTTTTTTTATTTATAACTTTTTCATATATTTTAAAGGCTTAAGGGTGTAAGAAGCCCTTGAACCTTTTGGGGAAAAAGTCAATTAAGCCCATGAATATTTTTTGCACTCAATTAAGTCATTGTATCAAGAAATTGGGTCAATTAAATCTTTTGACCATTAAATCTTGTCAATTTTTTTCTTTAGATATTATTGGCATATGATACTCTATAATTATATCATGCTGCATTTATAGATTTTTTAAAAAATAATTTTTATAAAATTTATAAGTTTGTTTTTTTTTTAATTTTAAAGAATTTCTTAAAAAATAGAAAATTCTGAAAATATCAAGTGGAAACATTGTGGCACGACGCATTGCACCAACAAATCTAAAAATATTGTCAAGATTTAAATGTCAAAATTGGTCAAATGGCTTAATTGATCTATTTTTTTGGTTCAATGACTTAATTGACTACAAAAAAAAGTTTACGAGCTTAATTAATTTTTTTCAAGAGTTCAAGGACTTCTTACACACTTAAACCTATTTTAAAATATTTCTTTTATGTTCCATTTCACTACTACTATTAATTAAAAAACTTATCAAATTGGATAAATAAGGGGCTGAATGAATAGTTAAGCCTAAAAACAATTATAAGGAAATATGTCATGGCTTGGTTGTTGTTGTCGTGGTCGATTCTTTGGTAGGGCCAAGGGGACCTTAATCTAAGGATGGTTTTGGCTTCATTATGGTCCTTTATTTTGTTGAGAGAATGTGGCTCTCAAATTATTAAGTCAATATTTAAAATGTTGGTTTGTTTGTTTGGACCTTTTCTATTTTGTTTCTTCGTCGTTGGGGATATATTCTTTTTTTGCTTTACAGATAGAACTTAATTATAGAAGCTTGTTGTTTACATGATTAATGCTTGTTTAATATTATTGTTTTTCAGACTTATTAGCACCTGCTTTGCCACTTCAATTCTTGTTTGGGTATTGTGATAAGCTTACTCATCTGAATCATATTTGAGATCAGCTTTTTCAAGATTTTTTAGTACAAATTTGCATAGAGAAAATGAAAAGGAAAAAAAAGGCGAGAGCATATTTGTGAAAGTAGTGAAAGAAGAGTCCAACGAGTAATTTCAGTAGATAAGATGATGTTTATTTTTTAAAATTTGAGTTTAAACACTTGCGTATATAAAATCTATGTGCTTTGTTTAAATGTTAAGAAAAATATACCACATTCGCATTCACATGCAAGCTGTCTGACATTAATTTATGGTGTGCTAATTCGTTTAGGTTGTATGCCAAATAACAGGTGGCGTTTTTTGAATTTCTCAACCAATTTTAACAATATCATGACCATGACTTATCAAACACAAGAAAATCTCATGTTTTACAGCTGTAATCCATTAGTTTTGCTTATATAAATAGTTATTGTTTTTGTTTTTTTTTTTTTTGGATCGGCAAAAGCGTATGATTTTATTAAGTGAAATCATACAAAGTCATCACACTCAAAGGCCTCATTAAAAATCTCCCTAATCCTAAATGGAGGAAAAAAGTACCAATGAGTGTGATCAAAGGTTACAAACGCCCAAAAACAATAAACCATAACACGCAAAACATGCATAAATCGCCCCACAGCACAATCAACTCATGTCATCATACGAATCGAAGTGTATCAGTCGACACCAGTTTTCGCCAGCGAATCAGCCAGAATTTTTGGCTTCCCAATATATATTACTAAAGCACACACAGTGTACGGATTCACATGCCTCATCATTCTGTCAGAACCATTGCCAATGAATCCAATGGCGTCGAGCAGTGCATAAGATCCATGACACTACTACCTTCGAATCCAATTCAATCACCACTGATTGTACACATTTCCACCTAGGCTCACACACCAACCCTAACGCATGACTCCAACACTCAAAACACATCCAAAACTTCAATCCGCTTAACCACCGATTAATGTTTCTAAACTGCTCTTATTCCATTCCTTTAGAAAGCCTTTCAGCCCCTTTAATTTACTCGCCAAAGTCGGATGCCCCTCGAAAATAATCAATCAACACCATTCTTGTCCCATAGTGTGTATATTACTCAGATTTGATAAGCAAGCATTGTTATTGGCTATCAATTTGCAAACCTTGTAATCCACTCAAGACGGCTACATCAATTTCCAAGGTTAAACCAAGTGAAGTGTTTACCCTCAGTTTAGATTATAGCAGCCAAGATGTTTATCGGCCTTAACGACCATGTTGAGGTCATCTCCCAAGCACCAGTCTATTTGACGCGCAACCAACATTCCTTCCAAAACATCCCAAAAACTTGCTTGATACGTCACCACACATGGGGAATCACCCCTCAATCATCATATGTGTATCGACTTTGAGTAAGTGATAAAGCGCGACGTATCCCAAATCGCTACCACTCCTCCCGACCTACCCACGGATAGTGCAAACACATAATCAAAGCTATCTGTATACCAAATCCGACTCACCAAAATATCATTCAACATCTCCAATTTAGCCTCCTGTAAAAGAACCATCTCACACTTTTGCTGTCGCAATAGATGTTGAATTGTTTTACGTTTCGTCGTCGAGCCAATTTCCCTCACCTTTCACGACAACAATCTCATCGCGCAGCTAGATTATTTTCGCTCATGCGCTTCGATCATGCGCGATATCCCGCACAATTTTCTCTTCGTTACCCATCGTTACAGCCCCAATAAGTTTTCCCAAATCCAATGTTTCTCGCGCCTCCTTCAATATCATATGCTTCCAATTATAGAAATCTGAATCTGACAAAGATTCGTTTGTAATTGCCGACGATGGTGGCGAATTTTTCTTTTGTCTACCCCTATTCTTTTTTGCAAGTTTTTTCAGCTTCACCGCGTTCGCCTGGCGATAAAAAACTCAACACAAATTTATTTACTTATCGTACTCATCTATTCTCCCATTATACACTAATGTTGTTGCTTTATCAGCCCTAGGCATTTCACTCATCGGCTCATCCCCCAATCGCGGGTTTGCTCCATCGAACACTAAATCCACCACCACCGGGAAACCCTTGTCAATCTTACTCAATTCAACAATAGCCTCACTCGACAGCAAATCCATATTCCGCTGGCTCTCCCCTTTTTGATGTACCACACTTACATCCTCATCTGCCATCCAACTTGCCATACTCATCACACGCCAAGATACTCTCTTGTTTCTATCCCAAATACGCTCAATATGGCTCGACTCTACTGCCTAAAGAGTGAAAGAATTAGACACCATTGTTCCCTCATTTAACATCTCATTTCCTACCTCCTTGCTCGGGCTAGATATCTCAATCTATGAGTCATTTTTGCTTACTGTTTCATCATAACTAACCTCTATTTCACAGCTGCAATCACACTTTGGACCAATTGCTTCCTCAATATCTGTAACACGAATCTGGAATATATTATCACTCATATGCAGGTCAATCAATTCATCAATGTGTGTATTCCAATATGTTTCAATCTGAAAATGATAGCGCTCAAACATTGATGGCGACAATGTCTCTATATCAATCCTAACGAGTTCACCCCAAAGCGCTGCAATGTTCTTAAATGTTTCTTTGGACCAACCATGGATTAGAATTTCACTTACATACAACCAGACCCTTTGATTCGGCAATGGCATCGCAAGCGACCATTCTATTAAGTTCTCCAACCAATCTTCCAGACTCTCATTACCCAAAGTTTCCTTCCTCAATTCTTTATCCTCAAACATAAGTAATACTAGTGATCCTGCAACTCTCATTACCAAGAACCCTGTCAATTTCGCCTTCATGAATTCCTTTGCAAGGTTCGATATTTGGCATGGTTGATAGCAAAAACCCAAGGCGCAATTTTGCAAGATTTCCTATTTGTCGACATCAATTACACCCTCCACCCATTTGTGTTTTGCCTCTAAATTGGGATGCCCTTTCAATGTATTCCGATCGTCTGGAGTCATATCCTCTTTGTTTTGCTCCGCTTGTAAAATAGGGTTGTTTCGCATCGGACTATACTGATTTGAACGATGTCTCTGATATGGTTTCGTTGACTCAGTAAAATTTTCATCACGTTTTTGCCTCCAAAACGCATCCCTGGTATCCCTTTGCGCCATCATAACCCTAATTTTTTATCCATAAAGCCTAAACCCATGAAATCTCTCGATAATCCGATCGGAATCAGCTTTCGATCCTAAACGCACCAACCCAAACCTAATTCCATCCCTCGCTCTCTTTCTCGGCACATAAACATCAACCACAACCCCATGTCTGTCAAAAACTTGCCACACTCCTTGCCAATGTAATTGTTCCAGCAAGTTTGATACAAACACTGTCCAAACCCTTTTTCCCTGTTCTCTCGATTGTGTTCCCCTCATAGTTTGGGATAAACTTTTCAGTTTTGTTAAACCTTACCCAGAAAAACTGAGCCAGGAAAAAGAACAAACACCTGATGTGCAACACAAAACAACCTCCACAGAGCAAACTAGGCAAGGCGCAAAGCTAAACCAACTCACAAAAACCACAGATCAAACGAGAGCATGCACCAGATAGCAAGAAAAGCGAACATTATTGTTATTGTTATTATTATTATTATTTTAATATTATTATTGTTATTGTTATTTGATGTATTATTACTGTATAGATTTATACTTTTATGTCAACAATCTCTTGAGTAAGTGGTTAAAAGCTTTCAGTTTGACACCTTCACCTCTCCTTAGGTTGTGAGTTCTAAACTCAATAGAAACAAATTTCCCCTTTCCCTCCCCCTAAGTAGGAATTGTTCAAAAAATTTATACATCAATAATAAATTATTTGATGATATTTTTAAAAATGGAAAGGAATAGAGATTACAGATCTTTTGTCACTTCACATATAGTTCAATTGACTTATATGATTGCATATATTAAAAATATTAGTTTATTAATAGTAAAAAAATTAAGGATAAAGTGTGGTTCATCATTAATATATAATTATTTGATACACTAAAAATAAAATAAATAATTTTATAAGACGTTGTCACTCGTCATTATGATGTATTTACTAAATATAAAAATAAACGAAAAACACATAAGAACATCTTAAAATTACATGTTTTTTTAAATTTCGTTGTCAATAAATTAAATAATTATTTTAATTTTATACATTCATAATGTATAAAAAATATCCAAAATAACAAGTTTTTTGACCTTTAGGGTTAACCTAATCTATGGAGAATGGAAAGTGTGATGATCGATGTAGTAGCCAAGTTGATTTCGAATAAAAATATCCAAAAGAAATGACACGAGTCTAAGCTTAGCAAATTTTATTAATTAATAGATAACTTAATTTGTCTTTGATCACTTTCCATGGAAATTAGAACCTCAAAAGACTAGTGCATTGAAAAATCTTTAGACTCTTCTCTTTTAATAAAATTAAGAAATAGTGGCAATGAGCTGTGAGAGGAGAACTGCATACATCAATATTATAGTGGACTCCAAAAAAAATAGCACATTAGCTACCTGGAAAATGAATTTTTCCCTCTTTGATATTAAGTCATTGCAATCCATTTATACTTTTTTAATTATTTTACAACACACAGATGCTCGAACCTAAATTTTCCAGAATGAACATCATCATCTTTTTTATCGGAACCACTCAGATTCGGATGAAATTGATAGTTAAATGATCATGTAGATGAAAATTGGTACTAAGCATATTAATGGCACCTTTATCAAGTCGTGTTGAGTCAAAAAAGTTAGAGGTGGACATTCGATCGAATCGAGTCATGTCAAAAAATTTTGAGTTAGTCGAGTTGAAGAGTCTTATTTTATAACTCAAACTTTATTTCAAGTCGAGTCGAGTTGTTCGAGTTTCTGTTCAAATTTAATTGTAAACATTTATAATGTTATGGTACGAATTAGTTTCAATTTAAATGGTGTTCTATAACCATATACAATACACATATATATTTCTTTATATGTGATATACATATAGCAGGAAGAATTGAGAGACTCGACTTGAACTTTAAAACTAGTCCACTAATTACTAAAAATTTTGAGTTATTCGAATTTTCATTTTATAACTTAAACCTTATTTGAATTTTTTTTTGAGTCGAGTCGAGTCGAATATTCGATTTTTTCAAGCGAGTTTTACCCACCCTACTTGCAGTATAGCTAATGGGATCCAAAAGCCTCCCATATATTCCACAATCTTTCAAGCCCCCTATATCACGTACCGGGGGCGGTTTAAAGATTTTGGGGCGCCCTGTACAATTTATTAAAATGAGGCCCTTAATTTATAATCAGTAAGAGATATAATTTTTTTCTTCAAAAAAAATATCTTAATATAAAATATATTATTAGATTATCCTCTTGAGCAACACAAAATTGACTGATAAACATCTAAAAATCAAACATTTTTACTTAAAAGGTGTCATTCTTTATGCATGTTTTAAGTTTTAGATAATTGTCATATATATACACATAATTGTGTATATAAATTTATAGTTTTTTACAAATATTTAATTTAAGTTCTCTATTTTTGGGGCCTCTTTCTCGAGGGCCCTGTGCGGTCGCTCCTATTGTGATTGTCCAGAACTCCCACTGTCACGTACCCAATAATCAAACTATACATACATTGATTCAAGTCAAATTTTAGCAAACAAACAAGCATTACCCTTGATGAGTATTAACCTACATTTGGTTATCCTTTTCAAAATGTTTATCGGTGCGTTTCGTCTGAATTATAGCTAGGGTGGAAATTTGTAACACCCCTTTTCCCGTATCTATCGCTAAATACGAGTTAGAGATGTCACATTATACTTGTAAAGAAATTCCCACTTCAAAAACCGGTAAAAATTTTGTTTCTTTAAAACATAGACAAATTATCCTTTAATTTTGAAAATACTTAATCATGTAAATTTTAAACTTAATATTTTCACATTCGATTTTGAATCTAGATTCATGCAGCAACTTAACAATTTGATCCATTTGCATATAAATAATAAAACTGCCTAATTTAAAATCATTTAGATTCTGAATAAAATACGATTCATATTAGAGCAGGCTTTACATTTTAATATACATGTCGACTAGTAAAAATCAACAGCATAAAAATTATATTACTGATGCTGATGTACCTATTTTTGATAGATGATGTTCGCTAATGCTCCTTACTTCTAACGCTTCTCTTTTCCTACGCGTGAAACAATCACACACTAAGTATAACTTAGTGAGGCATTATAATAAGTCATAAAATTAAATAATGGGTAAATGAAAACATGGTTAAGCAAGTTCATATCAAATCTTTCTTATACTTTAAACCAATAAAGGCATCGTATATAAAAAAATGGTGATCATTAAGTATTTCATTCGTATAAGTAGCCCAAGAATTGTATAAAGAGAAACTGAAGTATGCGAGATCTGTACTCCTTGAGTATTGGTCACCGAAGTGACGATAACATATAAAACACATAAAGTGCCAATACCATATGAAACACATAAGTGCCAATATCATATAGACGTATTAATGTCGATATCATATAAACACATAAGTTCCAATAACATATAGATCCGAAGATCGGTGTGCAGCTACATGTAGTCCTTGACTACTGGACCTCTAATGGCATGTCACTATACTGTCACTCTCTATCATAAACTTGAGCAATAAATCCATTTCATATAACTTTGTAATTTATCATATAGACGTAAAAATTTCGATAAAACATATGATCCATATATCATCCTTATTCAATAATAAATTGTCAAAACAATATAATAAGACAGTTCATACCCCAATATATACTAACATTTTTCCTTTGCTTGTAAAACATTGAATAGCTTTTGCAAAAACCATGTTGTCATTTTAAATAAATTCTTATAAATAGATTTTGCAAAATTTATCAAAATACATTTAAAACATATAAATGCACGCATCTGGGCCATTTATTATCTTGCCTCACTAAGCTTACTCGATCATTTTCCTCATAGTATCTCGAACCCTCTTTTGATTCGGATCAACTTCATTGATCACATAAATACGAATGACATTCGTTAGATTCAAATCTAACAATACTTTAAACATGCTATCGAATCTAGTCATTCGAATATACAAAATTTTTAAAAGTTTTTCCTTCTTTCCTTATACTGTCCAAAACCCATTTTTAGTCTTTAATGACCATTTCGAACTTCAAATAATTCTTCCGAGCTCGCTAACTAACTTTAGATACAAAATATCTAAATTTCCATTTTCTGGCAGCTTGTACTGCCTTCAAAGATTTATTTCTATAAAATGATCTAAAACTTGGAATTCGATTCCTTTTGTTCTGAAAGAAACTTGGTTCAATAAGATTTTCGTCCATATAAATTAATAGTCCCGATTCAACTTGTAAGATTTATGGCGAATTTTCAAAGTCGATTACAGTGCTGAAATTCGGAACAGGCTGGTGCTCTGTTTTCTGACCTTTCATCATTTAAAAATTCATATCTTTTAACTCAGAACTCGAAATCAGTTTCCGTTTGTTGGAAACGAAACTAGATGAACAAATATTTACATCGGTATAAAATTCACCATCTAACCATTTTTGTAGAATTTATGGTGAATTTTCGAACTTACTGCCAAAATCCAGTTTTCCTACACAACTTCCATGAATAACTTCAAACTTTATACTAATTTCTTCTTACTTTGCTATTTGTAAATTTAGTCCAATTAATTTCTTAAAAACACCAAATTATCACCTTCTTCATCAAATAATTATTCACAATAATTTCCTCTAATTTTCCTTTTTTGCCGAAATAGTCACTAAAATGCAAAGGTAAGGATTCAAACTTCTTAACTTTGCAAATTAGTCCTCAAATCAACATTACTACTTGAATTACATTATTTCAACTATAAATCAGATTTAGTCCTCATCCAAAATCTTATTTCTGAATTGGTCATTTAACTTTGACAAATTGTCAAAATGATCACTACTTTAATTCAACATCGGTTTATCATTCTTACTTCAATTTCACATCTCCAGCATCATTAATAGCATAAATACACTTCAAAATCATAAAAATTCAGATTGGTCCTTTAACTTTCAAAATTGACGAAATGGTCCCTATACTTTAAATTTAGGGTTTTGCTTTCAAACAACAAATCAAGCTTACTAGATCATTTATCTAACATCACAAACCCTAAATCAAACTTGAATCCATAAACCCTAATCATCTTCATACAAACTAAAATATATAGGGTTTAAATCCCAACTCAAAAACATGATTTTATCATCATAACAACTTGTTTCCAACTTAAATTTCATCATGGAATCATAAAATTCCAAAAGCCCCAAACTTTTTCTATAAACCCTAATTTCTTCTCATGCAAAATTCTCATCAATCAAAATGTTTTCCATGAATTATTAACATCAAGAGATAGAGCTTGAACAGTAGAATAACTTTGTAGTTGAAGAGATTACCTGAAAGTTGAGTTTCGGGGCTTGAATCGAGCTTAGAAAATTTTCTCCCTTTTTTTCTCCCTTTAGTCCGAAATATTTCAAGAAAGAAGAACAAATTTGGTTCATCTTTTACTTATTTAATCCACATGTTAAAATTAAATGAATTTAAAATTCATTTAATTAGTGAAATTACTAATTTACCCTTTTAATCCAAAGGCCAAGATTTAATCTTATCAAAAATCAATGGCCATGATCAAATCCAAGTGTTATTCACCTTTAAAAATTGCTCTCAATGTTTCAAAATATTTCAAAAATGCCATCCATGGCAAATGTCCAATTTGCCCTCCAACTAGTCTTTATTTACAACAAGTCTTGAAAATTGTCATTCTATTAAAATTGAACCAATTTGGTTCCAATCCAACCATCCTCCTTCATAAATATCTTAGATAGATGTTTTATTTGATCCAAATATTCGAATTTTACTTAATACGATTTCCAAATTTTCTTCCTACGAACTTTAAAGCTTTATAACCACTATATCATAGTCTAACTAAATCTAGTTAGAATCCATCCAAAAATAAAAATTCATAAAATGATATTTTATAAATTTCCCATAATCTTTGGAATTGTCTTTAAAATTTCAATTCGATCCGATTTCCTGATATTCGTAAAATACTTCTACTGTGATTTTACCTTTTCTGAACTATCATATTTATTCCAAAATTTTCATATTTCCATATTCGGGAAATAAACATTATCATCTCATAAAAACTTCCTTCCTTAATGACTTAGACTGAATTTTCTTAACTCGGTCTATTATCCCGATAATTATCAAAAATCTTCAAAAAGTAAAATTTCTCTTAGAAAACCTTTATCGTAAACCCATACGAATATTCTTTACTCTTAATGAGTCCAAAATATCGATCAGAAACACTTTTATGTGACCTTCCCAAAGGTTACCCATCCTTGTATTTCTCTAGCTTAAGCACGCTTAACAATTTCATTCCATCCAAATTCGGGACCTTTTTCTGCATCTTAATTCTTAAAACCGATATTAAGGTACCTATTTTGATCCGATTCACTCTTATACTGAATAAAATCACTTGTTGAGGAAATTTACACTTTAGTCCCTAAGCTTTTCCAAAGTTTATACTTTAACCCCTAAACTTTCAAAATTTACATTTTGGTCACTAGCTAAAATTTGGGATATTACAAAATTCGGTGGGGAATATCTGAAAATCGTGGGGATCCAAAATGATAAGATGAGGAATTACCGAAATCTTTACCCACAGAGATGGGGACGGGTGAAGTTTTATCACCAAAGCTCATATGGGGATGAGGACGGGGATTTCTATACCCCAAACCGTGGGGATAACTGAACCATAACCGTATAAAGAACCATGTGGATCCCCAACAAATATCTGCAAGGATCCCTATATTTTACACGATTTTTAAATATATATATTTATTTATCTATATACCCATTATACATAATTTAATAAAAAACCATAATTATATTATTATCACTTTAACTTTCTTCCAAACCTAGCCAGACTCAAGTTTCTCAACATGTTTCTATCTTAATTTTTAGATATAAGCTAAAACCTTCGTCTAAATCTTCTCTATCACAACACCCTTTCTATCTTCATCACTTCGTAATTACTTTCAATCGAAGTATCCAAATTTTTATATTTTAAACTGGATTGGCCGTTTATTTTGGTTAGTGAAATTGTAAGTTTGCTTACTTTTTTGAGGATGAGGATTCTTCGAAAATCACAGGGATTTGTGCGGAGAGGGTATGAGGACGAAAAAAAATCCCCGAAGCATTTAATAGGGATTCCTTAAAACCGTAACAGCAAGTGTAGAGGACGGAGTGGAGAATGCAAAATCGTCCCCGCCCCATGCGATTTCTACCCCTAATTATAGGGGATATAAGTCTCGAAGGACAAAAGATTTTGAACGAAGATCGATTAACAAGACAAGGTTCCATTGTTCCATGGCGTGTATTAAACTGAACAAAAATTCTCTGCCCCTTTTCGATGCTCTTTTCTATACTCTAACACTAAAAAGTATTAAAAAATTAAATTTTAAGCCCTAACCTTAAATTCTAAATTCTAAACCCTACACCTTACATTCTACCCTAAATTAATTAAACTCTAACATTATACTTAGTGTGGGACATAAATAGGGGCACCAAAAAAATTGATGATTTCTA
Organism: Hibiscus mutabilis; assembly: GCA_019671005.1. Lineage (NCBI taxonomy): Eukaryota > Viridiplantae > Streptophyta > Magnoliopsida > Malvales > Malvaceae > Hibiscus > Hibiscus mutabilis. The sequence goes on along the minus strand of CM033733.1, from coordinate 34,054,299 downwards.
TTCTATCAAACTACTATTTTTATGGTTCTATTCGGTCCACGTTATGTATTGGTATGCAAAAGAGTTGCATGCAAATAAAAATCAAGGGTACAATGAAGTCCAACTACTTTTTACGTTTTGCATCAACAAAAGTAGTTTATTAAGCATTGAGTGGAGTACAACAAAAACAACAATTTTTATATAGAATTTCTAAAAGATAGAGAACAAAAAAACTTTGTTTTGAGCATTCTTATGTGTTTTGGAAAAAAATGAAATTTGGTTCTTATTTATAGGACTTATCACATTTCTTTGCGCAAGCACAACTATCCATATAAAGGTTTAAAATGGGAATAGAAATTTTCCGCCTCTTTTCGGTGTTTCTCTCTATACTTCAACACTAAAAAAAATTAAATTCTAAGTTTTGACTCTAAATTTTAAATCCTAAACCCTAAAAATACACTATAACCTCAATTTTCTAAGCCCTAACCATAACCCTAAACTTTAAACTTAATCTTGTAATGTGAGACATAAATAGAGGCACAAAAAAAGACAAATGATTTCTATTCTTGAAACGGTAGTTATGTCCGGTAGCAATAGTCATAATTATTCCAAACGCGCACCTATTTGAATAGTTACACTTCTTAGTCAAAAGATAAAATTTTATAAATCAAGAGACGACACTTTTAATCCACTGATAATATTTTTTGGATTATTCACAATCTTTTATCTATAACAATTGAAACATTATATATTTTGAAAATATTCCAACAATTTTAGTGTTTTCTGTTTAACTTTTCTAACTATAGTCTCAAAAAAATTAAGTATTGTTTCTAGTATAAACTGTGTACAAGTATCTATAGGAGCTACTAGATTATATATGAGGTTATCATCTATAGATTGAACCATATGAGGTGGCAAATGAAAGTACTTCAATTGACCACAAAGTTGAAGAGCTTTAAATCAATTAAACCCTAAAGCTATTATATCTTCAACCACACGGAACATTTGTCCTGACATGCAATAACACAAATGGGTGTATGAAAATGCATATCCATCATCTGAGATAAGTTGTTCAAGTTATTAGGCATGAAACAATCATCATAAATAAACACAGTGAAGGAATAGAATTCACCATAATACCAAGAATATGAACAAAAGAAAGCAACACCTCCCTTTCCATTTACAGCATGCTGATATGATCCTGGTCTGGTGCATAGTGTTGCAGCATTCCTCCAAATTCTGAAGCAAAAGGAGGGCAAACCAGAGAGCTTGTACCATCGACAATGTCATCCCCATGTAAGAATTCCATTCCATCTGATCTCTCCGGGTTCCCATATCCTATTTCCTGATTTTGTAATGAAAAACTGCTTTGTCCTTCAAGCATGTGATGCATATTTGCTCCATCCAAATTACTGCAGTGGGAGTTCAAGGCATCCATTGAAATCCCCGGAAAAGGCAGCTCAGGCGAGAAGCTGTTTACTGTACGAGATTGTAGCTTGTTGCCAAGAAGTTTCTTCTTAATCCTTGTGTTCCAATAGTTCTTTATATCATTATCAGTCCTCCCCGGCAATTGGCCGGCAATAGCAGACCACCTACAAAAACCATGCCTAGTTTTAGTGGTTCTTTTACTCCTTTTTAAATGAATTATTTGATTTAGAATACATATATATACCTGCTCCCAATACTAACGTAGAGACCGCAGATAATTTCATCTTCTTCCTCAGAGAAACCTCCAAGTTTGATATTTGGGCGGAGATAGTTCAACCATCTGAGACGGCAGCTCTTCCCACATCTCTTGAGACCTACGATAAACAAAAATACCAAATGGAATTAAAAGAAAGAAAATATATAGGTAGTGGAATGATTGTTTAACTTGAGCTATATAGTATAGATTACCAATTTTCTGGGGCAAAGAGATCCAGTTTCCACCAGTACCATGGTTCTGAATATATGCCTTGAGCTTGGCATCTTCTTCGGGTGACCATGGGCCTCTCTTCACGTTAGCTTTGTCACAGCAAGGGGCTCTTCCCATGTTTCTTCTGTTCTCAGTGTTCCCCTTGATCTGTTCTCTCTCTTTCCACTGAAACAAGAATTATAGGAGAGAGAGGGAGAAGGGATTAATAATATACTGGGAAAAAGGATAAACATGTTTCTAAGAAGATTCATAGCATATGTCTATATAATATAGGGTAAAGTACATAAATGGTCATTAAACTATCTCTAAAAATATAAAATGGTCATTAAACTTTCAAATGTTACATAATGGGCATTAAACCTTAGTTTTTGTTACAAAATGGTCACTGAGCCGTTAACTGTCGTTAATTGGGTGACATGGCAGTTATAGAAATTTGAATAATATAACATCCAATCCTCCATATTGACACATTTAATCAATTTATTCCTAATTTAACCTTCATTATTGATGTCTAAATTGATTGAATGCTTAAATATTGAGGATTAAATATGTTATTATACAAATTTTCGTAACTACCACGTCTCCCAATTAACAACGGTTAACGGCCCAATGACCATTTTATAATAAAAACTAAAGTTTAATGATAATTATGTAATTTTTAAAAGTTTAGTGACTATTTTGTATTTTTAGGGATATTTAGTGACTATTTATATACTTTATCCAATAATATAATAATATACATGTGGTTTTCAAAAGGAGTACGGCATAAAGAGAAGAAAGACTTCAGTATGAAAAATTGGAAATGACAGACCAATAATTAATAGTATTTAATTTCATAGGGGGCTGCTGTTTTTCTTGGAACTATTATGTCCAATTCCAATTAAATGATAGTATATAATACTCCCCAATGTCTCACTTAATATGTCCCTTTTGTGTTTTGAAATTGTCTCACTTAAAATGTCTCATTTAAAAAATCAACAACTTTTATAAGGCACATTTCCCTTTATACTTTTTTTTAGTTTCCCAACAAAATAAAATTCATTTTTTTAAGGATAAAATTATCGTTTTAATTATTTTACATCATCTTTCTTACACATTCTTACAAAAACTTTTTCTTCTGAAACCTGTGTGAAAAAGTCAACAATGGATAAAATAAATGTGACGGAGGGAGTATATATTGAATAGAAATTTTCAGCTACTTTTTAGTGTTTTTATTTATATTTTCACACTAAAATTAGATTTAGGGTTTAGTATTAAGGTTTAGAGTTAGGTTGTAGAAAATTAGAGGTATGGCATATTTTATAAGATTTATAGTTTAGAATTTAAAATTAAAAGTTAAGGTTTAGAATTTAATTTTTTTAATATTGAACATAGGAGGACAAAAAAACATTTTTTTGTTCATACATATTATAGGCATAGCCATTGAGTGGAGTATTACGTCGTTTAAGCATATGATTGTTAATATGTGCGCATGGAATTAATTTAATTTAATTTATTTATTATTATTATATGTTATTGATGTTAAATGTCCGATGATGTGATGAAGTATATTGAGTTGGAAAATTATCTTCGTAATATACTTTTACAATATCTGATTTAAATTAATTGATTAGTGGAGCATATACTTATAATTATAGATTTATAGAGCAAGTATATTTGGTCGGTTGGTCAAGTTGTTCATCTTTGTTTCCTGATATTCCCTAGGTTATGGGTTCTAGACCTACTAAGAGCATTCCCTTCCTTCCCCTAGAGTCCCCCTCTGACAAATGCTGAAATTGTCAAATAAATATTCCTAATCTCTAATAATGAATAAAAATGGAAAGTAGTATAGAGAAGTAGGGTCGGTCCACAGGGACCAAGGAAATTAATGACTTCGTTTCTTGGCTTGAGTAATCTACAAAAAATAAAGGGGGGAATTTAGAAATAATAAAATGGAGAAAATAATAAATAATGAAAGCGATGAATGGTAAATTAAGATAGAAAATTATAAAAGAAATCAAGAATGGTGAGATAGCCCTAGGCTTTGCTAGCCTCAATTTCAATCGATCATCGAAATAATTTTTCCTTCTTGATAGTATGCTGGTTATAGTCTACAGGGCCCAACCCCTACAACTAACTCTTCCATCTGGTTAATCAAGATTTTCATGTCTATCTTCGAAATATGATCCTTGCTGGTCTAACCACCTCTATCGCCGTTAGCGCCAAGACAATTTTGAGTTCTAGAAGAGCCCAACTTGAGTTATAGCGTCTCTCTAAGAATCGAACCCGATCTTGATTCCTCTTAGTGGACCATCGCTAAGTTTGTTCACAGAAAGCCAGATTACGACCTACTGATCCGACACCCAAACCGTAACCCAAAACACCTTTCAAATCAACGTCAACTTTTTAAGTTAAAGATGTAGTAACTTTTAAAGGAATGGTCGATTGCTACTCTTAGTTTACAGAGAATCGAAGAATACTTTGTCGGAGTTGTTAAGTGCAAACTCAATTCTCACGATTAGAATTGAGTCATCGCAAAGCTTTAGGCTAAGTGGAAGTTTAGCTAAGCATGGCTTGGATCATGCTTAGCATTATGGTATGGAAAAATAAAAGAGAAAAAGTAAAAAGATGAAAATAAAGCTTCTATAGAAATAACCAAGGAAATTACAAATTCCAATCTGTCTTCAAATGTTGAACCTAGGGGGTATTTATACCTGAGAATCCTAAAAAAATAAAAAAAAAACTCAAAACCCTAAATAAAAGATAAAAAAATGTATAAATATTTTAAACTAGTGGACTAAATTTAAACCAAGGATTTTTTACAAAGATAAATATAATTAATTTGAATCATGTGGCACTAGTTGAATTCTGCTCTATCTTCTGGATAACCTCATATTTATATCTCATGCATTTATCCTTAATATAATTCTAAATTTGACTTTGAGATAATGTTGGTCTGCCTTCTAGAAGTTGCTGACTGTCCCGCCGAAATCTGTTGCATCAGACTCGAACTGCGCCGTGCCTCAGGTCGTGCCCATGACTCTTGCCATGACATCCATTGAACATCTAGATTATGCCTTTAATTGTTGGTTTTAAGCTGACATAGTCCAATGGAGCTCCTACCAAAATAAAGCCCAAAAAAGCGATTTAGTAGTATATATGTCAACAAAATGAGGAATAAAACGTATTAAAAATATGCAACATTCTACACTTATCAAATTCCCCATCACTTATTCAAAGCTTGCCCTCAAGCATATTCTAAATTTTACTCTCTTCACTTAGTCAAAACTTACTCAAAAGTTTTCATTTAAATCATAGAAGCATGCTTTGATCGAAACAGTTAAACAAGATAATCACATAAGGGTAGCGAAAATGAATCGATAAAAGCAATCAATCGAATGAACAACAATCAATTATGCAAAAAATTTTATTTGCTTTTGGGGTCGAGACATCATCGAACCAAGACTAGCCTTCTTCCTTTTGGTGGAAGATTGTCGGAGTGTGAGTTTTATTTCTCCTCCCCTTTTGTTTCTCTCTCTTTTTTTCCTCTTTCCTTTCTTTTTTTCATTTTTTCACTTTTACTTTTTTTTTCTTTTTTCACTTTTTTTAACTCCGTACATTGGCTCATCGCTCAGATCTTTGAAATGGAAACGAGATGACAACCCAAGCACTTTGCCCCAACCTCCAACCCTCACATTCTTGATCTACCACTCACAATCATCTCACCACAAAGCAGTACACCTGATGACAACCTCAAACAAAAATTAGCAATACAAAACCAAACTCATATTTAAGTAAGACTGAAAGTTGTACCAATAAGTTAAAAACATTCATCAAATTCATTAAAGTGCCCAAACTAGCTTATAAATGCGTAACCCAATCAATTTAAGCATGTCACTAAGGGATTAAAACGAAACTCCTAAGTCGGTCTAGACAAGTGACAATCATCATGAACAAGCAAAGCAAAATTCGATTCCAACCCCCTTACTTAAAGCGTATTGTCCCTAATATGAGATAGAAATTAAGAAACACAAGTGAAAAGAGGTATACTACCCATGTCTAGAGGCGGTGGTTGTCTAGTGGCAGGGGAATGTCGGTCGAACTTGAAATAAAAAAAAAATGGCAATGGGGGCTATTGGGTGTGATGATTGCTTGGCCATGCCACTGTAGTGGTGCGACTACTTGAAAAAAAATCTGTCTGGGTATGGTCCAACGCTGAAATTCCCTGAAAAACCAAAATATGGATGGTACATCAGTAACAGTGTAACAAAATTTGGTTCATCACTTACCGGTGTAGAAGAATGTGTTTTGACAGTGGGCATTGGGTCTGGTTCAGGGGCATTGTTTGGACAGTGGGTGTGCGGCTATTTGGAAGATGATGTAGAAGAAAATAAAATGGGGTAGTTTTTTTTTTGTTTTGGTAAAAGAAATAAACGATGAGCGAAGGGGCTAGGAAAACAAAACGCACGTGGGGGCTTGACTTTAATGAAACTATGAGTTTCATGGCTGGGGGTTTGTTTTAGGCACATGATGGGGGCTGTTTTTGGAACAAAAAATTGGCTCCATCTTTGTGATAAAATCCCAGACCAAATGCTACTGCCACGTGAATAAATGCCATGGTCGTTCATTCGAGTTCGATCAAATTTCCTTGGTGTACCTAAAAAAGAGAAAAAATGACAATTAAATAAATAAAAATAAAACAACAAATGTAACCCCAAATTTGGTCCTAGAAGTTAGCTAGATAGATTAGACGGTTCATGTGAACTGGATTAGACGATTCGAACTAGTTTTGAGAATTAATTCGTAATAAATTGTTTTTGGTTAAATAAAATATGGAAAATGTTAGAAAAATATTTAATTAATATATTAAGGGTTTTGGAAAACTCAATTTGATGAAATAAATTCGTATTTAGGAACATTTTGGTTTGGTGACTAAAATGTAAAGATTTCAAAACTATTTTGGTGACTAAATCAGACTTTTTCCTTAATTTAGGCTATTTTTCCTCAAATTTTCTCTCAACTTTCTTAGCAGCCAAACTACCAATTTTACTCTAAAATGATCAAGAATCATCTCTTTTTTATTTCATTTTGATTTCTCAATTGATTCCTTTGATTTCTACAACAAATCCTACTCGTTTTCTTGGTGATTTCACTCAAGTCTTGCCAATTAAGGGAGAAGTTGGCTATTAGAGGTGATTTTCGTTTCTCTCCTCTAATCAAAGGTTCTTTACTGAAATTCTCAAGTTCTTGATCCTTTACAATTGATTTTTGTTATGCGTTAATGAATAAATCAAGAATAAAAGGTTTTGATTGAGTTTTGATAAGAAATTTGGTATATCTTGGTAATGGATTTGATTTGTGTTGGTTTTAATTGATACAAATTACATGTAAGATATGTTTTAATGTTTTGAGAAGAGATTTATAAAAGGAATCCCGAAACTAATTGAATTGCTAATTTTTTAGGTTGTTAATAGTTAGATTTTGAGGAGATTAGGGTGTTAGAAGGTTGCTGGAGATATAAGTTGAAGTTGAAAGTGTTTTTGGATGTTATTTGATGTTGATTAGATGTTAAAATCGTTAGGTTATGGCTGGGCTTCGTTTAGGATGAGTTTGGTGATGTTTTTGGAAGGCGTTTGATGTTTTTTAGTGAGGCAAAGTTGAGAATAGATGTTGCTGGGATTTGAGATGCATAATAATGCATTAACCCTCTATTTTTGTGTGGGTAAAATAGGGGAGACGAATCCTTCAGCAATTGGTGAGGTTTTGGTAGCTTCGGACGCTTGATTTCGCATCAGAAAATGGAGCTTTGTATTGTTGGTGAGTGGAAACGTGGTTTACAGCTTATTAAAGGTTTGAAAGTGATTTTGGGAGTTTAGATTAAGTTTGAAACACTTATCTAAGCTCGAAAGTAAGTATTGAACGATCGCGCTCTCGTTTTAGTTTTGCAAAATACATTCTCATGCACATGTTTATAATTTTGAATACCTACTGTTATATGCATGTTTTAGAAATGAAAGATGTTGCAAATGATCATATGTTGATGATTATTGAGTATGACAAATGATTTGAAAAAGGGTTTTGAGAATACTAGAATACACGGTTTATTGTATTGGAATTTGGTTTGGTTGATGCATACATAAAATAGTGAGGTAACATGTTTTAATGGAGTATATTGGCAAGTGGCTGTGAGTAAATGTTAGGCTTAATAGTCAGATCGGTGGCCAACATATACTCATTTTTCCATTTTGGTGCCTAACATTTTTTCAGTCCACTTTGGTGCCTAACGTTACATTCCGTAACTCAGTTTGGGTTTTACCGTCACAAACGTTAGATATTTGCCATTAAGTGCCACGTGTCAGCTTCTTAAAATTTTAGAATTATATTTAAAAATAAATAAAAAATAACCCGAAATTTCACAAAATAGCCCCAAAATTTGAAATCCCTAATACCCAAACCCCAAATCTCAATTTAGGATGATTTAGCCGCAGATTGCCACGCCACCGCCCATTACATCTGTCGTCGGACCATCACGACCATTTACCCCATCACCTTGTCGCCAAAAATCGACCGACGCCGTGTGAAACATCAAAAATATCGAATGGTTCATTCGAATAATTTACAATGAACGAATGCATAATGAACGATGAACGATGTGCGGGTAGTTCAACGAGAGGAGGGCGCTTCATTCCATCGCTGGAAATGTGACCAACACTAGTGATAGTGGCCGAATTTTGGGGATTTAGGGTTTTGGGGACTATTTTGGGATTATTTAAAATTCTAGGATAATTTTAGGGTTTTTCATATGTATTAATTTTTATTTATTTTTAAATATATTTTTTGGAATTTAAGAAGATGACACGTGGCAGTTAACGCTAAAATCTAACGTCCGTGACGGTAAAACCCAAACTGAGTTACGGAATGTAACGTTAGGCACCAAAGTGGACCAAAAAACGTTAGGCACCAAACTGAAAAAACGGGTATACGTTGGGCATCGATTTGACTATTAAGCCTAAATGTTATCGAATACAGTTGGCATACCATAGGGTTTAAAGTGCACTATAATAAGTCGCCTCATGTGTGTCGAGGGGTCGAGAGTGTGCCATTTTTCCACTATGAGAACTGCAGCGGTCGAGGGGTCAAGAGTGTGTCGATTGTCCCACTGGTGGATTTATACATCATAACCGTTGAGGGGTAGTAGTACCATGCTCCGATTCGAGGATGTATGTGAAGTGGTCGAAAGAACCACTTTAGAAATTCGTGTATCCGATGTGTTTTTACAAATAGAAAGACTTGGTTTTGGGTCACTTGAATGCCAATATATGAACTATTATATCATGATAATAGAATATGTTTTGTATAACACGGTTTATACATGTGGTGCTCTTTAAGCTTTGCTATTTGATGATTTAGCATGAAAAGGCCTACATTAAGGTTTGCATATTGGCTATGCTAGAGATCCATGATACATGTGTGGCAAAATATTTAAATGTGCATATTTTGGAAAGACATTAGAAGCATGAGATGTTTTGGCATGAGAATTTATACATGTTTTGAAAGCAAAATGTTTTAATGCATTGGTGAGTGTTTTTGTGTATCCCTTAGTAAGCTTTATGCGCTTACGCTCCCTTTTTCTCATCAATGCAAAGAGGTAAGCATTTGGTAAGCGAGCAAGCAAGAAGGAATCCAAGTGTGGTGTTATTTCAAGTGCGGTTTTATAAACGCAACGTAGTAATAAATGGCAATGTGACCAAGATGTTTTTGGGAAGGTTGTTTTGGTTACTCCCTGTTGTGGACATGTTTATTTTGGTGTTTTGGACTTGTATGTTGGTTTATGCTTTGAATTTGGGGCTTTGGAAACATTTGAGTATGTTGGGTAGATATCATGCCAATAGGTCTACCTTAATGTTTGCTTATGCTTTTATGATGCCTATGTTTTAATATTTCTATGATGTTTTATAGTTTATTAGTTGGTTTGATGTTTATATGTGATTTGGAGTGTATTCGAGTAAGCCTAAGAGTAATATGTTCGACCAAGAGGTTATTACAAACCCAGCGTACTGGTATGGGTCTTCAGGGATCGATACACGGGGTCTGCTTCGGCTCAAAAGTGTGCAAAATTGCACAGGGGTATCGGTATTCCTAGCACCGTAACGGTATGCCCCTCAGAAAAATACCCTAGGTATCAATACACAGGCAACCATATTGGTATGCATTTTACCTACTTGAATCTTCTGTTTTGATATCAAACCACTGGTATCAGTACGCATGAGGACCGTACCGATACCCTTTGCAAAATAAAACCTGTATCGATATGGGAACATAGCGTATCGGTACTGAGTCTGTTATTTCTGGTCATTTTGTGCTGAAGTTTAAATCTTTGTAATTTGGTCCCTAGAGTGCGATTTTACTTAATTGGGTGTCAAATTGCTGCCCGATTTATTTGTGAATAATATCTATTGTCAGCATGTTCACCCTAGGGATTAATTGTGCATTTAGACAAGATAAAAAGAAAAAAAAGGACCCTATTCTAAGTAAATTGTTCGGGTTTGTCTTGACAAATCTAATGTAGCTCACTCGGTTTGGTCTGACGTCTAGGCCGGGTCAAGGGGGTTACATTTGGTGGTATCAGAGCCAGGTTATGATCGTTGGAGGCATGTTATGATTGTTTGGAATATTGTTGTTGAGTGGTACTGTTGAGTGACTTGCACGGTGTTTGATTATATGTTTTTATGATTGATATATGCCATGTTGGGTGAAACTTGGGGACACATTGCCTTATTACTACGGGTATAAAATGATTTTATTTTGAAATGTGGGCATCTTGGATTCTTGCTTCAAGTTGGCCTAATTATTTTGTTGCAATTCCATGCTATAAATTCATATTTTTGAGTATGTCATCAAGACGAGTGTTGAGGTCGAATACGTCTATATTTCTTGAAGAGAATAATGAGATATAGAATAATTTGAGGTTGAGGTTGTTCTAGCTAATGGGACTGAAAAGATATTGAGGTTCATGTTGTGAAATTATCTTGGTTTATGTTATTAAATCAGGGGTTAAGGATGTTTTGATTCTGGAAGTTTGTGTTGTTAGGGATCCTTTCTTGGAATGCTTTGGATGATGTTACGGGGGTTGTCTTATGGTTGTGAAGTTAAGTTCGATGTTGATACGTACGTTGGTACGGCTCCTAAATCCTTTTTTTGTCGTGGTAGCGAGCATTAGGGAAGTATGCAAGATGAGGGTGTGCTTGCAAAATGGTAGGTTTGTGGATGTGCCATGTAGATGGCGAATGCACTAGTGGCATTCAAGGTTGCAAAGAGGTGAGTATTATTTGAATACTTGGTTTCATGAATGGCACAAGTGGTGGTATTTTCATGTGCAGTAGTTCCAAGATGAAATAGGCTTTTTAACGAAGCGTTTGTTCATAATCAAAGTAGGTGCAAGTTTTGGCAAAGTTGAATGGTGTGTTCTGAGGATATGATTGGGTTGTGTAAGTTCGGTCCGATAATGTTGTTAGTAAATGTGAATTATTAATCATACATAGTACAGAACACTTATATGTATATATTTAAATATATTATTACATGCATACATTTGGGCATGACATTGGAGGTTTGGCATACAAGTGCATAGGCATCTATGAGGGCATATAAGCAATCATGCATACATGTGTTCACACTTACGAATAACTTTTCGGAGGCGGATGAGGTTATGATTAAGTTAGCCTTAGCGAGGAGACTCTTTAGGATCTCATGGAGTATGGAAAGTTTCAAACTAGGATTTTTGGAGGTTGTAGTTGTGCTAGATTTGAAGCGGTCAAGGTTGGTGATAGGAGTGCGTGGTATTCTATAATCAGTTGATTGCTATCAAAGTTTGTTGAGGAATTTCCTTAGGTTGTTGCACCGTTAGCGAAGTTGTGACATAAAAGATGTTCTAGGGGTTTGCGAGATCACATAAGTCATGATTTTTCGCAGTTGGCTAGGGATGGACAGGCTCATTCGCCTATAGTTGTGACACAGAGAGGCCGTGGGCTCAGTTGACAAGCGTCGTGATTGTCAAATAAATTATCCTTAATCTCAAATAAATAATTAATAAGCGTAGTAAAGAGAAGAATGGTCGATCTACAAGGACTAAAGAGCTTCTGATGTAGAGAGGTTTTGATTCTGACTTTGCTGAGAAAATAAATAAAAATAAGGGTTAGATTAAGAGAATTAAATAAAGTGAACCTGAAAATAAATTTAGAAAAATAACGAAATTAATTTTTTTAAGAAAATCAATAAAATAGAATAGCCTCAAGCTTCGCTTTGCCTCAATTCCAACTGATCACCGAAGTAGATTTTATTCCGGATATATGTTGGTTACAGTCTACAAAGCCCAACCCTTGTAACTTACTTTTCTCTGCGGTAAATCAACAAATCAAAGCCAATCTTTGAAATTCAGCCCTTATTTGGACCAACCACGACTATCGTCGCTAGCACCAATATAGTTTAAGTTTTAGAAAAGCCTGACTCGGGTTATGTTGTCTCAATGAGAATCCAACCCAATCTCAATTTTCCTTAGCGAATCCGTCGCTAAGTGTGTTCATATGAAGTTGAATATGCTACAAGCCGATCATTCCTCCTAACTTTTAAATCAGAACACCAATCAAACCAACAATCTCTTTTTTAATTGAAAGTGTAAAGATTTTTAAAGGAAAGGTCAATTGCCAATCCAAGTTTGCAGAAAATTGACAAAGATATCTGAAGAAATTAGGTTCTTTTCAATTCTCACAATCAGAATTGAGACATCGCTTTAAGCCTTCGGCTAATTGGAAAATTAGCTAAACATGATAGATATCATACTTAGCATATTTTAAGAAAAATAAAAACTTAGTTGAAAAATAAATACTTTTATAAAGGTAAAATCCCCAAGAGCAAATAAAGCTAAGTACCAAATGTGTCTTTCAAGCTTCACCCTAATGGGGTATTTATAGCTTAAGATAACCTAAAGATAAAGAAATATTTAAAATAAATACGTAAAGATAATCCTAAAAACATTCAAATAAAATCCTAAATGATAGAAAGATTAAATCCTAAATAATAAAGTTATAATTATCAAATATTTAAATTCAAACTTTATCTTAAAATCCTAAGTAAATCTCGTTCGTCCGTCTTTCTAGATGATGTTGACTGGATTGCCTTCTGGAAGCTATTGTTGACTGGACTGCCAGAATCTGCCACGTCGGACATCATCATGCCCATGTGTCCAACCTTGATTCTAGAAAATAAAAGCTGCAGAACATTCTCTTTTAATACTATTTTCTGGAAATTGAAGTCCTGCACAAAAATAAATAAAAACAACCCAAATCAGCAATATCAAAGAATCAACAAGGAGTAATTAACAATAAAATAATAACAAAATAAAACAGTCATCAAATTCTCCCTCACTTATCCCATACTTGTCCTCAAGCATGCTGCAATTAAACAAGTTAAAAATTTCGTTTACCTTTCGGTGTCTTGCCTTATATCCTAGAAATTCATGCAAGTTAAGCCACACCAATCATCCAAATCAAAATTACAATCAATCGAAAGGTATAAGTAGAGTAAAGTTAAGCAAGATCGTGATATCCATTCATTCATCAATCTCAACGCAACCAAACTCAACACCTCACAAGGATTCACTCGATTCACTCAAAGTGTTTCAGGTTCAAATACGCTCAAAGTCTGAACCGAACATGACATTACCATAAGCCTGTAAGAAAATCAAATCTCCACTACAAGTTAGAACAATATGCAATTATCAAAGGGTCTTAAACGAGTTGTAACGGGGCTTAGGTAAAGGTAGGGAGAAGGGCAAAACTCAAAACTCAAAATTAAAGTAAACAAAAGGAATGGAACAACTTCAAACAATTTTTTTTCCTTTTTTTTGTTCGAACCTTTCTGTAGTTCTTTTTTTTTTAACTGTATTTTTTATTTGAACCCCTTTTTCTCTTGTCCTGATATGGGTAAAAAAGATAGTCAAAATAAAAGGCTCGGGTTTGAAAATATGGTAAAAACAAAGAAAAGGTAAAGACACAAAGATGGATAACTAGGGGGAAATGAAAAGGTAGACAATTTTAAAGGTAAAAAGTGGGTAATCTTAAGTGCCCTAATCATATTAAAGCATCAAGTTCTTGTGTTATCTCGACATGCATTTAATTACAGGTTCTAGAATATCAATGTCAAGCTCGACACACTCAATCAAAGAATATGAGCAAGAATGTAAAGAATATGCTCGTAAAGGCTCAAATCTTACCGGAGTGTGTACACGTATTGAGTTAAGCACATTTCAACCAACAAAGTCATGGAATATCACAAAAAAATTCAACCAAATTTCTAAACATGCCATCCTTTATCATGTATACCCCAATTCAAATGAAAGTGTGTTTTTCAAGCAAGTATGGCATTCCAAAATATTCAACAAGGCGAAAGATTTCAACGAAAAATTTTTAGAAAAAATTTTCACAAGTTCAACGAAGCATACTAGAATCAAAGCGAAAATAAGCAAGGAAAAATTCAACCAATAGTCTACCACCCTCACTTAATATGTATTGTCCGAATATGACAATTAAAAGCGTAAGAGAATGAATAGAGATACTCCCCGTATCTAATGATGATGGGTTGTTCAGAATCACTGTCAACATTTACGACGGGAGGCGTGACCATTAACCGATTCCTCATTCAGTTCAAGAACATCAAACTGTGACCATGGCCTTGTCGTCTTATGCGTATCATCACGACGCGGCGGCCGAACTGTGGGTTGGTGCGCGAACAGAAGAGGTGCGATAGGAAGAAAGGGGTGGTGGCCGCGAATATGGTGGCTTCGTAGGATGTACGGCCAGTGGTTTTTGGGAGAGTCAATGTGCCCTTGATTTCTTGTTCTCACCATCTTGAAGAACTGGTAATGAGGGATTAAGGCTGGAGATGGGTATGCGGCTTAAGAAAAGAAATAAGGAAAGGGGTTCTAGGTTAATTAGTCACGTGAAGGTATATAGAAAAAGAAAAAGACTGTTTTGGATAGGGGAACATGTTGGTCAAATAGGTTTGGGGTCCATGGGGAGTTTTAAAATTTGAAAAAGAAGTAAAAATGGGTTTAAAATCAGGATAAAGGTAGGGAGATAAGTGGTCGAATGACGGATGGGTTTTAGGTTCGGCTAAGATGCACCGAATGATGGTGAGAGGTTTTTCTAACATGCACCCTTTAATAAAATGGTCTCTCTACCATTGATCCATGCATGAAATATCTCAATGGATTGGAAATTGCGTCATGTTCGATTCAAAATATTTGGGGTACCTAAAAATTCAAATAAAATAAATCTAAGACCAAAATAAATAAAATAAAATTGAAAATAAATAAAAATTATGCAAACAAAAAAATAAAACAAAATGGGTTGCCTCCCATTAAAGCTCTTTGTTTAACGTCGTTTAGCTCGACGACCTGGTCATAGATCAAAGCAAATTATGTCAGTAACTTTGCCAAAGTCCCCGGCAACAACGCCAATTTGACAAGCTTCGTAATTGTTAAATAAATTATCCTTGATCTCAAATAAATAATTAATAAGTGTAGTAAAGAAAAGAAGGGTCGATCCACAGGGACTAAGGAGCTTCTGATGTATAGAGGTTTTGATTCTAACTTTGCTGAGAAAATAAAGAAAAGTAGGGGGTTTGATTAAGAGAATTAAATAATGTGAACTTGAAAATAAATTTAGAAAAATAACGAAATAAATTTTTGTTAAGAAAATCAATAAAATAGAATAGCCTCAAGCTTCGCTTTGCCTCAATTACAACTAATCATCGAAGAAGATTTTACTCCGGATATATGCCGGTTACAGTCTACAAGGCTCAACCCTTGTAACTTACTTTTCTCTTCGGTAAACCAACAAATCAAAGCCAATCTTTGAAATTCAGTCCTTATTTGGACTAACCACGACTATCATCACTAGCACCAATATAGTTTAAGTTTTAGAAAAGCCTGACTCGGGTTATGTTGTCTCAATGAGAATCGAACCCTATCTCAATTTTCCTTAGCGAATCCGTCGCTAAATGTGTTTATAGGAAGTTGAATATGCTACAAGCTGATCTTTCCTCCCAACTTTTAAATCAGAACAACAATCAAACCAACGAGCTCTTTTTGAATTGAAAGTGTAAAGATTTTTAAAGGAAAGGTCGATTGCCAATCCAAGTTTGTAGAAAATTGAGAAAGATATCTGAAGAAATTAGGTGCTTTTCGATTCTCACAATTAGAATTGAGATATCACTTTAAGCCTTCGGCTAATTGGAACAATAGCTAAGCATGATAGAAATCATACTTAGCATATTTTAAGAAAAATAAAAACTTAGTTGAAAAATAAATACTTTTGTAAAGGTAAAATCCCCATGAGCAAATAAAGCTAAGTACAAGATGTGTCTTTCAAGCTTCACCCTAATGGGGTATTTATAGCTTGAGATAACCTAAAGATAAAGAAATATTTAAAATAAAATACCTAAAGATAATCCTAAAAACATTCAAATAAAATCCTAAATGATAGAAAGATTAAATCCTATATAATAAAGTGATAATTCTCAAATATTTAAATTCAAACTTAATCTTAAAATCCTAAGTGAATCCCATCCGTCTGCCCTTTTAAATGATGTTGACTGGATCGCCTTTTGGAAGCTGCTGCTGACTGGACTGCCAGTATCTACCACGTCGAACATCATCATGCCCCAAGTCATGCCTATGTGTCCAGCCTTTATTCCAAAAAATAAAAGCTGTAGAACATGCTCTTTTAATGTTGTTTTTTTGGAAATTGAAGTCTTGCACACAAAAAATAAAAACAACCTAAATCAGCAATATCAAAGAATCAACAAGGAGTAATTAACGATAAAATAATAACAAAATAAAACACTCATCAGCAGTCGAGGTAATTTTTAGCATAGAGAGAAAGGTCAGAGGAATGATGCTCATACAATGGCAGTTCAACCTGAGGGTGGTGGACCTGCTAGGATCTACGCACATCGTAAGGGAAAAAATGACACATATATGATTGCAGGTACTTTTACTTTGCAGTCCATATCATTACTTTCTTTGATAGATTATGGTTCTACACATTCATACATTTTGCGTAAGCATACACGTTTGCTTAATATACATGTATAAGTGTTAGATGTGGGTATGCGAGTAACAAGTTCTTTTGGAGAGACAATAGTCGCTAGGAGGTTGTTTAGGAGATGTCCTTTGGAAGTTCAAGGTCATGTATTTGCGGCTGATTTGATGGAGTTGTCATTCTATGGTTTTGATGTAATCTTGGGTATGGATTGGCTTTCGGAGCATAGGGCTGTGGTCGATTTTGAGACCAAGCGAGTTTCGTTGAAACTTAACATGGAGAATGAAGTGGTGGTCGTGGGCGAGAATGTTAAATTCTTGCCCAATGTAGTTTCAGTTTTGGAAGCGCAGATGTTGTTGGAGCTTAGGGGTCAAGCATATTTGGCTTATGTTATGAACCCAAACATGAAAAATGTGTGTGTTCATGACATCTGTACCATTTATGATTTTCCAGGAGTAGTTTTCAGAAGAGTTGCTAGGGTTACCACCGGATGGGGAAGTAGAGTTTTGTATCGAGACGTATACGAATATGGCTCCGGTGTCGATTGCATCGTATCGCATGTCACCGAAAGAATTGAAGGAGTTAAAGATGCAACTTCAAAAGTTGTTGGATCGTGGTTTCATCTGACCTAGTGTGTCACCGTAGGAAGCACCTGTGTTGTTCATGAAAAAGAAGGATGGCACTATGAGAATGTGCATTGATTATTGACAACTGAACAAGTTGACGATTAAGAATAAATATCCTTTGTCGAGAATTGATGAATTGTTTGATCAATTTCGGGGTGCTATAGTGTTTTCCAAGATTGATTTGAGATCTGGATATTATCAGCTAAAGGTAAAGGATAAGGATATTTCGAAGATAGCTTTTCGTACGCATTACGAGGATTATGAGTTTTTAATGATGTTGTTCGGGTTGACAAATACACCCGTAGCTTTCATGGATATGATGAATCGGTATTCTATGAATTATTGGATCAATTTGTGGTAATGTTCATTGATGACATTCTCGTGTACTCTCGTACAAAAGAAGATCACGACCGGCACTTACGAATTGTGTTGCAAGCTTTGTTGAATAATCAGTTGCATGCCAAGTTAAGGAAGTGCGAGTTTTGGATTAAAGAAGTGGTTTTTCTAGGTCATGTTGTTTTGGTAGAAGGTATCCATGTAGATCCACAAAAGATTGAGGCAATGGTAAATTGGAAGCAACCTAAGTCAGTGACGGAAGTTTATAGTTTCTTAGGGTTAGCAGGGTATTATCGTCATTCTGTAGATGATTTTTTGAAGGTTGCTGCTCCTTTGACTAAGTTGTTGCAAAAGGATGTACATTTTGAGTGGAAAAAAGGTAGACAACAAGCTTTTGAGAAGTTGAAGGAAGCTTTGACGCAAGCTCCAATCTTGATTCAACCTAAGTCGGAAAAAGAGTTTGTGGTCTATAGTGATGCATCCTATGTGGGTTTGGGGTGTGTGTTGATGCAAGATGGGAAGGTTGTGGCTTATGCTTCTAGGCAGTTGAAAGTGCACAAGCGCAATTATCCTACGCACGATATAGAGCTTGCCGTGGTGGTGTTTGCGTTGAAAATTTGGAGGCATTATCTATATGGTGAGAAGTGTACCGTGTATACAGATCACAAGAGTTTGAAGTATCTGATGCCACAAAAGAAGTTAAATCTTAGGCAACGTAGATGGTTAGAGTTGCTCAAGGAATTATGATTTGACGATTGAGTATCACCCGAGAGAGGCTAATATGCTAGCCGATGTTGTAACACCCCCTTTTTGGCTTGGTCGAGAACCGGGTCGGAGTATGTTATTGGAGTTCAATACGATGATCAGTTTGATGTTTTAATCCTTATTCAATATTTTAATGAGTTAAAAGCGATAAGGTATTTATTTTGGTGTTAATACATTACTAATTCAATACAATGAAGGAGTGATTCGGTGCAAGCCATAATCATCAATTTAGGACCAATTTTAAACCTTTGCAAGTTTTAGGGACTAATCTATAATTTTTAGCAATTTAGAGTTCTTTTCCAGAAATTAAAATTGCCAATATGAAATTCAACATGTAAACAGAGGGCATGTAGATTTTCATCCCAAACAAAGGTCATTTACCTAGTCAATTAAGCCATTTAATAAGCATGGATGATTTTGTAATTTTTCAAAACTTGTCTTACAGGTTTTAACCAACTTACCTGCATCGGTACCGATACTCGAGAGGACCTATCGGTACACCATGCACAATTCGCATAACATCGGATTCCAGATACCAAGATGCGTACTGATACCCTTAAACATGTATTGATACGCTTCTAATATTATCTATGTTATTTTATTTGAGCTTGGTTTAGTATCGGTAAAGGAATATCCGTATCGGTACAGGTTCCCTAATTCCAAAATTGGGTTAAAAGGGGTATTAGTACCTACAGGACCGTATCGGCACCCAGCTACAGTAATTTTCCAGTGTTGAGAACCCATACCGATATTCCCAAGGAAGTATCGATATGCCTTATTGACCAGCGTTAACCTGGTCCAAAAATGCATACTCGTACCGATATGCCATCACCCGTATCAATACGACAAGGTCTGTAATGACAGATTAGGTTTGGTTTTTATCCATTTTGACCTATAATACAAAGTCCAATTCCTATGAAATTTTACAGGCTAGTTTAGTTAACCATATTCTACTATCATGCTAAATTTCATAGTCATATGAATCCATTTAAAGGGTTTTTACCTCCTTAGGCCAAATGTGCATATTTTACCACCTTTAGCCAATTTCAAAACCACATTTTAGGCCTTTTAAGCTTATACATACCATATGTAGCTTATACACAACAAAGGGCTATAAGTGGTTACTTTAACTACTTTGCCACCATTCTAGGAGTTTGTAAGGATAATAAACATTACTCTAGGCTTGTTGTGACTTGCCAAGAACCTCCAACCTTCCCGATCTCGCAACTATTACTTCTTTAACTTGAAATGCATGAGATGAAATGCGTTAGCATGCATTCCAAATCATGTCTTA
Source organism: Hibiscus mutabilis (assembly GCA_019671005.1). Taxonomy (NCBI): domain Eukaryota; kingdom Viridiplantae; phylum Streptophyta; class Magnoliopsida; order Malvales; family Malvaceae; genus Hibiscus; species Hibiscus mutabilis. The sequence goes on along the minus strand of CM033733.1, from coordinate 34,034,304 downwards.
ACTATAACAATGCTATGAATCATGTATCATCAATAGCAATAGCATGCATTCCAAATCATGTCTTAACTATAACAATGCTATGAATCATGTATCATCAATAACAATGATATGAATCATTTTCAATAATAATTATATTATGTTTTAGTGATATTCCTTGGATCGAATCAGGATAGTGGATACGCAAATTCCTACGCCTCGCCAAATCAATGAATGGTCTAATCCCTCCGCCTCGCCAAATGACCAAAAACACAAACATCCCTCTACCTCGCCATAATAAAGGCCATAGCCCAAGGACCATAGTCCACCCGTACCAATGAGCTCATGAATTCTATGGTATGCCAATTGTATCTAATGCCCTTTCGAATTCAAGGTTCAATAACAATGTCGATATCGATGTTTCAATAGCAATAGGATGATCAATGTTTCAGTAACAATATCAATGATCAATGACCGATGTTTATAACAATGTCAATGACTATAACGTTGTCCATACCAATGTTCAATGACTATGACAATGACAATATCAATGTCCGATGAACAATATATATATGTATCAGAATGGTCACTAAAATTTAGATTTAACACAAATCAGTCATTGCAATATGATTTTTGTCCAATTAATCCCCACATTCAAATTAGGTTTTGAATTCAGAAATCCATAATTATTAGGGTTTCCAATTAGGGATTTCAAAACTAAGGTTTTTCGAATTGGGGAAAATTCGAGGTGTTACAGTGATTGAATAAAGTTTTAATGGATCCCATTATCATATATTTATTTTATGTATACCACTTCTAAATCAACGAATAAGGTGAAAGGATATAGAATTGAAAGAGAAAAACTTTGATGCACAATCTTGCGTAAACTAAAACTTACATAAGATTGTTAAATTTAGTATCTTATGTTGTATGGTTTAAAATTTAAGATTTTTTAGAATATAGATTTTAGGAGTTAGGATTTTAGGGGTATGAATTTAAATTTTAGATCATATAGTTTAAATGGAATGATTGTGTATTTTTTACATATTATATATCAAAATATAACATGAAATAAAATCTTTATCCACAAAAGTTATGAGTAGCAATGCACAAAATTATAGGGATTGTTATTCAAAGATTTTCTTTGAATAGTATTGTTATTCAAAGATGCATTACGTTGTAGGGAATCACTTCTTTCACAATAAAACATTGAGGGATTAATAGCTCTCATACACCATGACTGTGACTCACTAGTCACTCAAACACAAATATATTAGGGTAAACTACAACCAAGGTAGCTTAATTATATATTTAGTAACAAACATATCATTTTTCTTTTAAAAGTTATAAACGAGTCACTCAATTAATATATTGTTACAAACAGGTCAGTCAATTAACATATTATTACAAGCAGGTCTCTCAATTGACACAAAGAGAAGTAGCATGCTTGAAACAATATGTCAATTGAGTGACTTGTTTGTAAGTAGAATGACTTGTTTGTAAGAATATGTTAATTGAGTGATATGTTTATAACTTTTAAAAGAAGAGTGACATGTTTTTTTATTAAAACCATAGTTAAGTGACCTCGGTTGTAGTTTACTCAATATATTATATATGTTGTATTGCACATTATCATGGCCCCAAACAGAAAGGACCACCACCCATGTAGTGACCATCCACATATAGAGCTGCATTCTGTGGATGCAGACCATCCATCACCGCGAACTGCATGTCCTCGGAAGGTTTCCAATGTCGCTTCCTTTGGTTTATGAACCAATTATTAATTTGTTTCTGATCTAAACCGGTTGATTCCGCCAATGCCACCTTCTCAGTCTCCTGTGGAAATAGCAACAACATAAAAATTAAGTGGTAATTCTAATGGCATACCAATTTATAGCAGGTTGTAGACTAGAGAGACTAGAATTTAGCTTAAAGAGGATATATAGATGCATACTGAAGGGTATGGCCATTTGTAGTGTAACTCCCACCAACTAAGCAACTTTTGTCTAGCTTCTTTGGGTAGTTTCCCATTCTTCTTTTTCTTGGAGAAGTCTTGCTTGAGACTGCTTAAGTAACCACTATATTTCCTCAATAAGTGGTTCTTCAGTTGTCGATCTTCAGCACGTGGATCGATTCCGGTTACTTCAGTTTCTCCACCACCATTGTCTTCATCCTCCTCAGAAGAACCAACACCTTCACACTCGTCACCTGTTCAAATTTTAACGGCAAGTTCACTGGCTCAAAATTTAAGCACTTGCTAGACCAAATACGCCGAGCAAGGAATTTCCATAACAATATTCTGTCTAATTATAACTTTCTTCACAAACATTGTAATCGGATTCACAGAGTGAGTATATAATCATTCGATGAAAGCAATACCAACATTGAACAAAAAAGAAAGCAATACCAACTTGTCTTAATCCTTTGAATTTGACCATGTCTAAAACTGTATATTCCTCATAAGTAAATTCCATCAGTTAACAGTTCATGGTTACTTCATTTTCCAAAGATCTTTTGGACAAGGACAGAGACCAATTCAAACATGTAAATCAACAGTTGCTCAATTTACACAAAGGCCAGGAGCCATAACTAAGTTAGGCAGAGTGTAGAGTAGTGGAAAGAAAGTAAAAGGTAATGAATGAATTGGCCATTCAAATTAGTTAAAGTTGAACAATTAAGATTATAGCACAACTTTCTTATGAGTAAAGCTTATGAGTGGTGTAAAGCGAAAGAGTTAGACCATGTTTAATAAACCAACTCACAACTTTCTTCCATGGCCACATGGACATGCTACTCTCACTATTCTAAGCATACATTCATATTCCCATTAGCGAAAGACCAACCAGCCAGCCAAACTCAAATGCCAACAGTCAAGGTTGTCAAAGGCTCGAAAGACCAACCAGCCAAAGGATTTGCAATGTTCATAATACTGATTTTTCAAGAAAATACGTATGTGAAATGTAAGAAAGACCATAAATGCTATCCAGAGAGAAAACAAAGCCCACATCCGTTCAGTCTCGGCACAAAAAAAAAAAAAACTATAAGATAATCAAAGAAATATGCACTTTGAGTGCATGACAGAACCATAAATTAGTATACTAATCATCCAGATTCTAGAGAGAAAAGAAGGCTATCCATCCAGATTCAGCACAGGAATCCATGGGCAATTGCCAAGGCTTCTATAGACCATAATCATAATTCATAGACAAATTTTACCATAAACGAAGACATTGGGCACAAAGCAAAAGCCAATGCTGCAGCCTAAAAAGCTACAAGGAAAAAATCTGCCCGAGTTTCACTCTAGAAACTAATTAGTTTGAGCAGCCTAAGATCTTAGAAAAAGAGACTACCAAACTAATCACAAAGCAAATTATAAAGGGAACCAGTGCAGCCTAAATTACTATAGTTTCTGTCAAAGCCGTACAGGCTACACGGGGTAGCACTGATTTGAACAGAATCCTATGTTCTCCAAGTTTCCTATCTACAAATTATTTTTCTTCTCGGTAAAACCAACCAGGAAAAGACGGTACTGACGATTCCATTCATCCCATCACATTTTAAAATTTTAAAATTTATATATAATTTAAGATTTTTTAAAAATAAATTATATATTTTTCATTTAAAATCTTTTATAACCCTTAAAATTTTATAAGTTATTTTCCTAAAATTTAATAAGTTCACTTTCTAATACAAAATATTTGATTTCGTGCAATGCCTCGACGTATATATATTTATGTACAAAAACCCGCATAAATAGAATCATATTTTGAATCCAGTATCCAATTTTTTTGACAAAAGAAAGAAATTCATTCATCATAAGAAAAGAACAAGAACACCATGTACAGGTCCCCCAAGCCGCCACCACCAGCATTACAAAAATCACCATCCATAAGGGAGGTGAAGGAACATCCGAAAGGACAAAATAAAACAGGCATACAGACAAAGCACCAAGATAAAAACCTAAAATACATAAAAGGCAACATAATATGATTTTCGAAGCAAAGAACCAGTCTATAACTTATATAAGAGAGGCTTCTGCATGAGCTATATTCCGAGGCAGGTTACTCATTTCGATAAAAATAAAGTCTTGTCATCAAATATACTATTTAAATCAGTCTGAACACCAAAAAAAAAAAAAGAGAAGTCATCCCGATCGAGCAGCTCTCGACCATAAACATAGAAAAACGAAAAAAAGGCAACCAACATCAACAAACTGAAAAAAAAAAACAGGGATCACGACTCTGAACCCAGCAAAGAAACTCGGTGAAAAGACCACTCATGTAATCCAGGGGCTTCGGAGGAGGTCGTCTCAGTTGGATTTGTAGAGGGGGAGTCAGAAGGAAGCCACCTCCATCTTCTTCGTCAAAAACTTTCGTCGGCCCTTCAAAAAAAAGACAGCCTTCTTTGAGAAACTCTCGTCCCCCACGCTACCATGGTGCCGAAAATAGGGCCAAGAGACGCTGGGAGAGAAGAACTCCAATGAGCTGTCGATGGAAACCTCGCAAGAAAACGTCAGTAGTAGGCGAAAAGAAAAAAACTTACGAGAGCAGTAAAATAGAGGGAAGACGGTAAAAACGATGAGGGGAGGTTAGCCGGCTCCCGACGACATCGGAACTATTGGAGAAGAAAAGCCTGGAGATTGCAAAACAAGCGAGAAAAGTTTGAGTCTGAAAAAGTTATCGGGTGTTGGTTGATTGTTATGGGCTAATCCAGTATCCAGATTTTAGGAAGGAAAACAAAAACCAAAAAAATAAGGAATGCCTTTGTCAGAGATCATTGAATAGGTAACCCCCATTACAGAAAAGCGAGCGTGTGGTTTTCATTTTTATAGCGTAACTCCAAGTGTATTTTGTCTTTGTTCTTTCAAATTAATATGAATATCTTTGTTAAGACACTGCGATCAATTTATAAATAGACTCGTGATTAGCTAGGGTTTCGCAAGTACCATTACCCTTGCTGTTTTTTACACTGTTGGGTCTTCTTCTCCGTTCATGCTGTTTTTTACACTGTTGGGTCTGTCTTCTTCTCCGTTCATTAGGATTTTTTTTTTTTTGCGGGCTTTCATTCATTATTGGAAGGCGTGATTTGGGTCAAAGTTCTCGTTTTCTTCTCTTCAATTTCCAAAGGAATGAGAGAGATACAGGCTCAGGTCTACAATTTCCAAAGGAATCCAAGCAAATTAGTCCATCAAGTTTTTATGACAGTTCAAAACGGTACAGTTAACCTCATCTCTAAAAAACATAGAGACAACATTTCCTTCCCAGACGTTGGCAAAACACACAAAAAAGCACCAAAACATCATCTTCTTCATTAAGAAAGTGGTACCAATATACACGAAAGCATGCTGAAAATGGGAAGAAAAGAGGGGGAAAGTACCAGAATTAAATATCCGCACGGTGCCATTGCCAAGCATGTTAAGTTGAGCTTCGGTCCTCCGAATGAAATCCCAAGCTTCTTGTATTGGCCTCGTTAGTTCCTCTCTATGTTTCACCAACATGTCATAGTAAGCTTCCTGGGTTTATAGATGCACAACTTTTTCTCAGAGAAAATGTACTGAATAGAACAAACGGGTGCCATTAAAGTGAGCCAAAGAGAAGAAGGCTCATGAGAAACAAAAGGACCAAAACTTTTTCAGTAGGGTAAAAGAGCAACAAAATCACCATAAACTGATCAAGTTCTGGGTCTTTTGAGTTGTCTCTCGATGAAGATCGCCGCCTTGCCTCGAAATCTTGTCGAACAGCTGCTAACCGTGCTACTATTTCGGACGGAGCTCCAATCTATATAGAATAGTGTAAATTTATCAAATTCTATCGAGTTTTTGAAGCAAGCTTTTGATTTCATGGGTGACTCACCTTTTGGCAGTCCATGTAAGCTTCAACTTCAAGACTGGAGCTTTCCTTCTCTTCTTGTTGGTGATGAATTGCTGGATGCCTTCTCAAAAAAGGGTAGTGAAATTTTTGGCCTTGTTGTGAGGTACTAGCTTCAGTTTTCTCAACTTGGTGTCCCTCAGATTGATACCGTCCACTTGATTAGAGATGAAAAGACGTTAAAGGTATCTGGGTTTGCTGATTACTCACGTTGGAGCCCGAGCCACTGCTTGCTCTACCATATGGGGAAGAATTTGATGCAAGAACATGAGCTGCGTACAAGAAATTTCCCCCAGGAGTACTGTTTTCGCTTATCTGATTGTATTCTTCCATTACTTTTCCCCTTGTTCTCAACAAAGCCAAACAAGCAAAAAAAAAGGAAAATCGAATAAACCCTAAAGAAAGAAGTGCTGTGAGAGAAAAAAACCCTAAAGAGTATAGGTAGGACACCTCCTGGTGATTTACTGCAAAAGAAGTTGTTCATTTTCGTATCAAATTGAAGTACACTTTAACTTCGGATGAATGGGAAACTATTGAAATTTTCTGCTATTTTGCTCCAAGGAGTCTTGAAGTGAAAATTGCACTGTGAGAAGAAAAAAAAACTGGCACCTAACAGGAAAAAAACAGTGATGAACTGCAAAAGGTTGAACTATGAAGGAGAAGAGGGGAGAAAGGGTAAGCTTAGTCCGGAACCGGCAAGCAACTGTGTGACTTTAGGTTGGTTGACAAGACGTTCATTGTTGAAATAAGATTAAACTCTTTCGGGTAGCTTTAAAAGGGTAATAGAAATCACCTGTTTTTTTTAGTGTCTTTATATATATTTTAACATTAAAAAGTTGGGTTTAAAGTTGAGAAACTTAAATTAATTTTTAGGATTTAATTTTTAAAATTTAAAAATATAGAGTATGTTTAAATTTCTAATGTTAAGTATATATAAGATCACAAAAAATAACAAAGGATTTTTTTTCATTAAAATGCCTAACAAAGCAAAGAACCGCAAGGCCAAGAGATCAAACTAGAGCCAATTGGACATAGATTTTCCTTTATTTCCTTTTCTTTTTACTTGTAAAAGTATTTTCTTTTCGCAAAGAAGAAAGCTCAATTCAAAAAAAATATTTTCTTTTCGCCTTGACATCCTTTCCTCTCTTTGCTTGTTTTTACGGCGAGAGAATTGAGGAGTGGAAATTATGTCTCTTTTCGGTGCTCATATTTATGCCTCCATACTAAAAGTTTAAGTTTAGGGTTCATGTTTAAAGTTATGGTTTAGGATTAGAGTGTATAAAATTTGGGGTAGGATGTATTTTTTAGGGTTTAGGGTTTAAGATTTAAAATTTAGAGTTAAGGCTTAAAATTTTATTTTTAGTGTTTTTTTTAGAAATGCGGGCCTCATTAAAAACCCCTCTAAAGACACACAAGGCCAAGAGGCCCCGAGTGACCATCTACGGGGAAAATAGTACCCAAATATATTAAATTGGACGAGAAATAACCTCATTAGTTACAACTGTATGTAGGTAATCGGGATAATCTGTACCAAAAACGATGGACGACATAGACCTCATAGCCCTAGAGGCAAGAATATAGGCAACAGTGTTCACCACCCTAGGTACATATTTGATACTAAAATTATCTGCATCGACAAGTATAAGGCGAACATGCTCAATTACAGAGCTCAAAGTAGACAAATTAGTACATTGTCGATTTAATTTATTAGCCACTATAGCTGAATCCGTCTCAATAACCAAGTTGGACCATCCACGATAGCGAGCGAAAATGATGCCAGCAACCACTGCTTGTGCTTCAGCTGAAGCAGCGTCCACGCAGCTACTCAAATGGTGAGAAAGTCCTCCAGTGACCGCACCATAAGAATCGCGTGCCACAACACCCACGGCAGCAACCTTCGTGATTGGATCAAAGGCACCATCCATGTTAATCTTCATGTACCCATCCCTGGGGGGTTCCTATCTCAGATGCGCAAGGGTAGGTTCATCCGTCGGCTGTGAGGGGGAGCTGGTTGAAATAGCTTCAGCGTAGTCACGTAGAATGCCTTGGGAGTTGAGAATCGTGAGCCAAAGTGGCTTGAGATGTTGATTATGGACCCAATCATTGCGTTTGTTCCATAGGTTCCAAAGAACCGTTAGAAACAATGTAAATGAGTGAATCGTTAAACATGCAGCCCTTTCCCCAAGCCAGGATATGGCTGAAAAAGAGGAACTAGAGATGATGAAGCTTGGCAAACCAGCCAGACGGAGGGCCTCGTTGGCCCCTGGGCATTCACGTAATGCATGAAGTGTTGTTTCCTGGTCCATGTGGCAAAGGGGGCATAGTCCTGGGCCAAGATGTGCCGTCTAAAGTTTATGGCCAGTCGAAAGAGCATCATGGCCAATACGCCATCTAAAGGAATGAATTTTTGGAAGAACCGGTGGCTTAGAAAAAAATTTCCAAATGCGAGAAGGTTTATTAATTGGTCCTGGTGGTCGTTGTAGGAATGAGTAACCAGAGCGAACTGAGTAAATTCTTGAGTCATGGTTACACTAAAGAATTGTATCATTTTAGTCGTTAATAGTCGGGACGCTAAGAATAGTGTTGATATCGTCCAAATTAATATAATGTTAGACCTTTATTTCATCCCACCAAGGCTGACTAGGAACCATGAATTCACCACAACGAGTAGGGAGTTCATCACTATCCTCATACTCATCGTAAAGATGTAAGGCAGATGCATCGCCCCAATTATCATAGTGAACTCAAATTTTACTATCCATCCCCAGTCTCTTAAAGAAGCCTTTGTGGAGTTGCATCAATGCTTGGTGAATACCTTTCCATGCAAAGGACGCTCTCCGACTAATCTCAGAGTCGAGAATATCCCTAGAGGGATAGTACTTTGCGTTGTAAATCCGAGCAAGTAGACTATCGAGCTCAGTGATAAGGCGCCAAATTTGTTTGCCTAGTAGAGCGATGTTGAAAATGTGCATATCTCGAAAGCCAATCCCGCCTGTTGATTTTGGCGTACAAATAGTATCCTAATGAATTAGAGGCTAACCTCATTTGTTATTCTTCCCTGTCCACCAGTAGCGCTTGATGGACGTTGTCATATCATCAATAATGTTATATGGAAGAAGGTAACAAGACATCACATATTGGGGTAAAGATTGGATCACAGACTTAATGAATACTTCTCGACCACTGAAAGGGAGTAGATGCTTATCCCAATAAGACATTCGTGAATTCACCTTGTCACGGGTAAATCCTAAGGAAGCTGTTTTATTTTTCCCAATTAGAAGAGGTACGCTGAGGTAGATGCCCGGGTCGTCCACTTCTTGAACGTGAAGGATGTCATGCACCTCTTGTTTATGGGCAGGGGGTGTGCGAGGGTTAAAAAAGATGGTTTATTTTTCAAAATTTATCACCTGTCCAGAGGATGATGCATAAAGCTGAAGGACATTTTTCAGGTGATTTGCATATGTAGTATTGTTCCGGATAAAAATCATGCAATTATCAGTAAAAAGTAAATGATTTACCCATGGTCCATGTCTACTGGCACAAAGCCCCGGAATTCGACCAGCTTGTTGCTCAGTGTAAAGCACGGCCGAGAGGCTTTGAGTACAGAAGAGGAAAAGAAAAGGTGAAAGAGGATCCCCCTGACAGAGCCTACGGTTTGGGTAAAACACTGGTGAAAGAGAATTATTTACTCTCGCAGTAAAGGAAACAGTTGTAATGCATCGCATAATTATATCAACCCAGTTGACATCAAAGCCCAATTTGAGCATAATCTGTCGAAGGAAAGACCATTCTACACGGTCAAAAGCCTTTTCCATGTCTAACTTAAGTGTTGCCCCTTAAAAAGGGCCTGACTCTCCCAAATTGAGGGAATGGACTAGTTCATGGGCAATTAAGATATTATCAGTGATATTCCAATCCCTAACAAAAGCGGCTTGGTTGTCACTAATACAAAAAGGTATAACGAATTTCATGCGATTTACAAGAACTTTAGCAAAAATCTTATAAATTACCGTACATAGGCTGATGGGCCGCAATTGTCTTATTGTAGTTGGTTCAAGCACCTTTGGGATCAGAACTAAGACAGTGCGATTAATAGCAGCCATGTCTACATTCCTGGAAAAAAGGTTTAGGCACAGATTAATGACATCCTGTCCTACCGTGTCCCAGTGCTGACGGTAGAAACCACTAGGCAAACCATCAATACCAGAAGCTTTTCTTAGGTTAATGTCACGAAAGGCGTGATGTATTTCTTCCACAGTGAAGGGTCTAGTTAAAGCCGCATTCATCTCATGAGTGATGGTAGTGGCAATGTTGTCAAGAATATGTGGAGATATATTTGGATCAGAAGATGAGAAAAGACCCTGGAAATAGTCAACAATAATCCCCATTATGTCTTCCTCATTGTCCCGCCAAATATTAGAGTGGTCGAATAAACCCTTAATTTTTATTTTTCTTACGTCGACCGTTAATTCTAGTTTTCTTCAAAACATTCATTACGTTTATACATATACATTTTTTTTATTATTTAATAATTATTTAATAGATTAATAATCTTTTTTGTGCTCAGGCGACCCTCGATTTGGGCAAATTGATTGGGGCGACGACTATTGGAAGGAAATAGGACATTGTTAGGGACATAGCTCGGATTATTGAGAAATATGACAAAACACAATAGTTGTCGTTAATGAAAGTACTGGCTTGGAATATTAGGATTTTGAGGTTGCGGCAAAGTAAAGAGAAACTCTTTTACCGTTGAGGCGTACCTTTGCGATATAGTCTTTCTTGAAACTAAATTAGAGGTTTTTATGTTGTCGATTGTTAGGAAATTATGGTTCACTGATTTTGGTGTTTGCGTTTTCTCCATCTCGTGGGAGGTCAGGTGGCGTTCTTGTGGTTTGGGAGACATCTTGTTTTCATTTTTGAGTCAATTGTGGCTCAACTTTATGTTATGGTGAGATGGAAATGGTTTGCTGATGGATGAGAATGTTGTGCGGTTAGGGTTTACTCCCCTTATGTGTTGGAAGTATAAGGTGAGGTTTGGATAGCTTTACATGACTACTTGCTGGGGAATACGATTTGAGTAGGGATGGTGTGGTGTCCTCCTTTTATTTGTATACCTAAATTTAATGTCGATGGGTCAGTTCGGGGTTAATTGAGACGACAAGTTGTGGTGGGGTCTTAAGTGGCTTTGATGGTAAAGTGTTAGCTTTTTGTTTTCATGTACTTTAGGCATTATGGATTCAAATGAAGCTAAAGTGCATGCATTTACTTTTGCATTGGACTTGTTAGTTCATTCTAAATGGGGTAAGGGGGATGGTCCTTGGTGATTGAATCATACTCGATTTTTGTGGTGTCATGGATTTTAAACCATGAACGTCGGCCTTAGAGATTATGAGATTATTTTGCCAAGATTGAATCAGTTGTTATGTCTTCATGTGTGAGTTTAATTGGTGCTACTTGTCGACTTGGGTGAGAGGCAGCAACTTTTTGGTATAGCTTTGGGTTCATGGTTGGGTTGTGCGCGGAGTGTTTGTTTTTACATTTTCTTTTGGTGTTTTGTTCGTTTCTTTTTACACTATCATGTTGTACTCTTTTCCTCTATGTAGGATTAGAGAGGTTTTTAATGAGGCACGTGATGGTGTTTGAGCTTTATGATTTTGCATTATGAATAAAATCATACTTTGCTGATAAAAAAATATATATAATTTTAATATAACCAATGAATTAAGATTCAAAACTTCTAAATATTATTTGTAATGTTATTTGTAATTTTAAATATTTGTAATTTTTAAATATTTTTAAAGATTTTGAATTTTAAATTTTTTAAATATTTGTAATGTTATATAAATAATTTCTAAATATTATTGTACTAACCTGATTTTCTGGATTAGTAATTAGGTCTCAGTTTTGGATGTTGAATCTTTAAAGTGGATATAAAAGAATAAAATAATTATTTTGGAAAGGCTATTTGAAAGAGAGTGGGGTGGAAGAAGAGGGAAAAATCAGATTTTCCTAACTCTCTTCCTTTTTCCTTCTCTGTCTTCTTTATTTTCTCTCATTTTCTACTCTTCCTCCATCAAGCGTCCATCTCCTATCTATCACCATCAAGTGTCCATGTTTAACACCTCCTATGCCATTGTGTTCACCTCGCCGAGATGAATCAGCCGATAGTCGTGGTGTCACCGTTAGAGAGGGTGAGAGAGTTAAAGATTCGAGTTTTGAAGACGGAGGGGTTCGAGTGTTCAAAACCAAAATTTGAGGCCACCATTAGAACCAGCATGGCCGATTCCCTCTGCTAGAAGCCACCACACATGCCGTTGCCTGCGCGTGGGCGTGCTCTAGCAGCAATTAGAGCTATCCATCCAGTTGGGCCAAGCCGCTGGGCCAACTGTTAAGTCAGCCTACTAAGCCGAGCCCAAGCTAGCCCTTTGAGCCGTCAACCACGCCGCTATTGATCATTATTGTCGTCTTTGTTGATCGGCGTTGATTTTTTTGTAGGGACCCTACCCAGGGGTTTCTCGACGTTCTGAGTCTTTAGCGTAGTCCATTTCACCAAATTTGAACCTGGTAAGCTATTTTTATATGTTTTATCCCCTAAAGTAGTCTGATAGTGTAAAATGCCTTATGTAGTTATATTGGTTTTATACGAGAAATTGGTGGACTCAAATATTAGAATTAAAGGGATGATTGGAGGAGTTTGGATGGGGATTATTGCTTTGGCTTAAGGTTAGTACACCTCGAACGCCTATTGTTTTATGAGCATCATAAATGTGATTGCTTTGCGTGTTAGTATCTGCAAATGGGTAGACGATGAATATGCATGGTTGGGGACCAATAGTATGAGACTCATGGAGGCTTTAGAGATTGTGTAGGGTCATTTGAGATGCTTGTATATTTACTTGATGTTGTTTGGTTTATTAATATAATTGTGTTAGAGTATGCCCAAAGACCAATCATAAGATGATTCTAAATGACATTTGTTTTTACCTTGTTTATTCATAGAGAGGCATTGCCATTATTATTTTCAGTTACAATTCTGCGTGGATAAATAAACTGAATTATAATAAAGTCCTTAGAATAATATGGTTATTCTTAAATGTCCTTAGTCGAATATTATTGTGAGCATGGACAACAATAATGAATTAAGACTAATATATAGTTGATTGATGACAAAGTGTTGTCATTTACATGGAAATGTTAAAATCAATACATAAGTATGTGTTAGAGAACAACATACTGGACTGACCCGCTATGAGCATGTTTCTTAGATTATTATGTGATAGTCGCAACATTGCTCATAGTGATAACTACATGAATGATCCTCATACTTGAGATTATCATTATTTCAACATCGTGGGTGACATATTTTGATACAGTCAAACGTGCGTCGTAACTGACTACACTATAAAGACTGATATTGGATATGTTACAATCTATGTAGTGGGATATGGTTGATCAAGATAGGATTTGTCCCTCCTACATAATAGGAGTAATGTGAGACTAGAAATGCATGGCCATGCTCGAATAAATTGATATGAGATATCATAGTTATTCGTTTATAATAATTTACTCAAGATATCAAGAAATATTAGATAGACTATACAAGTGTGACTATTCCATAACTTGTATCCAATCTAGATATAAGGACAAAATGATGTAATACATGAAAAGAGTTAATCACGAAGAGGTTATGCCAAATCATAATTTCTTGTAACTTAGGTGACAATGACAAATTGCTAGATGTTAGTCATTGTTTGTAATATTAGAAATGTTCTAATATATACTCTAATCTTACAAAGAACCTATAGGGTCACACCCACGGTTGAAATGAGCATATATTAAACGAATTATATATGTACAAATTTGTTGTACACGAATTTAGTTAAATTAATATATATTTGATATATATAATTTAACTATTGGATAAATATTAAAATAAAAATAATAATTGTAATTATGACTCTTTTAATATATAAATAATATAATTCGATTTAAATTAATATATATTAAAATCCTAATTAAAGTTGAATTGGTATTATATATTAATATATATATTGAAATCCTAATTAAGTTGAATTGGAATTATATATATTTAAATCCTAAATAAGTTGAATTGGGATTATATATATTAATATATATATATATATATATATATATATATATATTGAAATCCTAATTAAGTTGAACTGGGAATATATATATTTAATATATATATTGAAATCCTAATTAAAGTTAAATTAGGATTTTATATATTAATATATATATATATATATATATATATTAAAATCGTAATATAAGTTGAATTAGGATTATAAATGCTATATAAAGGCATGGGAGACCTAGCAGTCATTAATGTTTTTTTGGAAAAACCCTCTAAATAGTTTAGAGAGTTTTATATGCTCGTTTCAACTGTGTGAACTACGTAGAGGTCAGAGCGTTATCGTTGCGGCTTAGGAATCGACATCGTGTATCGACGTGACCTAACAGCGGTATCAGGGCCACTTGTATAATACGGATGCAAGTTTTAATTACTTGGGTGATATAATTGTATGAGATACATGTTATTTTTTAATTTATTTAGCGAATATATGATATTTGTACGAGCAAATCGATTCAATCACGGTTAATATGTTAATCCAGTTAAAAGATGTTCCTAAGATCGATAAGAGTTAATCATCAGGATCTTTGTCGATAGGGTTTAAAATATTATATGTTAATTGTTAACATATTCAATATGGAGTTTTAGGGTTTTAAATGTTAAGTATTAACATACGCAGGTTATAGTTATAGATTAGACTAATAGTTAGTCTATAGATTTCATGCGGGGAAAATAACAAGAGTTGTTTCAGTAAAAACCTTGTAGATTTTAAAATCCTAAAAAACACGATAATGTTGATAAAAGTTATCAAATCTTGAGGTTTTTGCATAACAATTAAAATGTTAATATTTTCTCTGTCACTGACCGGGCAATGACACCTCCCCAGGCAGCCCCACAGCCGACGAACCCCCGCAAGGGGATCTGCCCCCTTAAACCCCTGCAAGGGGTTTCATCCCTTGATCCATGCTTAGGAACAATATGGTAAGACCTTAATAACAAACCGTGTCGTTATTATGTTTGATATGCACGGTGTTTGGAATGCATGGTTTTAGCCTAATAGCCCATTTAGTTTTATTTATAAGGTTTTATAAATATGGCATGCGTGTCGTGTCTTTCTCTACTTCTATTGTAATTCTCTTCTCATCTTACTCCCTCGTATGTAAAACGAGTTTCTAAAATTGTAATCTATACGAAGAAGCATGGACCAGAGGAACAGAAGTATAGGCCGACAGAAAGATGCTTGCGAAGTGATTTTATCTTTAGAATAATTTAGTTTTCCCATTGGCTTGGGACATGCCACCTTAGGATATGGGCTAAAACTATTGCATTCAATTTACTACTTTTCATGTATATGATAAAATGAATGTATGAGATGCATGCTAGTAAGATCAAATGTTAAATGGTAAGATAATATTTACAAAACCCCTCAATAAAATATTAAGTCTTTTTATTGCTTCCCAATGTTAACCCTCGTTAAAGTCCAGATCGATACAATGTAGGTTCTGCTAAAGCGAGGTACTTGTATCTATCTTGGCCAAAGGCGAAGAATAAGCAAGTGATATTCGTTGGTTGTAATATTGGTTAAAGACTTAACTGGGTTACTCTAATAGGATTAGAAACCTAAAGGCTAGTTATTTGGATAATCATAAGATGATTATGAACAAGAGTTGCTCACCAAATGAAGGAGTTACATGAGATGTAATTAGCAAATGTTGCTTACCTAGTCAAACCATAATCTTAAGAAAAAAGCAAAAGCTGACTTAAGAGAATGTGAATTTTAGATCCTTACCCACTAGAAAACTTTACAGAAAGTATACAATAATATTTGAATGTTATTAATTTTAATAAAAGTAGTGGAGGTATAAAGTCCTTTTATAATCAAACTTGGTAAACGTACTAAAAATTTATATTTTATTGTTGTAGACTTAATATGGCAAATAAAAATTCGCTATCATTGTGATCAGTCCTTGAGAAGGACAAGTTGAACGACGTGAACTTCCTTGACATGTCATTGAAAGAAAAATCTTTTCATTGTAATAAGACATGACATTGAGAGAATGATTGCCCCATTTATCTTGAAAAAGTCAAGAAGGCAAACGAAAGTAGAGCGTCCGCCTTAGATATTTATCTTATTGATATTAATTTATCAACACCTACTTTTTGGGTATGGATACCGATTGTGGTTCTCATATTTGTACATCGGTACAAAGACTACAAAAGAGTAAAAATCTGAGAAAAGAAGATGTGGACCTACGGGTTGGTAATGAAGCAAGAGTTGTTGCATTAGCTATAGGAACACATATTTTATCGTTGCCTAGTGGACTTAATTTATGTTTAGAGGATTAGCATTTTGTGCCTAGTTTGACTGAAAAAATCATTTTGATTTCTTGTTTAGACAAGATTGGTTTTTGAGATAATTATTAAGAATAATTGTTGTTCTTTTATCTCGATAATGTTTTCTATGGTGTAGCACAATTAATAAATGACCTCTATATTTTGGATCAAGAGAATTCCATTTACAACATAAATACGAAAAGATAAAAAATAAATGACTGTAATTAAACTTATCTTTGGCATTGTCGCTTGGGTCACATAAGTGAAAAACGCATTTCAAAACTTCATAAAGATGTATTTTTGGATTCATTTGTTTTCGAACAATTTGATATATGCGAGCCTTGCTTATTTGGAAAGATTAAAAACAAATGACTCTAATCAAACTTATCTTTGGCATTGTTGCTTGGGTCACATAAGTGAAAAACGCATTTCAAAACTTCATAAAGATCGATTTTTGGATTCATTTGTTTTTTGAACAATTTGATATATGTGAGCCTTGCTTATTTGGAAAGATGGCCAAAAACTCATGGAGGCTTTAGAGACCGTGTAGGGTCATTTGAGATGCTCGCATATTTACTTGATGTTTGTTTGGCTTATTGATATAATTGTGTTAGAGTATGTCCAAAGATCAATAATAAGATGATTGTAAATGACATTTGTTTTTACCTTGTTTATTCATAAAGAGGCATTGCCATTATTATTTTCAGTTACAATTCTGCGTGCATAAATAAAATGAATTATAATAAAGTCCTTAGAATAATATGGTTATTCTTTATGTCCTTAGTCGAGTATTATTGTGGGCATAGACAACAATAAAGCATTAAGACTAATATGTAGTTGATTGCTGACAAAGTGTTGTCATTACATAGAGATGTTAAAATCAATACATAAGTATGTATTAGAGAACGACATACTGGACTGGCCCGTTATGAGCATGTTTCTTGGATTATTATGTGACAGTCACAACATTGCTCATAGTGATAACTACATGTATAATCCTGAATCTTGATATTATCATTATTTTAACATCGTAAGTGACATATTTTGATACAGTCAAACATGTGTCGTAACTAACTACACTATAAAGACATATATTGGATATGTTACAATCTTTGTAGTGGGATATGGTTGATCAAGATAGGATTTGTCCCTCCTACATAATAAGAATAATATCATAGGCCACTTGATTGAGTGGGACTAGAAATGCATGGTCATGTTTGAATAAGTTGATATGAGATATCATAGTTATTCGTTTATAATAGTCTACTCAAGATATCAAGAAATATTAGATGTACTATACTAGTGTGACTATTCCATAACTTGTGTCCAATCTAGATATAAGGACAAAATGATGTAATACATGAAAAGAGTTAGTCACAAAGAGGTTACGCCGAATCATGAAACTTGTGTGATAATGACATATTGCTAGATGTCACTCATTGTTTGTACCCTAACGGTGGAGGGTTTATGGGTACTGAAAATTGCACCACGGGTGCTACAATGGTGGAGGGGTTTATGTGTACTGAAAACTGCCGTTGGTGGACCTTTAGATGGTTTCAGATTGAGATGTGAGAAGTGCTGAGAGAACACTTGTTAAATCCGTGTATCCAATGTAATATTTTGTAGTGTGAAACTTGGTTGAGGATTACTTGTAAGCTAATATAATTGATGGTGTATCATGTTGATAGATTATGATGTATAATGTGATTTATACATGGTTGAACTTGAAGCATTTTATTGGGATTGAATGCATGAGAAGGCTTAAATTAAGGTATATATGATGATGTATAGTGTGATATTGCTCTTTAAGCTTTGCATTGTGATAGAATGCATGGAAATGCTTAAATTGAGGTATTTACATGGGATTATGCATGTGAAATCATGAGATGTGATTACATATGGTATATGCATGTTTTGAAATGAGTAAGTGCATGGAATGGAAGGCATGATGTTGTGATGAAATTTTGAAAGGTGTTTTAAAAGTGGTTTTTAAAGTAGTTTGTTAAACGATTTTAAATGCATTGATGGTGGTTTATTTTTAGAGTACTCCTCACTAAGCCTAGTGTGCTTACGCTCTTTTTTTCCATCAATGCAGAGAATTAAAGGTTGGAGGCAACAAGCAAGAGAATGATATTCCAAAGACTTGTGTTTACAAAAGTATGGTTTTAGTTTAGACTTGTAGTAATAAAGGCAATGTGGTCAATTGTTGTTTGGGAGGGTTGATTGTTAAACTCCCTGTTCTTGAAAGTTTTAAATGTTGTTTTGGACTTGTATGTGGCTTTATATGTTTTTATTTCTTTGTATTTATGTTTTGGATGTTGAGTAGGAAGCATGCCTATAGATGTTGTGGATGTTTGAGTTAGGTTGGTTTGAGCTACTTTAAAATGTTTGTATGATCGAATAAAGTATGCCTTTGTTGATGTATGATGTTTAGGTAAGTGTTGGAAATCTTTAGAGTGAGCCAAAGTGTTATATGCTGGACCTAGAGGTCATTACAGGCCTTCGCGTACCGGTACGAATACCCGGGGATCGATATGCGAGGTCTAAAACAACTTTATTTTGAGGGTAAAATACACGGGGGTACTGGTACGACTAGCCAAGTATCAGTACACCCCTTGGGATTTACACATCAGAGTCGGTACACGGGTTTGAGTATCGATACGACCTTCTTTATTTTCTAGAGCCGTACTGATATGCGGGGTACAGTATCGTTACGCATTATGGTTACTGAAATTTGAGGTTTTGAAGGAAAAAGGGGGAAATTGGTATGAGAATTATGCTATATCGGTACTGGTTGGTTATGCATCGTATCGCTACGGTGGCTAGTGTATTGGTACGCATGGCAGTTAAGTCTGTTGAGCTGTATCGATATGGGCTTGCTCGTATCAGTACACATTGCTGTGTTTTTTTTGCCTGTTGAAGATTAGAAATATGTAATCTGGTCCCCGAATGTTATATATGCAACTGTATACGTTTAGTTGATTATTTTGAGCTAGGTTTAATGAAAATTAGGATGTTATATTTGTTGGTAAACCTAATGTAGTCCTTTTAGCTCGATTTTGGCTAGACGGGTTAAGGGGGTTATATTTGTTGGTATCAGAGCTAGGTTTAAGAAAAAAATATGATGTTGTTGATTATTGTTTATTGCTGTTTACTATGCACGGTGATTGTCTATATGTATGGTGATTGATATTTGCTATGTTGGGGTATTTTTGGGGACACATTACCTTATTACTACAATTATAAAATATTTTTGTTTTAAAATAAAAGTCTTGGATCCTTCCTTGGAGCTGTCCTGATTATTTTGTTTATGTTATCATGCCTTAGATATATTTTTATACGATGCCATCAAATAGAGAATTAGGGTCGAGTATGAACACTGTCAAGGGGCAGAGAGTCGAGGATAGTGTTGTGTCTTACAAAGAGTTACCGCCTCCTACGCAAAATCCACCGAGGGAGTAGAGTATGTATTACATGTATATATGGGATTAGGGTATGGTGATTTGATACCTATGGAGCGGGCGATAGTTAAAGCTTTTTGAGTAGCTGTTGCTGGGATGCATATGCCTACATCCACACCCATTGGAGTTGTGTATTCAGGAACCCTAGTAGAGGGCCTGGAGAGGTTGAGAAGTGTTAAGTTCAGAGGGTTGGCACCCGTGGCGTCGAAAGGGAGAACTACAAGTTTAGAGATGAGCCGAGGAATACTTGATCATGCTAGAGGCTCTGGTTCTCCCAAGAGAGCTGGTAAAAACAATTTTGGGAAAGGTCGGCGCAAGAAGTACCAAAGTAGGGAAGGTTGCCCTGAACGGAGAAAGGGTGGAAGTAATACTGGGCGAGGGTCGCAGGGACAGATCACCCAGGTTAAAGCATTACATATTACCTGATGGGTATGTGGATCACATGGTCACATAAGATGAGACTGTTCACGTGTGGCCAGGGAGGGACATGCTCATTCGTTTGTTGTTGCTAGTTCCTGTTGGAGTTATGGATCTAGGGGACATATGAGGCATGATTGCCCGTTGCTAGTTAGGGGTGAGCAGGCTTCTACACCTGTTGTTGCATCATCGAGTGATTGCGAGTATGGTCGAGAGCATTTTTAGTGTTGTGATGAGGGTTAATGGATCGAGACGTGTGCTGTTGCTATCCAGTCTGAGGATGGATATCCCATGAGGATGTATGCATATAACGAGGAATGTAATGATACCAATGAGAAAACAAGTATTTTTGTACTAAAATCTTTGTCATTTTTTCTTTGGTTGGTTCTGATTCTACGTGTTCTTACAATTTGGATGAGTATGCAAAATTGTTTGAAATTCTGTATGTGGGTGTTCAAACAGCTAGTTCTTTGGGTGAAACGGTGGTGGTACAAAAGTTATATCGTAGATATCTTTTGATAGTGCAAGATCATGTAGATGCCGTGGAATTGTTAGAGATGTCATCTCATGGGTTTGGTAGGTGTTGAATAAGGTTTGGGAGTTTAGATCAAGCTTGAAACATTGGTCTAAGCTCGGAAGTAAGTAAAGAATGATTGCTCTCTTGAACTCGATTTGGCAATTGGTTTTAATGCACTTGTTTTGATAACTTGATTACTGTAACACCCTAACCAGTATAATCTATTAAATACTAATTAGAGTATCACATAATTTTTATCGTGTAGAATCGTATTTTGAATTTTTATCCTATCGAATTAGGTCCGATTTCAGGCAGCAATTTAATAATTCATATCTAGAATATATAAGGGATATAACTTCCTAAAATAAAAATCTACCCGATTACTCTATCTATCCCTTTCTAGTCATTACCCGATTTTAACCTTAACATAATTACTTATCATTTGCCAAAAACATAAACTAGTTTAACAATTATTACAAACCATATGTAAACTAGTATATAACCGGCAAATTTTAACATATACATGCCATCTAGAAATATCAAAACACATCAAAGGATATTATTACTGATACCGTTTTTATACTCCGGATAAACAAGATGCCAGCTCCTTACTCCGGTTTCCACTTTTTACCTACGCGTGAAAACCATCACACGCTAATTATATACTTAGTGAGGCAATAATAATGTCTAGTGCAATATAACATAACTAATAGAAATATAACTGTATTCATGCATTTCAAATCACTAGATATGTCTTACCATCATTTAATCATGTATCAACATAATATAACCGGATATAATTTCTTATCATTATACTTGCCTTAATTTTAAGAGTGTATAAGCTCTTTAACTCATTTATCAAATTATTACCGATTTCATAGCCCAAATATAATCTTATGAGGACCCTGGGTACTCGAGTCAAAGATGCACCGAAGTGCTAGCCCGCACGTTTATAAGGCCGTGTTAACCATACACTAAGTGTCCTTTATATACACTATAGTGCTATCCTGGATACCCGAATATGCATCGTGTTGCTGGACTCTATGGCATGCCAACTATACCTATCCCTCAATTGACTTATTTGGGCAAAATTTCTGTATTTATTCCATCCATGGTAATGTATATCAATATAATTGAACATTGAGCAGTTCATACCCGAAATACATTCATAGTATACTACGATATAAAACTAGTGATCCATGCATTTGTATTCAACCTTTGACATATTTAAAATATGTCAAATATATGATCAATGACATAAATATCATGCCAATATCTAAACCAGGTAGACTTATCGCAAGTCTTACCAATGATGTATAAAACATTAATGTATTATGTTATGTATGCATTGCACTCACCTAATGCCTCATTAGAAAACCTTACTATTGCTTTGAGCTTTACTCTTGAACTTTTTCCTTGTCTTTAGACTTGTTCGTAATACGATCTTGATCACGGTCTATAAATTACCATTTATCAAACACATACATTTCAAAGAGTATGTTAGTATCATTCTAACATAGGCACATATTAGGAATTAAATTCCTAAAATCCTTTATTAATCGTATCTATCACAAATTCACAAAATATTCTCAAATCTCATAAAATAACCATAAAATGAATTCTTTTAGAATTCACCCCAACTTTCCAAATTATTCAAAATGGTCCCTTGCAATTAAACTTCAAATTCAATCATTAAACAACATATTTAAGTATTCCAAGAATACTTTCAAGCCTAACACATAAATTTCTAACCAATTTCCATTTCAATCCCTTATTTCCCTAAATTTTCTATTTGGTCCCCAACACTTAGCAAATTTCTCAAAATGATCCAATTGAATCTTCTAACATAAATTTTCAGCATAATACCTCAGCTTTTCAACATTTGCAACTTAATCCCTTAATTTCTCAAGGTATGCGAAAAGGTCCTTAAAACTTAACAAAGTTCCAAATTAATCCAAACAACATTTTAAGCCTTGTAAAATCATTCTCACATCATTTCTAGCCTTAGGAAATTTTTCAATAATTTCCCCTAATGTTTCCCTTATTGGCCGAGTATGAAGGGTCTCCACATCCAAATTTTCCAACTTGATTCAAGCATGAATTCCACATCTAAACCTCATTTCCAAGCTTCTATAATCATTCCCATATCAAAATCAATCTATATTCAACTTCACAACAAAACCTTAACTTTAAACAATTTAGGATTTAGATACTTTCAAGTAGTTTCAAACATAATATAAGCTTGAATATGATTCTACAGCAACAACTTCATCAAAAACTAACCTTAACTCATCATATTTAAACATCCCTTTCATCCATCAAAATCACAAAACTAGGGTCTCAAGCAAGGAAAACATGAATTTCATGGAGATTAATTTCATGTTTCATGCTTTCATCCAAAATCCAATCAAATAAGCTTGAAAGATCAAAAAGAAATTTTTCTTACCTTGGATGTAGGGTTTCGAACAAAGGAGAAAAAGATGATGAAATTGTCTTGAAATTTCCTTTATTTCTAATTTGGCCATTTGGCAATTATTTTAAAAATTCAAATAAAATATCTCTTTTATATAAAAATGACAATTTTGCCCTTTTAATACAATGCCTCAAATTTTTCCACATGTCTACCTACTCATCCAAGGGTCAAAAATAATCCAAGTAGTCCAAAATTACCATCTTGCCATTTTTCATCCAATGGCTCAAATTTAACATGGAAATCTATTTTAAATCCAATGGTCCATTTTAAATCCTACCATTTTAAGATATGGAAATGACATTTTTAACCTTGCCTTATCATCCTTTAAAATATCTTGATCATCCGATTCGATTCGATTATCCGAATATTTTTCCAAACGTTGTCGCTTAATAGCCAATAATACAAGCTCCGTACGAAAAATCCGAGTAACACGAAAACGTCATTCTTGGGGGGTGAACTATTCATTTACGGGACTAAATACATAACTTTTGTAAATTACAATTTAGTCCCTAAACTTTTCTAAAGTTTATACTTTGACCACCAAACTTTCAAAATTTTCATTTTGGTCACTAACCAAAATTTTGAGATACTACAATTCTCCCCCCATAAGAAAATTTGTCCTTGAATTTTCCCTACTTACTTGATTCAAAAAGGTATGGATATTGTTTTTTCATTACTTCCTCTGTTTCCCAAGTAGCTTCCTCCACTTTATAATTTCTCCATAGAACTTTAACTAAAGGAATCTTTTTATTCCTTAATTGCTTTTCTCCTCGAGCTAAAATTCTTACAGGTTCTTCATCATACGTTAAATCTGATTGAATCTCGATCTCTTCTGGTGTAATAACATATGAAGGATCCGATCGATATCTTCGAAGCATGGATACATGGAATACATCATGGACCTTACTCAACTCCGGTGATAAAGCTAATTGATACACCACTGGACCAACCCTTTTTAAGATTTCATAAGGGCCAATGAATCTTGGACTAATCTTTCCTTTTCATCCAAAGCGTAATATCCTTTTCCAGGGTAAAACCTTCAAAAATACTTTATCTCCAACTTCGAATTCAATATCTTTTCTTTTAAGATCTGAATATGACTTTTGTCTGTCAGAAGAAACCTTGAGATTGTCTTGAATTATCTTTACCTTATTCTCCGTCTCTTGAATAAGATCTGGTCTGATGATCTTTCGATCCTCCAACTCAAACCAATTTAACGGTGTTCGGCATTTTCTCCCATATAATGCTTCATAAGGTGCCATCTTTATACTTGATTGATAACTATTGTTGTAGTCAAACTTATCTAATGGAAGATATTTTTCTCATGAACCTGCAAAATTAATTATGCATGCTCTGAGCATATCTTCAAGTATCTGGATAGTTCTTTCCGATTGTCCATCTGTTTGGGGATGGAAAGCAGCACTAAGATGTAGCCGAGTTCCTAATGCCTCATGTAGTGCATTCCAAAACCTCAAAGTAAACCTTGGATCTCTATCAGAAATGATAGACATAGGAACACAATGCAGTCTAACAATTTCTTTAATATATAGCCCTGCCAACATCTTCAAAGAGTAGTCTGTTCGAAATGGTATGAAATGTGCCGTCTTAGTCAAATGGTCCACAATCACCCAAATCGAATCTTTCTTACTTGGTGTCAATGGTAAACCTGTTACAAAATCCATTGTAACTTTTTTTCCATTTCCACTGTGGAATTGAGATTGGTTGAAGCAATCCCGATGGAACTTGATGTTCTGCCTTTACTTGTTGACATGTCAAGCATTTAGCAACGAACTCAGAGATAGCTCGTTTCATACCAGGCCACCAAAATTGACTCTTTACATCTTGACACATTTTGTTGCCTCCTAGATGCATAGTTAAATGACTGAAATGTTCTTCCGAAAGTATTTCCCTTTTTAGATCCTCATCTTCAGGAATGTACACATGTCCTCTATAGTATAGGCATCCATTTGATTTTACTTCAAAGTCTTTAAATTCACCTTGTTCCACTTGCTTTTTTCTTTTCCAAGCATTCTTTATCCTTTGCTTGTAATTCTTTAATCCTTTCTATCAAACTAGGCTTGATTTGAAACTCGGCCATCATTGCACCATTTTCCTGTAACCTTAACTGAGCATTTAATGTTCTTAAGGCAAAAAATATCTTTCGACTAAGTGCATCTGCTACCACATTAGCCTTCCCCGGATGGTAATCAATGATTACATCATAGTCCTTGATCAATTTTATCCATCTTTTTTGCCTCAAGTTAAGCTCCTTTTGAGACAACAAATATTTCAAACTTTTATGATCTGTGAAGATGTAGCACTTTTCACCATATAAGTAGTGACGCCAAATCTTCAAAGCGAACACCACTGCAGCCAATTCTAAATCATGAGTAGGATAATTCCTCTCATGAGTTTTGAGTTGTCGAGAAACATACGCTACAACCCTGCCTTCTTGCATCAATACACATCCCAAACCATTATGGGATGCATCACTATATATAGTGAAATCCTTCCCGGGTTCTGGTTGTACCAAGACAAGAGCTTCTGTTAATATCTTCTTCAATTTTTTGAAGCTTTCTTGACACTTATCTTTCCAAATAAATGGCATATCTTTCCTTAATAGCTTAGTTATTGGAGCGGCAATTATTGAAAAAATCTTTCACGAACCGTCGATAATAACCAGCTAATCCGAAGAAACTTCTCACTTCAGAGACACTTTGCGGAACTTTCCATTCGAGTATTGCTCGAACTTTCTTAGGATTAACTTGAATTCCTTTTGCAAAGACTATGTGTCCAAGGAAAGCTACTTCAGACAACTAGAATTCACACTTTGATAGCTTCGCATATAATTTATTTTCTCAGAGGATCTGAAGAACTACTCGCAAATGAGTACCGTGATCTTCTTTGATTTTTGAATAAAACAATATATCATCTATAAAGACTACCACCAATTGGTCCAAATATGGCTGAAATATCCGATTCATCAAATCCATAAAAGCTGCCGGTGCATTTGTAAGTCCAAAAGGCATTACTACAAACTCATAATGCCCATATCTAGTTCTGAAAGCTGTCTTTGGTATATATGCTTCTTTGATATTCAATTGATGATACTCCGATCGAAGATCAATTTTAGAAAACACAGTTGCTCCTTTAAGTTGATCAAAGAGGTCATCAATCCTTGGTAAAGGATATTTGTTCTTCACCATCACTTTATTAAGTTGACTGTAATCCACACATAACCTAATTGATTCATACTTCTTTTTCACAAATAAGACTGGAGCTCCCCACGGTGATATACTTGGTCATATAAAACCTTTATCCAATAATTCTTGCAATTGAGCCTTCAGCTCTTTGAGTTCTGTAGGAGCTATTCTGTAAGATGCTTTTGATATTGGTGTTGTTCCAGGAAGCACATCAATACCAAATTTCACCTCTCGATCAGGAGGTAATCCTGGTAATTCATCCAGAAAAATATCTGGAAATTCTCGTACCGTGGATATATTTTCCAGATCTTTGTCTCCGGAGCATTTATCACATGAACTAAATAAGCTTCATACTCAAGTGGTAATAACTTTTCAGCAGATACGGTTGTAAGCTCATGACTCAAATAATTCTGCCTTTCTCTTTCAAATACTATTTCCGAACCATGTAGTCCGTTTAAAACTACCCTTTTTAATCGGCATTCAACCGTAGCATCATATGCCGATAGCAATCCATTCCAAGAATGACTTCAAACTCTTGGAAAGGTAATTCCATAAGATTGGCTAGAAATTCTCTTCCTTGGATCCTTATAGGACACTCTTTACATATTCAAACACTTTGGCACTTCGTCATAGAGGATTAATAGCAACTACCTCACTCAAAATTGGTTCTACTGGTATATTTCTTTCAAATACTACTTTAGAACTAAAATTTGAATGGGTAGAGCCTGGATCAATTAATGCAAAAATAGGTCTGCCAAAGAGTTCCATCATACCTACTACGATCTTTGAATCATCTCGGTCGTGATCAGTCTTGATATTATATACTCGAGCAACACCCTTATCTTCTCGACCAGGTATAGACATAGATACTCTTGGTTTGCCACTTTTGTTTCCTCTGCTTTTCTGAGATGATGCAATTGATCAATCAGAGTGAAGCTCTGGACACTCCCTTTTGAAATGGTCGGCTTGTCCACAATGATAACATTATCCACCAGCGAACCAACATTGACCTAAATGCCTCTTTCCACAATGTTCACATTCTGGAGGAAGATGAAATCTGGAACCCCGAGTACCCGCAGTAACAGTCTGAGCCTACTTTGACTTTCCTTCGGAATATCCCTTTTTAGTAGAAGAAGCTAATGTCACTGGATGTTCCTGTGGAAATCCTTTATTGTGTTTAAATGATGACACGCCAAAAGAACTTCCTGATCTTTTTCCTGACTGGACCTGTTTTCCCATTTTTTCCTCAAGATCCACTTTCTCCATAGCTTTTGCTCGGTTCACCGTCTCTTGGAAAGTGGTGAAGTTACAAGAAACCAATACCCTTTTATACTAAGAATCAAACCCAGCTATGAATTTATCAATCCTGTATTTTTCAATTAGAAGAAATTTTTCTGCAAATCGACTCAGTCTATTGAATTCACATTCGTATTCATAGACTGTCTTGCTCGATTGCTTCAAATCCAGGAATTGCTGCCTCATTTCTTCAATGAACAGGTCCCCAATGTATTTTTCTTTGAATTCTTTCAGAAAGAATTCCCATGTAATCTATTCTGAAGGAACTCGTACAGTGACTACATTCCACCACACGCTTGCTTGTTCCATCAGAAGAGATACTACTTCTTCCAATTTTCCTTGATCATCGCAAGGAATCCTACTCAACATGATCTTAATATCATTCAACTAATAATCAGCAGCTATAGGATCAGTATCAGTGTCACCTTTAAATTTTGGTGCTTTCATTTTCCTTAATTTCTTTGGAACTCATACTGTTGCTCTCTGATTTATAATAGCATCCAATGCTTGAAGAAATAAACCTTGATCTTGCACAGACATATTTCTTTGTTCATGAGCTAATGGCTCTACATTTGGCTGCCTCTGAGGTGGATTCTGATTCACCTCATTACTTCCACTCTAAGCAGACATATCTTGCTCAAATGCCTGACGAGATTCCAGATGATTTGACATCTGTTAATGTCACAATCATCCCTTATAAGTAAGGAGTAACAATACTAATTACTGGGCATCCAATTATATTCATACTTATACCAGTAATCTTGACATCCTAGTGGCATGTATATAATTCCGACTATCAATATACCCAATTTATGTCCAGAACCGGCTAAACCTACAGCTCTGTTACCAATAAATGTAACACCCTAACCAGTATAATCTATTAAATACTAATTAGAGTATCACATAAATTTTTTTATCGTGTAGAATCATATTTTAAATTTTTATCCTATCGAATTAGGTCCGATTTCAGGAAGCAATTTAATAATTCATATCTAGAATATATAAGGGATATAACTTCCTAAAATAAAAATCTACCCGATTACTCTATTTATCCTTTTCTAGCCATTACCCGATTTTAAACTTAACATAATTACTTATCATTTGCTAAAAACATAAACTAGTTTAACAATTATTACAAACCATATGTAAACTAGTATATAGCCGACAAATTTTAACATATACATGCCATCTAGAAATATCAAAACACATCAAAGGATGTTATTACTGATGCCGTTTTTATACTCCGGATAAACAGGATGCCAGCTCATTACTTATATTTCCACTTTTTACCTACGCGTGAAAACCATCACACACTAAGTATATACTTAGTGTGGCAATAATAATGTCTAGTGCAATATAACATAACTAATAGAAATATAACCGTATTCATGCATTTCAAATCACTAGATATGTCTTACCATCATTTAATCATGTATCAACATAATATAACCGGATATAATTTCTTATCAATATACTTGCCTTAATTTTAAGAGTGTATAAGCTCTTTAACCCGTTTATCAAATTACTACCGATTTCATAGCCCAAATATAATCCTATGAGGACCCTGGGTACTCGAGTCAAAGATGCACCCAAGTGCTAACCCGCATGTTTATAAGGCCGTGCTAACCATACACTAAGTGTCCTTTATATACACTATAGTACTATCCTGGATACCCGAATATGCAGCGGGCTACAGGACTCTATGGCATACCAACTATACCCTGTCCCTCAATTGACTTATTTGGGCATAATTTATGTATTTATTCCATCCATGGCAATGTATATCAATATAATTGAACATTGAGCAGTTCATACCCGAAATACATTTATAGTATACTACCATATATAACTAGTGATCCATGCATTTGTATTCAAACTTTGACATATTTAAAATATGTCAAATATATGATCAATGACATAAATATCATGCCAATATATAAACTAGGTAGACTTATCGCAAGTCTTATCAATGATGTATAAAACATCCATGTATTATGTTATGTATGCATTGCACTCACCTGATGCCTCACTAGAAAACCTTACTATTGCTTTGAGATTTACTCTTGAACTTTTTCCTTATCTTTAGACTTGCTCGTAATACGATCTTGATCACGGTCACGGTCTATAAATTACCGTTTATCAAACACATACATTTCAAAGCGTATGTTAGTATCATTCTAACATAGGCACATATTAGGAATTAATTTCCTAAAATCCTTTATTATTCGTATCTATCACAACTTCACAAAATATTCTCAAATCTCATAAAATAACCATAAAATGAATTCTTTTAGAATTCACCTCAACTTTCCAAATTATTCAAAATGGTCCATTGCCATTAAACTTCAATTTCAATCATTAAACGACATATTTAAGTATTCCAATAATATTTTCAAGCCTAACACATAAATTTCTAACCAATTTCCATTTCAATCCCATATTTCCCTTAATTTGCTATTTGGTCCCAACACTTAGCAAATTTCTCAAAATGATCCAATTGAATCTTCTTACATAAATTTTCAGCATAATACCTCAGCTTTTCAACATTTGC
Source organism: Hibiscus mutabilis (assembly GCA_019671005.1). Classification (NCBI taxonomy): domain Eukaryota; kingdom Viridiplantae; phylum Streptophyta; class Magnoliopsida; order Malvales; family Malvaceae; genus Hibiscus; species Hibiscus mutabilis. The sequence goes on along the minus strand of CM033733.1, from coordinate 34,004,111 downwards.
AACTTAATCCCTTAATTTCTCAAGGTATACGAAAAGGTCCTTAAAACTTAACAAAGTTCCAAATTAATCCAAACAACATTTTAAGCCTTGTAAAATCATTATCACATCATTTCTAGCCTTAGGAAATTTTTCTATAATTTTCCCTAATATTTCCCTTATAGGCCGAATATGAAGGGTCTCCACATCCAAATTTTCCAACTTGATTTAAGCATGAATTCCACTTCTAAACCTTATTTCGAAGCTTCTATAATCATTCCCATATCAAAATCAATCTAAATTCAACTTCACAACAAAACCCTAACTTTAAACAATTTAGGATTTAGATACTTTCAAGTAGTTTCAAACATAGTATAAGCTTGGATATAATTCTACAACAACAACTTCATCAAAAACTAACCTTAACTCATCATATTTAAACATCTCTTTCATCCATCAAAATCACAAAACTAGGGTTTCAAGCAAGGAAAGCATGAATAAATGGTACCAAAAGATAGAGAATTTCATGGAGATTAATTTCATGTTTCATGCTTTCATCCAAAATCCAATCAAATAAGCTTGAAAGATCAAAAACAAATTTTTCTTTCCTTAGATGTAGGGTTTCGAGCAAAGGAGAAAAAGATGATGAAATTGTCTTGAAATTTCCTTTATTTCCAATTTGGCCATTTGCCAATTATTTTAAAAATCCAAATAAAATATCTCTTTTTATAGGAAAATAACCATTTTTCCCTTTTAATCCAATGCCTCAAATTTTTCCACATGTTTACCTACTCATCCAAGGGTCAAAAATAATCCAAGTAGTTAGTAATTACCAACTTTGCCCTTGGAATTTCCCAAAATTACCATCTTGCCATTTTTCATCCAATGGCTCAAATTTAACATGGAAATCTATTTTAAATCCAATGGTCCATGTTAAATCCTACCATTTTAAGACATGGAAATGACATTTTTAACCTTGCCTTATCATCCTTTAAAATATATTGAACATTCGATTCGATCCAATTATCCAAATATTTTTCCAAACTTTATCGCTTAATAGCCAATAATACAAGCTCCGTACGAAAAATCTGAGTAACACGAAAATGTCATTCTTGGGGGTGAACTATTCATTTACGGGACTAAAATACATAACTTTTAGAAATTAAAATTTAGTCCTTAAACTTTTGTTCAACATTTGTTCCGACAATTTAAATTCCATGTATTGTTGAAATGGTGAAGCTGCAAACTCTTTATTGGGTAAAGACGAGTAGTGATACGTGTTTCATACTGGAATCACAATGGTGTATGTGCCCGTGACAATGCTTACCGAATTTAGAGGTGTATCTTGTGCGTATGGGGATTGTGTGATGTCCTCCAACGAAAGGTACATTAAAGTTATGTGGCGTGGATGTATCACTTTCTTACTTGGTGGTCATTTGACTTAGTTTTATGGAATTTAGGGACAAGGTGCACTGTTATGTGTCGGAGGGTTTGTAATTAGGGTGCCGTGAGTAAGCACTTTGGGAGTTACTGGTTAGAGTGAGGCGATAGCATAATGATATGTTGTCTTGGGGATCGTCTGTGAGTGTACTGTTTTGTTCTTAGTTGTCTGAATGGTTTATTTTTCGGTGATGGTACTTAGTGTTGGGTTTATCTTTTTCGGTTCGGTGATTGTTTCTTATATGTTGTCATAGAGTACTATTTTTCTCCAACGTAGAGAGGTTTTTAATGTGGCATGTGATAACATTTTATTTTTATGATTTTCACGGATAAATAAAAATCATACTTGCTGATCAAAAAAACTTTAATATAATTTTATATCTATACCCATTGAATTAAGATTTTAAAATTTTTAAAAGATTTGTAATGTTATTTAATAATTTTTTAAAGATTATTCATGTAAATTTTTCAAAGATTTAAGTTTTCAATATAATTATATATATATACTCATTGAACTAATTTTTAAAATTTTTATATAATTTTTTAAAGATTTTTAATATTATTTAATAAATTAAATATTACCTAAAATTATATAATATGTTTATAATACTAATTTTAAAGACATGTTTTGAAAAATAAATATTCATGAGAGTATAAATGAGTTAAAGAATAAACATAAAAAAAGAATTTGCAAAGAATTGCAGTCAGATGACTTAAATAAAATATAAAGTTGGGATATTGAATTGCAAAATATGATGCACTTTCAAACTTTTGAGTTATTTGAATTATATTTTATAACTCAAACTTATTTGATTATTTTATTAGAGCCAAGTTTATAAAATCTGAGTCAAATCTGATCGAGTTTATAAAATTTGAGTCGAGTAATTTTTTTTAATTTCTTTCACGTTGAGTCGAATTTTACTCCCTTGTACCTTCATCTACATTTGCATCAAAATAATTGATTGGGTAAATAATTGTATTTTAATACCATGAATTCTGTAATTAAATGTGTTTGAACGAGAAAAATACTAAAATTGATGACATATCGAAAAGTCTTCTTATTTTAGGCATTACCAAACATATATAAAAAAGAAAAAATTGGGATGTCTTATTACTAGGAGTTATCTACCTCGAAAGTTGAACCACTATTTTGTCAGATAACCCAACCTGAAGTCCATTCGAACTCAGTTAAGATTTGATTTGAAGTTCACCTGAATTTGATATTACCCGACACAAATTTCATCCAAAACTGACTTGAACCGACTTGAACTTAATCTGAAACTGATGTAACCCTACTCGAAGTCCATCCAAACTCGAATTTTATCTGAAACGACATGACCTGACCTGAACTTGATCTGATATTCGGATGACCCAACCTGAAGTCCATTTGAACCTCAATTAATCCGATAATTAACCGCTTGGACTCAAAGCGTTTTGACCTAAACTTGGTATTGACTCGACCTAAAATTGACCCAACCCGAACTTGAACCGAGTCTGAGTTGGGATCAACCCGATGTTCAACATAACCCTAGTCGACTCGATTCGAACAATTAATTTAACCTAACATAATTTGAATCCGATTTAACCCGACCTAAAACCCAATCGAGTACCCAATTTTTCATCCTTATATACAACACTAAAGCTCATCACACTCACACACACCTTCATCTGGAACACCCGCCAAATCAATTTGTGTGAAGCATTTTTAATAATTTCAAGGACGGCACATCACATTTGTACACCATGAGACCGTCACACAAGAATCCAGCTTAATAATTAAATTCAAAATTTTAATATTATAATATATAAAATTTATCAACTTAAATTATAATAAAAATATTTTTATTAATAAATAAAGAATTTTTTACAATTGTATGTGTTCATGAAAATATATAAAAAATAAAATAATTTTATCTAAAAATTTTGATATGAAAAGCTATAAAATTTTTAAACTAATAAATAATTTATTAATCATATAATTATGTCTTGGTAAAAAAATTATAAGTTTATAAATTATAAAATAAACATATTATAAGATCAAAAAATTAAGGTTAAAATTGTAATTTAACTCTCAAAAGCACTTTTTTCAAGCGCAAATATTAAAAATTTTAAATTTTTACGTTTTGGTTGAAAAATACTTTTCAAATACACTTTTCTCTTAAAAAATTATCTGTTTAGCATTACTTATAACTTCAAAAATGTTTTTAAGCCCCAATACACTTTTTAAAAGTAATAGTAAGCGTGGGCTTTCTCTTAAATCTCCGATCTTCAGTGAGTCAAGTTTGAATGTGAGATGTTTGAGTCGTAAACATAATAGATATAAAATCTAACCCAATATCTATATGCCAAATCATCAAGAACAATAAACTAAATGCGTAAGCGTACCTGGATATATTGATATCAATATTAGGTATCGATCTTCCAAAAAGATATGTTTTCTCTTGCCACAAAACTCTTTGACGGGAAGGAGAAAAATACAAGTTAACATATTTCTTAGGGACAACTACTTCATTATATAACAAAATATTAAATCAACTTTTAAGCACTATAACTCTGCCCCTCATCAAATTATAAATACAACTTATGGTATCTACACTTTTATTTCTATGACACTTTAATACCTATGACACGCCTAACACAATTGGTCACTTAATTTTGTGTCATACTTTATAATAGCATCATACATTACATATGTGCCCACAATTGTGGATTTTAATCCAGCAATCTTCCAGTTGGACAACATATGTTTCTTGACAAATGTACAACCTTATGAGTTCAGAATTTGCTATCATATAATAGATATTCTATAACAATCTCGCCCATCAACTAGATCCATATATGATTAAAATAGTCTTTGTCATATTAATCATGATTAGACCCATCAATGGTCACAGATACAAATATAGTCAAATGACATAGTTTAATCATGGATGTGTAGCATGAAAAATTACGTGTAATGTGAACCAAACATGTCTATTTCCAACTGATCTTCTTAAACCTTAGTGAGATCAAACTTTACTGAAATTAGAGTGTGCATAAACTAAAAGAACTTTATTTCTGTAGAAAATAAATTTAAAATATTTTTATATTGGAATAACCGAAATTGTGTCTAAAACTAATAAACATTATGAAATTATAAACTCCCACTAAAACTGAATATCTTTAAATGACATTACACCCACATGAGTAGTGTGCTAATAAAATACCTAGTGCGATAGTTTCTTAGTAAGCGCACAATTTTTGGAGTTTGTACCAACATGTTATATAGACACATGATCACTCTAATTTTCTTTAGCAAGTAGGAACTTAATATTTATGTGCTTTAAACTTTGAAGTGTTCCTGTTGTTTATAGAATAAATGAATACAAATTTATTGTCACAAAATAACTTAAATGACCTTTTCTATTCAATCTATAATTAGCAGCTCATGTGACAAAATTCTTTTGCATCAATACTCTAATATAATCAAAATCTATAAACCTAATAATCTCTAACTTACCAGAACTCTGATATGTTAGCATGTAATGTTTTGTTTTTTAAAGATATCCCATAGCCATCTTGGTTTGTAGCACCCAAAAATTGGTTTGGTAGTTGATTGAATTTCTGATAATCTGAAATTACTTTTCGATAATGAAGTAGTTGTTGAACTATATAGTTAGATTAATTTGGGATTCTTAAATTTAATTTGAAGAGTTAAGGATTTAGTGACTAATTTGGGAGAATGAGAAATGTAGATTTAAAAGTGAAAGAAAAGTAGAAGGATCTATACGCAAGTACTGGGAACTGAAATGGTGAAGTGAGCAATTAGACTATTTTTCTTTGATGAGCTTAGTCATCATACAGGTGGCAATTTTCTAATTTTTCTTCTTCTTCTTCTCATTAGCCTAATTGAAAGAAAAGGCTAAGGGAGGGAGGGAGTTTCCACGGCAAAAGAGAGAGAAACTCAAGTTGTCTTCTTCAAATTTCCCAACACCATCGATGAATCCTCTATGAACCCTAGCTTCCTAAAGTCAAATTAAATTCAATTTAACTATTATATCCTTAAATTAAATATATTTGGTAAGCCCAAATTTCTAATTCAAAAGCGTACTTGAATATATTAATAGATTCTCAATTATTTAATATGATAAATTTTTAATGTCATTTGTTAGAACCGTAAACATTATAGTTTAAAATCTAACATATGATTTATCATGTCAAATTATCAAAAATAATAAATCAAATGTGAAAGCGTATTTAAATATATTGATATGCTGAAATATTTGAATTGAAATCATCAATCTTTGATATTAATTTTCAAGAAGATAAATTTTTTTCGGTAAAATATTTTTACGAAAAAAATAAGTAAATTAACATATTCTTTTTGGATCTCTATCTCTTAATGAGAAAAATATATATAATCGATTATTAAAGTAATTTTTAAGTATTTATAATTATGCAACTACTTTTAATGACTATCATTGCTGGTCGGCTCAGCCTGTTACATGGGTCCCATCCCATTTACTGGGCGTGGGTTCAAGGAGAGGAGCGCGAAAACAACGCGGGAGCTGTTTCCCGATGCCAGTCCCCACTCTAACTGCCATTTGACACGACCTGCACCCTAGGGTCCGAGCCCAGCGCACACCAGGCAACTGAAAAAGCCCTCAACGCCATTTTGGGCTTGCCAGCACCCATCCGAGCCAGCCCATCACTTGGGGTTGAAAAGCCATCAGATATGACAAGAAACACAAGCCAACTAGCCTTATCCTCTTGATTCTTTCCATATCTGTTGTAATCCCTTATCTTTCGCAAGTTTGACCCAAATTGCTAAGATCAAGGGATGTTATTATACAACTTTAATCTTGTCCGTCGATTTACTTTTATCTTAGCCGTTGGAAGTAGGGGGCTTCAAGTATAAATAGAGGCTCACCCCCACCTCATTTTATCACTTCTGATTTGAGTAATACATTGAGCATTCACCCATTTCCCTCGGTGCCTTTACTAGCCATTTCCTTTCTTTGTTCTTTTTCGTTTCCGCAAGGATCCAAGCATTCTAGATTAGATCGGTTTAGGCTTACTTGGTTGCTACACCATCCAGAAGGTGCCCAAGGCCGCACGTACTAGTTTGAGTGAATTTGCAGACATGACAGTTGGTATCAGAGCATGTTTTATCGAGAGAAATAGCACCACAGAACGCCAGAGAGGTCCCAGTATCTGACCATGAGACTCGTGCTGCAGCTGCCGGGAAGAAGCGAGAGAGTTCAAGGGACATTGTTGCTACCTTGGACAAGAGGGTCGTCAGGCTTGAAAATTCGATAGTCGAGCTTCAAGGGGCCTATGGGGAAGCCGATAAGCGCTTCAAGAAGATGGATTCCATGAAAAAAAGACATCATGAAAGAGGTTACTGAAAATCTCAAAAATACGTATGAGTCATTGAACGACCAAGATCTCTCCATCAAAGTTGTCGTGCAAGCCGTGAAAGAGGAGATGATAAAAGAGGTGAAGAAGCTCAGTGTCGAGCTACTTCTCTACAAGACTGCCATGCTAAATGGCATGATGGCCGAAGCAACCATGCCCAAGCCCAGGATCGACGCCCCGAAGCCCAAGCCGTTTAAGGGGACCAGATCTGCTCAGGAAGTTGAGAACTTATTGTGGGGACTTGAGCAGTATTTCAAAATAATGGGTATCGTGGAGGATACCAAAAAGGTAACAACTACTTTAATTTATTTTTCTGATGTCGCTCTTTTGTGGTAGCGGCGTAGGTGCTCAGATGAGAAACGTGGGGGCATCGCTATTGGAACATGGGCTGAGTTCCAAGTAGAATTGAAGGATCAGTTTTACCCGGGAAATGCCAAGAATGAGGCAACATCGAAGCTTAGAGCTCTTAAGCATGTCGGGACCCTTCGCGACTATGTTCGAGAGATCAGTGAACTTCAACTTCAAATCCCAGACTTATCCTAAAATGATGCTCTTTTCAAGTTCATGGATGGACTAAAGCTATGGGTGAACACCGAGCTTGAACGAAGAGACGTGAATGAACTCTTCAAAGCCATGGCGATTCCAGAATCATTGAAGGAGTATAGTGCCAGCAGAAATGGGTCAACCAAACCAAAGCTAAAATTACGAGGTAATGAAGGTAATGGTGGGTGTAGACTCTCTAAGTGAATGCTGGCAAAAGAGGGCAGAAGATATGTATTGGAAAAGTATAAAACAGTGCCAAGTTGAGTCTTTTTCTTGCAAGTATACACGGTCCGCAAGTAATATAGCAATTAAGCTGAGTATCGATCCCACGGTGATTGACTTGGTATTCGATTGCCCTGATTGTTACTTGTCTTGAGAAAAAGTTGTTTTGTTTTGAAGTTGGTTTTGGAAATAATTGAATAGAAAATAAATAAAAGTAAAGTAAAGTAAAGACGTTGGCAAGGAATGTGCTTTAATGAATGATGAGCGTTGGCAAGGAATGCCTGGTTTTCACGCTATTCATGCCATGCTAGCCTTTAATAACAATTTGTCTTGGCATTGTTTGCCGAGCAGATTCAAAATTAGCAAAGCCTCTCTCGATGTTCATTGCCCTAAATTGATCATGTAAAAACCCATATATCTCTATAGTGCATGCTTTTAAATAAACCAAATTGATTAAGATCCAATCTATACTCCTAAGGGGTAGATTTCACTCCCGAAGTAAGTTCATCTACTCGAACGACTTCCCTCAAAGCTTCTTTCCTCAGTATTCAACAACTTAATCATTGCCACCCCAAGTCTGTTAAGATATTGAGGCGCAATAGGCCAACAGTACCAGCTCTCGCTTGGCATAGTATTTAGAAAACATTAAAGTATGTTGAATAGATAAAACATTGCCAAGGCAGATTTATTGTTAAAAACTAAACATGAAAACAGCGTTTCAACGCAAACATCCCCCACCAACTATTGAATTATTTCATGGCGAGGGATTTAATCGAAAAACCATAAACGTTTTCAAAATACATCATCATTAAAAAAATAACTAAACAAAGAGAATGGGCAAGAAGGGGATCTCTCGATGCAACCCTTCAATGGCTCCAAGCCCTTGATCTAGCTGGTCAAACCACATAGCCTTCCTCTATCGATCACTCTCGATCAAGCACCACCAAAAATCCCAAAAAACCACTCATTGAATGCTTGCTTGGTTGGTCTTTAAATAAGCGTGCAAGGAGGGCATATGATAAGCTTCTCATTTGAATTTTAAATGCTGAAGGGATAAGATATAAGATCTTATCTAGGTTTGAAGTGATAAGTTGATAAGATGATAAGCTAATCAGGTTTTCAATAGGGCTGATGTCATATGCCGTCGATCCTTTGGCAACCGAGCTTGGCATCGTTCGATCCATCTGTGCCAGACAGACTTGACATCCTATTTTTTTGCCATCCTATTTTTTCAGAGTTTGATCAAATGCTATTTTTTTGCAGCCTGATCTGGTCCTATTTTTTCGGGCTGGCATTGCCAAGGGTTTTTGGCAGGGCATCAAGTTCACTTCTCTGCCAACTGATGCTTGGCATTGTCTAGTCTATCTGTGCCAACAACACTCGATATTCTCTCTGCATTCCTTACTACGCTACTTTTTCGTGCCAAATACTATGCCAAACCTACAAATTTTCCAACAAAACAACCATTCACACTGGCATAGACAAAATTCTAAACTCCTTATGCAAATGCATGGTTTTAACATCCTAATGCAACTAAATGTACCTAAAAAAAGCAAAAGCATTGTAAGATTGGCATTAAAAATAGTACTTTTGGAGAGGTAACATACCCTCAAACCTAACTCATTGTTTGTCCTCAAGTAATGCAATAAAAATAAAAACAAAAATTGTCAAAATGTTACCCCGACAAAATTTTGGTTGAATGCCAACACATATTGGTAAGCAGAATTTGGCTCTGTCTCTGTCCTCAGTATCTCAATTCCATAATGCCAAGTAGGTAGTAATTCAAGTGCATCAATATAACTCTAGTCTAAGTTCATAAAGAGTGCATGATGTGTAGGCAATATGCATCGAGTATTCTTCCACTCCCTTAGCCAATTTTACTACCTAAACTCATATTCTTATTTTTATCATATTTTTTCCCTTTGCCAAGGGTTTCTGTTGGCATTAATTTAAGCTTGCTTCGTGACACTATTTAGCGTGAGAGATATGAGGGAGCATACCATGAATCTCTACCTTAATCTAGACATCACTAGGTTTTCTCTTCAACTCATACTCTAAGGTTTTGGACTTAAGGACTAAGAGGGAGCAAACCATGAAGCCCCAAGTAACTTATTATCCCTAAGTAGAGGATAGTTCATTTTTTCATTGCCCTGGCAGAACATTGTTGCCTTATTATTTTCTTTTACCCTGACATCATTTGTTTTTTTTTAATCTGAACATAGTTTCAAAGAGTCTAAGTTTGCTAAGGAACTAGATACATACTACGTGTAAAGTGAAGTTTCAGTTCCCTAAACTAGAGATCAATTGCCAAGCTAACCTGGCATACTACTCTGCTGGCATGGCATGACAACTAAAGATTAGAATTTCCTCATTGGACAGACACCTAGATCAAATTAAACTTGCCTAACAAATGTTAACATTTTTTAAAATTAAATTGAGGCAACATTTTCTTTTTCTTTTTTAGTGGTTTGGTATGCATCTATTCTAAATGACCTAAATGGCATGGCATGGCAACATAAATTAAACATGAAATGTATGACATGGCATAAATGTGAGGAAACACACACCTCCAAACCCAAGATGTGCATTGTCCTCAATGTATGAAACAACACATATATACAAGAAAAACAGAAAAAATAAAAATGCATGATCATGTAAATGCAATGAAATGAAATGTAAAGGAGTTTAGATAGAAGAGGACTCCCCTTCGGAGACTTTTTCTCGTGTGACGCGGGTCTTTCTTTTCAGAAATCGGCCATGGGCAGGGGCCATTCACATGATTGGCTGTGAAGCGGCATTGAAGGCTCCAACTTTCTCCTTTTTCTTGGCAGGTTCCGACGCGGTAGGTGTATCAGTGGCATCAGAAGGTATTTGTATAGCAGGTATCATTGGTGACTTGGCTTTCGTAGACTTGGCTTTGGTTTCCTTAGATTCAGATGATGAAATAGAACTAGCAGAATTAGCTTGTACTAGAGACAATGGGACTGTGGCATCGGATGGCGTATGAACTGGACTAGCTGGCATGGCATTGTCGCTGGCAGAGGGCTCGGCAGGAAAGTCTAGGAATTCTGGCATAAAATTAGTGGACAATTTTTTAAGAGCTTCCCTGATTACAACATCCCTGGCTTGTATGTAATGTCGCATTTTGACATTGAACTCCTCGGCTTTCTCTAGCTTTCATAGAATGATTTCCTGGTGATGGTAAATTTGTGACAGCATTGCCAGTGAATTGTCTGGCACGGTTTCAGGCATGGTGTCTGGCACTGCCTTTGGCACCTTTGGCTTTGGCGTGGGCATTTTGGCCTTCCCATTGCCCTTGTCCTTTGTCTCGACAGTTGTGAGGTTTCTCCAAATAGCAGCTGTGATGGTTGTTCCCTTGATCCTTTGACCTTTCTCTATATCAAGCTTTGGCACACCATGGAGCATGCAAATATTAGAAATAAACAAAGGAAAGAACAGACCGCCATTACCTTTCACTGCACATTTGTAAGTTTCATTAATAATGAGCCTGCCAACATTAATCTTGCGCCCCATAACGATGGAATGCAATAAGATCAACCTCTTTTCTGATACAGTCTCGTTGTGGGATGTTGGCATTAGATTTACCTTGACAAAGTGATTTCATCCTCTCTATTGGGGTTTCAATGCCAACCGCTTTACCGTGTGATGTCCCTTTGATGACAATGTCCATGCCGTGCTAGGCTCACATAGATCTGCCAGCAGCTTCTTTCTCTTAGCAACAGTTATCGACTCGGCATAATCAAAATATTTATCCTCTGCACCATCCAATTCAAACATATTGTTAATATACCCCTCATCAAAACGCACACACTTACCTCGAATCATCAAGAAAGGCGAACCCTGGTCACAAGATGAGCATAAAATTCTTAAACGATGGTGGTATAAATCTCCCTATTTTGCTGGCAAAATAGACTCCATTTGTGTAGGCTAATCGTTCACATGACTTCTTGAGGGAAGCATTGTTTGTCTCTTTTTTGAGGTTGAAGTGCTTCTTATAGCAAAAACTTATCGAGGCAAAGTTGGTTTCAAACTTTTTCTGAATCTCCTCACTGAAGAATCGCTTAAAAGGGGTAGAGAAAGAAGCCATTGAAATTGTTGAAAAATTTGAAACGGTGTTGAACAATATAAAGAAAACGAAAAACGATTTGGAGTTTTGGTTCTTGCTTGTTGAAAAGAAAAATGGAAAATTTAGATAGATTTGGGTTCTTTAAATTCGGTTATGTAAAGAAAGTGAAAAGTTTGGGAAGTTTAATGGGGTTCGTAACTGAGTAAATAGGGATAAAGATGGAAGGTAAAAAGATTTGATTTGAAAAGAGGGTAAAGTGATAAGGTAAGGTGATAAGGTTGTAAGTGATAAGATTTGATAAAGATTGGAGTGATAAGGTGATTGGATTGAATTTAAATATCAACCCAATTTTTGGGCGGCTAGGGTTTAAATTAAAAGAAAATACTCTCTCTTATCTAATGGGTCGATCAAGCTAAGGTTTATCTCATCCTTTGATTTTTTTCGTTCGCTGCATGCCAAGCGGCTATGGCATTGTGCTTGGCACACAGAATTCTCCCATTGTGGCATCGGCTTATACCAAATCTCTTCTTGGCATTGTTCCTGGCTTGGTTCACAGCAAACTGATTCTGCATTGACTCAAAGAAAACCTTTCGACATAGAAAATGAATAAAAACGAAAAACAACAGAAAGAAAAACTATTAAAAACCTAGAAACCTAAAAACAAAGAAAAAACAACTAACGTAATATGTACAAAAATTCAAACATGTTGATGTTTTCACATTACCTCTGCCAAGAAGATCACCTCCTTGGCATTGTTCTGGTCACCTTCCATGTAGTGCTTCGGTATGTGGCCCTTAGTTGATGGATGGTAAGCTGTGGAACTCTTTTGTTTGAATAACCAACATAGAAAGCCAAAAAATTGCTTACCTTTGATTATGTCGAACTCTAGATTGCTCAACAAGGGATAATGTTTTGCCATGTGGGTTTTGAATAACCACATCAGAAAACCAAAATACCTCTTTCATGTAGGCCTATCAAATCTTTGATTAAATTCAGCACCCTAGTAGTGCTTAGGTTGTGGTCCTTCTATTTTTTTTAATGCCAAGGCATATGTATCCTCAACCGGTTCCAGACTTGCCATAGCATTCTTAGGTAAATCTTCAATTTCTGGTGGCACCATCTCTGGTATTATTATCATGGCCAAATTCTCTTACTTCAGTTCTTCATTTTTACCATTTGGGCTCCACTTTTTCTTTCAGTAACTAGTCATCTAAGCACACATCGCTTCATGGCATCAGTCTTGACCAGAATTGATCTTCTCTGTCTCTCAATTGTGTTGCCATCGTACTTATGTTTAATGGCACCGATTTTCATTCCTTGGCAAGTTAATGTCAGGTTCTCATCCAAAATAGATTCTATTGGCTCAACTGCATGGCATTCTTCAAATTCTTCTGCACACTTAAAAGATTTGTCAATATTAAAAGTGACATTTATTTGTCTTACCGATATAGGGTTGGCAATTACTGCCTCCACTGGTTTTATCGTGGTGGTGCTGGCATCAGATTGAGATCTGGCAGTGCTGGTGCTTGCTTTCCTTTTCTTAGCTTCTTTGGATTCTTCCACTGGCATTGATTTATTCGTATGGCAAACAATTGGCTCTTCTTCACACTTTAAAATATCGACTTAGTTGCCATTTAGGGGAGTGACAGCTTTGCTTTGTTCTCTCTCTTTTTTCCAAGCATCATCCGTATCACATGGCAGAGTTTCTGGAGGTATGGCATCATCAGCCTCTGCCTCTTCTTTCTCTAATTCCTTGGGTTCACCTGCTGGCACTGATTTCTCCTCCTAGCAAATAATCAGTTGTTTGCCTTCGTCTTCCTGGTTTGGAACTTCAGAATCTCCTTTTGTTCTGGCATCGAACTTGGCAACATTATCTAGCTTTGCCTCGATGTTGTTGTGTTCAAGATCCTCGCCCTCAAATTTTTCCTCACACTCTATTACTAATAATGAGTCCAATGTACCTGTTGTTGAATACTCTTCATCAGTATAATATATTGATTCAAGTGTGTTAGGAAAAGCCTGATAGTCGTAATGTTGATTCTGAATTCCCTGAGGAGAGGATAGAGGAAGAAAATTACCAGCTTGTTGATATAGCGTTGCCATGGCATTCTGATTGTTACCACTAACCGAAGCGTTTGCCACCTCCTGCTGCCTTGATGGAAGCTCTATCTCGTTCTCTTGTGGCATGTCATTCACGGCATTTGCAAGCCTCCTTACTTGTTCTTCCAAGCCTCTCATAGCATCCATGGCTTCTTCAAGTGCGTCTCTAATGTAATTTGTTTGCTCTTGAGGTGGATTGTTGTGTATCGGCATTTCTAAAGGCAATTCTACCATGGAAAACGATATGTTGGATCCATAAAGATCTGTCGATGATTTCTCATGAAGAATGTTATCTTGGGATGGAATTTGTTTGAAGTCAGGTGGTGCAGCAAAGTTGTTAGGTGCATAAAAATAATCGTCGTCTTGATCATTCCAAAAAATATTTTACTGCTGGTTCCATCCTAGGTTGAAGTTGTAGGAAGAAAGGTTGTTCTCATTACAGTGCCTCGAGTAACAATAGGAATTAGGGTTGAAGGGGCAATTGTCAAACGAGTAGCATTCTCTACAATATGCACAAACAACGGGTGTTGCTTGCCTTTTGCTGAACTTGTTAGGCACTTGCATTGATGCAATCATGTTTTTCAGTTCAGAAATCTATGCCGATAGTGTTGTACAGACATCCTCTTCATGCTTTTCATATCATCTTTGCTCATGGACAGCTCTTGGAGTTGGATATTTGTAGTCATAAGTGGGAAAAATGTAGTCATAATCATACCATATGTGGTTGCCCATACTCTTTTTTGTAGCTTTCCTAAAAATGAAAAAAACAATTAATGATCAAAACAAAAAAAACAAAGTTAGTAAAATGAAAACAAAAAAGTAAAAATTAAAGCAATAAATTCCGTCGCAATCCCCGGCAACGGGGCCAAAAACTTGTAGACTCTCTAAGTGAATGCTGGCAAAAGGGGCAGAAGATATGTATTAGAAAAGTATAAAACAGTGCCAAGATGAGTCTTTTGCGTGCAAGTATACACAGTCCCCAAGTAATACAACGGTTAAGCTGAGTATCGATCCCATAGAGATTGACTAGGAATTTGATTGCCTTGATTGTTATTTGTCTTGAGAAAAAGTTGTTTTGTTTTGAAGTTGGTTTTGGAAATAATTGAATAGAAAATAAATAAAAGTAAAGTAAAGACGTTGGCAATGAAGGTGCTTTAATGAAGGATGAGCGTTGGCAGGGAATGTCTGGTTTTCACGTTATTCATGCTGTGCCAGCCTTTAATAACAATCTGTCTTGGATTTTTTTGCCGAGCAGATTCAAAATTAGCAAAGCCTCTCTCGATGGTCATTGTCCTAAATTGATCATGTAAAAACCCCTATATCTCTATAGTGCATGCTTTTAAATAAACCAATTTGATTAAGATCCAATATATACTCCTAAGGGGTAGATTTCACTCCCGAAGTACGTTCATCTACTTGAACGACTTCTCTCCTTAGTATTCAACAACTTAATCGTTGCCACCCCAATTCTGTTAAGATATTGAGGCACAATACGCCAACAGTGCCAGCTCTTGCTTGGATAAGATTCTCATTTGAATTTTAAATGCTGAAGGGATAGGCGTGCAATTCTTTAAATAGGCGTGCAAGGAGGGCATATGATAAGCTTCTCATTTGAATTTTAAATGCTGAAGGATAAGAGATGAGATCTTATCTAGGTTTGAAGTGATAAGCTGATAAGCTGATCAGGTTTTCACTAGGGCTGACGTCATATGTCGTCAATCCTTTGGCAGCTGAGCTTGGCATTGTTCGATCCATCTGTGCCAGACAGACTTGACATCCTATTTTTTCGCCATCCTATTTTTTCTGAGTTTGATCAAATGCTATTTTTTCGTAGCCTGATCTGGTCCTATTTTTTCGGGCTGGCATTGCCAAGGGTTCTTGGCATGGCATCAAGTTTACTTTTCTTCCAACCGATGCTTGGCATTTTTTGGTCCATTTGTGCAACAACACTCGACATTATCTCTGGCATTCTTTACTGCGTTGTTTTTCCGTGCCAAATACAATACCAAACCTGTAAAATTGCCAACAAAACAACCCTTCACACTGGCATAAGCAAAATTCTAAACTCCTTATGCAAATGCATGGTTTTAACATCCTAATGCAACTAAATGTACCTAAAAACAAGCAAAAGCATTGTAAGATTGGCATTAAAAATAGTACTTTTGGAGAGGTAACAGTGGGGGAGACAGATCAAAGAATGATTCCAATAGACAATCCAACGTAGGTCACACAGCCAACAAACCATGGAATAAGAATGGGGACAAAAATCTCAGATGCTTCGAATGTTGAGGACCATACTACACAAGTAATTGCCCACAGAGAGAAAAAGTTGCTGCCATCCAAGAAAAGCAAGACCAAGATGAGACCCTCAAGCTTGGCTTCATCCCGAGTTGCATGGAGGTCAAAAAAGGTTCCAAGAAGAAGGGGCTGATGTTTGTGAACATCACCATAGCGGCCAGAAGTTGAGTGCGCTAGTGGACACCGGTGCCTCAAAATTGTTCATGTCCGAAACTTGACCTTCATATTGAGAAGGCAAGTGGGTTTATCATAACCGTGAATACCAAAGAGGCTCTAATTGCAGGAGTAGCAAAAGAAGTTAAGCTCGAGATTGGGGGTAGTCTAGTAAGGAAAACATCAAGGTAATTCTACTTGATGATTTTGACTTTGTCATTGGGCTTAGTTTCCTTGACAAGATTAATGTGTTTCCCGATCCATTTGTCGATTGCTTGTGCATACTTGATTCGAAAGGCCAATGCATTGTTCCGATAAGCCAAGAAGCTGGAGTTGAGGCCAAGATGCTTTCAGCCATCCAATTTAGCAAGGGAGTTGGCAATGAGAAGCCAACCTACTTAGCAACGTTGGTGACTAATTAACCGATCATGACTGAGGATGTTCCAGCAGAAGTAGGACAAGTTTTGGCAGAATTCCATAACGTGATGCCCACTGAGTTGCCAAAGAATCTCCTACCAAATAGGAAGGTCGATCACAAGATTGAGCTTGTACCGAACGCGGAGCCACCCGATAGAGCCCCTTACCGAATGGCTCTGCCTGTATTAGAGGAGTTACGCAGACAATTGAAGGAACTCCTGGATGCAGGCTATATCCGGCCATCAAAGGTACCCTATGGTGCTCCGATGCTCTTTCAGAAGAAACATGATAGGACTTTTCGAATGTGCATCGACTATCGGGCTCTGAATAAGCTCACTGTGAAGAACAAGTACCCGATCCCGCTCATAGCATACTTGTCCGATCAACTTGGTGGTGCGAGGTGGTTCAC
Source organism: Hibiscus mutabilis (assembly GCA_019671005.1). NCBI lineage: Eukaryota > Viridiplantae > Streptophyta > Magnoliopsida > Malvales > Malvaceae > Hibiscus > Hibiscus mutabilis. The sequence continues at coordinate 33,987,069 of CM033733.1, read as the reverse complement.
CAAGTTGGATTTGCATTTTGGATATTGACAAGTGAGGATTGTAGAAGGAGACGAGCCAAAGACAGCTTGTGTGACACGCTACGGTTCGTATAAATTTCTTGTAATGCCATTCGGCCTCATGAATGCTCTTGCCACCTTCTGCACCCTGATGAATAAGGTACTACAACCCTTCTTTGATCAGTTCGTTATAGTTTACCTTGATGATATTGTCATCTATAGCAAGAGCCTTGGGGAGCATGTGGAAAACTTGAGGCAGGTGTTCAAGGTCTTGCGGGAGAACGAGCTCTATGTCAAAGAAGAGAAGTGTTTGTTTTCCTAGAAGGAGGTCCCTTTTCTAGGCCACATACCTGGGATGGCAAAATTCGGATGGATGGGGCCAAAGTTCGAGCGATTGAAGATTGGGAGCCGCCAACCAAGGTGACTGAATTGAGATCCTTCCTGGGGCTAGCCAATTTCTACCGAAGGTTCGTCAAAGGTTACTCCAAGATTGCCACACCATTGACCGAGTTGCTGAAGAAGGACAACGGGTAGGACTGGAGCACTGAGTGTCAAGAAGCCTTTGAGGGACTGAAGAAGGCTATGGCGAATGAGCCAATGTTGGTGTTGCCGAATCACACCAAGCCTTTTGAGATTTACACCGATACATCCGACGTTTCCATTGGTAGGGTCCTGATGCAAGAGAGACATCTGATTGCATATGAGAGCTGGAAACTCAATGAGACTGAGAGGAGATACACGGTCCATGAGAAAGACATGATAGCAGTAGTGCATTGTTTGCGCACTTGGCGTCACCACATACTTGGGTCTAGGTTCGTGGTGTATATTGATAATGTTGCCAACCATTATTTTTTAACCCAAATTAAGTTGTCTCCAAAGTAGCCTCGTTGGCAAACATTTCTTGCAGAATTTGACTTTTCTATGGAGTACAAGCCTGGGAAAGTGAACACCAAAATTTTGGCTCGAATGGGACTTGCTTTATGCCCGAGGACACCGCCTCTACGTGCCTCAATTTGGAAAATTGCACAAGGAGCTCATGAAGGAGTATCATGACTCTGAATGGACCGGACATCCAGGGATGAATCGAACCATGGCACTGATCAGCGAGCACTACTATTGGCCATACATGAGTGCGGATGTTGAAGCCTATGTGAGGACTTGTCTTGTGTGCCAACAGGATAAGGTGGAGATAAAGAAACCAGCAGGATTGTTGCATCCATTGCCTATTCCCAAGCGACCATGGGAGAGTATTTCCATAGACTTTATTGTCGGTTTGCCTAGCACTGATGGCCTATCTACTATTATGGTTGTTGTTGACAGGTTTTCAAAGTATGAGACGTTCATTCCAGCGTCTAAGGCTTGCCCAGCAGAAGAGGCAGCCCGTCTTTTCTTTAAGCACGTGGTGAAGTTTTGGGGAATGCCAAAGACGATCGTCAGTGACCGAAACTCGCAATTCATAGGAAGGTTTTGGACTGAGTTATTCAAACTCTTGAGATCAAGTTTGAACTTCTCAGCTAGTGTCCACCCACAGACTGACGGGCAAACCGAGCGAGTGAATACTTTGTTGGAGATCTACTTGAGGCACTATGTGAGTGCCACACAACGCGACTGGCCGAAGCTGTTAGATGTGGCCCAATTTTACTACAACTTGCAACGGAGCGAGGCAACCAACCAAAGTCCGTTTGAGATCGTGATCGGGCAACAACCATTTATACCCAACGCGGTTACTACCAAGTATGAGGGGCCTAATCCAGCAGCACACAAGTTTGCCACGGAGTGGCAAGAGCATCATGACTTAGCCCGAGCTTGTTTGTACAAGGCGGGGAAGCGTACCAATAAGTGGGCAGATCGAAAGCGTAGGGACGTCAACTTCCACGTAGGTGATCAAGTCCTTGTCAAGTTGACCGGGATCTTGTGCTACCCAAACGTGCACAAGGGACTGATACGAAGACACGAGGGTCCATTCAAAGTTGTGAAGCGGGTAGCACCATGGCCTACAGATTGGAGTTGCCACCGACCATCCGAGCGCATCCAGTGTTCCATGTTAATCTACTCAAGCCGTACCATCAAGATGAGTCAGATCCGGATTGAGGCAAGTCACACCGAGCTCCAGTCAGAGTGAAAGTCTCCTATGAGAACGAGGTTCGAGAGATCCAAGCAGAAAGAGTCACTCGACGGCAAAACTACCAGCCGAGGCACGAGTACTTTGCTCAGTGGAAGGGACTTCCCGACAGCGAGGGCAGTCGGGAACCAGTCGAGGCCCTTTTGGCAATTCAAGAACCAAGTGGAAAGCTACCATACCAGTTGAGCGACGAGGGCGTCACTAGAACCAGTAGGGGAGAATGACACGGCCCGTACCCTAGGGTCTGAGCCCAAGGCACACTAGGCAGCTGAAGAAGCCCTCCACGCCATTTTAGGCTTGCCAGCACCCATCCGAGCTAGCCCATCACTTGGGGTTGAAGAGCCATCAGATATGGCAAGAAACACATGCCAACTAGCCTTATCCTCTTGATTCTTTCCATATCTGTTGTAATCCCTTATCTTTGGCAAGTTTGACCCAAATTGCTAAGATCAAGGGATATTATTGTACAGCTTTAATCTTGTTCGTCGATTTACTTTTATCTTAGCCGTTGGATGTAGGGGGCTTCAAGTATAAATAGAGGCTCTCCCCCACCTCATTTCATCACTTCTGATTTGAGTAATACATTGAGCATTTACTCATTTCTCTCGGTGTCTTTGCTAGCCATTTCCTTTCTTTGTTCTTTTTCGTTTCCGCAAGGATACAAACATTCTAGCTTAAATCGGTTTAGGCTTACTTGGTCGCTACACCATCCAGAAGGTGTCCAAGGCCGCATGTCTTAGTTTGAGTGAATTTACGGTCGTAACACATTGCCTTTGCCAACATTTATATATACAATGTGGATTCTGCAGTTCCTATTTTGTAACAGGGATGACACTGTGTTGGGTCCAATCAAACATTTCCCCTAGCCTATCTTCACAGGCTCATTGCATCATAAACCCAACACCAACAATGACATACTTCCAATTTTTTAAGATTAAAATGGTATTTTAATACATTAAAACCAATTAGTGATGGTGGTGAGGTGTGAGTCAACCAATTTGACGCGAGGGCTCAAATTGGATGGTAAATCGCAATCGGAGTTTTGTTTGATTAATCATGGTAAGTTTGTTATTTCTCCTATGATAATGTCTTTACAAAAGAAATCATTAATAAAATGCTAACCCTTCATCTAACAGCTGAGGTTGATCCTTACTCATTCTGGAGGGACATACATTGTATTTAAGTGAACAGAAGCTGGAATTATTATAGGTGTACAACTGTATTTTGATTTGAAGAGGAACTGGTTTTTTATTTTATTTTTGGATATTTACATCAGATTTGAAGGAGACAACCAATGGGTTTTAACTAAAAATCTAAAATGATTGTAGAATCCAACAGATTTAAAAAAAATTAAATGGTCCCAATTTAGGCCAACAACTTCCATATCTCCCTCCTCTCTCTCTCTCTCTCTCTCTCTCTCTCTCTCTCTCTCTCTCTCTCTCTCTCTCTCTCTCTCTCTCTCTCTCTCTCTCTCTCTCTCTCTCTCTCAAGTTCAACCTAATTGGAAAGCTTGTCTGATCCAGTTCTTGTTCCTTTGCACTTTAATTCTTGGCTGCTGGCCACCTCACAAAATTTTGTTTTTATTTTTAAATTTTGCTCCCCTCTTGTATAATTTTATATAGGGGTGTTCATGGTCGGTTTATTATATTGTTTAATATAAACGGCCAGTTAATCATTATAACGGTTATTGAATTTTGTTAACCACAATCTAATTGTTAAAATGTGATTAACCGACCATTTAGGTTAAACAGTACAGTTAACCTGTAATCAAGGATAGAGTTAGAATTTAGAGCAGGGGCAAAACATAAAATTTAAAAGGGAGAAATTCATAATTAATCCATTTTTTTCCAAAAAAAATATAAAGAAATAAAGTTAAAAAAACTCCCTTGTCTTGGGGATAGGGATGATCGTTTGACCCAGACTCGACGAGTTCCGCCCCGCCCCAACCCTTTAGGGTTAGATTTTTAAAGAACATTTCAAGTTCAGTCAATTTTTTTAGGATGAAATCAGGTCGGATTAAGGTTTAGAATGAAAAACATTCAACTCGACTCGCCCCGAAATAATAGTTTAATTTTATTTTAAATATTTAGGTATATTTACTATAATGTCCATCTCTTTATATATTTTTTCAATTATCTCCCTATTTTGTCTAATAAAAATAGAATAATTATTATAATACACTTTGTCTATTTGTATTTTTTTAATTAACTCCCTATTTTATCAAATAAAAAGGAAAAGAATATTTTTATGTCAGGCCAGATTTAGATTTTTACTCTAAAATTTGGGTCTAGTTCAGGTCGGGTCGGATTCGGGTGGAGATTTTAAATTTTTGGGTCGGACACGAATCGACTAAAAACTCGTCCCATGACCATCCCTACTTGGGGGGCAAGAGCTCCTCCCACTAATCATTTAGTTATGTCCCTACCTGTAACGTATTACAATTTTTTTTCACTTGTTCACTTTTTTATAATAATGAAACTATCTCTCTGATATATATTATATTAAAATGATCAAAAAAAATACTTAAATAGAGATTCTAAACACTAATTGCATACTTAATTAAAAAAGTATCTACATACTACAAAATTCTAACACAACACAAAATACACAAACTTCATACTTAGTTTAAAGTTCCAAGTTTCAACAATGTTCAGCACATAGCAATACATCATCAAAGTTTAGGACATAGAAATATACCATCAAAGTTCTAAAGACAAATCTTTAACTCACATAAACAAACATAAGATAAATAAAACTTCCATGAGTTAGTACCGCAAACCACAAAAGTTAACTCTATGATCAAATAACCTAAGGTCTTCACCGGTTTTCTCTAAAATAGAATATGACTCATCAATCATAATTGTTGGTTAAAAATATATACATAAATAATTTTTTTTTATTTAACCATCGTATACAGCCCATCTGTTGACTAATTCGGATTGGGTACTGTAGAGGCTCATTATGTGGTGACTCTCCCAACTCAATTGCTCCATTCACAACGCCAGGATTCGAACCCTGACCTTGCTGAAGAGATCTAGTGTCTCATCTCACTAGACTAACTGATTGTTAACCATTATTTAACGTAATCATAACTATAACCATTTTTTTAGCAGCTATATTAACCAAAATCGTTTAACCTTAATAATTTGATAAATTAACTTATAAAATGTAATGGTTATACCAATTAACGGTTATGATTAATTATGCACACTCCTACCTTATTTGTTTGGGTTATCTTCTAATAGCTTAGCCATTTATTTGCCTGCTGCTGACTATGGGTATGCCAAATTACACTTTCATATCATAGGCTGATAGTGAAACTTTGTTGATTCAGCCCAAACTATAGCATGATAGAGCTGTTCTGGGATTTTCTTGATTCAGCCCAAACGATTGAAATCTAGTTGGCTGGGTTAAGCTAGGCTGGTTTGAACCATGTTTCGGTCAGGAGGAGCAGAATTCAAACTGGCATTGGAGTTGGGTATACGACTGAAAAGAAAAAGATGCTGCTTTTATTTCTTCACCTTTATGTTACAATGGAAACAAACTCAAACTTTCTTTTTGCAAACAAACAAGTACAACCCATGCAATTGATAATCACAAGCTTTTCGTATGATATATATATATATATATATATATATATATATTTATATGCGCGAGCGTTTGGTTTTATAGAAATAATAGATGATCCATGAAGATAGATCTTATTACCTCCTTTATTAGGTTAGTAGCATCCATTTAGAATTTATAGATCTATAGGTAAAACCAGTGGGGAGTTACCCTGGTCGACGACAAAAGTTTTCGTGACCTTGGAGGCAGTAACGAGTTCCACAACGTATGTCCCATGAAAGCCTCGGAATTGGAATTCTCCTTGTTCATCTACATGTCCGCGAGCATGAGACAACCACTCGTGTTTAAGAGCAAGAAATCTTTTACCAGTTTCATTAATATCACCTTCGGCATTGACCAAATGTGCGTTGTCCCGGCTCATGAACAACTCCCAAAATCCCCACAGCACTGCACCTTCCACAGCGGGATGGGCAAAAGCTTCTCTAAGCATAACTTCCAAATCTTCCCCTCTTACGTATTCGTTAACCGAAGACACATCAAGCTCCGTAAACCAGATAGGAAGACCAAGAATGCCTAACTTATCCAGAGCTGTACACACAACTGGTCCCACAGGGCTATCAATATGTCCTTGAATTCCAATTCCTTCAACAGGTGCACCTTGCTCCTGCAAACTAAGAATGTGTTCGATATACATTTCAGGGCATGATCGGGTGTCACATCTGTCTTCAACATGATAATCATTCACAAACAGGGTGGCAGATGGATCTAGCTTATTTGCAGTCTTAAACATATTTGCTCGGATATCTTTACCCAATCTGTCTTGATAAAACGATCCATGCATCATCTCATTGTTCACATCATAGTGTCTGAACTTTCCCTTGTAACGGGTTAGAAGGTCGGTTAGACGATTTTTAACAGCTTTCATTAAGTCATCTTTGTTCAATGCTTGAACCCATTGCTGGACCGTGTCTTGTACTTCCCAAAAAATACAATGACCTCGGGTTTCTATGTTGTGGTTTTGGCACAAAGCCAGCATATCATCAGCATCTTTGTAGTTGAGATTTCCTTGTTGCGGTTCGGTCCAATACCACTTCAATTCATTTCCAAACACTGCCCAGTTGAAATTCTTCACAAAGAAATTAACAAAATCTTCGTTGTCTATATTCATTCTGCTAATGCATGTCCCTATAGGGAAACTATTTTGCATTTGCACAACTTTCACGTCGGTACCCGACAAACTGCTTGAACCAGCTCCTGAGAATTTGAGGATGACATCACGCTTTCGGATCTGTATTTGAGCCAAAGACATTTATTACAAGTAAGAAATGAGCTAGGATGTAGCCTACAATATCAGAGTGAAAATATTTGCAGTTTCTATCTGCAATCTTCCAACCATCTCATGATAAAAGGCAACAAATTCGGCACTTATTTAGGGTTAAAACAATCTCAATTTCCATTTTTCTGATTGAAGTTATAATGTCTGCATCTTTTGGTAAAGTAAATACTACAGAAACTGCAAGTGATGTACCTTATCAGTTTGATGCCTCAGATATTTGAATCTTGCCTCGCGATCAACAGGGAAAATCTGAACTCCAGCAACCATTAAATCAACACCTGCAGCTGGACCCTGGATATAAACCATAACCTTGGATGGTTGTTTCTCGATTCTAAAGGAACCACCAATTTCATGCCATCTATCATCCTTAATCTCAACTTGTCCACCATTAACCCATTGGCTATCCACACTGAGTGCAACATTCACATTTTGAGGACCATTTGCTCCTGAACCAATTCGAACCCAAGCAGATACTTGGTATGTCAAGAAAAGTTTCAGCTTATCAGTGATCATTTGAGCTGGACCCATCCAAGTTTGTGTGCGGTTTTGAACATGGATATAGCGGCCACTTAAAGGTTCATGGACACCAAGGGAAGCTCTTGCCATAGGGGGGAGTATATGTGGTGAGCCTAATCCAACACTCAAATTGCAGTTGCCAAGAGGAAACCATCCATCCGTTCCATCATTTAGTTGGCTGTTTGTAATTATATTAACTCCAAAATCAGGGTTCTACAAAAAGTAAAAACAAATCAGGAAACCTTCCCATAATTGGTTATTTGTAAAATATGCGCCCGGACTTGGACGTGAGTGTCGGATACAGTTTCTATGCACCAAGAAAAATATGTTCGACTGTTCCAAAGTTTTCCATATGTTTTGAAAATCATACTCCATTCCAATATCCAAATATGTGGCAGACAGTTTGAATTATAACATAGTTTCTAACTATATTAACTCCACAATGTGAATGCTTATGAGTTAAGGTTTAACTACAGGAAACAATACAGCAAAACCAAGCATCCAATATATTCTCTAAAGATATTAAAAGCAATACCAAATTCCAAAATGGAATTATTCAACTCACCTCAATAACCGGTGGAGGTGAAGGAGGGATTTTCTCAGCATGCTTTACGACTAAGGAATTGACAAGAATGTCGGTGCTTGGAGGTGGACCTTCTAAATAGATGACTACCCTTGACGGGGAACCATTTAGAAGGAACTTTCCATGCAATTGCGCCCAATCCTTGTCGGTTGCCTGCACACTTTTAGATTAAAGCAAAAAAAAAAAAATCAACCAAAGTGTAAGGGTTCAGAGATTCTACATGAAAAAGCATTAGTACTAAGACAGTTGGAACAAATAATGAACTTACTTGGCAATTCCAACGTACTGATCATTGCGACCTGGTGCTTGGACCCACAATGTGGCCTGTACAGTAGCAGTTGTGACATTGTTACCAAATATCCGTACTACAGCTTCTACATTATAAGCAAGCTTTCGCTGCACTCTTCCAGTAATCTCCTGCTGGATTCCATTCCAGTTCTGCGTGCGCTCTGTCGCAGAAGCGAAAACTCTGCCAGATTGTGGGACTATCTTCCCATCTGCCATAGAATCATGTAAAGCAACCTTGCAGCCTCTTCCGGACCAGTTATTGAGGCCATCTTTGAAATTAGGGTTTATGACAATGTTCTCATCTCCAGCTCCTATTATTGCACTCTTTAAAAAAAAGATGCCAAAAACATCAAAATAACCAGCATAAGAAAATGGAAACTGGCTTCATTTTCCCCTTGACATGAAAAGGGTGATTTTTAAACCAATAAATTACATAAAGATCACTTTGACTTGATGCAAATGAGCATAGTATAATGTTCAGTAAGAAATGGATGTTACCTCGAATTTGATTGAACTGGAACAGCTAATTACCACTGAATCAATAAGCAGCTCAAGACCAGGCGAAGGCCCTTCCAAGAAAAACACAAGTCGTTCAGGCATGGTTGATAATGAGAATGTACCTTCCACAATTTCCCACTTCTCCTTTGACACAGATGTTCTGCAATGACAAATATCATTAAGAAAAAGGCTTCCATTTTAAGTCTTACATACAAAGAAATATAATGCAAATGAAGTAAAGAACCTTACTTTCCAATTAACAAATGGCTAGTTGCTGAGCCATGGTTTTCTAGCTTCAATGTTGCCAGCACATCCGTTGACCCTGAAAGAGGTCCCGATACTCCAACACAAGCAGAAACCGAGTACACAGAACCCGGAGAAATTTTGCCTGTGATATCTTGCTCCAAACCCTGCCAGCATTCCGTTCGATTCGTGACAACTGCATAGTTTCCTCCAGACCTTGCTGACAGTTCACCTAGGTTGCCAGACTCAGCTGAAGCTACAAAGCCATTGCAGCAATTTGGATGCCAAGAATGCAGTCCATTGGAGAAATCATGATTTACTATTATATTAGCAGCTGAATTGACACTTGGACTGATCATTTTTTCATGGAAGTTCTGCCAGGGAAAGGAATTGGATAAAATATTCACTACAAGAATATTAAAAATCACAATGTAACTATGGAAGATAAAACTTAAAACATGAAAAATACTTCAGGCACAGTTCAATCGCCCAACAAGTCTCATTTCCTTTTCATCATCTAATAATAAATTGCTATATATAGGGCACACTGTGAATTATGAAACAAGTAAAAGGGGGAAAATTAATGATAAACAACAAAAATTAAGGGGAATAATACGAAAATGGATACCCCTTGTAAGCCAAAAACAAAAGACATCCAATGTCGTCGGAAAATTGAAAAACTCAAACCTCAGGATTGCCATTGTCAGACATCATTTGTGGGTTCTCCATGGTATCTCCGGATTTCTAACAACAAACACCAAAAGAAAAATCAACAACAATAACAGAGAACAAAAAGAGAAATGAAAATCAAATGAAACATTGAAATTTCCTCACTCCTTTTGTAAGGAAACGAAGAAGAAAGGTAAATAGAGAAACCTTAAGAGGATGCTTATGCTGTCGAGTGCTGAAGCAAATGGAGAGGGTCCTCATTTATAAGGCGCTGGAAACCCAACCCTTTATTGCGGAGAGCTTTGAAAGTGAAGTCTAAGAAAAGCGCGGGACCTAACAAACTCAACCAATCAGAGTTATCAACCACTTTACTCTTCAGCCAAAAACAGAAAAAATGGCCTGTTGACAACTGACCGACCCACTTCAGTTTTGTCGGGATTTCTGGGTTTTTTAAGGATAATCGGTTCTTTAATGGCCATTTCTTTGTCTTGCAGACTGGGTAACACCCAATTTGCATTTGGATACTTGAATTGGAATAGAAGGCTTAAGGAATTGGGAGTGCTCTCTTCTGTTCACTGATTTTAATGTTTATTCAAAAATGGAGTCTTTGATTTCAAGGAAAATGAGTTTTGATGCTTGCAAAATTAGGTGGGCAAGATGGGATTTCATTCAGTTCAAACTTCAAACCGTTGATTATTCAATTCTGAATTACTAGTATTATACTCATCAACAAAAATCATCCCCTTCTTGTGTCTTTTTGTGCCCAAACAGTAAAAAAAATTAAATTTTAAATTTTAAATTTCAATTTTAAATCTTAAAAATACACGCTACACCCAATACTTTATACTATAATCTTAATCTCTAATCTTTAATTTATTTTTTTAATATTGAGCATAGATAAGTGCACCCAAAAAAAATGTTATTTAGGTTAATTTAACCGTATTTGTAAATACTTAAAAAAAACGTATTTCTAAATTATCCTTTAAATTTTAAATTGGTTGTTAAATTTTAAATATTCTAATTAAATACCTAAAATATTAATGTTGTATCAATCAAGTCCTTTTATTAACTTATACGTCAATTTAGGCGTTAAACGTTTGCATTAGGTCTGTAACATGTAAGTAGACTATGAACAACTTGGATTTAATGTATTAAAGAAACATATAGCATCTTTAAAATTTAAGAAGATTATTGTTTTCAATTTGTTTTTTTATGTGATGGGTATACATGTACTATTTCGACTCACGTGTTTTAAATACTATTCAAGTTAGGTTTAAAATGTCATTTAACATTAAAACTGGTGATGAAATTGATGAAAGATCTGAACGATATTATAGTAACGTTTTAAGAACTCAATTAGAATATTTTAAAATTTAAAAATCAATTTAAGATTTGAATTATAGTTTAAGGACATGTGATGCAAATAACCCTTGTCGCCAGAAACGGAGCCAAGAATTGGAGTTAGGGGGCAAAACATAAATGTTTGAAAGTGCGGGGACAAATTTAGAAATAAATCAATTTTTAAAATAATTTATATAGAAAGACCAAAGTAAAAAAAATAAAATTTTTCATTCCCACCCACCCCTTAATAGCTCCGCCACTCTTTGTCGTTTTATGCATTTTTTTTTTGTATAGTCGTAAATTGCTTATAAGGTAATATTCTACAAACTTTTTTTAACCTTTTGATATGATACATATTTTACCGGCAAAATTACTCAAACTCAAATATCTTAAAATAAACATCATCTTAAGATAAACTCAAATATCTTAAGATAAATATCTTTCTAAATGGCTTCATAGTTGAGATAGTAATTATAAGATCATTGAATGAACTTTGGGCATTGCGTGTGGCTAAGACCAAAGAACCATCCTCATGATGGCCTAATGGACCTTTGCGATGATCCCTAAAAACGTACCGGCTTTACTAACTGACGGCAGCCTCCCTTGGCAACTTTTGTGGTTTCAAACCAGACAGGATTACTAACTCATATTTCCCATCCAATTTCTCTGACCAAAAGATAATCAAAATAATTTAGTATAGCAGAAGGCAATTGAATGAAATTTAGAGTCTATTTGTTTCATGTAATATTTTTCTTATTTTCCGTATTATTCTTCGTATTGACAAAAAATTGGCATGTTGTTGCGCTCTATGCATACAGATGAATCCATGTACCCCAAAATATGAACGGAGAATGCCACAAGTCTCACTTCTTCTGCTATCTTACGACATATATGGATATAGCATCTCAACAGACTTTAATAATTATGGACTGTGGACTATAAAATGAACAATATTTATACATTATCAGCGTATTAAATATAATTTTTTTATTATTTTTGTTTAGGTTTAGAATATCGTTTTAAATGTATAGTCTAATTGTAAGTGACTTACATGTTTTGTACAGAGGAATTGTTTACAACAACAATGTACCCAATGCTGGAAAATTGCTTATGTCAAAGGCTGTACTTCTTAATTTATTTTCACTCAGGAATAAGTTGATATCCCATAGAGTGTAAAGAAGAGCAATTCCAGGCATGTAGGTGAAATTCAAATAAATAAATAAATAAATTCGATTTAATCATAATTTTAGTTAAGTTCGACAGATAATGCGGAAGATTAAACAAATTGCAGGGAAGAACTATTTGCACCAGATTTTTCTTACTTTTATTGTGGAGCTCTTGATTTCATAACTTCTCGTTTATGCTCGAGGCCTTGTTTGGTGACGCTAAACCGATGCGGTGAAGATTATTTATCCCGGCACATCTCAGGAGCCTCGATTAAGACCAAAATGATACTCGGACTTCGTAGGTCTTCAAATTTTGAATGAAAAATGTTTTAAGTAGTTAAAGTTAATACGACTTATTTTAAGAGTTTATTTTCCGGTTACATTTTTTAAAAAATTCAAATCAAAATCCATTTTAATTTTCAAAAAAAAATACTAGCTGAGTTCAAGTGTTTTAATATTATTTAGTGAACTTGCCAGGTTAATTAAACTTTTTTTGAATAGAGGTTAATTAAACTTTTATTTGCAATATATTTATAATATTTTAATTTTTTAAATAGTCTTAAGGTTATTACAAGGTAGTACCTCTTCAAGTGAGCTCTATAATATTTTAATATTAAATTAAGGAAAAAACTTTGATACACAGGCCGTGTAAACTTTAGTTTACACGTGCTTTTTAGTTTTAGGGGTTATAGTTTTAGTTTAGTAAGGTTTAGGGGTTTAGATTGTAGTGTTTAGAATTTAAGGTTAGTGTTTAAAATTTAGGGTTTAGGATTTAGAATGTGAGGTTTAATTTTTTAGGGTTAGGGTTAAGAATTTAGGATTTGAGTTTTTATAGTGTAAATACACAGGCTTGTGTAAAATTAATTTTACACAGCCTGTGTATACCCTTAAATTAATATTTTACTCTTAATATGTATACACTTAAAACACAAACCTTCATTTTTATTTAAATAAAAAACTTCCGTATATTTAAATTAAACTTAAATATATATAAATTATGTAAACAAACTTAATTAAAGCGGGTTGAAGCAATTGGATAAGTTTGAGAGAAATTTCAGGTAACAAATTATTTATTTAGTCATATTGATTATCAAAGAGACTCATAAATCGTTTTAATTTCTAATTACAAAAATGTTATTTCGAGATTGCTTTCGTCTCCATCTCATATGGCTGCTCTCCTACATGGGGACCTATATGGTCAGCCTTATTTTCGAGATTAATTCTTATTGTAATGGCCGCAGGCCATCTTCTCATTTTAAAAAAAAGGCATGATACTAAAAAATGCCCCCTAACGTTTGACTGAATTGTCACTTTGACTCATATTCTTTTTTTGAAGCAATTTCGCCCTCAATGTTTCATTTCGGGTCAAAACAACCTCCCTGTGAATGAAAACTGTTAGTCAACTAACAATAAATAACTTGCAATGACTTGACAGAACGACACACCAGAAGAAAAAATAGTTTATATTTTATACAATTTTATAAAATTATTTTTTGATTGATGTGTCATTCTGTAAAGTCAACATATTTGCCTATATGACAATGTTATCGCGATGTGCACTGTCATGTAGGTTTGTCATGTCATTTCAAGCCATTTACCATTGGTTGACTAATAGTTTTCATCCGTAGAGGGGTCATTTTATCCCAAAATGAAATGTTGGGGGGGTTAAATTGCTTCAAAAAAGAATAAGAGCCAAAATGACGATTCAATCAAACGTTAAGGGCATTATTGGGCATTATGCCAAATAAATGTATTTCATATTATTAAGCATCCACAAAGTTTAAAAACCTTTCTTAGTCTTTGGGAGAAAAATTTATTTACTATGTTGTTGATGTCGATTTTGGGCGACACCAAACAATGAGGTGGAGATGGCTATTGAAGGAAGGAATAGGGGCGAGGATGGGTGGCTCACCTGTCGTGAGACAGGTAGAGAGCCACAGAAGACGGTGGTGGACTATAGAAAATCGGGCGCTTCATCCCTGGTTGAATTGAGGTCGAGAGCCTTAAATAGTGTAGAATGGGTGGACGAAACATGTATGAGGGAGAGAGGGAGTGATCGGTTAGAATGATGTAGAGTCGTCGGAGTTATGTGAGAGGGGGAGAGAGAGATAAGGGTTGTCGTAGGTTTATCCCTTTTTGCTTTCGATCTTGGGGGTATTTATATCCCCTTGGTGTTGTAGATGGAGTGATGTTTGATGAGATCGTGTCAGGTCTAGTGACAACTATTAATGGACTGGTAGGTGGTAGCTCGGCTGCTAGGCTGTAGGTCAAGCTGGTGAGTCACGTAGACTTGACATCTATCATGTCAAGGTGCAGGAGTTGAGTATGGAGGATAGGAACTTCAGAGGTTGTGGAGTCTCGACTGGTGTAGAGGATAGAAATTCTAAAGGTTTAGCAGCGGAGGCTTATTTGTGGGTCCTAGAGGCTTGTGGGCTTCGTAAGTCTCAGAGACGAGCCATTGGGGAAATATATGAGCGAATTATGAAGGTGGTGGTATCTTTCTCAAGGGTGATGTGTTTTGAAAGCATTTGGCGGAAGTACAACACTAGTCCCCCTTTTGCCGAAAGAGTGCCAAAAAGTGGCACGAGCTGAGACCTTACTGATTCGTTGGTTTCAAAGTGGGGATATATTGGATCAGTGGTGTCTCAATTTTGTGCTCTTAGTGGAGGTCTTATCTTTTTGTAGGGATCTATCGGATAGTGCTTCCGAAGGTATTGGTTAGAGGGATGATGATAGTTTGCCCTTGTTGGTTTCGGCTGAGGGCTCAACCCTAAAAAAAATTACCGAGTGAGTGAATAAATGACTCGACTCCAAGAAAGCATCGAATGAGTGAATGAATAGTTTGATCCTGGAGAGATCATCACGGGAGAGAATAGATGACTCAAATTCAGGAAAATGTCAGAGGAGTAAATGAATGATTCAACCCTAAGACAATCATTTGGGGAGTGAGTGAGAGACTCAACCACGAAGAGGAGTAAGCAAATGACTCGGCTCTAGGAATTTATCGGGAGGGTATTATTTATGCCCTTAAAGAGTCAGTCGTAAATGGGCAGAGGCTTTTCGTTTTTTAGAAATAAGCGCTGATGAGTGGTGGAGTCTTCGTGCTCTCGGACCATCAGTCCGAAGTAGAGGAAGATGGACGCATTATATGTCATTTGCTTATTTTTGCATCTCGCTTCAGAAAATGGACATATTTTGGCAAGCTTCTGACGTTGAGCCATGATCTTTTTCAAGGTTGTCTCCCTTAAAATTTGGCGGAGGTTGTCTCCATGCAACCCCTATGAGTTATCTTAATGTTTCAGATTAAACAATCGTATGTCGAGCAGTGATTAACTCGACGTGCTAGGAGAAATAGACATAATGCAGGCAAAACTGTTTGCTCCCTCAGAAAATCTAATATAAATCAGGCGCAGGGCTCAACGCTCTTGTAGAATTAGATATAAATATAAACGAGACTTATCTCGACGGCCTTGGAGAAACAATCATAATATGGAGCTTATATCGACTCTCTTGGTGAAATAATCATGATATGGGTAGAGCTTATCTCGACGCCATTGGAGAAACAATTATAATATGGGCATATCTGTAACGACCCAGATTTTAGGTTAGCAAATCGTGTCTTCAACCTGGGTATTGGGCCTTAGGTTGAAGGCCTAATTAAAAATTTGGATTTGGGCTTTATGGTAGAATAAAAGGAAATAAAAAAGAAAAGAAGGAAAAAATAAAAAAGGAAAAAATAGAGAATAGTTTGAATTTTAAATAGGTGGGTGGGTGGGTGGTTGAAAAAGGAAAAAAAAGAGGTGATGGAGGAAAGAGAAAAGAAAAAGATGAGAATGGTGGGAGAGAGAAGAAGAGAGAAAAGTTTAGAGAGGAAATTTTAAACTCTGATCTATAGAGATTCAGCCATTCGATCGTAACACCACCACCGCCATTGTGTTTATCTAGCCGATATGAGTTCACCGATACCAACGGCACCACCATCGTAACCTTCGTCAGAGGAGGTAAGAGAGAAAGTTTTAGGTTGCTGAGTTGCAGGGGTTAGAGGGCTCAAATAGAGAAATGGAGGCCACCATCAAGTTTACCGGCTCGATAATAGTTGACCGGTGAAGTTTGGTCACCAAGAGCAGCCAGGAATACTGTCACGCACCCCCACTCGCTGCTGTTACGCGTGGGCGTAGTCCTGCTTCAGGGGACCGAGTTGCCCGAGTGGACTCAGCCCAACTCAGTCGAGTCAGGTTGAGCTGAGCTACAGCCAGTCGAGCCGAGCCGCCGCCAGTTGAGCCGAGTTGAGCTGAGCCGCCATTGTGCTATCACCGTAATTGATCGCTACTACTGTTGACCGCCGCCATTGATCGTTGACCACCGCCGTTGATCGTTGACCGTTGATCGACATTTACCTTTTTTGAGGGACCCTACCCTAGGGTTTCTCGACGTTTTAGATCCAATGGCACAATTTGTTTTGCCAAATTTAAACCCGGTAAGCTGTTTTTATGTGTTTGACCTTTTGTTTGGTATAAGAGATGCATAGAATTTAAGTATTTTCGTAATTATTGATATACGAGGATTACTCGAGTTTGGATATTGGATCAAGTGGATTGTTCAGGAAGTTTGGATGAGGATTTTAGCAATATCAGCTTAAGGTTAGTACACCTCAAACTTTGAAATGCTTCATGAGCATCATAAGTGTAATTGCCTTGCATGTTAGTGGTTGTAAAATAGGAGATGAGTAATAAGCATGCGTCGGTACTGGCACTACGAGGCTTGGTAGTTATTGAGATACTTGATGAGTTTGGGAATGTTCGAGTTTGTTATGGGCTTAGAGATCGTATTTTGAGAATGTTCAAGTATATTATGAGCTTTAGAGACTGTGTTGGATTGTTTGAATACTCGTGCGATTATCTGATGACTGGTTGATTGATTAATAAATGATGGTGCCTTGTATGCTAGCTTGAATAATTGGATAGGTTCGACTAAAATGACAGTTAAGAGTTAACACCGATAAATAATTGATTTAATGGGAAAAAAGCTGATAATTAATATTAAGGACTTAAATGCGTTAGCCACACACTTAAACGACTTTCATAAGCTTTAGGGATTGATTAAAGAATAGTAAACATCATAATTTGAGGAATCATGTGAATGTTAATAATTGAATTATACTCTGATAAATGGAATAATATGGATTACTTGAGACAATGAATGAGATAAATTACACACTTCTCCATAATGTATTAACAACTTGGTAAAGCTTGGGTGATTGGTTGTAAAAATAACCTTAGGGATCCTTGATGGAACATATGTGGTTGTGCCATGTGTGGGACTTGGCTGGTTTTGAGTCTTTGTTTGGTGGGATCTGGATACCCAGTGAGTGAGTGTTACAACACATGAAGGCTACTCGATGTGAGATTCTAAGTGATGAAATAAAGGCCATTCGATGTCATAACTATGCCAATTTTTGGGATATTACAATTTTCCCCTCTTTTAAGAAAATTCATTCTCGAATTATCCTCTAGGCATAAAAATCGAAACAAAGACTCTTTCGGATTCAAAGTTCTTCGAATAATCACTAGTTGTAGAATATACACATATTAGGGTTTATAGGTTTGAAGATTAACTTTAAACTTTAACTTCCTTTAAACTTATTTCTATGTCATATATCAAATTCCATGTCTTTCTTAGTCTTTATCTTCGAAAGGTCTTTACTAAACTTATCTTATCTTAAGGGCCATTACACATAATCATCAGGCTCTACCAAAATCCAATACTATGACATGACCTTACTTGTTTACTAAGAAGTTCACAAGGTCTACCATTAACTGATGTTAATGGCTTTCAAACCGATCATTTATAGGGCTACTGGAACTGAGATCCTATTACGGAAACAACTCATCTATTGAAACTCAAGATAGAAAGAACTTATCTTAATTCGTAGCACTATGAATCATTTTAACACTTTAGCTATCCCCTGATAACTTTCTTAATGGTCAAAGACATAAACATTATAAATTCTTACCTGGTACTCTTGTAATTACCAGTAATAGGACGGTCATGTCAACTACAAGTCACAATTCAACATTCAATAATATAACCCTTAGGTAGCATATGCAAAATAAAATAAATAATATTAGTGCAAAGAACTTCAGTTTAGTGTAAACCCGACTAAACTCTAACTCTTATACCACGAATATAACACCCCCTTTCCTGGTCCGATAGAAAATTGGGTCGAAAAGCGTTACCGGTGAACATTATAGGGATTATACCAAACTTTTATGATTACTTATATGTTGGACCGTGAGCCAAAACTATTAATATAACATGATAATTAACAACGATCAACTTGTACTTAATTATCATCATAATTAAGGGTTATTCAACAACTTTTTCAACTTTAAGGAACAAAATGCAATTTTATAAAATTACAGTGACTTGTCAAAAACTAGGGTTACCAAAGTGAAATTCAATGCTTGCTTAAATTATCTATAAAATTTCAAGGAATTGGGAGATCATTTACACTTTCAATTAACTCATATTAGATTTAGTGACCATTTTGCAAAGTCTTAAAACCTCTTTAGTCAACTTGAACCAACTTACCTAACTTGGTACCGATACTCAAAGAGTCTGTATCGGTACGCCTTGTTATGATCGTTAAAATAGTTATAGATGCTCAAGGTCGTACCGGTACGGGTACACACGTATCGGTACGCCATGTTGATCTATTTAAACTTAATTCCCAGTGTTGATTGGCCGTACTGATACACTTTAAGTTGTATCGATACGCCTTATATGACCGTTAAAATGGTTGAATTCTTGAAATCTCGTACCGATACTGAGTATCGATACGCACACTAAAAGCCAAATTGGTCAACTCTAGGGATCAGTACGGTTTCGATATGGTGCTACATTATTTTCCAGATTCGATTACCCGTACCGATACTTCAGTAGCCGTATCAGAACGCCCTTATTCTCACGTCCCAAATTGCACACCCGTACTGATACACTATCACCCGTATCGGTAAGGACAAGCCTCTAATGACAGATTTAGTCAGGTTTTTAATCAAATTAGGGACCTTAACCTTGTCCAATGCTTACCAAATTTTACCAATAAGTTTATAAACATTGAATCTAGATGCATGCCAAATTTCATGCCAATACGAACCCATTCACTATGATTTTACTTGTTAGGGCGTTTTAAGCCATTATACCACTTTTGCCAAAATATCAACATGTCTTATTCCATATTTTAACTCTTTCAACATAGTGAACAATACATACACATAAAATACATTATTTTAGACTTAGTCCTTATCATGCAATACATACCTAATATCATAGCATCAAATGATCAACTCATAGCTTATTACATAATCCTTATGTCTTTACATTTCAATGCATATAAGACCTCAATACACATATCCAATCACCTATTTCCTCATTTTATTCTAGTACGTCATGATTAGGCATTTCGTAAAGTTAGGTTAATTACCTTTTACAATTCCATAACATACACCTCATGTTTACACATACATACATACTCACATGCCATATGCCACCTTTCTAAGAGTTATAGGGACAAAGATACATTACTCAAAAGTTTTAGAGAGTGACTTGCAACCTCGAATCACGATCACATCCTTGAAACTCTTAAGCCTAAAATAATGCATAGAAATGAATGCATTAGGCATACTTTGCCTAGTGAGATAATGTCTCAATAATAACATAATGGCATTAACAATATATTTTAAGAAAACAATGCAATCATTGGTCCTGATTGCCTCAATGTATGCAGGTAAATACATAAACAATGCTCAATATTATAAGTCCATTCCCATATCTTGTTCTTACTTATTCCATCAATAGTCTTGCCATTGATTTTACTTGTCTTTTAACATTGTTCGCCTTGGATCACGTCTGGACATGGGTAGCATTGGTCCGTGTTTTAACAAGTTCAAATCACAAAACAATGACTTGTCTCAATGTAATAACAATAATACTTCCTCCGTCATCATTCATCATCTCCCCTAACCTCTAACATTGCCAATATAGGTTCATTGCCCTTGAGCCGTAGCTCATGGACCGTAGTCTAAATATACTATGTACCATACCAAAGTGCCCAAGGGCTTCCATTGCAAGGCAACTTACATGTCTTATGATTTAACAATAGGAAGTTATTCTTATTTGATAGTTGAGCCTTAACTCCAATAATCCTTGTCAATACAATAGTTTCATCAATACCATAACCTTGCCAATTCAATGTCTTTGTCAATAAAATAATCTTATTAATACCATGTTTTCATCGAAGCAATGATTTAGTTAATGCTATGAACTTGCCGATACAATGAACTTACCAATGCAATAATCCTTGCCAAGGCAACACAAAATGACTTACCAATGCTTTCCAATGACACGAGTATTGCCACCAATTGCTCTATATGAGCCAATGAACAATTCAACAACAATCACATAGTAAAATGAAGAAGATAATACAAAAAGGATGACACCTAGCCATCCTAACCATAAACTACACTCACCAAACTACTCGAAGTGTTTAAAGCTTTCATCGATGATTCCTTTGCTTTTGGATTGCTTAACTTTGATGAATGAGGTGATTCCTCACCTTGGAACACTTAAGTTTGGGCAAGAGAACTTGAGTAACAATGGAGGTGTATGCTTGAGGTACTTACTTGCACCTTAGGTAGAAGACATTAATGGCTTCCTAGGAAACTTTCCCCATTCTTGCTTTCTTTCTTAACATAGACTTACAAGAATGTCTCCTCCTCATTCTTATCATCTTTTATCCTTATCAATTAATTACCGAAATTAATCTCAAACATCATCATTGGCCTACTTTCCACCATCTCCATTTTGATTGGTCATGAAAAAGGTTTATGACAATGGGGAAATTACTAATAACGTCCTCCAAAAACCTTTCTTTCTTTTGAAGAAAGGTCATAGGGAAATTACACTCTTAGTCTTAGGTCATAGGGAAATTACACTCTTAGTCCTTGAAATTCTTAACTTTTATACCATGGCACCTTAACTTTGAATCTTTTCGATTTAGTCATCAATTGTATTTTAAATCCTTTCAATTTGGTCATTAGGTGGTCTAATTACTTACCTAGTCCTCACATTCTCATAAATCTCTTACATATTACCAAATATTTCAAATCTTCCATATTTAGCCAAGAATTTCACTCTTTAAATATTTTTAACTTGTCCTTTAATTACCAAGTCTTGCTAATTAACCAATTGCAACCCATTAATCATATTTTAATATCTTTCTTACTTAACCGGAGAGTCCCGACTAGGCCGGTTTTCGGGATATTACACAATGTGACATTTTTCATACTTTTTTTAACCCTTTGATAAGATACATTTCTTACCAGCAAAGTTGCTCGAACCTGAATATCTTAAGATAAACATCATCCTACTTTTTACTAGAACTACTCGTTAGATTTATTTATACATCTTTCTAAATGGCTTCATAGTTGAGATAGTACTTATAAGATCATTTAATGAACTTTGGGCATTGCGTTTGGCTAAGACCAAAGAACCATCCTCATGATGGCCTAATGGACTTTTGCGATGATCCCTAAAAACGTACCGGCTATACTAACTGACGGCAGCCTCCCTTGGCAACTTTTGTGGTTTCAAACCAGACAGGATTACTAACTGATATTTCCCATCCAATTTCTCTGACCAAAAGATAATCAAAATAATTCAGCATAGCAAAAGGCAATGAAATGAAATTTAAAGTCTATTTGTTTCATGTAATTCATTTTACGAAAAACATTTTTTTTATTTTCCGTATTATTCTTCCCATTGACAAAAAATTGGCATGTTGCTGCGCTCTATGCATACAGATGAATCCATGTACCCACAAAATACGAACGGAGAATGCCACAAGTCTCTCACTTCTTCTGCTATCTTACAACATATATATGGATATAGCATCTCAATAGACTTTAATAATTATGGACTATAAAATGAACGATATTTATACATTATCAGCGTGTCAAATATAATTCGATTGAGACCAAAATGACACTCAGACTTCGTAGGTCTTCAAATTTTGAATGAAAAATGTTTTAAGTAGTTAAAGTTAATACGACTTATTTTAAGAGTTTATTTTTCGGTTACATTTTTTAAAAAATTCAAATCAAAATCCATTTTAATTTTCAAAAAAAAAAAAATACTAGCTGAGTTCAAGTGTTTTAATATTATTTAGTGAACTTGCCAGGTTAATTAAACTTTTTTTTGAATAGAGGTTAATTAAACTTTTATTTGTAATATATTTATAATATTTTAATTTTTTTAATAGTCTTAAGGTTATTACAAGGTAGTACCTCTTCAAGTGAGCTCTATAATATTTTAATATTAAATTAATACTTTACTCTTAATATGTATACACTTAAAACACAAACCTTCATTTTTATTTAAATAAAAAACTTCCGTATATTTAAATTAAACTTAAATATATATAAATTATGTAAACAAACTTAATTAAAGCGGGTTGAAGCAAATGGATAAGTTTGAGAGAAATTTCAGGTAACAAATTATTTATTTAGTCATATTGATTATCAAAGAGACTCATAAATCGTTTTAATTTCTAATTAAAAAAAAATGTTATTTCGAGAGTACTTTCGACTCCTCCATCTCATATGGCTGCTCTCCTACATAGGGACCTATGTGGTCCGCCTTATTTTCGAGATTAATTCCTTATTGTAATGGCCGCAGGCCATCTTCTCATTCGAAAAAGGTATAATGCTAAAAAATATTTCTTAACGTTTGATTGGATTGCCACTTTGGCTCATATTCTTTTTTTGAAGTAATTTGGCCCTCAACGTTTTATTTCGGGTTAAAATAGCCCCTCTGTAAATGAAAATTGCTAGTCAATTGACAACAAACAACTTGAAATGACTTGACAGGATGACACGTCAGAAGAAAAAAATATTTTATATTTTGTACAATTTTATAAAATTATTTTTTGATTGATGTATCATTCTGTAAAGTCAACATATTTGCCTATATGACACTGCTATCGAGACGTGCACTGTCATGTAGGTTTGTCATATCATTTCAAGTCATTTACCGTTGGTTGATGTAACAAGGATTTTTCCCTTTCCTTTAAAAATAGTTAAAAAATGTGTGCCGGAGTCAAAAGAGATGACACCAGGAGACCAAGATGACGCTCCCAGCAGAACACCGTAAATTTTAAAGAAATGGAAAATGGAAAATTTTAAAAATTGGAGGTGGAGTCGCCACCGGCTACTTTGGTAGGCCGAACACCGTTAAAAGGTAACAGGAGATTCAAAAATTTGGGTTCGGGAGTCGGTTACGTTTGGGCAAAGATTAGCACCCCACAACGCCCAAAATTGGTACCGCGTTGATATGGTGTTGTTATTGCAAGAAAACAAAAATTCAATTTTTAATTTAAAATTTTAATCCCAAACAAAAGCGGTCTAAGGAGAACATTTCCTTATTTACGAAACCGAGGAAGATGACACATGAATGAGTCAGGATGTCACTTCCTAGCCGGTACCCGAAATAAAGTGGAAAATATTCCCTTAAATAAACAGAAATTTTTTAACAAAATATTTGAAATGAGGTAAAAAAATATATAAGTATAATAATGTACATGTAAAATATAATACATATATCATATAGCGAATATAATAATAATGTACATATATATTTTATAATATATAAAGTAATAAACATATATAGTAAATATACTAATATAGTATACATTAATAAAAATAATTATAAAAATACTAATAAATATACTAATATATAAATAATAATAATAAACTATACAAATATACTATACATATAATATATAAATATACCATACATTAATATATAATACTATAATATACATATATATATAATATTAAGATGATAATAATGATAATATAGACATGTATAAATATAATATACATAATATGTAATAGGAAAATAATATATATATAAACATATATAATAATAATATGCAAATATAATAACAATAATAATAGTAATAATGATAATATTAAATATAAAAATATATTAATGAACATAAAAAATCTATAAAATATAATAGATGAATAATGATAATTATAATTAATACACATAATAAATTATATATACATATATTTCACATTAAAATATTACAAATAAATATGTTATTCTAACATTATATATATAATAAACATATATTATTCATGTTATAAATATATATATACATATAATAATAATGAAATAATATACTATACATAATAATAATAATAATAATAAAGGAAATAGTGACCGAATTGTAAAAAATGAAGTTCAAAACTGGAAAAAGGGATGAAATTGAAAGAAAATAAAAACAGGAGGCTCGCGGAGAGAATTAAAATGGGGCGGATGGACTATTAGGGTAATTATTCCTTTTAAAACTAATTAAATTCGCTGGGACCAGATTGCGAGGTTTTCAAAACTTTCGAGGACCTAAGGGGTGATAAAACCATACGGAAGGACCAGACTATAATTTACCTATTTTAAAAAAATGCACGGATCCTTCCCCGGGTCGGGTCACCTGCGCGGGTCAAGGGATAAAACGATGTCGTTTTGGGCCTGGACACAAACGCCCAAAACGACGTCATTTTTGCAGGGTTTATATATATTGTTTTTTCCCAAAAAAATCAGTTGTGTTGATTTTTTTTTAAAAAAATTACAAATTCTCTCAAATGAGCTCTCCCCTTTCCGGCCGATGAGAGTGGTCGCCGCCTGCCGTGGTCCGCCTCGCTCTGCCACTCGCCGACGGCGACGCCGCCGCTTTCGGCGGCTGAGAACCTCGAAAGTTGCACCTTTTCAGCGTTGTTTTACTCCCCGGTCTCGGATCTACGATCGAATTTTGCCAAAACCCCCTCTAGGTAAGTAGATCTACGAATATATACTCGATTTCTATATTTTTCTTACCTTTTTAATTCGGCTTCTTCCCTATTTTTGTATATTTGTTCAAATGAAATAGGAATAATATGAAAACTATCTTTCTATTTTGAAACCCCCCTTACATATTCGGTTTGCATGGGTTTTTATAATAAAAAATACCCATAAAAAATACAACTTGTATGCAAATTGTTTTTTCCAGATCTGAAATCTCTGCTTTGATTTTTGCAGGTCCTGAAATGCAGCTTGTTGGGCGGTGGTGGAGGATGGTGTCAGTGCAGCTTGGGTGTTGGCCGGTGCGCGTAGCCAATGATGGCGCACGTGTCGGCCACGCGCGGGCAGTGAGGGTGAAGGATAGGGCGGCGACTGCAAGAGCAAGTGGGTGTCAGGCTTCTAGGGTTTTCAAATTTAGGTTAATAGGGTATATCTATAATTTGGGTATTAAGTCATTTTAATTAAATGGGTATTAGGTAAATGGTTTTGGGCAGCTGGGTTTTTTAATCTGGGTATAAGGTATTTGGGTTGTATTTAATTGGGCTAAGGGTTTAATATTTGTAATGGGCTAAGCTCGGACTAAAATAGGTTACTACAGTTGACTAATAGTTTTCATCCGTAGAGGGGCCATTTTGTCCCAAAATGAAACGTTGGGGGCTAAATTGCTTCAAAAAAGAATACGGGCCAAAATAACGATTCAGTCAAACGTTAGGGGTATTTTTTAGTATTATGCCAAAAAATTTATTTCATATTATTAAGCATCCACAGAGTTTAAAAACCTTTCTAAGTCTTTGGGAGAAAATTTTATTTACTATGTTGTTGCTGTCAATTTTGGGTGACACCAAACAAGGAGGTAGAGATGGTCGTTGAAGGAAGGAATAGAGGCGAGGATGAGTGGTTCACCTTTCGTGGGACATGCAGAGAGCCACAGAAGATGGCGGTGGACTATAGAAAATTGAGAGCTTCATCCCTGGTTGACTTGTGGTCAAAAGCCTCAAATAGTGTAGAATGGGTGGACGAAACCATGTATAAGGAGAGGGAGAGAGAGAGTGATTGGTTAGAATGATATAGAGTCTTCGGAGTTATATGAGAGAGGGAGAAAGAGATCAGGGGTTGTCGTAGGTTCATCCCTTCTTGCTTTCGATCTTGGGGGTATTTATATCCCCTTGGTGTTGTAGATAGAGTGATGTTTGATGAGATCGTGTTAGGTCTAGTGACAGCTATTGATGGGCTGGTAGGTGGTAGCTCGGCTCCTAGGCTGTAGGTCGAGCTGACGAGTCACGTGTACTCGACATCGATCATGTCATGGTGCAGGAGCTAAGTATGGAGGATAAGAGCTTCAGAGGCTATGGTGTCTCGAGTGGTGCGGAGGATAGAAATTTCAAAAGTTCTATAGCAGAGGCTTGTTTGCTGTCCTAGAGGCTTGTGGGCTTCGTAAGTCTCAGAGGTGAGCCCTTGGGGAAATGTCAGAGCGTAGTGTAGAGGTGGTGGTATATTTCTCAAGGGTGATGTGTTTTGGAGGCATTTGGCGGAAGTACAACACTAGTCCTCTCTTTGCCGAAAGAGTTCCGTAAAGTGGTGCGAGCTGAGACCTTGCTGATTCGTTGGTTTTAGAGTGGGGATATGCTAGATCAGGGGTGTCTCAATTTTATGATCTTAGCGGAGGTCTTGTCTTTTTTGTAGGGATCTGTCAGATAGCGCTTCCAAAGGTATTGGTTGCAAGGATGATGGCAGTTCGCCCTTGTTGGTTTGGGCTGAGGGCTCGGCCCTAAAAAAACATTGGGGGAGTGAATGAATAACTCGACTCCAAGAAAGCGTCGAATGAGTGAATGAATGGTTTGATCTTGAGGAGATCATCAGGGGAACGAATGGATAACTCAAATCCGAGAAAATGTCAGAGGAGTAAATAAATGATTCAACATTAGTACAATCATCAAGGGAGTGGGTGAGAGACTCGACCACGAAGAGGAGTAAGAAAATGACTCAGCTCTAGGAATTTATCGGGGGGTATCGTTTCATGCCCTAAAGGGTCAGTCGTAAGTGGGCGAGGCTTCTCTCTTTTGTAGAAACAAGTGCTGATGAGTGGTGGCGTCTTCGTACTCTCGGACCATCTGTCCTAAGTAGTGGGAGATTGACGCATTATATGTTATTTGTTTAATTCTGCATCTCGTTTCAAAAAAATAGATATATTTTGGTGAGCTTATGATGTTGATCCATGATCTTTTTCAAGGTTGTCTCCCTTAAAATTTGGTGAACGTTGTCTCCATGCAGCCCTGAGAGTTATCATAATATTTCAGATTAAACAATCGTATGTCGAGTGGTGGTGAACTCGACGTGCGAGGAGAAATAGACAGAATGTGGGCAGAGCTTTTCTTTCTCCCTCAAAAAATCTAATATAAATCAAGCGGAGGGCTCAACGCTCTTGTAGAATTAGATATAAATATAGGCGAGACTTATCTCGATGCCCTTGAAGAAACAATCATAATATGTGCGGAGCTTATCTCAACTCCCTTAGAGAAACAATCATAATATGGGCGAAGCTTATCTCGATGCCCTTGGGGAAACAATCATAATATGGGCGTATCATATCTCAACCCCCTTGGAGAAACAATCATAACATGGGCAAAGCTTATCTCGACGCCTTTGGAGAAACAATGATAATATGGACGGAGCTTATCTTGATGCCCTTGGAGAAACAATCATAATATAGGCAGAGCTTATATCGACTCCCTTGGAGAAACAATCATAATATGGGTGGAGCTTATCTCGAAACCCTTAGAGAAACAATCATAATTTGGGTAGAGCTTTTCTCGACGCCCTTGGAAAAACAAGTTGCATAGTCAATTATCTTCTTGCCCTTTGTAGAATCGATTGTAAATATGGGCAGAGGTATCTTCAGCGGTGGCATCTCAAACCTTTGGAGAGTCAGTTGTATTTTTTGGGTTGAGGGCATCTCTTTGCTCTTGTAGAATCACTCCCTTGGAGAAATAGTCGATAACCTAGGTATATGAGCAGAGGCATCTCCGTGAACTCGAGAGTTTAACCCATAACGTGGAGGACATCTCATACCGTTAGAGAGTCAGTCGTATTTTCTGGGTTGAGACATCTCTTCGCTATTGTAGAATCATGTCCTTGGAGAAATACTTGATAACCTGGGCAAATGAGCGGAGGCATCTCAATGTCCTTATAGAAGCACAGTGCCAATAACACTTATTGACGGAGGCATTACATATTCTTGTAGAAATAATCGTTCATCGAGTTGATCACTTCAAGACATTGTAGAACCTGTTGTAGAATCTGTCGTAATTTAGAGATATTGTAAAAATATGTAAATTTTAGAGATGTAGAAACAACCAGGAGTTTGGAGTGTCATTGGAGCGAGAATAGGTATTATCGAGACAGATGAGATTTGCAAGAATTGGATGAGTACACATATTCATCCTTTTTATTACTCATTTATCAGTAGTAGTTGTAACGCTCTCAACCCGAATGTCATATTGGGGCCTCAAGCCCAATCAGTTACCATAAAAATTCCAACCTGGTTTAGCCCAAATCACATCAATTTCATAAAATCCATCAAGTTCAAATATTTCAACATAAGTAAGTACTTAAAAACATTATATGGGAGCTCCATTTGAAAGTACAAATATAAAATATTTGACTCACAGTTTAAATCCAAAAATACGAGTTACAATACACGATATAGGGTCTTACAAATACATAGCCCAAATAAATCTAAGTATTGTACTCCTGACAAGCTGATGCTGAAGTCCTACTTCGATGGTTCTCCAACGATGCATGTCAGCATACCAACCTACGAACGGAAACAACAATTCTGAACGCTGAGCTAACAAAGCTCAGCGGATACACTTCCATTCAACCATGCTTCATGCAAATCATAAATATGAGCATGTAGCTAAATATGATAACATGGCAATACAATGACATATGGCAAATCATAAATATGAGTATGTAGCTAAAGATGATAACATGGTAATACAATGACATATGACGCTACCTCTAGCCACCTAAACACACAACAAACAAAAAAAGATGCATTAATCTCATAAAGCACATAAGAATCATACCAAACAAACCTGGATTGAGGCCTGGTGTTACACAGTCTCAGGAACATACACTCTGAGTGAGGCCTGATGTCACACAACCTCAAGAACGTAGACTCATACTCAGAATCTCTTATTGAGTATCATCGGATAAGGCCCAATGTTACACATCCTCGAGAATGTACATTTGGAATCTCATCTCATGGTGTTGCAACATGCTCTCTAGGTATCCGAATCTCATCAACCAAGGTGACTCTACCACATAGGCACCCTTACTTGGCACGTAACATCACACGATCCACCAAGGATTCCTATGATTGCTATTACAAATAATTCACCCAACATTTAAGAAGTTATTACACATTACGCTCATATATGAGGGTTAAATCTTGGTTTCTCAGTTTTACCATTTATTTTACCATATTAGAAGCCCATTGGGAAATAGTCCTCGAATTATCAGCCCCACAAACTTAAATTGTATTTTCCAGGCAGATTGCTTAGTGGGTACCGGTACTGACCTTTGAATACTGGTACGATACCTCTTAGGTACTAGTACTCAAAGCGTACCGATATGAAGTTTGCTCACTGGAATTTTATCCAGCCTTCACGTACTGGTACGGGTTAACCCGTACAAATAACTCTTCACTTGGCGTATCAGTATCAGTTGAACACCGTACCGTTCCCTCCCTTCAAATTTCATATTAATGAAACAATGTTCTTAAACCCAAACACTAGGGTACCAGTACTGCCTCCTCGAGTACTAATACTGAAGCCCAGAATGGCTTCCAAGGCTTAAGAAATCGCTTCCCAAGTTCCCAAAATGCAACATTTAGCCTATTAACTTGATCCTACATCTTATGCAAGTTATTAGGGTGGTTTGCTACCATTTTTACAAGTTATTAACATGAATCTTGGATTATGACATTAAAGGGTCTCCAAACACCCAAGAAACCAAAACATCAACTCAAGCAACAAAGCAATCAAATTTATGATGCCCATTAAGGCATAGGAGTTAGTAGTGTACTAACCTTAATTTCTCAACTGGAAATGAAGCTCTAAGCCAAGCTCCTCAAACCTGCTTCTTCTTAAGCTCCTTGGAAGAATTTCCAACTTCTTTCACTACATAAAGAATATGTAAAATGAATCACAACTTTGTAGAAGGTGAAAGCCAACAAGAACTTACTCTTAAGTTGGAAAAATGAGATTGACTCTCCTCTAACCATCTTCTTCAACCCCCTACTAAACCCATTCTTTTCTTCTACCACCAAACTTGATGAAACTTACCTCAAAATATAGGTCCTTGCAAGGAGATTAAACTTACCTTAATGAGAATTCTAAGAATCACTCTTGAAAACACCAAGATTTAAGTTTTCTTAGGTGTGGAAGTTCGGAGATGGGAGAATGGTTGAAAGAATAAGACAAGGGGACAATGGTGATATTACATTCTTTACTTTTTTTGCAGAAATTAAACACACATTTCCCCTCTTCAAAATGGGGTAAGTTCCCACATCATCCTAACCCATCTACCAACCCAAGACCCAAACCCAACAACTAAGGGAAGAGCCCGCTAAGGCTCACATAGGCATCAAAAGCCCAAACTCTCAGCCAAAATAAACAAAGCCCACTGACCCAAAGATTTTGAAATCTGGGTCGTTATAGTAGTAGCTATTCTGGCATTCAAAGTAGTTCAAATACTTGTTCAGGACGTACCAAGTCTCCAGGGTGCTTTATGTATTAATAGGCTAGCCTTTGTACCTTATAGTTTTGTAGTGGAGATAGTTTGTTGGAGAGTTATTTGTCAAGAATTCATTATAGCATAAATTCCAATTTTATTCCTTAGGGAGGGGTCCTCCGCGTTCTTTAGTCCTGTACATAAAGGCAACTAGAAAGTGGAGGCTACCCTATAATTTGTGTGTTTTACACTTAACAATAAGGGGGAACATCTATCCTGGAGATATCTAAATACAAAGATAACCTTACAATGGACACTACCTATCTACGGAGGGAAGAATACAAGGGCAAAAAAGAAGGGGCGCAGTTGGGGTTGCTCCTCATTCGCGTTGTTTTCTCGATTATCTGTTGATCTTCTTTTCATAGGTTATCCCTTATTGTACTTCTACTCTAGCTCTTCAATTTTCTTCGGGGCATCATCTCAAGGTAGATTACTTTCATGGACTGGCCTGAGGAAGTGATGTCAGACTTCCTCATTGGATATCTTCGTTGCTTCATCTCTTTCTTGTTTTCAGGGGAGGCTCGGCAGCGAAAGAGGGTCTTGAGCCTTCTTTAAGGCTATATCTATCGTATGCTCTTGAAAAGCATAAACAAGATGATCTTGTTAGCTCGATAAGGCTATCGAGATGAGGTGGGTTCCTCCAGTAGGTTGCATATTCTCTAAACGAGCACCTTGTGCATCACTAGAAGGCTTATCTCCTCTAGCTAATCTGGTGAGATATTGCTAACTCGTTGCTACGACGATGTTTCCTTCGAATGTGTGTGGTGAGAAATTCATGTCATATATCTTTCATTATTTTCTTCCCTGTCACTATCGATACTGCCACAAGTATATGTTAGTGACGACGAGAATTTCGTCGAAGGAAGAGATGGGTTGTCAAGAATATGAGGACCATTGTGATTAATTCTCTTGGCTGGGAAGTACTCCACGCACCAATTGTTGATGTCAATTTTGGGTGATACCAAACAAAGAGGTGGAGATGGTTGTTGAAGGAAGGAGTAGGGGCAAGGATTGGTGGTTTACCTGTCGCGGAATAGGCGGAGAGCCACAGAAGATGATGGTAGACTATAAAACTGGGTGGTTCACCCCTGGTTGACTTGGGGCCAAGAGCCACAAATAGTGTAGAATATGCGGTCAGAACCATGTATGAGGGAGAGGGGGAGTGATCGATGTAGAATGATGTAGAGTCGTCAGAGTTATGTGA
This sequence comes from Hibiscus mutabilis, assembly GCA_019671005.1. Lineage (NCBI taxonomy): Eukaryota > Viridiplantae > Streptophyta > Magnoliopsida > Malvales > Malvaceae > Hibiscus > Hibiscus mutabilis. The sequence continues at coordinate 33,954,843 of CM033733.1, read as the reverse complement.
AAGAGAGAAAGAAATGAGAAGAAAGATTAAAGGTTATCGTAGGTTTATCGTCTTTTGCTTTCAATTTTTAGGGTATTTACATCCCCTTGGTGTTGTATGGAGTGATGTTTAATAAGATCGTGTCAGGTCTAGTGATGGATATTGATGGGCTGGTAGGTGGTAGCTCGACTGTTGGGCTGTAGATCGACCTGGTGAGTCAGGTGGACTTGACAGAAGTCATGTCAAGGTGTAGGAGCTGACTAAGGAGGATAGGAGCTTCGAGTGCCGTAGTGTCTCGAGTGGCATAAAGGATATGAATTTTGGAGGTTCTACAGCGAGGGCTTGTTTACGGGACCCGAAAGCTTATGGGCTTCGTAATTCTCGGAGGTGGGACCTTGGGGAAATACTGAAGCGTAGTGAGAAGGTGGTGGTATCTTTCTCAAGGATGGTTTATTTTGGAGGCATTTGATGGAGGTACAACATATGTATATTTTAAACATGTATTAGTTCATTATTAAAATTGTAAACCATTCATAAATCCTCTAATTTATCAAAGTTAAAAATCATGAAATCATTAATAACAATGCAACTTGTCCATTATCTTTACTAAAACTTCATAAAATCTATAGTCCAATGTAAAGTTGTTCTATTCATGTACTCTATGGAGACTTCACAAATTAGTCCAAAAGTACATGTATACAACATAATGCCACAGTCTATAATAATAATAATAATAATAATAATAATAATAATAATAATAATAATAATAATAATAATAATAATAATAATAATAAAGCTTAAGTGTTATTTGTGTCCATATAGATGGTCTCAATTTATCTATTTTATCCCAAAGTCTTTTTACATCAATTTGGTCCCTGAACTAGTTGAATTGCATCAACATTTGGCTCTTGATCGACTGAAGCTAACGTTAACTGTTACGGTGCTAACGTGATGATCTATGGTGCTGGCATGGCAGTCAACAGTGCTAACGTGACGATCAATTATGCGGACGTAACAATCCACAAGTGAAAATAATGTGGTAGATGGGAAAAATTGATTTTTATCGAGTTTGAGGGCAAATTGATTTTCTGAATGAGTATGAGGGAAAATTGATTTTAGTAAAATAATACAAATTTATGAAAATATTACAAATTATAAAATTAATAAAAGATTTAAAAAATAATATTAAAATATTACAAAAATAAAAAAATGTTAAAAATATCCAAGAATAAGTAAAAATTATAAAATTAAAAATATCAGAAGTTATAAAATAAAAAATTATTCAAAAGTTAAAATTTAAAAATATTTATAATGTATTAAAATTATTGAAAATGTTCGTAAAATTTTTTGGACGATTTTGGTTTTCTTTCTCTTAAAATAATGTGAATGGGGAAATAATCATAAAATATGGTTAATTGAACATTATCTACACATACATACATGTGATTCTCTCAACCATCCTACGGGAAAAGTAGTGTAACAACAGTTGACATTTAGAATTAAGCTATTTATTTGGGTCATTGGTAAACCTATGTTTTTTTTTATATAACAAGTGTTCTAAGTTAATAAATCATATTTTAAATAAATTTTAAGGTATTTGAAACAACTCACATATTTCTAAAGTGACAAGCATCCGAACAAAATTGACTTGCTTTAAAGCCAAAATTATTTATAAGTCAATCTATCTTTAAGTGTTTTGATACTTAAAAGAGATCATTTTGGTTGGTGAGTATCAGTATGACCCTTTGCGTACCTGTACGTATTTTCGATTTTTTTTTCCAAAATGATTAAGGAGTATCGGTACGACCCTTTGATTTTTTTCTTTACGAATGCAATGTCAGTATCGGTATGGTGCACTCGTACCAATACGCCATGGAGTCTTTGAAAATTTCTAGCACAGTGAGTACCAATACAGTGAACCCTGTACCGATATGGCATGATGCATTTGCATCATATTTTATACTATAAGTACCTATACGGCCTTAAGCGTAACGATACGCAAAGCTCCACCAAAATTCCAGTGCACAATTTTAGTATTGGTACAGCCATTCGAGTACTGGTACTCCTTACTCCGTATCAATACACGTCCTTGCGTACCGGTACGCCCTATATTACTAATAGTTATTTCTTCTTGAGGTAGGAATCGATACAGACCTTCGCGTACCGATACCCATAGTTTCCAGACAATATTTGTTAAACCTATATTTTATTTTGATTCAACAAGGACTATTTTGTAAAAAGCAATAAAATTTTAAATACTCAATTAACTCACAAAATTTACAGGCATTCGAACTTAAAATAATTTCTAAGTCACAACTTTAAACTCCAAATATTTTCTAAGTGTTTTGATACTCAAAATAGCCAATTTGGTATAGGAGTACCGATACGCCTTAGGCTATATCGGTATGGATTTTTCGTTACTAGAAATTTGTTTTACACTTAATGGCTATAGGGTACCGATACGGCTGGTCGCATATCGGTATGACCTTTTAAACCTGGAAACCAAATTTGCTTATGAGTATCGGTACATCTTATAACGTACCGGTACTGGGTTTAAAGATTCTCCAAACCTTTGTATTTAATTTTTGACGATTGTCTCGTCAATTTATTAGAACCATAAATTTTGAAAAAATGGTTACTCATACCGATACCCTCTTAGGCGTATCTATATGACTTTTGAGCAAAACTTCCAAGGATTCCAATGAGCAAAATCGGTATTGATACTGTATGGATCATACCGATACCCTTTGTAAAATTCACACTCCGTATCGATACGGCTTCATGCTTATCGGTACCCTTTTGTTGCAACAACTATTTCTCATTATGGCAGGTACGGATACGAGTGTTGAGTACCGATACGAGTGTTTGAGTACCGATACCCAATTTTGGCATATAGCATTTATTGCGAGAAAAATGCAGCCCAACGGCTATAATCAGTATCATAACTACCCAAATGGCTAGAAATCAATGAGGGGGTATAAAATCAAGTCTCCAAAGCTTATTCAACAACAATTCAACAAGTCTAAAGCATTCAAGCACACATCAAAAAATCTTTGAGCCTTTATTGTCAAATCTTGTAAACCCACTTGAGTGATCTTAATTGTATTATTTTAATTCAAGTGTTAGGATTTTAGTGAGCCTACAATTGTGCAAACATTCTACCTTGTAAGGGTTTTCTTGCTACATTTGTATTTCTCTTTCTGAGAGTTCTTAAGGTTTTTGGGTATAAACCTTAAGGGAGTTGTATGCTTATCTCCTTGAGCCTCAAAAGGAAAACAAATCTAATGGATTTGAGAAATCCTTAGTGTGGATAGCTAAAGTAGTGGATGTAAATTTTGTTGAGAAGGTTGAACCACTATAAATGGTGTGTCCTAATTTTTATTGCCTTTTCATTTGCTTTCACCCAATTTTTTATTGCCAATACACCCTTTCTTGGCCATTCGTATTGATTGTTCATTCCAACAATTGGTATCAGAGCTACACTCATTGAAAGGCTTCACATCCTCTTGAGTAGATCCTAACGGTGTTTAATCAATCAACATTTCAAGCCATGGCCTCTACTTTGGCAACCACTTCGCAGAGTTTCAATCCATCACCAAACTGCCTTATGTCAATGGGGATAACTATCCTTACTGGAAGAATAGAATGAGACTCTTTGTCAAATCCAATGAATACCTCCTTTGGGGTATAGTAGAAGATGGATCATCCATTCCGATAAAGGTGTCCCCAAGACAAGGCAAGAATACACCAATGAAGATCGGATGAAGTTGCAAATCAACAACAAAGCCATGCACATTCTCTTTTGTGCCCTTGGAATGGACGAGTACGCCAAGATGTCTTCTTGCATAAGTGCAAAGGAGATATAGGACAAGCTATAAGTTACATATGAAGGCACAAATGAAGTAAAGGAGACCAAGATCAGACTACTCAATCTAAGCTATGAAAACTTCAAAATGGAACCGGATGAAGACATCACCAAGATGTTTATTCGTTTCTCCCTCATTGGCAACGGGCTTAAAGGCTTTAAAGAAGTCATTCTGGAAGACAAGCATTTTTGAAAGCTTATCTACTCTTTTCCCGAGTCATTGGACTCAAAGAAGACCTCCATCATTGAAGCGAAAGATCTCAAGACCTTAAAGCTTGATGCTCTTATGAGGTATCTTCTCACTCATGAAATTATAAAGAAAGGTAAAGAAGAGGAGAATAAGAAGAAGAAGAAGGAAGAGAAGAAGATAGAGAAGAAAGAAGTACAAAAGTAAAAGACAAGAATTACTCTAAAAGGATCATAAGAGGAGAACGATTCAAGTGAAGAAGAAGATGAAGAAATGGCTATGTTAGCCAAGAGATTCACAAGGTTCATAAAATCCAACCGTGGAAGGAAGTTTCAAAGAATGAAGGGTTTCAAGAACATGACTAAGGAGGAAGATAAGGATCAAATCGTTTGCTATGAGTGAAAAAAGCCAGGACACATGAAGTTTGATTGCCCCAACTAAATAAGAAGAGCTTTAGGAAGAAGAATCTCAAGGCACATGTAGCTACTTGGAGTGATGAGGACTCATCCGATGAGGAAGAGCAAGAAGTAACTAACCTTTGTCTCATGGCCTTGGAGGAGGATCCTAAGGTAACCTCAAACTCATCTAATTTTGATTTTCCTATTGATGAGTTTCAAGAAGCTTATGATGAGTTGCAAGAGGTTTATGATGAGTTGGTTGTTAAGTATAAAGAATCAATTTTGAAAAACAAGAAAATGATTTCCGATTTGAAAAACCAAAATGATAATTTATCCAAAACTAACTTGGAGCTTGAAAGGAAGGTTGAGGATATGCAAGCAAAACAAAAGGATTTTGAAAAGAAAAATCAAGACTTACATAACCTACTTTTAAGAGTTCATGATGATCACCAAAAGGCAGTGGGTGATCTTAAAGCTTATTTGAACAAGGTTGGGACACCTCGTTTTGAAAAAGAAAATCATTCAAAATCCAACCATGTGAAAAAGAACTTTAATGACCACAAACATAGAGGCTTCCAAAGGCCTTCATATGGTAAGAAAGTTAGAAGTGTTTGGGTTCCTAAGGAACTAGTTGCTTTTAACAACTTTGATGTTATTGCTTCTTGGATTCCTAAGGGAACCAAGATTTGGGGATCTAATACTCATGGACCCAAAAGGATTTAGGTACCAAAAATCAAGACTTGATTCTATGTTTGCAGGGGGAGCATTGCTACAAGGCCAAGACTTCAAGTGCAAACTAATGGTACCTTGATAGTGGATGCTCAAGACACATGACCAAAGACAATAGTCAATTCTTAGAGCTAAAACCAAAAAGTGAAGGAGTAGTGACTTTCGGTGACAACTCCAAAGGCATCATTGAAGGAATTGGTTCTATTGGTAATCACTCTTCTATGCTCATTGATAAAGTTTTGTATGTCAACGGTCTTAAGCTCAATCTTTTAAGCATAAGCCAATTATGTGATAAAGGTTTCAAGGTCTTTTTTGATTTAAATGGTTGCAAAATTTTTGACATTGATTCCAACAAAATTGTGCTTATTGGTCATCGCATAGGAAACATTTACATGGTACATTTAGATGACATTCATATTTCAAATGCATGTTTTGTTGCAAAAGATGAACATGATTCATGGTTATGGCATAAAAACTAAGACATGCAAGCATGAGTGTTTTTGAAAAATTGATTTCAAATAATCCAGTAAGAGGTTTGCCAAAAAATCAAGTTTTCTCTTGAAAAAATTTGTGATGCATGTAACCCCCTCGACCTGGCCTAGACGCCAGACTGAACTGAGCGAGCTACATTGGGTTTGTCGAAACAAACCCAAAATGATGAACTCAAATTAGGTTCATTTATTATTTTAATCTTTTCTAGATGCAATATTATAACCTAAGGTGTGCAGACTGGCAGCGGATAAAATCTCAACTGAAATGGGCGTCGAATTGACATCCAATTGCGTGTAATTAAAATTTAGGGACCAAGTTGTAAATCTAGAAAACTATGAGGGCTTGATTAGTTTTGAAGTTACCAATCCCTAATTAATCAGGTTACATGCGTACTTGTCAAATTTTAGCTTAATCAAATCAACCAAACTCATACAATCACCATACATATGAAACAGGGAACCAAATGAAAGAATCTAAAACCATATCAATACTTTAATTGAAAATAATGATCGGTACTCAGGCTAGGGTATCTATACCTAGCCTAATTTTGCAAAGGCGTACCGGTACCCTTTCCCGAGTATCGATACCCAGGCAAAAATGCCAAAATCCTAAATTCTAGTAGCAAAAAGTCGTATCGATACTCTTCCCCAAGTATCGACACCCCAGCCAAATTTCCACTTACCCGTACTTATACACCTCTTCGAGTATCGATACCCAAGCCAATTTTGCTCTTACCCCTATCGACACTAAGGCCCGAGTATCGATACCCCTAGGCATGTAATGCCCAACTTAGCTAGTATTTTACCCATTTGGTACCTCTAACATGCCTTAATCATACATCCATTTATGAACCACCAAACCAGGGATTTAAACAAGACAAAAGCCCATGGAAACAGGAACAACTAGGGATAATTTACACCATATCACAACACTAGAGGCATACTTCCTAAATTTATCCAACTCAACACTCAAAAGGAGATTCAAGGCACATTTCAACATTGGCACCACATCAGTAGTCTATTAGCATCATTTTAAACATGCTTGACCCATAAAAGCATAAGCATAGGCACTACCATCCTATATGCATAACTATGAAAGCCTTCAAGCATCAAACACATATATGCAAGTCATCCACAATCATGCTTTAAACCATCAACATACTAGTCCATCAAACCAAGGCATATAATCCTCTACAACACAATAAAATCCAGATTACAAATTCCCCCCAAAACATGGTAGCACATTACCTTATTAACCGAATTAAAACTAGGTTTTCCATACTCAAGCGATTATCCTGTTCTTGGACCTTCCTTGCCGAGAGAATGCTGCTCCACAACTCTATTGCTCTACATCAATAGGAAAAAGATAGCATAAGTACACAATGCTTAGTGAGGTTGCTATTAAGTAAAACATTGATGCAATTCAAAACTCCTTTGAAAACCACATAGCATTTGATATGAAAGCACGCTTAGTTAAACCAAATCATTTTTTCGTTTTTTTCCAAAACGTATCATGTATAACAACTATATGCATAAAAAATCTTTTCATAAGTCTCATATATCTCATATATTGGCAATTATGGTGACCTTGGATAGACTTACCTCCATCCTTACATTCAAAATAAAATGTTACCTTAAACCTCATCGGATACACAGATTTCCATGGTGAACTTACCTCCACCTAATCTCACTTTAGCCCGGGATAGGCTTACCCCTACCCGTCATGATAGACTTACCTTTACCATACAACAACAGGCTTACCCCTATTATAAGAAATCGAAGAATACCATCAACCCGTGTAGCCATAACGCTAAACCTCAAGAGCCGCAAAGCGATCGACTTTATATTATAGTCCACTTTAAACCCTATGGCATGCCAACTATATTCGATACTTTCTCATTTATGTCACATAGCCAATATATCATTTTCAAATATATTTACTTACTATTTTCAATGCATTTCTCAAAACCGTTTCATATGGAAACCACATTTCCAAGTGTAATAACATATTCCCTTTAGGAACAAATCTCAATGCTCATAGGCATCCATATGCTTTGATAAACCTTGCATATTAATCCCAAAATAATGCATTTATAGTAAGTAAATCAAACCATGCAAAACATGAAATCCACAAGCTCACATCTCATCAATTCTCAAGCGCAATAAGGGAAACTTATGCATGAGCTTAGTTAAGCTTTTTACGCTCTAACTAAATCCCCATGATCCACTGATCAAACCTTTAAAGAGCTTTTTCACGTTTATGCACTCACAGATACACTTCGTTTTGCTTGCCAACATGAATCGAGCCACCAAAAAGCAATATACGCATCTACGCAACCTTGCCTTGATCGTCCCCTATTTTAACAACATAAAACCAAAGGAAAAATGTATCGTTATGCATTCTACTCACTTCCAAACAACAATCCCATATATTATTAACGATAACCTTCCGAAAATAGCCGAAACTACCCAAAACTACATCAATCTTCCTTCACCCAACACCTATCATCAAACCTACGATTCTAACATTCAATTCTCATCAAAAACCAACGTTAAAACTGCCTAAACACCCTTATACCTCCAGCAACTCAAGAACACTAATAACAACCCCCAAAACCACTAACAACTCACCTAAAAATTAACCAATCAAATAGTTTCGGGATTTATTTCAACAATCTCATTTCACATTATGTTTACCTTATCAAAACATGAAATTACCCAATCAATATCTCCAGGTTTCATCAACTTAAACAAATCCTTAAGCAAATCATCAAAATCTCCATTAATTAATCAATTCTTGAAATCCATTGCAAAACTAAGTTAAAATCAATCCAATATCAGCCAACTAATAGGGAATATCAATAAAGAACTTTAGTTTTAAGAGAGGAAAAGAAATTCACCTTTGAAGAAGTTCCCACCAAAATTGACATAAGTATTTCCTTGAAATCGAACTTATGAAATGGAAGAAATCTTTGAGAAATTCTTGTACGGTTTTGTTAGGAATCAAAAGTAGAATCAAATGATAATCTCTCCATTGAAAATCAACAAAGAATTTTGGAGAATCATGTGTAGAAATTGAAATGGAAAATGAGGGAAAAATAAGGAGAGTAGATAAGGGGAAATTAGAAAGAATAGGAAAATGATTTAGAAACCAATTAACCGTCAATTCCTTACTAATTAAGGTGGTGCTTTTTGATTAAAAACATTAAGAAATAATAGTTCTCTAAAGATTCAAAGTATTAGCCCTTTTACAAAATAGTCACTAAACCAATTTTGCAAAGTTTACTTTTCAGTCACCAAATCAAAAATCCATCTAATTAGACTTAAATTGGCCTTTAATTAAACCCAAAAGTGTTTAATATAATGATTAACACCTTTAAAGATTCAACCCTTTGCCAATTAGTAAAAATTCCCATTTTTTACGTTTTGATTTCATCCAAAATGTATTTAATTCCTTAATCCGATTTAACCGGTCCAAACCGAACCCAGTTAAACCATTAAACCTTATAACCCTATTTTTAGGGTGTAACAACTCTCCCCACTTAAGAAATTTTGTCCTCGAAATTTACCTGAAGGAAAGAGATGAGGAAATTATTCCTTCATATCCGCTTTCGTCTCCCACGTAACTTCTTCAACTCCTAGATGTCGCCACAACACCTTAACCAATTCAATAGTCTTACCACAGAGAACCTTAGTACTAGAATCCAATATCTTTACTAGTTCTTCATCATAAGCCAACTTTGGTCGCAACTGAATCTCCTCAACAGGCACAACATGCCACAGATCCTATCTATACCTCTGAATCATCGACACATGGAAAACATCATGTGTCTTTTAAAGCTCGATCGGTAACCTTATTCTATATGCAACCGGACCAACACGCTCAATCACCTCATAAGGTCCAATAAACATAGGGCTTAACTTACACTTGTGCCCGAATCTCATCACCTTCTTCCAAGGCGAAACCTTCAAAAATACTTTATCACCCACTTCATGTTCAATCATTCTTCGCTTCAAATCCGCATAAGACTTTTGCAGACTCGAAGCCGCCTTAAGCCTTTCACAAATAAGTTTTGCTTTCTCATTCATACCCTTAAGCAAATCGGGCTCCGCAACATGCTTTTCACCTGTTTCTGCCCAACAAAGAGGTGTACGACACCTACGACCATAAAGAGCCTCATAGGGAGCCATCTGGATGCTCGACTGATAACTATTATTGCAAGCAAACTCCAGCAACGATAATTGCTTCTCCCATGTCCCTTGAAACTCAAATATACAAAATCTCAACATATCTTCCAAAATCTGAATAACACGTTCAGACTACCCATCCGTCCAAGGATGATAAAATGTATTGAAATTAAGCATTGTACCCAAAGCCATATAAAGGTTTCCCTAAAACCTTTATGTAAAATATGAATCCCCATCCGATATAATCGATTTAGAAATCCCATGCAACCTTATAATTTTATCAATACATATATCTGCCAACCTATCCAATGTATATGTCATATGCACAGCAAGAAAATGTACAGACTTCGCAAAACAATCAACAACCACCCATATCAGTGTCAAAGGCAGACCTATCACAAAATCTATGGTGATCCTTTCTCACTTCCATTCTGGAATTTGAACAGGTTGCAACAACCCAAAAGGAAATTGATGTTCAGCCTTAACTCACTGACACACCATGCAATGGGAAACAAATTCGGCCACATCCTTCTTCAAGCCAACCCAATAGTAAAATTCCTTCAAATCCTGATACATCTTTGTACTACCAGGATGCATAGCAAAAGGACTATAATAAGCCTCATCCAAAATATTGTGCCTCAACTCTGAATATTTCGGCACGACTGTTCAACCTTTAAAGCACAAAACACCACCGTCATCAAAATGTAAATATGTTGGATAACAATCCGAAATATCTTTAATATACGGAAACAAATAATTATCATACGGTTGCCTCACTTTAATCATTTGAGACAACATAGGCTTAACTTGCAATTCAGCCAATAAACTACCTTCTCGCATCACACTCAACCTTGGAAACATCACCCTTAGCTCGATAACAACTTTACGACTCAATACGACTACCACTACATTGGCTTTTCCAGGATAATACTCGATTGATAATGCCTCTAAATCTTCAAAGAAAACACAATCGCCGCAAGCTCTAGATCGTGAGTCGGGTAGTTGCGCTCATGAATGTTCGATTGCCTTGATATATAAGCCACAACTTTCCCATATTGCATCAACACACAACCTAATCCAACGTAAGACGCATCACTGTAGACTACAAACTCCTTACTAGACTCGGGCTGAATTAGGACATGAGCATGAGTTAAAACCTCCTTCAACTTCTTAAAACTACACTGCTCTATCCACACATAAGGAATATTCTTTCGCAACAACTTTGTCAATGAAGCCGCAATACTAGAAAATCCATCCACAAAGTGATGATAATATTTGGCCAATCCAAGAAAACTACAAACCTCAGATACCGACTTAGGTTGTTTTCAATTAAGAATAGCCTCAATCTTCTATGGATCAGCATGGATACCCTCCGCTAAAACCATATGACCAAGAAACATCACCTCTCTAAGCCAAAAGTCACACTTACTCAACTTAGCATACAATTGGTGATCATTCAAAGCTTGCAACACAATCCACAAATGTTGATCATGTTCCTCCTCGCTACGAAACTACACAAGGATATCATCGATAAACATGACCACAAATTGATCGAGATACTCATAGAACACTCTATTTATCATATTCATGAAAGTAGCTGGGGCATTTGTCAAACCAAACGGCATCACCAAAAATTTGTAATGCCATATCTCGTACGAAAAGCAGTTTTCAGGACATTATCTTCCTTAACCTTTAATTGATAATACCCTGATATCAAATCAATATTTGAAAACACAACCACCCCACAGAATTGATCAAACAGATCATCTATTTGAGACAACGGATACTTGGTTTTAACTGTTAACTTATTCAATTGATGGTAATCAATGCACATACGCATTGTTTCATCCTTCTTTTCCACAAATAGAACCGGTGCACCCCAAGGTGAAACACTAGGCCGAATGAACCGTCGATCTAACAACTCCTGCAGTTGAGCCTTTAATTCTTTTAGCGCTTTTAGTGCCATATGATGGAGATTAATGGAAATCGGAGTCGTACCTGAGTACGTCTCAATGCCAAACTCCACCTCCCTTTCTGGCAATAAACCCGATGACTCTTTAGGAAATACCTCTAAAAAATCACACACGGTCTGAATGTCCTGTATTTAAACTCTTTTGACGTCCGGGTTCATCACAATTTCTAGACATGCTTGACAACCCTTTTGCATCATCTTTTCAGCTTACGTAGCTGAAACGACGTTAGACAAGAACTTACCATTCTCGCCAACCAACGCAACCTCGTAGTCATTGGCAAGCCTTAAAAAATCCTTTTAGATTTAAAGTCCACCAGCGTCTTATGCTCACTTAGCCAATCCATACCCAAAATAACGTCAAAATCATAAGATGGCAGCTCCATCAAATCTGCGACAAACTCATGGCCTTGAACAACCAAAGGGCATCTCCTATACAACCTTCTAACCGTAACCGTCTCGCCAAAAGAACTAGTAACTAACATACCAACATTCATGATCTCAACAGGTACGCCTAACAAATGTGCATGCTCGCTCAAAATGTATGAATGAGTGGACCCCAAATTAATTAAGGAAAATAATGACAAAGATTATATGGTAAAAGTACCTACAATCATATTGGTGTCATTATAACCCTCGCGATGAGCATAAATTTGAGCTAGCCCACCATTCTCAGGTCATATAGTAATTGTATGAGCCACAGTCCTCTGACTATCCTCACGCCTCTAAAAATTACCCATGCCACGCCTCGGCCTCGACCTCTAGCAGGTACAGTAGCTGCCTATGCCGGTGTATCTCTCATAATACGTAGACAATTGTACTTTAGATGATACGGTCCACACTCCCAACAAGACCCAGACGTTACTCCCCAGCATACAATCGCATGGCATCTTCCATAACCCCCACAATTGGTAGTAGCACGTACATCCTGGCTATGACCACCACCACCACCACCACGCTTATGATCCAGTTTGTATCGCTTATCATGTGACCTCTTGTTTTATCTCCAGACATAGCCAGACTCAGCGACTCTCTTTCCTGTTTCCGCATTCATAGCTTGCACCAAACTACCCAAGGATTGCTCAATATCCTTGGCCTGGTGACGACCACATCAAAATTCGTATAATTCGTGGCCAATAAATACATCTTGATGTCCTTAACAAGTCTGTACCAAATCTTGTCACATCTCTATCGATCATCCAAAACTAACTCAGAAGCATAATGTCTCAGGCAAACAAATTTTACCTCATACTCAGACACTGACATGCCACCTTGTACCAACGACATAAACTCTCACTTTTTGGCATCTTGATACTACAGACCGAGAGACTTCCTCTTGAAAGCTCTCCGAAAGAACTTCCAATTCATATCAATATCTGGAACTCTCGTGACCATGGTTACCACCCAATGATAAGCATCATCGTGCAACAAAGATACAGTACAACCGAGCTTACGTGCATCATTACATTTCATCTGACTCAGAATACAGCCACTGTAGGCGCTGGTGCTTGCATATGCACCCTAGCTATCGCTGCTTGAAAGGCTCACATCATTGCTTAAATCAACAGTGTCATATCACCAAAAATTGGCCCTTGAAGAGCCTAAGGTAGACCCCCAACCCCAACACCAACAGGAGGAATAGGTGGATGAGGAGGTAAAGGATTGCGAGGAACCAATCCTTCTTCATTTTTCTGCCCATCCCCGGCATTATTCGTAGTAGATTGAGTTTCAAGTCACGGATCTATCCTTAAAATAGCCTACGCCATACATTACAACACAATAAAGTTAGGCTAGCATTCCGCGAAGGATCCAAGACAACCTTAAAAATTATTTTAAAACCAAAGTAATAGGCAATGTGCTCTCGTTTATACCCCAACACAACATATATCTTCCGCATCACTCATAAACATGTATAAAAATAACAAAACATAAATTAATCAATCAAGCAATCAACAACAACACCCAACAATCGTAAACATGGCTTTGATACCACCAAATATAACCCCCTCAACCTAGCCTAGACGTCAGATCAAATCGAGTGAGCTATATTAGGTTTGCCGAAACAAAATCGAAACGACTAACTCAAATTAGGTTCATTTTTTTCTTTTAATCTTTTCTATATGCAACATTATATCTTATAGTGTGTATACTAGCAGCGGATAAAATTTCAACTGAAACCGACGTCAAATTGACATCCAATTACGCATAATTGTAATTTAGGGACCAAATTGCAAATCTAGAAAACTAAGTGGGCTTAATTAATTTTGAAGTTACCAATCCCTAATTAATCAGGTTATATGTGTACTTATCAAATTTTAGCTTAATCCGATCAACCAAACTCATACAATCAACAGGCATATGAAACATGGACCGAAATAAAAGAATCTAAAACCATATCACCACTTTAAATGAAAATAACGCCCAAGGGTATCAGTACTCAGTCTAGGGTATCGATACCTAGCCTAGTTTTTCAAGGGCGTACCTATACCCTTTCTCGAGCATCGATACATGGCTAAAATGCCAAAATCCCAAATTCTAGTAGCTAAAAGGCGTATCGATACTCTTCCCTAAGTATCGATACCCCGACCAAATTTCTACATACTCGTACAGATACACCTCTTCGAGTATCAATACCCAGGCCAATTTTGCACTTACATATATCGATACCAAGGCTCGAGTATCGATACCCTAGACCTGTAATACTCAACTTAGTTGGTATTTCACTCATTTGGTACATCTTACATGCCTTAATCATACATCCACAAATAAACCACCAAACTAGGGATTTAAACAAGACAAAAGCCCATGGAAACATAAACAACTAAGGATAATTTACACCATATTACAATACAGAGGCATGCTTCCTAAATTTATCCAACTCAACACTCAAAAAGAGATTCAAGGCACATTTCAACATTGGCATCACATCAATAGTCTATTAGCATCATTTTAAACATGCTTAACCCATAAAAGCATTAGCATAGGCACTCCCATCCTATATGCATAACTATGAAAGCCTTCAAGCATTAAACACATATATGCAAGTCATCCACAATCATGCTTTAAACCATCAACATACTAGTCCATCAAACCACGACATATAAACCTCCACAACATAATAAAATCCAGATTACAAATCCCCCAAAAAACATGGTAACACATTGCCTTAATAACTGAATTAAAACCAGGTTTTCCATAGTCAAGCGATTGTCTTATTCTTGGACCTTCCTTGCTGAGAGAATACTGCCCCTCAACTTTATTGCTCTACATCAATGGAAAAAAGAGAGCGTAAGCACACAATTCTTAGTGAGGTTGCTCTCAAGTAAAACATTGATACAATTCAAATCTCCTTTAAAAACCACATAGCATTTGATATGAAAAGCACGCTTAGTTAAACCAAATCATTTTTCCATTTTTTTCCAAACTGTATCATGCATAACAACCATATGCATCAAAACTCTTTTCATAAGTCTCATATATCTCATATATTGGCAATTATGGTGACCTCGGATAGACTTATCTCTATCTTTACATTCAAAACAGAATGTTACCTTCAACCTCATCGGATACACGGATTTCCCCGGTGGACTTACCTTCACCTAATCTAACTTTAGCCTGGGATAGGCTTACCTCTACTCGTCGTGATAGACTTACCTCTACCACATAACAAAAATACTTACCCTTATTGTAAGATATCGAAGAATACCATCAGCCCGAGTAGCCATACTGCTATACCTCAAGAGTCATAGAGCGGTCGTTTTTATATTATAGTGCACTTTAAACCCTATAGCATGCCAACTATATCTAATACATTCTCGTTGGCGTCACATAGCCAATATATTATTTTTAAATACATTTACTTACTGTTTTCAATGCATTTCTCAAAACCGTTTCATATGCAAACCACATTGCCAATTGCAATAACACATTCTGTTCAGGAACAAATCTCAATGCTCATAGACATCCATATACTTTGATAAAACTTGCATATTAATCCCAAAATGATGCATTTACAGTAAGTAAATCAAACCATGTTTAAAAACCAAAACATGAAATCCACAAGCTCATATCTCATCAACACTCAAGTGCAATAAGGGAAACTTATGCTTGAGCTTAGTTAAGCTTTTTAAGCTATAACTAAACCCCCATGATCCACTGATCAAACCTTTAAAGAGCTTTGACGTGTTTATACACTCATCGATACACTTCGCTTTACTCACCAATGCGAATCGAGCCACCGAAAAGCGATGTACGCAACTAGGCAACCTTGCCTTGGTCGTCCCTGTTTTAACAACATAAAACCAAAGGGAAAATGCATCATTATGCATTATACTAATTTCCAAACAACAATCCCATGCATCCTTAACATTAACCTTCTGAAAATAGTTGAAACTACCCAAAACTACATCAATCTTCCTTTACCCAACACCTATCATCAAACCTACGATTCTAACAATCAATCCTCATCAAAACCCAACCACAAAAATTGCCTAAACACCCTTATTCCCAATCTTTGAGAAATTCTTGTGAGGTTTTGTTAGGAATCAAAAGTAGAATCAAATGATAATCTCTCCATTGAAAACCAACAAAGAATTTCAGAGAATCATGTTTAGAAAATGAAATGGAAAGTGAGGGAAAATAAGAAGAGAAAATAAGGGAAGATTAGAAAGAATAGGCAAATGATTTAGAAAACAATTAACCGTCAATTCCTTACTCAATTAAGGGGGTGCTTTTTGATTAAAAACATTAAGAAACAATAGCTCTCTAAGGATTCTTAGTATTGACCTTTTTAAAAAATAGTCACTAAACCAATTTTGCAAAGTTTACATTTTAGTCACCAAATAAAAAATCCATCTAATTAGACTTAAATTGGCCTTTAATAAAACCCGAAAGTGTTTAATATAATGATTAACACCTTTTAAAAATTCAACCCTTTGCCAATTTGTAACCCATTTTTTACATTTTGATTTCACCCAAAACGTATTTAATTCCTTAATCAAGTTTAATCGATCTGAACCGAACCTGTTCAAACCCCTAAACCTTCTAACCCTATTTTGGTGTGTTACAATGCATGTGAAAAAGGCAAACACAAAATAGTTTTTTTTTAAATCTATTAATGACATTTCTACTAGTAGTGTTTTACAATTGATTCATATAGATCTTTTTGGCCCTATTAGAACTATGATCTTGGGTGGAAAACAATATGTATTTGTATTTACTTGTGTTCTATTTTTAAGCACCAAAGATGAGGCTTTAGAAAAATTCATCACCTTTTCAAAAGCAAACCAAAATGATGTTGGTTACTCCATTTCTCATGTTAGGAGTGACCATGGAACCGTATTTCAAAATCTAGGTTTTGAAGAATTTTGTAACTCTAATGGGATTAGCCATAAATTTTAGCTCCTCGCACACCTCAAAAAAATAGGGTTGTTGAGAGGAAAAATAGAACTTTAGAAGTAATGGCTAGAACCATGCTTTGTGAAAACAATTTGCCTAAGTATTTTTGGGTGGAAGCCACAAATACGGCTTGCTATATTGTTGACCGAGTAATGATTAGGCCAATTTTGAAAAAACACCTTATGAGCTTTTCAAAAATAAAATCCTAACATTAGCTATTTTCATCCTTTTGGATGCAAATGTTTTGTTTTAAACAATGAAAAATACAATTTAGGCAAATTTGATACAAAAAGTGATGAAGATATTTTCCTAGGTTATTCTTTATACTCTAAAGCCTATGGAGTATTTAACAAAACAACTTTAGTAGTTGAAGAGTCAATTTATGTTGTTTTTGATGATAACCTCCTTTCGTGGAAGGATACTTGTGATGATGTAGGAATTTTGGATGCCAATGATGGTGAAGGACAATAATCAAAGGTAGAAGAAGTTATACCTAAGAAAGAACCACACGATCCACCTCTAGAAGTCTTGAAGGATATGTCTCAAGAGGAAAGGGAGGTCACCTACCCAAGGGAGTTCAACTATGTCAAAGGTGGTGAGATTTTAGGTGATCCATCCAAAGGGGTAACCACTAGATCCTCTCTTAGAAATACAACTAATTTTGTTGCATTTATCTCGTGCATTGAGCCCAAAAATATCAAAGAAGCATTAAATGATGATTATTAGATATTGGCCTTGCAAGAAGAGTTAAATAAATATAAGAGGAGTAAAGTTTAGACATTAGTTGATAGGCCTAGTAATAAATCTACTATAGTTAGTAAATGAGTTTTTAGAAACAAACTAGATGAGAGTGGTAACATAGTGAGGAACAAGGCTAGACTTGTTGCTCAAGGTTACACTCAAGAATAATAAATTAATTTTGAAGAAACCTATGCACCCGTAGCTAAAATGGAATCTATAGGATGTTGCTTGCATTTGCATGTTATCATGAATTCAAGCTTTTTCCAATGGATGTTAAAAGTGCTTTTTTAAATGGTTTTATAAAGGAAGAAATGTATGTAGAACAACCACCCAGTTTTGAATATCCAAAATATCCAGACCATGTTTTAAAACTTTCAAAAGCTTTATATGGTTTGAAACAAGCTCCTAGAGCTTGGTATGAAAGATTGTTAAATTTTCTAATTGAAAAAGGTTTTGACAAAGGGAAGGTTGATACTAAAAGTTTTATAAAAAAGGCAAGGACATTTTAATAGTTCAAATTTATATTGATGATATTTTTTTTGGTTCTACTAATGAATCTCTTTGCAAAGATTTTGCTAAGATAATGTAAGGTGAATTTGAAATGAGCATGATATGGAAGCTCTCATTCTTTTTGGTACTCCAAATCAAACAAAGGAAGGATGGCATCTTCATCAATCAAGGAAAGTACATCAAAGATATGCTCAAGAAGTTTGGCTTAGAGAATGTGAAGCCCCAAGCTACTCCAATGAGCTCATGTACAAAGCTTAACAAAGATGAAGGAGGTAAATATGTTGATCGTAAGCTTT
Source organism: Hibiscus mutabilis (assembly GCA_019671005.1). Taxonomy (NCBI): domain Eukaryota; kingdom Viridiplantae; phylum Streptophyta; class Magnoliopsida; order Malvales; family Malvaceae; genus Hibiscus; species Hibiscus mutabilis. The sequence continues at coordinate 33,936,093 of CM033733.1, read as the reverse complement.
ATAGATCTATGATAGGATCTTTGCTTTATCTTACCGCAAGTAGACCGAATATCATGTCTAGTGTTTGCTTGTGTGCTAGATTTTAAGCTAGTCATAGAGAATCACATCTACAAGTCGTTAAGAGAATCTTTAGATACCTTAGAGACACCCCTTGTTTAGGTCTTTGGTATCCTAGAGACTCATCATTTAGTTTGCATGCTTATTCGGATGCGAATTATGTAGGTTGTAAGATAGATAGAAAGAGTACCTCTGGTACTTATTAATTATTAGGTAACATGCTTATCTCATAGTTTTCTAAGAAACAAAATAGCGTAGCACTATCTACCACCAAGGCAGAGTATATTTCGGCTAGTAGTTGTTGTGCTCAAGTCCTTTGGATGAAGCAATAACTCTTAGATTATAGAATTGATGCAGGTACCATCCCCTTAAAGTGTGACAATACTAGTGCTATTTGTCTCACTAAGAATTCCATCCAACATTCTAGAACCAAGCATATAGAGAGAAGACATTAGTTTATTAGAGATCATGTCTTGAAAAATAATGTTGTTCTAGAGTATGTTGACACCCTGAACCAATTAGCAGATATCTTTACCAAACCTTTAGATAACGAGCATTTTTGGTCTCTTAGGAGAAAGTTAGGGCTTACTAGCCTTTGTTAAACCTTAGAGCCTTGTTTTGATCTTAAATCTTGCTTGATTTTTGTTGATACTCATGTTTGTGTGATTTTGCTCCTATATGCATCTATTCATGTTGTTAGGAGGAGTACGTATCTGTTTTTGTCCATTCATGATGATCTCATATCATAAGTATGCATAGTAAAATTGAATTTTTGGATCCTTTGCAGCCAAAAATGTCATTTTTGGTCAAAAAGTATCGATACAGGGAAAGTCATATGGATACGGGGTATCAGGGGCAGTGTTTTGGTACAGCTTGGTCTGTACCAGTACGGGTCGAGGATCAGTACGGGTAAAATCGTTCCGGTATGTAGTTTCGGTAAGCATAAAGTGCATATCGGTACACATTAGCTGGAGCCGTTCAATAAGTTTTCCTAATTCAAATCAAAGTAAATATCTTTATTTTAAAAACCCTAACCGAAAAACCCTTATAAAAAACCCTCTAAATCTCTAGGTTTTTCATCAAAATTCTTTAAATCTTTTGGGAGCTTTTTCTCTAAACATCAAACCTAAGCTATTATCATCAAGCTTTGTGCAAATCATCTCCTCATTCATCCATACTTAAGGTAAAAACTTTATTTTCTTAACTATTTCGATTTTCTTTATATTTGTATAGCTTTTAGGTTTAAATTTTGTATATTTAGGATGTATATATCCTTGTTTTCAAAGATTTTGCAAAAGCTTTTTCAAAACTATTTTTTTGTTCAAATATAAAATTATACTTGTACATTTTAGTTTTTAGTTTTCAAGTTTTAATTATACCAAAATTTTCTGTTATACTTGTATATGATTTTAAACTATATAATATAGATTTTTATACTAGCTTGATCATTGGATTGAATTTGATGTATATGCACATGTCATGGGGTTAGAGTCTAACTAGCTAATATGTGCGGCCTTAGTCGATGCTCTAGAGACAAACGACTAAGTTAGCATTGAAACTCTCTTCGGAAGATCAAATTCTTCCTAGGCACTACGAACGCTGAATCGTTCTAGCGAAAGGAACAAATGAGAAGGCAACTCAAGAATGAAAAAAGAATGCTAAGAACGCTTAAGAACACAAGAGATAGTTTAGAGTAAATGCCTTTTTACCCAAATGTGCGGGCCGTGACATTCTCCCCCACCAAACTTAGCAATGCCCTGATCGTTCCACTAGAACAATCCCGGGTTGGGCCACCTTGAATGCTGCTACTCGTTGCCTCAGCTTGGTGCTGTTCTCCCATATGAACTGCTCACCTTGGCTCTTGCCTCCATGGAACACTTTGATCCTATGCACCATTCCTCAAATCATCTTGGTGGCTTCTTGACATCTCAGCTTGCTCGTGTCCCCCCATAAGGACTGCTCGCTTTGACTCTTTCCATCAAGTGATGTCGTGTGTTAAGATACCTTCGGGTACATCTCTATCGTAGGAGCCTTCTCCTACCAGTCTTGATTTACCTTGACTCGGACACTCTTGGTCCCGTAGCAAAGTCTTGGGTGTCATAACATTGAACACCAAACGAACTCTCAGACTCATCATCACATCTGTTTGGCTCTTTAAAACTCTAAAAGTTACCTTCCAAGCTTTGTCTCCCCTGCACAATCAGTTAGGTATCACTCGACCTACACTCAAAAAAGATGGAAAACCAAACTCAAAAACACTGGAATTGTGTATATACCTTCCTCTCAGTTGTATTTACTCTAATATGGGTCAGCCCTTCTTTCTCTATGAAGTCTGCCCCCCTTTGTATCGAACCTCAAAGTTCTTTACATCGTTTAGCACCGGCCCTTCTACGAAGTCTGGTGCCCTTTGTTGCATTCGCCCTTCTAACTTGAAGTTTGGTGCTATCTTCTTGCATCAGCCTTTCTTTTTTGCAGTCAGGCGTTTCGTCTTGCGTTGGCACTTCTTACTTAAATTTTGCGGCTTTTTTCCCACCTTTCCCATGGGTGGTGTCTCTCCAGTTGCTATGTCTCTATTTGGCTTAGCCCCCTTCGACCTTATTACAAATGCGATCTCTAAAGAAATGTTCTTTATACGAACACCCTCAGCAAGCTCCTCGGTAGCTTTCTCAGACATAACCAACCCATTCTGCTCTCGATCTTCACACATCTTGGTAGAACTTAACGGGCATTCCCGTAACTTGTGTGGTCCCTTACATTGGTAGCACTCTAGTTGCTTCTTTTCGCCCTCGACATGATGGCTTTATCATTCGTTATCGCACCGGGTCTCGAACTTGGCTTGGTTACTTTGACAGACGTAGTCACACTATGGCTCTCTCTTGGCTTAGCAGCTTTGACACTTCCAATCGGGCCAAGTCTCGCTACTTCTCCTTCTGGCTCGTCTACTTCCTTGACGATGGTAGCAAGGTGATTATTCTCGGGACAACCCCTTATCACATGAGGACCATAAAAAAAGTAGCACTTTAACTTTTTGCTTGCCTTCTTTGGCACGAACTTAGCCCTACCATTCCCACTATCTTTCGATGTAGGTCTGGACAACTCCATGTTGGTTATCTTGTTCCTTGTAGGCTCAGTCGGCCTTTCGGCTACAACTAGGGCCTCTAAAAGTCTAAGGGCATCTCTTTGCTCTACTGCGAGATTCGTCTAAGGTCTATGTTCTTTTAGGAAGGTTTTGAGCGCACCTTATTCACTCATCGCGGTCTTGCAATTGAGCAGCTCACTCTTGAGCTCATCCATCTCGAACTGTAAAACCTTTACCTCAGCTTCACAAGCATTACTCTCTCAGACCGTCTCTAACTCGTTGAGAATTTGTAACATCTCGTCCTTGAACTGGTCCTCCATGGACCCCTACTTTTTCAAGCCGAGACTAAAAAAACCTTGGGTCTCCTTTGCCTCCTCGGCAGATTCCACAAGTCTAAAGACCCTTTTCTCCAATGACGTTGAGGCTTTAAACAAGTATGCTATCTGAGACCTAATAAAGTAAGTCCTCTCATCAAAATCATCAAGAGAAATTCTTACCTGGTCTATTCTCAATGTCTTCTTCTTTGGTGCTATCTCGATTAGTCCTTGCTTGAACCACTTCACTATGATACTTCTTATCACGGGGCTAGAGTCTTGACCTAGCAAATCGCGCGGACTTTTTCGAAGTTCTAGAGACAAATGACTAAGTCAGCCTTGAAACTCTCTTCGGAAGCTCAAATTCTTCCCAAGCACTACGAACGCTGAATCGTTCTAGCAGAAGCGAACAAATAAGAATGTAAATCAAGAACAAAAGAAGAACGCTCAAGATCAGAAGAGTGAGTTTAGAGTAAATGCCTTTTTACTCAAGAGAATGTAGGGAATGAGATGATACAAATGAGATGAAAGGCTCTCTATTTATAGTTGAGCTCCTACAAAATCAATGGTCCAGATCGATTTACATAGATGGCCAGGATTAACCCAAATCTTTACAAGATACCCTAATCTAGGAAAAAAATATCAAATCCTATCTAATCACATCAATTAGAAGGTATCTTCCCTCGGATAGGTGATCACACTTGATATGGCATGATTCTTTCATAGTCTTCTTTGATTTGTTGCCTTCTGCCATTTCTAAAATGCCAACATGATCGGGCTTTTTAGCATTCTCCAAGTGATAGGCCAAGTCTGGTGGTCTTGGCAAGCCTGATGCCCCGCATGGAACCTCTCTGTCGAATACTTGCACTATTGTCTCAGACCCAAATGTGCAGGTCGTGACACATACATGTGTTTTTTTGTTTTGAATCTTGCAGGTTTTTAACCATGCCTCCTAAGAAAAGATCTAGAAAAGATTTAAGATCTAGCTCTTCCAATTCCAATCCAAATCCCAATCCCGAAAACAATGACACAAAACCCAATCTCAACCAACTTTTTATCCATTGTTTTAATGAGTCAGAATATCCCAATGCTATGGAGTATTTTAAACAATTTCAAACTTTTAAAATCCGTCGTGAGCTAATTATTGATGATACTTTTATGTGCTTTGATGCTTTTAACTTTTGTTATCTTGATTTAATGAGGCGATAAAAATTCATGACTTTTTTAAACATACCCGACATTATTTACAAAAATCTTGTTCGTATTTTCTACTTTAATGCCCAATGTATTTTAAATCAAGAGAAAACCAAAGTCCTAGCTATTGAGTCTTATCTCATGGGAAAGAATTTTTTTCTCGATTCTACTAAAATTGCCGAACTTTTGGGGTTGGAAGATGTGGGTATTGATGATAAAAATTCTTTAGTAAAATTTATTCTGGCTCTGTAATCGTGCTCGATGCCCATGAACGTTTTCTTCACTTTCTCATCACTTGGTGGTTTCGACCATCCGGTGGTAAGTGGTCTACCATTCGCATGGTGGATGACTTTTGGCTCCATTATTTTCATGAGGAAAAACGTCCAAAACTTTCCCAAATCATGTTTGCCGATTTAGTCCACCTTGTCCAAAACTATCATACTACCCTCGTGACTTCCTTCACCTATGGCTCCGCTCTTAGCTTCATGTTTCACAAGCTTGGAATAGATTGTTCCCTTGATCTTGGATTGCCTCTCATTGACCCCATCAATGGCAAGTCTCTCTGGCGTGCCAAGTTCACCTTCTACAATGGAGAATGGATTCATAATGCAGATCGTCTCGGTGGTGCTTAAGTCGATCCAGTGGAGAATGTCCCTGTTGCTCTGAATGCTCTGATCGCTCTACCTTCCCTTGATTCTCTCATGGCTTACCTTGATGGGAAGTTTGCTACCATGGATACTCGCTTCGATTCTATTGATACTGGTTTGACTTCTATGGATGCTAGAGTGACCTCGGTTGAGCATCGTGTGACCTCGATGGATATAACTCTCACCACTTTTCATGCCAAATGGCGAGGTCATGCTCTTAGTGATGAAGATGAGGAAGAAGAAGACGAGGATAAAGATGAAGAGGATGACTCTTAGGCTTTGTATCTCATCCATATCATATTACCTATTAGGATTTGAGTTCTTGCATCTTTGTTTCTTTTGATTTCCTATGACATTATGCTTTATCTTTTGGTTTATGTTTTTAAGTTTAAGTTGGATATTATGTTGCTTTGATTATTATGCTTTGAATTTATAATATTTATATTTTTTAATTATGTTTGGAATCTTATTTGCCCTATTGATTTTGATCTAACAAAAAGGGGCGAAGTATGAGATATAAAATTTTCAAAGGTTTTTCAAAAATAAACTATCTTTTAGACTTAAAGAAAGGGGGAGGGAACTAAAAATTTATTTTAGTTTTGTTATATCAAAAGGAGGAGATTGTTAAACCTGTATTTGATTTTGATATAACAAAGACTATTTTGTAAAAACGAATAAATTTTTAAACACTCAATTAACTCACAAAAATGACAGGCATTCGAGCTTAAAATAATTTCTAAGTCAAAACTTTAAACCCCAAATATTTACTAAGTATTTTGGTACTCAAAATAGCCAATTTGGTACAGGAATACCGATATGCCTTAGGCCGTATCAATACGGATTTTCTTTACTGGAAATATGTTTTACACTTAATGGCCATAGGGTATCGATACGGCTAGTCACGTATCGGTACAACCTTTTAAACCTCGAAACCAAATTTGCTTATGAGTATTGGTACGGCTTATAACGTATTGGTATGGGGGTTAAAGATTCTCCAAATCTTTGCCTTTAATTTTTGATAGTTGCCTTGTTAGTTTATTGGAACCATAAATTTTGAAAGATGGTTACTCGTACCGATACCCTCTTAGGCGTATCGATACGACTTTTGAGCAAAACTTCCAAGGATTCCAATGAGAAAAATTGGTATCGATACTGTACGGATCATATCGATACCCTTTGTAAAATTCACACTCCATATCGATAGGCTTCTCGCGTATCGATACCCCTTTGTTACAACGGCTATTTCTTGTTATGGCATGAACCGATACGAGTGTTCGAGTACCGATACCCAATGTTGGCAGACATCATTTATTGTTGGAAAAATACAGCCCAACGGTTACAATCAATATCTCAACTACTCAAACGGCTAGAAATCAATGAGAGGGTATAAAATCAAGTCTCCAAAGCTTCTTCAACAACAATTCAACAAGTCTAAAGCATTCAAGCACACATCCAATAATCTTTGAGCCTTTATTGTTAAATCTTGTAAACTCACTTGAGTGATCTTAATTGTATTCCTTTTATTAAAGTGTTGGGTTTTAGTGAGCCTAGAATTGTGCGAACATTCTACCTTGTGAGTTTTTTTTGTTTGCTACATTTGTATTTCTCTTTATGAGAGTTCTTAAAGTTTTGGGGTATAAACCATAAGGGAGTTGCAAAGTTGATTCATTGGGTCTCAAAAGGAAAGCAAATCTAGTGGATTTTAGAAATCCTTAGTGTGGATAGATAAGGTAGTGGATGTAAACCTTGTTGAGAAGGTTGAACCACTATAAATCGTGTATCCCAATTTTTATTGCCTTTTCATTTGCTTCCACCAAAATATTTATTGCCATTTCACCCCTTCTTGGCCATTTGCATTGATTGTTCATCCCAACAATATTTATTGCGAGAAAAACTCTCATTAACGGCTATATTTAATACCCAACTACCCAAACGGTTAGAAATCAATGCGATGATATAAAAACAAGTCTTCAAAGCTTCTTCAACTACAAGCCAACTATTCTAAAGCATTCAAGCAATATTCAAAGTTACAACAGCTTCATTTCCATATTTTATTGTATACAATTGAGAGCTTTTCTTGTATTTTTTTATCAAGTGTATTGGGATTTAGTAAGCTTCACTTGTACAAACAAATTCTTTTTGAGGGTTTTTATAATTTGCTTCTTTGTATCAAATTTTAGGAAAGAGTTCACTAGACTTTAAGGTACAAGTCTAGTTGAAGTGTAAGGTTATCTCCTTTTTCCTAAAAGGAAAGACAAATTAGTGAATTTGTGAAATCTTTAGTGTGATAGCTAAGGTAGTGGATCTAGATTGTATTGAAGGAGTTGAACAACTATAAATCTCTTTGCAATTTTTCTTATCCTTTACAATTTGCTCCCACCATTTTTCAATTTGTCAATTCACTCCCTCTTGCCCAACGTCGATAGATCGATACACTCAACAGTCATACATTCCCTACTTTTTAATATAATTTTCTAACAACACACACCCTTAACAAAATTTTTATGAGGAAGGTTTTCAATTTTTTTAATATTTTATAAATGTTTTAAAATTTAATTTTTGAATAATTTATAATTTTATAGATTATGATATTTGAATAATTTATAATTTTTACATAATTTTTAATAGATTTTATTTTTAATAATATTCTAATATTTTTAAAAATGGTTTATTATTTTTTATCTTATTAGAATATTTTAAGTTTTTAATATTTTCTTAAATTCGTATTGTTTTCTCTTAAAAATCAATTTTGCACTTGTACTCAACTAGAAAATAATTTCCCCCCTCAAACTTGGTCCAAAAATCAATTTTGCCCCTCTACCACGTCATCTTCACATGTGGACTACCACGTCAGCACTATTGACTACCATGTCAACATCTTTGACTGCCACATCAGCACAGTAATGCTCAATGTTAACTTCGTCGGTCAAGGGGCAAACATTGATGCAATTTGACTAGTTCATGGGCCAAATTGATGTAAAAAAGCTTAAGGAAAAAATCGATAAATTTAGACTACTATAGAGACAAAAGTAGCTCTTAAGTCTAATAATAATAATAATAATTGAAAAATATAAAATGATAAAATCCACACCCGCCTACGCGGGTATATTTTCAAATCCATCCCCACACCCACTACCCAACTCGATAGTCACCACCCAATTCGTACCCGCCCGTACCTGCCCGACAAACATCCACTAATATTGAAATATGTAAAAATAAATTAGAGACTTTTGCAAAGAAGAGTAAAATTTCGTATACTTTATTAACTGATCAAGTGCATATATATAATACATTTGTACTGATATAAATTTAACTACTAATAACTAACTAATTATAGCTAACTTAACTAAAGCACATTTACACTGGTATAAATTCTACTTAACTACAGCTAACAAACTAACTATAGCTAACTTAACTAAAACATATTTACACTGGTATAAATTCTACTTAACCACACATATTACAAATTTACTACCTGATTAATTCAAGCTCGATCATAAACCATCATTTTTTTAAATTAAATTAATTGAGTTCAAAGTCTAGAAACTTAAGGATTAATGTATATTTTAAAACAAACAAAGATCTTAGTACATAAAACACCATAATCAAAGTCTACAAACATAAATGGTCCAAAATTCATATGGCGGGTGGATACGGGGCGGTCGGATGCGGAACGGGCGGATGCGGTGCGGGTGAGGTCTCAAATCCACCACCTACCCACTACCCATGGCGGGTATGAATTTTTACATCCACACCCTCCCACTACCCACCAAACTTATACCCATTCCAGCCCCAACTGGAGCGGGTGCAGTGCGAAATCCACGAAATTGTACTCGTCTGCCATCCCTAGGCCGAGGTGTAGTGAATGATACTTCCATAAAAACTAGAAATGCCCATGACCCAGGAATAATCCGCTCCAACAATACTTTGAATGAGAGAGACACGAATTTTAAGTTTTGAAATTTGCGCAATGTGTCCCTAGAGCTTGGATTCCCAATTATTTAAAGCTTCCCAACTTTACTAGTGTTAGCCATTTTGCCCTAGAATGTAGAGCTTTAAAGAAGTGCGAGAATAAGAGTAATTCATGGATTACAAAGCTATGAACTTTTCTTTATAATTGATGTAGGGTGCAAGGATGGGGTGGTTGATCCTAGTTCTCAAGACTCGAGCTTTCCAGCTTAAAACATTTACCCTTATATCAAACAGTGTCAACTGGTGTGATCTTTAGCATTAAAAATTAACAAACATAGCACATGACAAGTTGCTTTTCAAATTAGAAACTGATTTGGGTTACGTCTTGATCTTTTGCTACCTTCTGTGGAAACTAATTTAATGGTTCTAATTTGTTTCTTTTAAGGGGAAAAGTTTGGAGATTTCTGGTAAACACAAAATGTCGCGTTCCTTCTTATGCGTTTTGATTTTTCCTTCAAATGTTTAAGGACAGCTCAACTGGAAGATATTTCAAGGGGTCTAATTGTTGGAATTAGGTGATATTATTACCAGTTAGTTAATGCCCTTGTGGACCTAAATTGATGTGTTTGTGATATAACTTTGGTCATGTTTTCTTTTTAAGTTTCAACTTTGTTTTATTGAATTCTTATTTGCATTTTTCTTTATCTTTAAAATCTTTAGGTTGGAGTATATAAATCTCTTCTTCAAGATCTCCATGAAGAAAACCTGTTTTAACATCTAGCTGCTCTAGATGTAAATTCAGTATAACACACATTGCCAGGACTACTCGAACTGTTGTTAGTCGAACCACTGGAGAAAAGATTTCATTGAAATTAATACCTTCTTTCTGAGCATATCCTATGACCACCAGTCTTGCATGATACCTCTCCACTTGATCGCCACCATTTCTCTTGATTTTGAAGACCCATTTGTTACCAATTGGCTTCCTTCCTTGTGGTAGTGGCACAAGGTCTCATGTATTATTTTTATGAAGGGCTTCGATTTCTTCTTGCATTGCTACCATCCACTGTGAAGCATCTGTGTTGTTCATTGCCTCTTAGAATGTTGATGGCTCACCGTCCTCTATTAAAATGTAGTATGCAATATCACCTTCTATAACATAATCTGAGTGCCAATTGGGATGTTTTCTCACACGATCTGATTGATGAGTTGTTGGAGCTTCAGAATTCTCTGGTTCTAGTTCTTCGTGCTCTGGTTCTGCTTCAGAACAATCTCTCTGTTCAAACTCATTTTTAACATGTATCTGTGTAGTCTTTGGCTTTTCTTTTTTAGTGCTATCATTTTCTTCCTTTCTTTGTAGCTTATCTCCTACAAAGATAACATCCCTGCTGATAATCACTTTGCGGGTAGTGGGATCCCACAAGCGATACCCCTTTACTCCATCAGCATACCCCAAGAATTTGCATTTTCTGGATTTCGAATCCAACTTTGAAATTTCTTGGGCATTGTACATCGTGTACACAATACTTCCAAATATATGGAGGTTTGAATAATCAACTAGTTTACCAGTCCATATCTCCATTGGTGTCTTCAACTCAATCGCAGTTAATGGAGCTCGATTTACCAAATAACATGCGGTATTGACTGCTTCTGCCCAGAAAGCTTTCTCTAGGCCTGCAGCTCTCAACATTGCTCTTGTTCTTTCTAATAGAGTTCTGTTCATCCGCTCTGCCACTCCATTTTGTTGAGGAGTATATACTGCTGTGAATTGTTTTTTGATGCCTTCTTTTCTGCAAAAGTCATCAAATTCATCACTTGTATATTCAACTCCATTATCCGATCTGAAACATTTGATCTTATTTCCAGAATCAAGTTCTACCTGCGCTTTGAAAACTTTGAAGGTTGAAAACACATCTGCCTTCCTCTTGATAGGATACACCCAACATCTCCTAGAGTAGTCACCAATGAATGAGACAAAATACTTTGCTCCCCCTAGGGATGTAACTGGTGCTTGCCATATATCAGAATGAACCAATTCTAGAATAGCCTTGCCTCTAGAATTTCATGTGTTGATTTTTAATCGATGCTGCTTACTTTTAATACAATGTTCACACAAAGGAAGTGATACTTTTGTTAAACCAGGAAGTAGCTTTTGCTCCACAAGGACTTTCATTCCTTGTTCTGACATGTGTTCAAGTGTCTGATGCCATAACAATGTAGAATTTGAACTACATGAGGCAATTGAAGCTTCTACCTCTTTCATAGTCTCTCCCTTCAGCATATACAAATTCGCAGCTATCTTCTCACCTTTCATCGCCACAAGCGCTCCATGGAATACCTTCATGATTCTTTTTCATGTTTCAATCTTGCTTGCATTATTATCTAACAATCCGTGGGATAATAAATTTTTCTTCAGGCCTTCCACGTGCTGCACATCTTGAAAAACTTTGATTGTTCCATCATACATCTTCAATTTGATGGTTCCAACGACAATAATCTCCAAGGCATGATCATTGCAGTTGTACACAGATCCTCTGTAACACCCTAACCAGAATCTGGGAAGGATTTCACAATATATAGTGATGCATCCCATAATGGTTTGGGGTGTGTATTGATACAAGAAGGAAAGGTTGTAGCTTATGCTTCTCAACAACTCAAAACTCATGAGAGGAATTATCCTACTCATGACTTAGAATTGGCTGCAGTGGTGTTCGCTTTGAAGATTTGGCGTCACTACTTATATGGTGAAAAGTGCTACATTTTCACAGATCATAAAAGTTTGAAATATTTATTGTCTCAAAAGGAGCTTAATTTGAGGCAAAGAAGATAGATATAATTGATCAAGGACTATGATGTAATCATAGATTACAATCCGAGGAAGGCTAATGTGGTAGTAGATGCACTTAGCCGGAAGACATTTTCTGCCTTAAGAATATTGAATGCTCAGTTAAGGTTGCAGGAAAATGGTGCAATAATGGCTGAGTTTTAAATCAAACCTACTCTGATAGAAAGGATTAAAGAGTTACAAACAAAGGATAAAGAATACTTGGAAAATAAGGAGCAAGTTGAACATAGTGAATCTAAAGACTTTGAAATGAAATCAAATGGATGCCTATACTACACGGGACACGTATACATTCAAGTCCTTTTGATCGGAGGCACATTTCAGTCCTTTAACTATGCATCCAAGAGGCAACAAAATGTATCAAGATGTAAAGAGTCGATTTTGGTGGCCTGGCATAAAACGAGCTATCTCTGAGTTCATTGCTAGATGCTTAACATGTCAACAAATAAAGGCAGAACATCAAGTTCCATCAGGGTTGCTCCAACCGATCTTAATTCCATAGTGGAAATGGGAAAAAGTTACAATGGATTTTGTAACAGGTTTACCATTGGCGCCAAGTAAGAAAATTTTGATTTGGGTGATTGTGGACCGTTTGACTAAAACGACACATTTCATACCAGTTCGAACAGACTACTCTTTGAACAAGTTGGCGGAGTTATATATTAAGGAAATTGTTAGACTACATGGAGTTCCTATGTCTATTATTTCTGATAGAGATCCAAGGTTCACTTCAAGGTTTTGGAGTGCATTACATGAAGCATTGGGAACTCGGCTACACTTCAGTACTGCATTTCATCCCTAAACAGATGGACAATCAGAAAGAACTATCCAGATACTCAAAGATATGCTTAGAGCATGCATAATTAATTTTGTAGGTTCTCGGGAAAAATATCTTCCATTAGCTGAGTTTGCCTACAACAACAGTTATCAATCAAGTATAAAGATGGCACCTTATGAGGCATTATATGGAAGAAAATGCCGAACACCATTGAATTGGTTCGAGTTGGAGAATCGAAAAATCATCGAACCCGATCTTATTTAAGAGACGGAGAATAAGGTAAAGATAATTCAAGATAATCTCAAGGCTGCTGCTAATAGACAAAAGTCGTATTCAGATATTAAAAGAAAAGATATTGAGTTCGAAGTTGGAGATAAAGTATTCTTAAAGGTTTCACCTTGGAAAAAAATTTTACGCTTTGGACGAAAAGGAAAGCTTAGTCCAAGATTCATTGGCCCTTATGAAATTTTAAAATAGGTGGGTCCAGTGGCATATCAACTAGCTTTACCACTGGAGTTGAGTAAGGTCCATGATGTATTTCGTGTGTCCATGCTTCAGAGATATCGATCCGATCCTTTGCACGTTATTACACCAGAAGAGATCGAGATTCAATCGGATTTGACATATGATGAAGAGCCTATAAGAATTTTAGCTCGAGGAGAAAATCAATTAAGGAATAAAAAGATTCCTCTAGTTAAAGTTCTATGGAGAAATCACAAAATGGAGAAGCTACTTGGGAAACAGAGGAAGTAATGAAAAAGTAGTATCCGTACCTTTTTGAACCAAGTAAGGAAAATTCGAGGACGAATTTTATTAAGGGGGAGAATGTAATATCCCAAATTTTTGGTTAGTGACCAAAATGAAAATTTTGAAAGTTCGGTGGTCAAAGCATAAACTTTGGAAAAGTTTGGGGACTTAATTGTAATTTTCAAAAGTTATGTATTTTAGTTCCGTAAATGAATAGTTCACCCCCAAGAATGACATTTTTGTGTTACTCAGATTTTTCGTACGGAGTTTGTATTTTTGGCTATAAAGCGATAAAGTTTAGAAAAAATATTCGGATAATCAGATCGAATCAGATATTCAAGATATTTTAAAGGATGATGAGGTAAGGTTAAAAATGTCATTTCCATGTCTTAAAATAGTAGGATTTAACATGGACCATTGAATTAAAGTAAGTTTTCCATATTAAATATGAGCCATTGGATGAAAAATGGCAAGATGGTAAATTTGGGAAATTTCAAGGGCAAAGTTGGTAATCACTAACTACATGGATTATTTTTGACCCTTGGATGAGTAGGTAGACATATGCCAAGATATGAAGCATTGGATTAAAAGGGCAATTTGGTCATTTTATCATAAAAGAGATTTTTATTTTGGATTTTTAAAATACATGACAAATGGCCAAATTGGGAACAAATGAAATTTCAAGACATTTCCATCATCTTTCTCTCTTGTTCGAATACCCCTCCAATGTAAGAAGAAAATTTTTCATTTGGATTTTCAAGCTTATTTAGTTGGATTTTGGATGAAAGCATGAAACATGAAATTGATCTCCATGAAATTCTCTATCTTTTGGTACCATTTATTCATGATTTCCTTGCTTGAAACCTTAGTTTTGTGATTTTGATGGATGAAATGGATGTTTAAAAATGATGATTTAAGATTATTTTTTGATAAAGTTGTTGTTGTAGAATCATATCCAAGCTTGTATAATGATTGAAACTACTTGAAAGTAGTTAAAATCCTAATTTGGTTTAAGTTAGGGTTTTGATAGGAAGTTGAATTTGGATTGATTTTGACATGGGAATAATTATAGAAGCTTGGAAATTAGGTTTAGAAGTGGAATTCATGCTTGAATCAAGTTGGAAATTTTGATTAGTGTGACCTTTCATATTCGGCCTAAGGGGTGATATTAGGTAAAAATTATGGAAAATTTCCCTAAGGTTAGAAATTATGTGAGAATGATTCCACAAGGCTTAGAATGTTGTTTGGATTAATTTGTAAGTTTTTAAAGTATTGAGGACCAAATGGCATATTAAGGGAAAGTTGAGAATGATATGGAAAATGATTAGAAATTAATGTGTTAAGCTTGAATGTATTCTTGGAGTGTTTAAATATGTTGTTAAGTGTTTGAAATTGAAGTTTAATGACAAGGGACCATTTTGAATAAATTGGAAAGTTAAGGTGAATTCTGAAAGAATTCATTTTATGGTTATTTTGTGAGATTTGAGATTGTTTTGTGAAATTGTGATGGATATGGATAGTGAAGGATTTTTAGGAATTTTATTCCTAATATGTGCTTATTTTAGAATGACACTAACATACGCTTTGAAATGTATGTATTCGGTAAACGATGATTTTATAGATCGTGATCATGATCAAGATCATAGTATGAGCAACTTTAAAGATAAGGAAAAGTTTCAAGAGTAAAGCTACAAGTTATAGTAAGGTTTAGTAGTGAGGCATCAGGTGAGTGCAATGCATACATAACATGATATATGGATGTTTTATACATCATTGGGAAGACTTGCGATAAGTCTACCCGGTTTATATATTGGCATGATATTTATGTCATTGATCATATATTTGACATATTTTAAATATGTCAAAGGTTGAACATAAATGCATGGATCACTAGTTATATATGATGGTGTACTATGAATGTTATTTCGGGTATGAACTATCCAATGTTTAATTATATTGATATACATTGCCATGGATGGAATAAATATGGAAATTATGCCCAAATAAGTCATTAAGGGATAGGGTATAATTGGCATGCCATAGAGTTTAGCAGCACGCTGCATATTCGGTTATCTGGGTTAGCACTATAGTGTATATAAAGGAAACTTAGTGTATGGTTAGCACTGCCTTATAAATGTGCGGATGGTGGGCACGACCTTATGTGTACTAGCACTTCGGTGCATCTTTGACTCGAGTACCCAGGGTCCTCATAGGTTTATATTTGGGCTATGAAATCGGTAAATAATTGATAAATGGGTTAAAGAGTTTATACACTCTTAAAATTATGGCAAGTATATTGGTAAGAAAATTTATATCCGGATTATATCCTATTGATGTATATTTAACATGATACTAAACATATCTAGTGACTCAAAATGCATGAATACGGTTACATTTTATTAGTTATGGTAGTGTTATATTGCACTGGATATTATTATTGCCTCACTAAGTATATACTTAGCGTGTGATGGTTTTCACGCGTAGGTAAAAAGCAGAAATTGGAGTAAGGAGCGGGCATCCTACTTATCCAGAGCATAATAACGTTATCAGTAATAACATCCTTTGATGTGTTTTGATGTTTCTAGATGGCATGTATATGTTAAAATTAATCGGTTACATACTAATTTTTATATGGTTTGTATTAACTTATAAACTAGTTTATGTTTATAGCAAATGATGAGTAGTTATATTAAAGTTAAAATCGAGTAACGACTAGAAAAGAGTTAAATAGAGAAATCGGGTAGATTTTTGTTTTAGGCAGTTATATCCCTTATATATCATAGATAAGAATTGTCAATTTGCTTCCTGAAATCGGACCTAATTCGATGGAATAAAATTTGAAATATGATTCTACGCGATTAAAAAAAATTATGATACTCTAATTAGTATTTAATATAGGACACTGATTAGGGTGTTACATCCTCCTGAGATAGGTTCATAATGATGGAACCATTCTCTTCTTGAGGTCATGTGATATGTGGCTCCCGAGTCAATAAACCTTATATTTGCAAACCTTTTTCTACTTTCCATTGTTGTTGATGCTTCACAACAGAGAGAATCTCCATCATCTGAAGTATTTGCCATATTTCCTTAAGGATTGGAGTTTTTGGGTAAACTCCAACAATCCTTCTTCAAGTGACCCTTCTTTCCATAGTTGTAGCACTTTAAATTCTTCTTACTTCTTGACTTTGATCTACCATGATTGTGACTGCTACTTTGGCCACATTCTGTTGATCTTCCTCTCATCACCGCTAAGGCTTCTGCTTGTTGCAGATTTCCTTGTTTGTCTTCCTTGTTCTTGCACAGATTTTCTTCTTCCAGAACAGCAGCTGCAACATCATCGAAGACTAGATCACTGGTAAGGTTGTTGTTTGTCAAGTTGATGATGAGTTGATCATACGAATTAGGTAGACTTTGAAGTAGAAGTTCAGCACGTTCTTGTGGCTCTATTTTATAGCCTATAGATGTAAGATGAGAAAATAGAGTATTCAACGTGTTTAGGTGCTCTGTCACCGAAGTAGATTCTG
The DNA here is from genome assembly GCA_019671005.1 of Hibiscus mutabilis. Classification (NCBI taxonomy): domain Eukaryota; kingdom Viridiplantae; phylum Streptophyta; class Magnoliopsida; order Malvales; family Malvaceae; genus Hibiscus; species Hibiscus mutabilis. Next base: position 33,918,993 of record CM033733.1, on the reverse strand, counting down.
ACTATTTTATAGCCTATAGATGTAAGCTGAGAAAATAGAGTATTCAACGTGTTTAGGTGCTCTGTCACCGAAGTAGATTCTGACATCCGTAGAGTGTACAATTTCCTCTTAAGGAAAATTTTATTGTGCAGCAATTTGGCCTCATACAATTTTGTGAGGTGATCCCAAGTCTCCTTGGTTGTCTTCTTCTCCTCAATGCTCGACAGTACTTCATCTGCTAATGCTAAATGAAGGTCTGCAATAGCATTCTCGTCCATCTTGTTCCATTTCTTGTTATCTTTAAAATCTGTCGGCCTTTCGCTGATAGTCGTTAGACATCCGTTTTTCCTTAGGATAGCCTTTATCTTTAATTTCTATAGTGAGAAATTTCTCCTGTTGAACTTTTCAACATCAAATTTGGTTGCCATAGCTTCTATTTCAGATAGCTCCCACTATTTCACTATTTGTCGTGAATAATGCCCACCACCTTCAATGAATAAGTAATATCTAACTTACTTTCTTATGAAGGAGGATCCACTTTTCAGTGGCAACCAACAGAGAATACGATAAGTAGATATATACACCCAACCTGGCTCTGATACCAATTGTTGCGGAATACAATCGTTGGATAGAGCAAAATCGCAACTAATAATTTGAGAAAATAACAATGAAGATAAAGGAGACACAGATTTTACGTGGAAAACCCCTAAATAATATAGGGTAAAAAACCACGTACAAAGGTAGAAGAATTTCACTATAAGAAAATAGGAATTACAACTTCTCTCAATCTAACAAGGAGAAAACAATGACAATTCTCTCTTGATAAAAAAGGAGAAAACAACTTTATATAAAAAACTCTCTAATTTCTCTAGTATTGAGAGGATGAAGAATGATTTGGGATAAATTGAAATGGCAAATGGCTATGCCTATTTATAGTTGAAGCTTCAATGGCAAACTTGTAAATACCTCAAAGCTTTAGGGGCAAAATGGCCATTTTCCATACCAATTTGCAATTCAATTTGCTGCAATTTGCAGCACTTTTTTGACAATTTTTGCACATGCACCAAGTTGGTGCATTAATGCACCAAAAGGTGCTTAAGCAACTTGCACCAAATGGTGCTATACAATTTGCACCTAAGTTGCATAGATATGGATACGAGGACGAGTACGGGGATGGGGACATGAAACAACAATTTTCAAAATTATAGGGTACGGCAAGGGTACGACAAATATAACATATATATATATATAATCATTAAAATTCATAATACAATAAGGACTAAAATTATAATTGTATTAAACAATAACTATAATTGTAGTTATTTAAATTCACGTCTAATGATTTTTGAATTATTTTCTAACACTTAGATTAGAATATTACTAAAATTAAATGACTAAATTGAACGAAAATTTAACTTTACATTCTAAATTAAGAAAAAATCAATGACTAAAATGATAAAATTAAAAGATGACATGGCTGAAATGGATATTTACCCATCCCTATTTAAAGCTTGAGTGAAGAAGCACAAGTTGAAACAGGTTACAAATACAATACACACCCAATATCCCACATCCTTAAGATACATAAAGAAAGGAGAGAAAGCAGCCTATAAATAGATGCTTAGCCATTGGAACAAGGAAGCAATTTAGTCTTGGCCTTTTGGTTGAGATCAAGTATACGTGGGCCATTTGCCACATGTAATTCAATTTAAACTTTTTAAGTTTAGAATTATCCTTGAGCTTTTTTAAGTTCGTATTAGTTTAATGGTTTTTAAAACCTTTCAAAGATGGGGATTTTATTTTCTATTTTTTAAGTAAATTTATTCGGAAATGACTCCGGGAACGTCTCCAATTAACGTTAACCGTCCTCATTAAAGTTTTACCGTCCCCGATAAAGTTGGGACGTTCTCGGGATGTCCCAGCCGTCCCCACACTGTCCCCGTTTCGGAGACGTATTGGGGACGTGGGACGTCCCGTGCTTCATAGATTTGCACAATTTGCACCGAAAGGTGCTTAACAGCCAAGGGAGCCTATTTTTACTAAAAAATTGCAGATTTCTGATGCAAAAATTACGATTACCGAACCCAATCCCGTGGCAACTGAAACTGCAATTACAATATCTGGAACACCAGTCTTTTTTACAGTCTTTTGTGATGAGTGAGACTGAACCTGCTTGAGTAACTTCTTTTATTTGGCCATTGAAAACTGGTAACATTTGATACTTGGTGCGATTCTACATTGATCATTTAGTCCAAGTTTTATTTTTATTTTTTTTCAATTATTCTTTCTAGGTTTTCGCAGGAAGTCTGGTGTTTTTCTGCTACTAAAAGTCATCAGATCATGCTGGTTGCACATTGTCAGGATCTGTGATTGTGAGTATGCTGAAACTTGTTTGAAATTATGTTGTGAATGGCATTCTCACATGAGGAATTCGAGTTGGTGATCCGTTTGTACTAATTTTGTTTCACAGTACAATTAATTTTTGACCGTCATACATTGTCTCTTAACTGTGAATTCGTAATGCAGTTTAGTAACATTTTCTGTCATCATCAAGCATCATCGCTTGTTTTATTCTGCTGTGCACATAACTGAGGTCTATGCATACACCAGAGATTAGAAAATACTCTACTTAATTTGTGCTCTTATAAGACAAGTTCCAAAAACTTTGGCTTTCAACAGTGTCATTCAAAGGGCAGCACACTAGTAGCAGATTTGCGGCTGGAATTCAAAGTAAAGACAATAAATTACATTTCCCGCAAATCCTTTCTTATTGAACAATGTTAGACATTTCATAAACCTAAAGCTCCAGCCAAAGGATCATCACTCCTTTGGAGTCTGAAATGGCTTGTAAGCCCTGAGGCTGCGAACTAGTCCTTGAATGGATCCAGCTGCAGCAACGAGTGATACCACCAAGCAAACCCAGCTTAGTATTTTCAACCATACCCACCTGAATGAGTACTTTGGTATTTTCGATTGCGCAATATACATCTCGATCGGAAAGTAGACCGTTAACGGCCAAAACGATCCTGCTCCAATAAGCCCCAAGAAGTCATTGAAGAAAGGGAATATCATTGCTAACACGGCCGTCACAATAACGTATGCTGTCCTCCATACCAGTCGGAAGAAGTTGAGATAGTAAACACCGCAGCATGGAACATTGACAGCATGTTCACGTGTGATGAACTTGTTGTCGGGATAATGTCTGGCGCACAATTTTTCGACAAACCCAAATAACGGTTGGGCGAAAACCTGGTATGCACCGATGAGATGGACGGCAATGCAGACGTTGGCGAAATCAATCAACCAAAAGGGTTCGTAGAAACCGAAACCTGTAAGGAAATTCCCCGGTGCATCGTTTCCGAACGCTGCATATCCGACAAAACCACAAAGCACGTAGAATAAGGTGGTCGTCATAACACCGATTCCACTTGCTCTCTTCATCGACTTGTTCTCCGGCGGACTTGATTTGAGTGTGTCCTGAAATCATTAAGAAAGAGGTTAATTTAGAGAGGCTGCACTTTGAATTTTTGAGATGGGACAAAAGAAGCAGCTACATTGGATGGCACAATCCGTTGCTAATAGTTTGATGACAAATTCACAGAGAGCAGAGAAAGAAAGATGAGAATGGTAAGATTACTAAAAATAGTTTGATGATAAATTAACTTTTTTTAGTGAATTCCAGATTTTGGGTTGGAAGTTTTACAGTGTGCTGTGCCCACTTATAGAATTGTTGGAGAAGAAAATCGGCAAAATCCAAGACAACTCACTATCATACTGAACACATCAAATTACTTAAATAACTTTATTGTTTTAACACATTAGATTTTCATTTTCTCAATTGAATTAGTGTGAAGTAACACCAAAAAATTTTCACATGTACTTTAGTTTTAGGGTTTAAAGTTAGAATTTAAAGTTTAGAGGTTAGGTGTTTAAGAGTCTAGAATTTAGAGGTCGTTAGAATTTAAGGTTTAGGGTTAGAATTTAAAGTTAGAATTTAGAGTTTAGAGTAATATGATTAGGGATTTAGGTTTTGCTTATAAACCCTAAATTCTAACATCAAACCTTAAATTTTATCTACAATGCACCAATTCTAAACCACTAAAACTAAACCCTAACCTCTAAACCGAAAGTCTAATCTTAAAACTTAAAACTAAAGCGATTGGGGGAACTTTTTGTTTCCAATGCCTATGTATAATATATATATATATATATATATATATGTATTGAACAATTCCTACATAAGAGAGGAAAAAAATTATTCTTAATAAGTTTAGAACCCACAATCTAAAAAAAGAGAATGAAAAATTTACTCCTATATATATATTCAAGTAAATAGTATATTTTATAGAAAACATGTTTTGTCCGCCAAGGGATAGTTTTTAATAGTGATTATTCAAAAGAGATTAATTTTTAAAATGAAACATACTATCATACTGTTTATAAAAAGAAATATTTTCTAACATAATCAAATCACATTACGTGATTAAAAAATAATAACTTGCAAGATACAATGTTCTTTACAAAATAATATAAATAAATTCCAAAAGACTCCATCTCTGAAAATACAAGTTGCTTTTTTTTAATAATTTAAAAGTGTTTTTTACTATAAATAATTTAATTTTTTTAATAATATACATATTTTATAAATAAAATAATTTAAAATTATATCTCTTAAAATAAATATAATTCGTTTTTTTATTAGGAGTGGGTTAAAGTTGCTTTTTTCTAGTTCCTATTAGAAAATGGTCCCCACATCTAAAGACCGCCACCGAATGGACATTTTCAAGTTTTCCTTTCACCTCTTTCAAGATTCTTACACGTATACCTTCACATGACATTATAAACAATACTCCTACTTAACAATCAATGATGTTTAAATTTTATGTATAAGAATCTAGAAAACGAAATACAACCTGCCATGAATTATTGCAGTGTGGTTTCATGCCGACATTTAATCCTATTACAGTAGGATAGATCAAGAGAGTGTTCGAGCAGTTCTACTCTTTTAAAATTTTAAAATTTTATTTATTATTTAAATTTATCTCCCTTAAAATTCTATAATTTTACCTTCTTTAAATTTCTATTATAATATCGTAACAACTCATATTATTAATAAAAAATTTTACGTTTGTCCTGCATTCATTAGAGTCGCGTATATATATATATATACACGCCCATGTCCATGATAAAATGCTACCTATACGTACGTATAAATATACTTGCCTCAATCTCAACGAGGACGGTGGAGAAAGCATAGGCAAAGGCAATGTCCCCAATAGCTTGGAATGTCCTCCAAACCTTTTCAGAGCCTGACACGTCAACCCCTACTTTCACTCCTGTTAAGCTTGTTGTCCTGACATGCCCCGTCCCACCTAGATGATGTTGATTTCACATGGGAATGAGATGGAACAAGAATCAGACATTGGAGCCACACAAATGAAACTCAATAAATGCATGGGATTGGGGTGAAGTGTTTGTTTGTTTCACCTGCAACTTTGGCAATAGAGAGTCCAAGGCCGATGGAGGAATAAGCGAAAGACATGATGGCAGCAAGGATTGACAGCCATGAGAGCTCGTGGAAGTTTGGGATTTGGCTGAGGATGATTTGGATGCATGCGAAGATGATCATGAACGGGTTGTTTGATGTTTGGCACTTGGCCTCATACCCATGCTTGTGGAAGCAATTTGACCTTTTCACCGCCCTGCAGTGCTTACCAAAAAAACAACAATCAGCTCAGTTTCAACTCAAAGTTCCAAAAATCTGGTCTTTTTGACTTGTACTGTTACTTACACCATACTGATTGATGCAGTGATTGTGTAACCAATGGTTACTCCAAGAAGATTTGCATACTGAGCCAATCCACAAAGCTGAACTTTTCTTCCCCCTGAACAACCAAATCAACCAGTGGAGATAACCAAAGATGGTGATGATTAGGTGTAAGAAATGATTTGTATAGAAAGTATTAATGTGATGAGATTATTACCTAAATAAGCTCTAACAACATCCATGTAGGTGTAGTTTCTTTTTCCATGAACCGGGTCAGGAGCCCTGTAGCAATCGGCAAGAAGGGTGGAGGTGAAATAGGTAATGAAGGAGAAAATGATGAGAACCGCCGGTCCAGCCACCCAACCCAACTGAGCAATCGCCCATGCAAGAGATAAAACTCCAGACCCAATCACAGCAGTGATAATATGAGCACTTGCAGTTACCCATGTCCCTTCAAAAATCAAAGTAACCCAACTTCACATCCAAAATAATAATAAATGAAAAAAAAAAACAGCAGCAGCAGCAGCAGCAGAAGAAGAAGAAGCTATATATACCAGTTCTTTTTGGTCGACCATCATCATCCAAGTTCTTTTGGGCATCACCATTTTCATAGTCTGCAGTGTTTTGCTCAATGAACATGCTGCTTTTCTGCATCTCTCTGGCCATATCTCAGCCTCACTTCTCTGAATCTGTTTATTACTATGAAGCGAAGGTCAAACGGGAGAGCTGGTTTGCCGCAAATACCAAAGAAAGGGAAGGGAAAACAAACAACACTTGGTTGGTTCCAGAGTCTGTTTAAGAAATGATAAGCATATATAGATATAGGCTTGGTTGGAGACTAGGGAATGGAATTACTGGCACAATCGATGGTCGTGGTTGATGGGGTCCCCACAACTTTAGGTTCCCGGGGAAATTTGTATTACATGGGAACCATCCATTGTGACAACAACAACTACAAATCTCTCTGTCTTTACAGTGCTGGGTTCTGCCAACTTTCCCCCAGAAAGCGAGTAACACATGAAATTAGGAAAAATTGGATTGACCGCTCCACATGTGACGGATGGTGAGTATCAGATGCAAGCAAGCAAAGTTCATTTTTTGTTTTCTTTTATGCGTTGAAGTGGCCAAATGAACGGTTCTAATGGATATGCTTTGATGGGGTTTTAGCCTCCTAGACCTTTCCAAACTTTCAAGTATAATGACATAAATATAGCAAGTTTTACAATTCATTTTTAAAACATCAAAGCATCCACATACGACTAGAAAGTTTTTTTTATCATTTTATCATAAAAAAAGACTAGAAAGTTTTAGAATTGAATCAAGAGTGTTCCCCAAGGTTAAAAGAACACAATAACAAAAGCGGAATTATCAAAATATTAGTATGGTAATGGTTGTACAAGGATCGGTCTCGGCCCCTATGTTGGAGAGAGTGGGAGATTTTTTCTTGTCATGTATATGGGATCCAATAGGGAATTTTACTTTAATTAAATGGGTAAATTACACCCGTTAGTCATTGAACTATTGAAACTTTTTATTTTGGCCGCCAAATTATTTTTCTTGCAAAAAAGTTACCGATGTTACGGTTTTTTTCCTATTTTGACCACTAGCCGCTAATTTTGACGGTTACTTAACGATGATGGTGGCATTATATGGTATAATAACAATTTTAGTATCCAAAACTTATACAATATATCAATTTGGTCTTAATTTTAAATAGTTTAAAGAGAATACCTTAACGATGCTACTCCTAAAGCTAGGGAAGGATTTAAGTTGTATTTAGTGACCCCACTTGGGTTATAGAGAATTCTTGTAAAAATAGAAACGTTTGAGGGTAGAGAGCAAAATTAAATATATTTTAACCCATTTGACCCCACTTAGTTCACTTTGATTTTCTTAAACCCACTTAATATGAAGTCTAGATCCGCTACTGACTAAAGCACTCTTCACCCTTATTTCCTTAAAAATTGATTGGGACACCTAAAAAATAGTCAAATTTTCTCTATTTTTCAAAAGAATCCCCATTCCACCCTTAAAAAGTTTATTCTAGCCATGAATATAGAAAAAGATGAAGGGAAGAAAATGATGGAAGGACTAAGGAAACAAGGGTTCTTTAAACTATATAAATGCTACAAACATTTATTAGTCAAATTCGATCACTTTTCTTCTTCACCTTTCCCTTCATTAAAATCTAACAATTAATATGTTTTTTGTCTAACATGAAACAATACATTGCTTCAATTGTCAATATTTTAGTCCAAGTATCAATACCCATAGCAAGGTGTCAATATCTATCTCTTTCTTTATGCTTCGGGTTTTACAAGTTGTTTATCTTCATAATTTGGCCCTTCATACTTCAATTGGCTAGAATTGAGTTCACTCTCTACATTTTTCTTATATGATCGAAATTGTACTATGTTTAAGGTTCACAACTTACTACTACTGTTTCATTCGTTTATATCGTCGATCAATAGTGTTTTTGACCATAAAAATTCAGAGTGTTACACCAACTGTTCAACAAGTATAGGATTTAAGTTGCAAACTCTCTCAATTTTAGCAGTTTTAATGTCCAACTCATACTAGATTTACAAAACATCTTCCAAATAATTTTTTTATGATGTAAGCTTTGACCTAAGTCACTCAAAGAGACCTTCCCTTAAAACTAAAGTATTAATTAGCTGTATAAGGCAAGCCATATTTTAGGTATAAAGATCTCCAGCTCCAAGTACCCCTTCGACTTTAAAGTACATATTTAACTCCATATGACTTTTGCATCTTTGGAAACCATATCTCATTCTTTCTAGAAAAACTTAGAGCATAATTGATTACTTTGTTCACCATCACTTTAGGAAGAACCAGTTGTTCACAACAACAAAATTGAAATGTTGAACAACACATTTTGCATTAATTGTAACATTCCAACATAACTAAAGTGTTTGATGAATGAATGTGACAACTTGGACTTTTTTTAAAGCAAAGACAATTTGGACCTTATCTTTTCTATTGAAGGCTAACATTTTTTCTGTGAACTTTCTAGTGATAAGAGGTACCTCAAGCACCTAACATGAAGTTTTCCAAGTTTGAAGCTAGTAGCTCGTTGAATAATCTTCAAAACCTCCCCTCTCGTACCATAAGAAAAAAATCAATCTTTGCAACATTTAGTCTCAATCCATCAAATAGAACTTCTTCAAAATGCTTTTAGCTATAATTATTGAATCCAATGTCATGTTATAGAAAATTTGAAATCCATATGCAAAACACAAATGAGTAATTCTAATTATGTGACATTTTGAATGAAGCTATTGTTGGGAACGCTGATGTGTCCCATGGCTGTAACACCTCGAAACCGGGCCTAGTCGGAATTCAATTTCAGCAATTGGAAATTTTGCATTGAAAAGTCAAATTATAGTATTGACCCTTGACCAAGTGGTCAATTATTGGATTAATGAATCCTAATTAAGTATTGATATCGATTAAGGATCCCATTGTAAACTTTGAAACCTGTTTTAGTGACCAAAATGAGAAAATTGAAAGTTTGGGGGCAAAAGTATTAAAAGGTAAAGAGTTGAGGGACTAGCCTTGCGATTAACCCTTCCTCAAGCTTAATCACCATATACGTGGGACTCCAAGGATAGTTTTCTTCATGTTAAAGAAAGCCAAACAATTAAAAATTAAGAAAATGAGAAAGAAGTTCACGGTGAAAGATTACACCAAACTAGCACCTTAGTTATTATCATCTTCTTCCTCTAACCACACACCTCAAGCAAGCACCTCCATTGGAGAGCTATCCAAGCTTTGCTTTCTTTCAATTTCTTTATACTATAGTGTCATTATCGAACGGGTAAGCAAAACCCTCCATTAATTCATCGATTCCATGATCAAATCCATGTTTATTCCAAGTTTAGGAATCAAGGAACCCTAAAAATTCTCTAGGAATATCATAGGTTATTTGTTATTGTTTTTCATGGCTAGTGAGTTGATATGAATCTATTATCGATATTGAAATCCTTGTAATTCCTATTTTCTTGTAGCTCAAGAGAATCAAGGAGAGGAAACACCAAATCCATCAAGCTCTAACAAATTCAAGAACAAATGATTTGTCATCCGGGAGCCTTGAAAGCCTCGAAAGTATCGATGAGTGTAGTCAGAGTCTCGGGATTGGCTAGGTGCCTTTCTCTATTTTCGTTGGTATTATTTATTGCATTTTCACCATTGATTTCAAGATATGGTTACATCGAAACCTCGTAGAAGGTACCGTTGGTAAGATTTGGTAAGCTTATTGCATTGTTACATTGATCATTGATCCATGGTATTGTCATTGATAACTTTGAAATATTGTGAAAGGCCATATTGATTATGATATACCGTTATTGACAAGCTAACATTGCTATTGTTATTGATATTACTATTGTTATTGTTATTGGCCTAATTATCAAATCCTTGGATGCGAATGGACATGGGATACAATTGGCATGCCATAGAATTCATGAGCTCAATGGTACGGAGTGGACTACAGTCCTTGAGCTAAGACTCTATTTGGCGATGTTGGCGGGATGGGTTAATGTGGTCTTATTGGCGATGTTGGAGGATATTGACCATTTATTGTTGGTGATTTTGGTTGAGAATTCGCGTATCCACATTTACATGTCGATCCAAGGAATTAAGATATGGAAATTATTGTTAAAAATTGATTTGAGATGCATTTACATTGATATACATGTTATTGATATTATTGGCATTCATGTTGTTGTTATTGACAACCTCACTAGGCTATATAAGCATAATGCATCTTATTTCCATGTATTTTCAAGTTGAAAGATAACCGGATCAAGGATCGGAGCCAAGGTGTTTTTAAAGCACGTCACCAAGTTATATGTAATGTAAACTTTGTCCTTAAACTCTTAGAAAGGTGGCATAGGGTCTAGACATGTTAGTTTAGCCCCATTTTGTGTGTACATGATACACACCATGTTGGAAGAGTTAAAGTATGAAATATGGCATGTTGAATATTGATAAAAGTGTTAAAAATGGACTATAATGCACCCATATGTGAAATCATAGTAAATGGATTGTAAATGGCAAAAAAACTGACATATGCATAGATTTGTTGTTTATAGATCTGCCTGCAAAATTTGGTAACAAATGAACAAGAATAAAGCCCTTAATTTGAGTAAAAACAGATAAAAATCTGTCATTACAGGTTTATCTGTACCGGTACGGGTGGTGGCGTATCGGTACGGGTATGTATTTTGGGGGAATTTCTATATAGTTGGGTATCGATACGCGCCTAGGCATATCGGTACGGGTCTTAGCCACTAGAAAAATATTAAAGTACCGTACCGACACCGTATCAATCTTGATAGTTAACATTTCGAGCGTTGACCATGCGTACCGATACTCAGTATCGATACGGGCTTAAAGAAAATAACCGTTTTAACAGTCTGGATAAGTGTACCGATATGGCCCTAGGTGTTTCAGTACGGTTGGTTGGTTCTAGAATCTGAATTTAATTAAGTCATCGTAGCGTACCAATACAGATGTATCCATATCGGTACGACCCCTAAAGTCTACAATCATTTTAAAGACCATAATGAAGGCGTACTGATATGGCCTCTTCAAGTATCAGTACGGAGGTAGGTAAGTTGGTTAAAAGATGCTTAAAAAGGTCTCAGAATGTTGTAAATTGGTCACCATCTTATAGGGCATAATTGAAATCATAAATGGACTCTGATTATGGCATAAATTTGTGTATAAGATGTCCATGCATTTAATTTCATTTGGTAATCTAAACTTCAGACAAGACCTCTTAATTTTTTGGTTTTACAATTTAGTCCCTAAACTTTAATAAGTTACTAATTGGCCTCAAGTCATAAATTGGGTAAATCTTACTGATTAAAAATGCTTATTGTATTGCACTATAAATAAATTATTCATGATTATTGTATATATTATTGTAATCATCGATCCGATCACTGTAATGTTCACCAGTAATGCTTTTTGACCTGGATTCCTATCGGACTGGGAAGAGGGTGTTACATTTGTGGTATCAGAGCTAGAGCCTAGTCGATTCCATGACTAAACTGAAGTCCATTGTATTGTTATTGCATTACATATGCCACCTAGGAGTTTATTATTGTGTATATTGTGACTTTCGATTAATCCGATCTTTTTTCCTTTTATAGTACATGATGTCTGACTCTGATAAAACTCACGAAGAAGTTGAGCATATGACAGGCTCCTCGATACATGGTGAGGAGAAAAGAGGGAAAAACCCTTCGAATTCACAAATTCTTCCACAAGAACCATCACATCCTGAACCCGTGTTGCAAGCTACTCAATTCAAATGTTACAAGAACATGACTGAGATGTTCAAATAGTTTATGGCTACTATTAAGTCTGAGCAGTTTACACAGTCCTCTATAGCTGGTAGATCTTCAAGTCAAGCCCCTATTGATAAACTAGCACAACATCGAGCTACTACCTTTACAGGTAAGGCTGGTGAAGACCTTGAGACGACGAAATATTGGCTGGAAAACACTATAAGAATTTTGACCAAGCAGTTGCAGTGCTCAGATGAGCACAAACTCAAGTGTGCCTTAGCCTTGTTGGTAGACGAGGCTTTGCATTTGTGGGAAACTACTATACTTACCGCCCCCGAAAAAGCTGTAACCTGAGAATTCTTCCTGCGTGAGTTCATGAAAAAGTATATCAGTGAATACTATTTGGCAAAAAGGTGGGATATCTTATTGTATCTTAAGGCAAGAGGCCAGTGGAACAGTATATCTACAACTTCTACAAATATTGCAAATACGGAGCTGTGTACATCTAAAAAGAAGAAGAGAAGTGTAGAATATTTTTAGCTAGGTTAAGTGATGAACTTCGACCTTTGTTCACTGCCTTCGGAATCGCAGATTTAGTAGGTTGACCCAATCTGAGAATAGGCCTTGAGAATATTCTCGCCCACCTTTGCCATATAAGAAGGGTAAACAACAAGGATTCAAGCAACAGTAACACCAACAATCCTCTCAATCAGGTAATTTTGCTAAGCCGCAAACCATGTCTCAATCTACTGTGAAAACAACTTCCATCAAGAGCACCGGAGGTTCGGGCCAGGAATCTCAATATCCTATATGTAATTTTTGTCAAAAAGGTATCCTACGGGACAATATTGAAGACATTCGGGCGTTTGTTTCTTTTGTGGTGAGCAAGGCCACTACATCAAAGATTGTCCGATGAACACATCCAAGTCTGCAGCACCGGTAGGTACAACATCCCCTGTTCAATCCTGTAAGGGCAAGGGACAAAAGCAAGTTGCATCGGGAGCTTCTGGGAGACCTGGTGGCTCTGTAAGGACTCCAAGCCGACAAGAATCTAAGGCTTTAACTTAATTCTATCACGTTAGGAGCAGGGAAGAAGATGGGGATCCAGACATTATTGCAGGTACTATTGAACTGTATACTCACGTATTTATGTATTGATTAATCCTGGATCTACACATTCCTTTATTAGTACTGTATTGATTATTAAGTTAACATCTGAACCCGTAGCCTCCAAAATCATCGTAACCAATCCTTTAGTTGATAGTGTTGTAATTGGGCTAATATGTAAGAATTGTCCCCTCATGATACAAGGGATACCTTTTCTGGCCAACCTCATGGCCCTCCCTATTCATGAATTTGAAGTTATTTTGTGGCTTGATTGGCTTGGAGAGCATCAAGCTTGGGTGGATTGTTCGGAGAGAAAATTTATCTTAGAGGTCTTGGTAAAGAAAGAGTGACTTTTATGGACACTAGGGGCAAGATATCATTGTTATATGTTGTTGTAAGTAGGGAAGAACCTTATTTGTAAGATATAGATACCATACAATAATTTCTTGATGTATTTCCCGATGAGCTTCTGGGTTTACCACCCACCTGTGAAGTTGAATTTGGGATTGAAGTGCAACCTGGAACTACCTTGATTTCTATTGCACATTATCGAATGGCACTAGTAGAACTCACTAAGCTTAAGGTACAAATCCAAGACCTATTGGACAATGGTTTTGTTCGACCAAGTTCCTCACCTTGGGGAGTGTCGCGACCATTTTTGAAATCGGGTGTGTAAAAATAGCCTGACGATTGATCTTTTAGAAAATTAAGGTTTTCTGGCCATTTTTAATTTAATCTTGAAAATTTAGGGTTTTCCATATTAAATTCAATTTTCCTTTATTTATCCTTTAAAAAATATTTTAGAGTTGCCACTGATCACTTCGAGGTAGACCGAACACCGAAAAAATAAACCAGAGATTCTGTCTTAAAAATTGCGTTCGGGAGTCGGTTACGTGTAGGGAAGGGTTAGCACCCTTACGAACGCCTGTTATCGGTACCTTTAATTTTACGTGGCATTTTGAATAACTATTTGAATTTAATTTATCCCATGATTATTAATTGAATTTAAATTCTGAATGCAGATATCCTTCTATAAGGAAATTCATTTTATTCAAATATGAGATTAAAAGCACTCCGTGAGGTGGCACCCCTATTCATATTTAAAAATGTAACACCCCTTTTCCCGTATCCATCATTGAATACGAGACAGAGATGTCACAAAACATTTGTAAAACTATAAAATGTCTATAATTCGGTAAAAATTTGTTTTATAAAAATATTACAGCTTAGTTTTTATTTACAAATCTAATTAATCGCGTAAAGTTTAAACTTTATATTTTCATCTTCAATTCAGGTTTAATTTCTGGCAGCAACTTATCAATTTAATTTGACTTTATATAATTAGCGAAACTGTCTAAAAATTGCCTGATTTAAAATTCATCCAGATTCCAAATAAAATACGATTTATATCAGAGCATGCAAATCTTTTTAATAAACATGCCAACTAGTGAATATCAAACAACCTCAAACATTATATTATTGATATTGATGTACATGTTCTTGATAGATGATGTCCACTAGTTCTCCTTACTTCAAACACTCTTCTTTTCCTACGCATGAAACGCTAAGCATTCACTTAGTGAGGCAATAATTCAAATTCAAGTACAATTGTCATAATATCAATATCAATATTAATGATTAACAATGCATATGATCACCTTACCATTTCATACTCGTTAACATAAGTAAATATGTAATAGCATATATGTCTATCAAAGTGATAAGATTAGATCTTACCAATACCATTGTCATTTCTATCTGTAAGCTTTCAATGCTTACCAATGCCTTTTTCCATTTCTATCTGCAAGCTTTCAAGCTTATCTTCCTGTTTCTTTTTTATTCTTTTCAATTTATTTAGCCCAAGGTATCAAATTAAGAGATTCTATGTACACGAGTCATCCCCCATACCCAACCTTTCTTGAGTATGTATATTATTTGCACTCTACCTGAGTGCTTAGCACCAAAGTGCTTCTGTATACTTACCAGAGTATACAATATATCCCTCATTGAGTTTTTATGAAATTACACTGAAGTGCTTAGCACCCGTAATAATTCCGTATACTCAAACCATGCATGAGTATACTCCTCAATGAGTATTTATAAATTTTGCACTTTACCTGAAGTGCTTAGAATCTTTATACAGCTATTTATGACTCTATGGCTAGCCAACTATACCTTTGAACCTCTATATCATACATTGGGCTTTATATCATCAATGGCAACATATATCAATATATATATCAACCTTGGGCAGTTCATACCCGAAATAATATTTCAATTTCATCAATTTAAGTAGTCATATGATTAATGCATTTTATATTTTAATTCTTGACATATTACGATATGTCAATCATATGCTCAATGACCTAAATATCATGACAACAATAATTTAGGGTAGGCCCATCGCAAGCCATCCCAATCATATATAAAATATCAATGTAGTATGACATGAATGCAATTGCACTCACCTGGGCCATTGATTTGTATGCCTCAATAAGTCTTCTTTAATCTTTTTCTTCATTATCCCTCGAACCTCTCTTGATTCGAACTTAAACTTCATAAATCAAATAAAAGAAATATTTATTAGATCTCAATCTAACAATATCTTAGATGTACTGTTAATATAATCACCCAAATATAACATTTATAAATGTTTTCCTTTCTTCCTTGTACTGTTCAAAACTTATTACGGTCCTTAATGACCAATTTGAACATTCAACAACTATTCATGCTCTAAATGTTCCAATTCTTCTATTTCAAAATCATTCGAGTCATTTGCATAAAGTTTCCAACTTTACTAATGTGACATTTTAGTCACTAATTTTACCAAGGTACTTGAATTTAAACTTAATTCAAGTAATCACTTATTACCGATAATTACAACAATTTTCCTTTTATTTTCCACTTGACCGAATTGGTCATCAAACTTTGGAAAGTTTGAAATTCTCCATTTTAAGTCCTTAATAAGCTTGAGTCATCAATTCTAGCTCATTTTCATCTAAGCCACCATCAAAATAATAATTTCCAAAATAATCCTCCATTTTCCCATTCTTGCCAAAATGGTCTTTTTTCATCCTTTCAAACCAATTTAATCACATTTTCAATAATTTACCTTTAATCCTTCTTCAACAAAATAATTCCATAAACATCCTCTTGATTTTCTCAAAATACCGAATAGGTCCCTAAACTTTTCAAAATTTTCATTTTGGTCCAAAATGCTAAAATAAGCTTCTAACATCACAATTTCATCAATTTCACCACCAAAATAATTTTTTGACAAATCGGTCCTTAATTTCTTGAAAATGCCGAAATGGTCCTCAACATTTTAAAAATATATAATTTGGTCCTAAATTGTCAATTCAAGCTTGAAACATCATTTTCTATTCATTTCCATCATTAATTAAATTTTGACAATTTAGTCCCAAATTTTCTTCAAATTTTTGAATTAGTCCCTAAAGGGATTTTGACCTTCAAACATCAAAATTGAACTTCCATCATCAATATAATGCTTCAAACATCATAATCTAACCATTTTCATCCTTAATTCTCAAAACCCTAACAAATCCCTAAATTTCAAGATTAGGGTTTATAACTTTCAACTTGATTTCAAGCTTGATTTCAACAATACTAAGCTTAATTCATCATCTACTGCTTGAATTCCATCAATTTTCCATGAAACCCTAATTTCTCTCTCTTCAAACCCTAATCTAATACTTCATAATTCCATGAAATTTTACTATCAAAACGTAGAGAATGAAGTGTAGATCACTTTACCTCAAACAACCTTGCTTGAATTCTTGATCAAAAGCCTTGAATTTGAGTTAGAAATTTTTCTTTATTTTTCCGTATCTTTTTCTCCAACTTTCGAAATTGGGAGGAAGAGGATGAACTTTTTGTTCATCAAATTTAACTTATATTCTAATAATTTGCCACTTGTTACTTTAAAAATGAATTTTTTATTCATTTTCACCTTTTCCAAATTTGCCCCTTAACTAAATGAAAATTACAACTAGTTCAAAATTATGCCATCCCATTACTTTTGAACTAGGTTGGTTCCAATCCAACCGGCCATCATCATTAGATAATCATAAAATATCATTTATGATTTTTGTTCGATCTAATTTCCCAATTTTCACCTTCTACGATTTTCCTTTATCGAACTATCAACTCTAATTCAAGAATCACATATTTCCTTAATTACATAAATAGATCCATACTTTCATACAAAATCCTCCACTTTAATAAAGTCAAACTTAGAAATTTGACTTGATCCAAAAATATTGATAATTACCCGAAATCTCTATCGGGTAACATCTTTCTTGAAAATCATTCATTAAGCATTTATAATGAACTTTTATAAACTTCCTCTATCTGATGATGAAATCTCGAAATTATTCGATTCAATTCGGTTATCCAAATTCCATTTAAACTTTGACTGTAATTTCCCAATAATAGAAACATCGAATCCAACCAAACTCTTCACATTCGATTCACACCCTTAGGTGGTCTATTTATTTATGAAATACAAACACTTAACTTTTGGGAAATTACAACTCTAGTCCCCAAATTTTACCAAAGTTTATATTTTAGTCATGAAATTTCTAGAAATTACATTTTGGTCACTAACTTTTTAAACTTCAATTCACATTCCAAATTTCCTTAAAATTCAACCAAAAATTAAGAACGCCTTATTCAATTCACTATCTATCACATGATATCTTTAAACCTTAGAAATTTCCTTTTCAAAACCCATAATTAGAAAAATCCTAACTTTTGCATTTTTGTCATTGTAGTCACTAAGTTAGTTTTTAAGCTATTATCTTAGTACTAAATGACCCTTAATCAACTTAGTAAATTTTGGGGTATCACAAAAAATTAATTTCCAACATAAAAGGTTTTTTTTATGAATGTCCTTTTATTGTCTTGTTTATTTTAAGTATTAATCCTAAATAGGCTCTAATTAATTAGTTATTTTAAACTATGAATATTAATTAATTTAATGGCTTTTATGAGAAAATGCCAATTTCTTGAACACCTTCCATATATTTAAAGCCTTTAAATTAGACATATTCCAAATTAATTAATTCTTCTAATTAAGTAAAGTTCTAGTCCTAATTAGGGCTCTAACAATTTATTATTTAATTATAAGTGAAAGTATATATCGAATATACACCTTTATGACCAAGGCTGAGATAACACCCCATTGAAAACAATGGAACACCATCCAGATTTGAACATCAAATATTCTATTTGATATACATTTAATTAACTACAATGTATCTTAATTAATTATCTAATTTTAATTGAGGACTAATTTTGTATTTAATTTTAAGTATAATGTATATTAAATATAATTATAAAATTCATGTTGAGATAACACCCCATTGTAAACAATGGAACATCATCCAAATTAGAATTTTAAAATTGTATTTAATATGCACTTCATTACTACAATTATCTATCATATTTAATTATTGAAATCCTAATTAGAGAAACCCTACTAAGGCTCTAATGGTTAATTAAATTAAGTGTATTTAGTTGTCTAATATTTAATTCTACATGCTTAATTTAAAACATGCACCCCATATAAATTAATTGCATTTAATTAAAACAATTAAATAATTAATTAAAATAAAACAAATTGAACACTAAATTGATTTTTATTAATATGAGGACTAAATTTAAGAATTACAGAACTATAAGCCCAAATTACAAAGCCTAAGGTGACCCAGTTGAAAAGATTTCAAACTGGAGAGAACAATTAAGAAATTCAAGGACTGAACTGGAGAGATTACAAAACTTGTAGCCAAAATTAAAGAGGAAAGTGACTAAATTAAGAAGAATTGAACATTTGGGCAAAACCCAAATGGGGTCCGAATGAAAACACGCGGGTTAAACCCAACCCATTTGAAAACGCGAAGGTTGAGCTGACCCGGCACCACAACGGTGCCGTTTTGACTTCGGCATAAATAGCCCAAATCTGAGTCAAAATGGTCATATTTCATATCCTCTCTCTCTCTCATCATATTCGTTTTTTTCCTCTCTCTAAACCCTCTCAACTTAAACTCCAAAAACCCAGAAAACACCCTCTAACTCGATCAAAACCCCTTGTTCTTCCTTGTTCATCACCAAAATCATCCAAAAACTCTTGTTTGATCCTTCCCAAACACCAAAAACCCTTAGTTTCATGTTTTTCCTCGATCAAATCCCAAAAATCCCCCAATGTTCTTCCCACATTCATCCAAAAACCCTAATGAATCTGCCACAAACACCTAAACACCTAACCCCCATGTTTTCTTTCTATTAAAAACTCTAAAACTCTCTAAAATTCTTAACAATTCATTCTCAAACCTCACAAACCCTAGAACTTCTACCTAGCTCCGCCCTAACAACTGCCCTTAGATCTAGGACCACCGTCCCTATCTCTTTTGGCATGTTTATCGGTCGCCAGAGGCGATGCCGGCCATCTCCGGTCATCGTCTCCGATCAACCTTATCCTATTTTGACCACCTCTGGTTTCTTCGGTCATCCCTATCCTCTTTCTGACTGTCGTCCTCTATCGTGAGGCAATTTTCGGCCACCGTGCCGAAACCTTAAAACTTCCAAAATCCTCTATTTTTTTTATCTATCCACCTAACCTATATCTAAGCCCCGATTTAGCAGAATCTGCCCGTCTCCGCCAGATCCTAAACCTAAATTACCCAAACCAAACCTATTTACCCTCTTCAACTCCGCCTTTTCCCTGAAATCGACCAGCAATCAAAATCCCCTCCAATCAACTCAAGATAAGCCTCAAAATCCTACTGTGATTTGTGATTACTTTTTTAGATCTAGGTTCTAATTTTGGTTATTGTTTTTATACTTTTAGGCTTAGATCTAACTTATTTCGTGTGTTTTTACAGGTAAATAAAGAGTAGAGAGGGAAATATACCTCCCAGTGTATTTTTGACGACGGCTTTATTGCTCCGGTGTCTGATTCCGGCAACCTTCGGCGTTCCAGTGATTCTCCAACTTCTCAGGTAACTTCTCAACTTCCCTCTCTCCTCAATTATTAGTGTAATAATTGCCACTAATTATTACTGTCATTATTAACCTTTTTCTCTCTCTGCAGGGTATTTATAGCCAGAATAAATGCTGACATCAGGGACCCATGATCTATTGACAGTTGGGCTCCAACTTGGTCTAATCCGAGTGAAGCACAAAAGAGCCAATGGAAAAGTGCCACATCGAAGGTTTAGGCCGAAAAAGAAGCACAAGTGTGATAGTTTGGGCTTTTTTCTGATAACATGTATCTAGAATAGAAGTTTGGTTGTAAATAAGCTTCAAATTTGTGATTTGGGTTTAGGCTTTGTATATAAGCTATTTTTGGACTTTTATTTTTATTTGGGCTTTTGTATTTAATATATTTATGCATTATTAATATTTATTTATTTATTTAATAAGCCCGGTCAAAATTTAGGTATGACAGCTGCCCCTCTTTGCTCATTGTTGTAGAATAAGGATAGAACAAAGACTGAAAATACACGAATTTTGCTCGAACGCACATCCATTCTCTAATCAACTGAAGTTTGAACATGTTCTTCTAATTACGAAATTCTTCAATCTTCTACCAAACTATAGAGTCTGAAGCTGTTCTTCTGATTATGAAATTCTTCATCTTCCCAAGTCTGACACTACTCATTGAAATCTTTAACTTTTTGAGGTTTGAAGCTATTCTTCTCATTATGAAATTCTTCATTCCTCACTCTTTGTTAATCCACTTTTTGCAAGGCGTCTAATGAGCAAGCTCTTCTTATTAGGAACTTCCTTATTCTTCAAAATGATGAACTCTTTTCATTAGGAGCTATTCTTTCTTCACTGGGTGAGTTCTTCTCATTAGGAACTCTGGGACGAACTCTTCTCATTAGGAGCTCTTCATTCTTTGCTAAGCGGATTCTTCTCACTAGGAATCCTGGAATGAACTATTCTTATTAGGAGCTATTCATTCTTTGATGGGCGAGTTCTTCTCATTAGAAACTCTGGAATGAACTCTTCTCATTATGAGCTCTTCATTCTTGGTAAATGCCTGGCAAAATAGATTAAAATGCTTTGATGAAGGTTAGTATGACCCTAATTTCTACATATGATGCATGAACAAAGATCCATTAGAAAACGAAAAACAGATGCTTCCACTTTCTGGGTGACTCATTGGACTCCACTTGATGGTTTTTCTTTACTAATTCTCGGCTTGCTCTGACACTTCATCTCATACTCTGGACTAGCCTTTAAACCCTATTTTTGTGTTTCTGGTCCTATGCTCTAAAGCGCCCTTTCGGGTTTTCACTTTGGCTTTTTTTAAGGCACCCTTTTGGGTTTTCAACTTTCCCTCATTTCTTTTCTTTTTCTTTCTTTCTTTTTTTCTCTTTTATTTCTTTTTCTTTTTCCTTTTCTTTTTTCTTTTTTTGTTGTTTTTTTTGAAACCATCGGTGCCCTTTCAGGTTTTTGCCTTATCTTCACATTTCTTTTTGTTCATTTTCTGTAACCCCGACTTATTCAACTGTTGATATATTCAAGTGTTTCTTTATTTTTCATCTCCATTTCTGCTGGCACAACATTCCACTCAATCTTCTCTTTATACATTCCTCTTCAATAACCTAGAGTGCAAAAGTTCATCTGCATTCTTCAAAACACAGTAATACCAAGAAATCATATGTTTTAAATGAATTATGATAATCTACTTTCATGATGCTTTAGAAATAATAACAGAAAGCTCGGAGGTGAAGTCATGAGTTATTAAAGCTTATCAATTGAAATACAATGGATCTGAAAAAGTCACGGCAAACAGAAACAACAAAGCAATAAACAAAATTAGATCTTTGGGTATCCATAGTATGAAGGATTCAGCCACCCTTTCGACCAATCGTGGCTTTGAACTTGAATCCTTGTCCAGCAGACTTCAACATTGTCGAGATGTTTACAGATGTGAAATCCCTTCCAAAATACCAGGTATCCGAGAGGTCTTAATTGCCGGATGCCTAATCACAATCCATCTAAGTTGCCCTTTACGCGTTTTCGAATCAGATCTTCCTTTGGTTTTAAGACGCTCTTTGCGAGTTTCCATCTTGAACCCCTTTTTTCTTTTCTTTTCTTTTCTTTTCTTTTTTTGAATCTTCGGTGCCCTCTCGGGTTTTCACCTAAGATTATTCCATTTTGTGAAACGCCCTTTTTGGGTTTTCACTTCACTTTTTTTAATCTCTTTTTTTATTCTTCAGACGTAATATTTCTTAACTGAATTGGAGTTCACTACTTGTGCAACTCTTCACCATCAATTTCAGCTAAGATCAACGCTCCTCCGGAGAAAGCCTTTTTGACAATATACGGTCCCTCCCAGTTAGGCATCCATTTTCCACAAAAATCTTTGTGTATTGGCAAGATCTTTTTTAGCACTAGATCACCCTCTCGAAATTCTCTAGGCCGAACTTTTTTATCATAAGCCCGCATTATTCTCTTCTGGTACATTTGACTATGACATATGGCTCTCAACCTCTTTTCTTTGATAAGATTTAACTGATCATACCGAGCCTGTACCCATTCTGTTTCATCCAATTTAACTTCAGACAAAACTCAAAGATAAGGAATTTCAACCTCAATTTGTAGTACTGCATCCATTCCGTAAACCAGAGAATACGGCGTTGCCCCGATAGAAGTTCGTACTGAAGTTCGATATGCAAACAATGCAAAGGGCAACTTTTCATGCTATTCTTTGTAGGTATCTGTCGTCTTCGCTATGATTTTCTTAATATTCTTATTTGCTGCCTTTACTGAACCATTCATCTTTGGACGATAAGCTGCAGAATTGTGAGGCAGAATTTTAAACTGCTCAGATGCTTTTGTCACAACCTTATTATTGAAATTAGTGGCATTATCGGTAATGATTCTTTTAAGCAATCCATAGCGGCAGATAATCTCTTTCTTCAAGAACTTGCAAACTGTAGATTTGGTGATATTGGCATAGGAGGCTGCTTCTACCCACTTGGTAAAGTAATCAATGGCCACAAGGATAAAACGATGTCCATTAGAAGTTTTGGGATAAATCTGACCAATAACATCCATGCCCCAGACTGCGAAAGGCCATGGTGAATTCATTGTGTAAAGAGGTACTGGAGGAGAATTAATTTTGTCTGTATATATCTGGCACTTGCGACATTTCTTAGCATACTCAATACAGTCCCCTTCTATGGTTGGCCAATAATACCCATATCTCATAATTTTTCGGGCTATTGCAAAACCATTGGCATGTGTCCCACATATTTTGTCGTGCACATCTGCTAGGATACTTCTAGCTTCTCAAGCATCAACACACCTTAGCAATATTTGATCTTTGCTTCTTTTATACAGGATTTCACCATCAATAACATATCCTGTAGCCATTCTTCTGATTGTCCTTTCATCAACATCACTCACCCTACTAGGATAAGTTTGAAATTTGTTATACTGCAAAATATCATAATACCATGGGTTTCTATCTGCCTCTTCCTCTATGCTCTAACAATGAGCATAGGTCTCGTAACTCTACATCTGAATTGGTACCATATCTACTGGTTTGTTTGCTAGAAATACTAAAGCCAATGTAGCTAAGGCATCCGCCATTTGATTATCTTCTCTAGAAAGATATGTGGAAGTGATTTCTTTAAACTTTTTCATCAACTCAAGGATCAATTTTCAATATTCGATCAACTTTGCATCCTTTGTTTCATATTCTCCAGGAAGTTTATAGATCACTAGTGCAGAGTCTCCATATACTTTAAGAATCTCTATTTTTCTTTCAATAGTAGCTCGTAGACCAATGGCACAAGCTTCGTATTCTGCCATATTGTTAGTGCACAGAAATTCTAGTTTACTTGTGAAGGGATAATGTATATTATCTGGGCAGATCAACACTGCTCCAATCCCACGTCCCAGGGCATTAACTGCTTCATCAAAATATAATTTCCAAGCATCTCTTTCTGTACTTCCACTTTTTTCCATAGAAATGTTCATCACACCCTCATATGGAAAGTCAAAGTTTAAGGACTCATAATCTTCAGAAGCACGACTAGCCAAGAAATCTGCTATTGCACTTCCCTTTATTGCTTTCTGATTTACATACAACATATCAAATTCTGATAACAACATTTGCCATCGAGCCAATCTTTAAGTCAAAGCTGGTGCTTCTATCAAGAACTTCAATGGATCAAGACGGGATATCAACCAAGTAGTGTAGTACAGCATGTATTGTCTAAGTCTACGAGTTACCCAAACCAAATCACAACATAACCTTTGAATTAGCGGGTACCGTACTTCACTCTGTGAAGTTCTTGCTTAGGTAATAGATGGCTCTTTCTTTTCTTCTTGTATCATCATGTTTCCCCAGTACACACCCCATCGAACATTCATGAATAGTCAAGTAGAGAATAAGTGGTCTGCCTGGAACCGGTGCTACTAGAATTGAAGCATTTATCAGATATTTCTTTATATTGTCAAATGTTTTCTGACATTCTTCATCCCATTCACAAGGATTATTCTTTCAAAGCAGCTTGGAAATCGGATCACATTTGTTGGTTAATTGAGAAATAAACTGAGAAATATAATTCAATCTCCTTAGGAATCCTCGAACTTCTTTTTGTAAACTCGGAGGCGGTAAATTTTGAATCGCCTTTACCTTGTCTCGATCAATTTCGATTCATCTTCTGCTAAACACAAAGCCTAGGAGCTTCCCAAATGTAACCTCAAAAGTGTACTTGTTAGGATTGAGTTTCAACTAGCACTTCCTCAATCTTTGGAACAGTTTCCTCAAATTCTGAATATGTTCCTCTTCAGTCTGGGACTTGGCAATCATGTCATCCACATACACTTTAATTTCTTTGTGCATCATGTCATGAAAAAGAGTCACCATGGCTCGCTGATATGTTGCCCCATCATTATTTAGCCCCAAAGGCATTACTTTATAGCAATACATTCCCCACAAGGTTATGAATGTCATTTTATCCATATCTTTCAGATCCATCTTTATCTGATTATATCCAGAAAAGCCATCAATGATGGAGAACCAAGAATGTCCTAATGTGTTATCCACCAGAATATATATGTGAGGCAAAGGGAAATTATCTTTTGGACTTGCTCTATTCAAATCTCTGTTGTCAACACACATGCGCACTTTACCATCTTTCTTTGGTACTGGAACAATATTTGCCACCCATTCCGAATATTATGCCACTTTTAGAAAACCAGCATCAATCTACTTTTGTACCTCCTCTTTGATTTTTAGTACCATTTTCGGTCTTAATCTTCTAAGCTTCTGTTAAACCGATTTGCATTCTGGCCTTATTGGTAAGACCAGGTAAAAACATCCTTGAATTCTCGCAACAGATCTACCAACTTTTGTTTTATCTCTAATGAGAAGGCAGCACCAATCTTCACTTCCTTTTTAACTTATTCTGTATCCAGATTTAGAATTTCTATCTCTTCTTTATGAGGTAAGATTTGTTTATCCTCTTTTTCCACCAACCTCAGTAATTGCTTATTGATTTCACATTCTGTCTCATCTTCGACCTCATTAACTTCCAATGAACAGTCTGGCTGTTCAAAGTCTAGTTTGGGATCGGGTTTAGAATTATTCATACAATTAATAGTTAAAAACCTGCAAGAAAAATAATAATATATTTGGAAAGGATGCGAAAAAAAACAAGAAACATGTTTGCCATTTCATAATCACAATGAAAGCATCTTTATTGAAAGTAAACTTGCATAATAGCCCTTTACAGTTAATCCCTCATACTTGCAGGCAAAAGTATGAGGTGTTTCTTGACATTTACTATGTTTTATTCTTAAAGGCTAGGGGCAAATCTTCGGAGTTCCAGTTGTTCAAGGCTTCACCAGGAAAGCATGGGCGTATTCCCTCCAGAAGCTTGCCAGGCCGGGATCTTTCAAATACGCCATTGATGCACAATTTTCCCATGTTTTCACCAAAGATCTCCTCTTTCTAGAGCCTTACTGTCTCCCAGTTTTCTTTCTCCAGATGCTTTTCCACATTGACGAACCCACGTGACTTGAAGATACTTGTCAAGTCAGGAAATAACATGGGCTTCCATGTAGTTTCAGTTCCCAAGAAACGAGCCCTCATTCGATCTTCATTCCTTTTCAGCTCTTGCTTCCTCTGTTGAATGTTTGGCTTAAATCCAAGCCCAAAACGATCTTTCATCATCTTAACAGATTTGGGATACGGACAACCCTATAAATCTTTCCCCAGTCCTTTTCCAACCTTCGCTCCCCTGCCAAGTATCTCACGAACTGTCATCTTGGTGCAATTTGACAACTTTGGACAAGGGATCAGTTTCCCTTCAGTGACAAAAGTTGCATTTATGAACTCCAGAGCACGAAATGAACATTCCAAAGCACTTTCATCTGCCTCAATATATGGTGCATGATGTCCTCTTCAGCTCCAATACTCACTAATTTCCCTTCTATTACGACTTTTAACTTTTGGTGTAAGGACGATGGTACTGCTACAGCAGAATGTATCCAGGGCCTTCCCAGAAAACAGTTGTAGGTCAGCTTTATGTCCATAACAACAAAATCAACATTGTAAATCAATGGACCAATTAACAGCGGTACCTCAATCTTTTCCAAAACCTCACGAGTTGTTCCGTCGAAAGCTCTCTTTGTATTCTTGTAGGTCTTCATATGAGAAACGACAATTGGCAACCTTTGCAAAGTAGCCATGGGTAAAACATTCAGGGCTGACCCATTATCAACTATCACTCCGGGAAGAACATGCCCCTTATAATGAGTTGTGATGTTTAAAGCTTTGACAGACCCCATCCCTCATTCTGGGATCTCATCATCACTAAAGGTAATATAGTTATCAGCAGTTATATGATTCATAATCCTGTCCAACTTATGTACTGATATATCATTCAGAACAAAATGTTGGTTAAGCACATTAATCAAAGCATTGCGGTGCCCTTTTGAACTCAACAATAGTTCAAGGATAGAAATCCTAGCTTGCCGTCTCTTTAACTGCTCAACTATACTATACTCACTCTGTTTCAGGAATTTCAAGAATTTCTGGGCGTGTTCCTCAGTAACAGGCTCATTTATTTTCGGGGCTGGTTCCTCCCCAAATATTCTCTCTAGTACTACTGGAGCCTTTGCTTTATCTTTTTATGACTCTTTAGTAACTTTTGGAGAATAACATCTTTCGCTTCTAGTGAAATGCCCGACTTTATTCATCATTTCTCCATCAGGCTTTTCCACTTTTTATGTACCTTCTAGCCCTTTTACCTCCTTCTGAGGCTTTAACTTTTCAAGTATTATAGCATTAGCCACATAATTTCAAGGACCCTCCGAGTGTCCTTGAATGCAAATAGTGTTGGGGGATAGATCACAACCTTGGGAGTTGCTACTGGTTTTACATTACCAGGGGAACTTCCAACTTTGGGCTTGGATGAAATGATCAACGGTCAGTTCACCCCATACCTGCCTCTAGAACTTTCAGAGGTACACACTTCTACTTCTTTTCTTTCACCCATTTTCTCAAAGAATTCGATCTCCTTATTATCCATCATCATATGGACCAGACATCTGAATTTAGCACATTGTTGGATTTTATGACCAGCTTCCTGATGATATTCATAATAAACATCTGATTCTATCTCTCTTCCAGCCTTTATGTCTATTAGTATCATTTCAGCATTGTATAACTGCTCAAATACCTATTTCAAAGGTGATCTGATTTCAGATATATCAGTCTTTAGCCGATTGGCTTCATCATCCTCCTCTATTGCGTTCACCCCTTGCCCTCCATGATTTGGCAAAGGATTAGCCGCTATATTAGGCTCATCAAATTTTAGCACACCGGTGTTCACTAGATTCTGAACCACCTTTTTGAATGTTGTGCAATTTTCAATCGTATGGCTCGGGATCCCACCGTGATATTCACAGTGTGCCTTCGGATCATACCATGGAGGGTATGAGGGTTGCAAGGGCGTTAGATAGTAAGGTCTTACCAAATCAGCATCAAATAACTACGAATACAGCTCCGTATATGATATTGGCAGAGGTGTGAAATTCATCCGGTCATTTCTCGAGCCTCAAGAATCCTTCATGTTTGAATTCTGTGAACTTCCTGCTGCACCAGCCGATAAAATTGTGACATTTTTTGGGGCCTCATAAGCACTCGTATTATTCACTTCACTGTCCTTCTTTTTAGAAGTCTTACGAGAACTCTCTCCACTTTCCAATCTTCCACTCTTAATTATAGCTTTAATTAATTCACTAGTCATCACCATGTCAGCAAAATTATGAGTGGCATTACCTATCAGATGTTCAAAGAGAGGTCCCCTCAAAGTGTTTACAAATATATGATTAACCTCATTTTCCAACAACATTGATTGCACCTCTACTGCCAGTTCCCTCCACCTCTGTGCATACTAGCAAAAACTCTCGGTTGGCTTCTGCTCTATAGCCTGTAACATGACCCGGCTAGGAACCATTTCAGATACATGTTTATAATATTCCTCATAAGCATCAGAGAGATCTTCTTCGGATCTAATGTTAACTTGGCTTAATTGTGCATACTAGCGTGCTGCTGAGCCCGTTAAGCTATCCTGAAAACAATGAATAAACAATTTCTCATCCTTCAAATATGCAGCCATTTTGCGACGGTATATAGTGAGATGTGCTTTCAGACAGGTCGTCCCATCATATTTCTCAAAATCAGGTGCCTTGAATTTAGGTGGAAGAATCAAATCAACAACTAAACTCTGATCAGCAGAGCTAGTCCCCTGATTATTCATTTTCTGCATCTCCAGCAACCTATCCTCCAAAGCCTTGCAGAGTTCCTTATACTTCCTCTCGATCTCTGCACAAATCCTCTCTACTTCATTAACCATATTCAGATCCGGGACTTCATCGCCACTTCCAAAATTTGCCCCAATATGAACCGGGTGGCTAGCTGTTGCTCTGGCCAGAATAACTTGGACCTTCTTTACAACAGGTGGTCCTTCAGGCTGTTCCTTCATATGAGATGTAGTGTCTACCTACTCATTTACGTTGTCTGCGGTAACCTCCTGTACTTTGACTTGCCAGATTCTTTCGGTTCTAGCAAGGCAGTCAAGTGACTGATAATGTCCTTCTGTGTCTGAGCAAAATGATCCCTCATGGATTGCTCAATTCTGTCGAATCTATTCTGTACTTCAACACGATCATTCTCGAGACTGGCAACTCTATCTTCAACAGCCATGGCCTTAGAGCGTAAACGTGTTCCGTATAAATGCGGAATGATTGTGGTTCAAAAAGCAAACTGCCATAGAACCTTTATTTATTAAAACCTTTATTATTAAAAGAATAATATCAAATATTGTTGCATGAGTGGATGCATGAATGCATTAGGGATATTAAGCTCAAAGACACATCTTTAGAAAAACATCCATTTAACTAGGAAAAGTCGAATACAGGAAATGGATAATTTCAACTATAGACAACTACTAGCTCTAATCCCTAGATTGACTATCTCGTTCATTATACGGACGACCCTCTCTTCAAGCTCTAAATCGATGTTAGGGCGTTGCAGGAAACTGGCAGCATCTTTTGACAATATCTGAACATATTGAGCAATGCCTCTTACTCGTCCCTTAAAGATAACCAACTCGTTATTTTGTTCCTGAATTGTACACTGAGATGCCTTGTACTTTTGCTTCCACGCTCCGCTCTCTTGATACAGTGCACTTTCAAAGTTTGCAAGTTTTCCTTTTAAGTCCTGAACTGTGTTCTCTAACTCAGCCACATTTCCCTTTAACTCTTTCTTCTCTTCATCCGCAACATCTATTCCCTCGTTGTAATGCCCTATAAGCACATATTCCATTTGCGGTATCTGCACTCTTAGTTCTTCATTCTGTTCTCCCAGTTTCCATTCTAAGCCAACAACTCTGAATTTTGTATCTTTTTTTCTTCTAGCTTCTTTTTAGCACGATCATATGATTCCTTCAAGTCTTGGATCCTTTTCTTGGAGGATTTTGCATAGTCCTCATACATTCTTTTATAATCATTCCTCTCCTTTGCAACCCTATCCAACTGTTCAAAAAAATCATTGATCATCCTACTTGTACTTCCTTTTTTAATCTTCTTACACTCTGAATGGGTTTCCTTTAAATCATTCAATTCTTGACTGAGTTTTCAATTTTGTTCATAAAACTCTTTTTTCTTACCTTTTTGTACATCTACCTCTAACGATACCATGGATAGATTCTGTTTCAGTTCTTCAATTCGTTTCTCATACCCTTTCAACTCTTTCTCATGATCATGTTTCAACTTCTCTGCTACTGAGGGCGCATCTCTCACGCGTTCATTAATTTGACCAATATTACCGAATTCTTTCCATTGAATGCCATCATTAACCCTTCGAGCCATTCATTGCGCATAATTTTGCATAACCTCTAATCTATCCTGAAGCTTTACCCTCCTTGGTGTTTCCCATGTTGTTACGATGTCTTTTATTTTCGTCTTGTAACCTTCCGTCTTATGCATGTACCCGAATTCCTCCATGCTAGCAGTAACATGAATGAATTGTCTTGATCCGAATTGTCGGGACACTAACAGTGGGCAATAGGTTGTTCATCCCCAGACTCCCGGCAAAGGAACCCAATCGAATTTTCCACATCGGTACAGGTAACTCACCACATTCAACCAAGGAGCTTTCCAAACAATCTTCGTGTCTTTCATGTTCAACAGATGCTCTTTCCACTGTCTGTCCTTCATTTTCTCAATCGGACAAGCTGCTAGATGCTCCTTTAGTGGTGAATAATCAGTACAAAATCTACGGGCCCTATAAGGTGTAACCCATATACAACCCCAAAATCTTCCTTCCCCTGTCCTTCTGCAAGCAGTCAATGTTATGTATATTTCGGCCAAAATTGTTGGTACCGAATTTACCCCGTTCTTTAAGCACTCAAACAATCCTAGAGTTGATGGATCAATATAATCTAGAGTCCTTGGAATAACATCAACCCGCAAATATACTAGGCATACAAACTTCTCTTTCTCTCTGATTTATCACTTGTTAAAATTAACTCTTGAATTTCCTCCCAGTGAATGCATTCATTATCCTCGGTTATTTCATCATTCCCTTTTTGCTTTAATTTTCCATTAAACGTAACCTCATCTTTCCCAGTGACCATTTTCAACTTTCTTCTAAAGGTCGAGTTGTTATGAGGTCTCGTGTAAATATTGTTCTTTTCAAATTTCGGGCAATGAGTAAAGCCTCATATTCTTCTAGCGTCGATGTCATATCCACTTCTCAAATGTGAAACAATTATAAGTTGGATTCCAATACTGCGTCATAGCCATAATTAATCATCGATCGACTGGAACATCCAACAACATTACTATATCCCCAAATTCTAACTGAAAAGCTTTCTTCATAGTTTCGTCCCATTGTTCCCACATCCTTTTGAGTTCCGGTAAACAACTATTTTGCCCTGAATTCATTCTAGCAATTACCTTGGTTCGTGATACATAATCTCCCCTAATACTCTCCCTTGACGAACTGGGTTTCCTCAGACCATGTCCAGATTGCGGTATTATCCTCTCCCTATCTATCGAACCCTTCAGTTGTATGAGACATTTCCTATTTGATTGACTTCGAACTTAATACCCCTATGAGTATAATTATAATGCAAAAACATATGACAAAAGCAAAACAAAACACAAAAACATTGTGTCAGTATAGTGAAAATGAATTTATAAACAAAAATAATTATTGTAACATAAACAATTTATATCGTGTAAAAATAACCAAAGAGCAGTTTATTTTGCACATAAGAATAACCAGAGAAAAGAATTTAAATCAGCAACACCTTGTCTGGCTCTAGCGGGGTGAGTTTCTATTACAGCATGTGGGTTTTGATCTAGACTCTGGGGACCCGAACTGTCGTTACTGGAATAGTAAGACATCGATTCAGGAGTATACGGTCCCTTATAGCAGAGGCGTAACCTCACGGTGTATAAGGTTGGTATATCATAAGGAGGACAAAATTCGATCACGGGGCTGAATAACCCACGTAAGACCATGCCTCACTCCCACTTAAAGGTGAAAAGCCCGGGTATAGGGGTTATGCATGAATGGCAGTTTATATCACACAAGAAGAAACTATCTGCATTTTTCCTAAAAATTCATCCAATAATTATGAAAAAAATAAATTCAAATTACTATCCAAAAATGCCAAAATCCTACGTAAAATTAATTAGGCCTGACTCTCGGTTTTTTTAAAGTTCCCCAGCGGAGTCGCCAAGCTGTCGCGACCATTTTTGAAATCGGGTGTGTAAAAATAGCCTGACGATTAATCTTTTGGAAAATTAGGGTTTTCTGGCCATTTTTAATTTAATCTTGAAAATTTAGGGTTTTTCGTATTAAATTTGATTTTCCTTTATTTACCCTTTAAAAAACATTTTGAAGCACTTCGAGGTAGACCGGACACCGAAAAAACAAACCAGAGATTATGTCTTAAAAATTGGGTTCGGGAGTCGGTTACGTGTAGGGAATGGTTAGCACCCCTAAAAACGCCCGTTATTGGTACCTTTAATTTTACGTGGCATTTTAGCATTTTGAATAATTATATAAATTTAATTTATCTCATGATTATTAATTGAATTTAAATTCCGAATGCAGATATCCTTCTATAAGGAAATTCATTTTATTCGAATATGAGATTAAAGGCACCCCGTTAGGTGGCACCCCGATTCATATTTAAAAATGAATTTCCAACATAAAAGGTTTTTTATGAGTGTCCTTTTATTGTCTTGTTTATTTTAAGTATTAATCCTAAACATGCTCTAATTAATTAGTCATTTTAAACTATGAATATTAATTAATTTAATGGGTTTTATGAGAAAATGTCAATTTCTTGAACACCTTCCATATATTTAAAGCCTTTAAATTAATCATATTTCTAATTAATTAATTCTTCTAATTAATTAAAGTTCTAGTCCTAATTAGGGCTCTAACAATTTATTATTTAATTATAAGTGAAAATATATATCGAATATACACCTTTATGACCATGGCTGAGATAACACCCCATTGAAAACAATGGAACACCATCCAGATTTGAACCTCAAAGATTCTATTCGATATACACTTAATTGACTACAATGTATCTTAATTAATTATATAATTTTAATTGAGGACTAATTTTGTATTTAATTTTAAGTGCAATGTATATTAAATATAATTATAAAATTCATGTTGAGATAACACCCCATTGTAAACAATGGAACATTATCCAAATTAGAATTTTAAAATTGTATTTAATATACACTTCATTACTACAATTATCTATCCTATTTAATTATTGAAATCCTAATTAGAGAAACCCTACTAAGCTCTAATGATTAATTAAATTAAGTGTATTTAATTGTCTAATATTTAATTCTACATGCTTAATTTAAAACATGCATCCCATATAAATTAATTGCATTTAATTAAAATAATTAAATAAATAACTAAAATAAAACAAATTGAACACTAAATTGATTTTTATTATTATGAGGACTAAATTGAAGAATTACATAACTATAAGCCCAAATTACAAAGCCTAAGGTAACCCAATTGAAAATATTTCAAACTGGAGATAACAATTAAGAAATTCAAGGACTAAACTGGAGAGATTACAAAACTTGTGGCCAAAATTAAAGAGGAAAGTGACTAAATTGAGAAGAAGTAAACATTTGGGCAAAAACCAAATGGGGTCCGAATGAAAACACGCGGGTTAAACCCAACTCGTTTGGAAACGCGCGGGTTGAGCTGACCCGGCACAAAAACGGTGTTGTTCTGACTCGGGCATAAATAGCCCAAATCTGAGTCAAACCGGTCATTTTTCATATCTTCTCTCTCTCATCATATCCGTTTTCTTCCTCTCTCTCTAAATCCTCTCAACTTAAACTCCAAAAACCCAGAAAAACACCATCTAACTCGATCAAAACCCCCTTATTCTTCCTTGTTCATCACCAAAATCATCCAAAAACTCTTGTTTGATCCTTCCCAAATACCAAAAACCCTTAGTTTCATATTTTTCCTCGATCAAATCCGAAAAATCCTCCAATGTTCTTCCCACATTCATCTGAAAACCCTAATTAATCTGCCACAAATACCTAAACACCTAACACTCATGTTTTATTTCGATCAAAACTCTAAAATCTCCAAAATTCTTAACCATTCATTCTCAAACCTCACGAACCCTAGAACTTCTACCTAGCTCCGCCCTAACAACAGCTCTTAGATCTAGGACCACCGTCCCTATCCC
Source organism: Hibiscus mutabilis (assembly GCA_019671005.1). Classification (NCBI taxonomy): domain Eukaryota; kingdom Viridiplantae; phylum Streptophyta; class Magnoliopsida; order Malvales; family Malvaceae; genus Hibiscus; species Hibiscus mutabilis. The sequence continues at coordinate 33,884,506 of CM033733.1, read as the reverse complement.
TTTCAGAATGTTTGTCGGCCGCCAGAGGTGATACCGGCCACCTCCGATCATCATCTCCGATCAACCTTATCCTATTCCGACCACCTCTGGTTTCTCCGGTCATCCCTATCCTCTGTTCGACCACCATCCTCCATCGTGAGGCAATTTTTGGCCGTCGTGCCAGAACTCTAAAACTTCCAAAATCCTCTATTTTTTCGATCAATCCACCTAACCTAGATCTAAGTCCCGATTCAGCAGAATCTGCCCGTCTCCGCCCGATCCTAAGCCTAAATTACCCTAACTGAACCTATTTACCCTCTTCAACTCCGTCTTTGCCCTTAAACTGACCGGTAATCAAAATCCCCTTCAATCAACTCAAGATAAGCCTCAAAATCCTAATGTGATTTGTGTTTACTTTTTTAGATCTAGGTTCTGATTTCGATTACTGTTTTTATACTTTTAGGCTTAGATCTAACCTATTTCGTGTGTTTTTGCAGGTAAATAAAGAGTAGAGAGGGAAATATACCTCCTAGTGTATTTTCAACGACGGCTTCACTACTTCGATGTTTGATCCCGACAACCTTCGGCGTTCTAGTGACTCTCCAACTTCTTAGGTAACTTCTCAACTTTCCTCTCTCCGTAATTATTAGTGTAATAATTGCCACTAATTATTACTGTCATTATTAACCGTTTTCTCTCTCCATGGGGTATTTATAGCCAGAATAAATGCTCACATTAGGACCTGTGATCTATTGACAGCTGGGCACCAGCTTGGTCTGATCTGAGTGAAGCACAAAAGAGCCAATGGCAGAGTGCCACGTGGCGGGTTTAGGCGGGAAAAGAAGCACAAGGGTGCTAGTTTGGGCCTTTTTCTGATAACATGTATCTAGAATAGAAGTTTGGTTGTAAATGGGCTTCAAATTTGTGATTTGGGTTCAGGCTTTGTATATAAGCTATTTTTGGACTTTTATTTTTATTTGGGCTCTTGTATTTAATATATTTATTTATTTATGCATTATTTATATTTATTTAAATAGCCCAATCAAAATCAGGTATGATAAGGAGATATGGTCTTCTTTGTCAAAAAGAATGATGGTTTAATGCGTCTTTGTATTGACTACTGACAATTAAACAAGCTCACCATTACGAATAAATATCCCTTACCAAGAATTGATGATTTGTTTGATCAACTTAAAGATGCAACCGTCTTTTCTAATATTGATCTAAGGTTTGGGTACTATCAAATAAGAGTTAAAGAATGTGATATGCCCAAAATAGTTTTCCGTACAAGGTATGGCCACTACGAATTCTTGGTTATGCCCTTCGGGTTAACCAATACACTGGTTGCCTTTATGGATCTCATGAACCGGGTGTTTAGACCCTAACTTGATAAATTTGTAGTAGTGTTCATATATGACATATTGATCTATTCTAAGAATCAAGCTGAACACCTCGACCATCTTCGTGTTGTGCTCCAAACCCTTCGGGAGAAGCAGTTGTATGCCAAGTTCAGTAAGTGTGAGTTCTAGCTCACTCAAGTTTCATTTCTGGGACATGTAATTTCTGCTGAAGGTATTCAAGCAGGTCCGAAAAAATTCAAGCCATAGTAGAGTGGAGGCCACCGAAGAATGTTGGTGAAGTTCATAGTTTTCTCGGTCTTGTTGGTTATTACAGAAGATTTACTAAAGGATTTTCTATAATAACAACACCGGTAACCAAACTTCTATGGAAAGATATTCCTTTTGAGTGGACCGAGAAACAACAATGAAATTTTGATCAGCTTAAGCAAGTATTGACACATGCACCGATCCTGGCCCAACTTGTGTCTGGAAGAAACTACACTGTCTATAGTGATACATCGCATCAGGGGTTGGGATGTGTTTTGATGCAAGAAGTCAAGGTTATTGCTTATGCATCGAGACAACTTAAGCCACACGAAATGAACTACCCTACTCATGATCTGGAGTTGGTTGCAGTTGTCTTTGCCTTAAAGATTTTGAGGTATTATCTCTATGGAGAAAAATGCTACCTATACACCGATTATAAAAGCCTTAAATATTTGTTGACACAAAGGGAGCTTAACCTTCATCAAAGGAGATGGATGGAACTTCTCAAAGATTGTGATCTTGTAATTGATTATCATCCGGGCAAGGCCAATGTTGTAGCTGATGCACTCAGCCGCAAACCTTCACATGGTAAGTACCAATATTGAATATTGAATCTCAAGTATTGACAATTGTATTAGAATTTCAACATCGTTATTGCATTGTAGCTCCTCGAGCTATCAACGCTCATTTCAAGTTACTAAAACATTGACCTTTAGTAGCTGAACTCTAAGCTCAGTCTACCATTGTGATGAGAATCAAGTCATCGCAAGATCAAGACCCTGAATTGTAAGCCACTATTTCCAAACTTCAAATTAATCCTGATTCTGATTTCAATATTAACTCTAAAGGAATCTTGTGTTTCCTTGATAGAATTTGTGTACCAAATGATGAATCCCTTTCGTGATGACATTCTTAAGGAAGCTCATTGTAGCCGCTTCTTAGTTCCCTGGGGTCGGTGAAGATGTATAAGGACTTTTAGGAATTATACTTGTGGCTTGGTATAAAGAAGGCTATTACGGAGTTTGTATCAAGGTGTCTCACATGCCAACGAGTCAAGACTGAACATCTTGTTCCCACAGGACTATTGCAACCCATTGAACTTTCTCAATGGAAGTGGGAAAGGATAACCATGGACTTTGTTAGTGGTCTACCATTGACTCCAGCTAAACATGCTACTATTTGGGTCATTGTTGACCGTTTTACCAAGTTAGCTCATTTCTTACCTATCAGAATAGACTAAGGTCTTCCCAAGTTAGCTGACTTGTACATCAAGGAAATAATCAAACTTCACAGAGTACCTAAGTCAATCATCTCTGATCGAGATCCTCTTTTTGCTTCATGATTCTAGAAAACATTGCAAGGAGCTCTAGGTACTCGAGTCAAACTTAGTACATTATTTTACCCTCAATCTGATGGACAATCAGAAAGGGTAATTCAGGTGTTGGAAGACATGCTTCCTGCATGTGTCATTGACTTTGAAGAAACTTGAGAGAGGTTTATGCCTCTCATCGAGTTTGCTTACAGCAACAGTCATCAATCATCTATTGGGATGGCACCGTATGAAGCATTATATGGCAAGAAATATAGAACACCATTGTGTTGGTCTAAACTCGGTGAAGGCAAGATGTTGGACCCTGACTTACTTCGGGAAACTGAAAAATGGTTTACCCTCATTCATGACAATCTAAAGGCCGCATTCGATCGACAGAAGGCCTATGCATATCTCAAGAAAAGGGATATACAATTTGATATTGGTAAGAAAGTGTTTTTGAAAGTCTCTTCATGGAAGAAGATTCTTTGTTTTGGCAAAAAGAGGAAACTAAGTCCCCGATTCATTAGACCTTATGAGGTGGCTGAAAGAATTGGTCATGTGGCTTACCAACTTGCTTTGCCTCAGGAGTTGAGCAAGATTCACGATGTATTTCATGTATCGGTGCTTCGCAAATATAGATCCATTGATCTCATGTTATTGGGCCTGAATCAGTAGAACTTCAACTGAATCTGATGTACGAAGAAGAACTTGTACAGATATTGGCAAGGAAAGTTAAAAGACTTCGAAACAAAAACATTCCTCTAGTCAAAGTATTTTGGAAAGGTCACAAGGTTGAAGAAGCTACATGGGATCCAGAAGAGACCATGAAGAATAAGTACCCACATCTCTTCGATTTAGGTAAAAATTTGAGGACAAATTTTCTTAAGGGGGAGAGTTGTAACATCCAGAAATCGGACCTAGTCGGAATTCAATTCCTGCAACCGAAAATTTTGCATCGAAAAGTCAAATTATAGTATTGAACCTTAACCAAGTGGTCAATTATTGGATTAATGAATCCTAATTAAGTATTGATATCGATTAAGGATCCCATTGTAAACTTTGAAACCTGTTTTAGTGACCAAATTGAGAAAATTGAAAGTTTAGGGGTAAAAGTATAAAAAGGTAAAGAGTTGAGGGACTAACCTTGCGACTATCCCCTCCTCAAGCTTAATTACCATATACGTGGGACGCCAAGGATAGCTTTCTTCATGTTAAGGAAAGCCAAACAATCAAAAATTAAGAAAATGAGATAGAAGTTCACCGATGAAAGATTACACCAAACTAGCACCTTAGTTATTATCATCTTCTTCCTTTAAGCACACACCTCAAGCAAGCACCTCAATTAATTCATCGAACGGGTAAGCAAAAGCCCTCAATTAATTCATCGATTCCATGATCAAATCCATGTTTATTCCAAGTTTAGGAATCAAGGAACCCTAGAAATTTTCTAGGAATATCATAGCTTATTTGCTTTTGCTTTTCATAGCTAGTGAGTTGTTGTAAATCTATTATCGATATTGAAATCCTTGTAATTCCTATTTTCTTGTATCTCAAGAGAATCAAGGTGAGGATTCACCAAATCCATCAAGCTCTAACAAATTCAAGAATAAAGGAATTGTTAACTGGGAGCCTTAAAAGCCTCAAAAGTATCAATGAGTGTAGTCAGAGTCTCGGGATTGGCTATGTGTCTTTCTCGATTTTGGTTGGTATTATTTATTGTATTTTCATCATTGATTTCAAGATATAGTTACATCAAAACCTCATAGGAGGTACCGTTGGTAAGCCTTGGTAAGCTTATTGCATTGTTACATTGATCATTGATCCATGGTATTATCATTGATAAATTTAAAATATTGTGAAAGGCCATATTGATTATGATATACCATTATTGACAAGCTAACATTGCTATTGTTATTGATATTACTATTATTATTGTTATTGGCCTAATTATCAAATCCTTGGATACGAATGGACATGGGATACAATTGGCATGCCATAGAATTCATGAGCTCATTGGTACGGAGTGGACTACAGTCCTTAAGCTAAGGTTCTATTTGGTGATGATGGCGGGATCTGTTAGAGTGGTCTTATTGGCGATGTTGGGGATATTGACCATTTATTGTTGGCAATGTTGGTTAGGAATTCGTGTATCCACATTTACATGTCGATCCAAGGAATTAAGATATGGAAATTATTGTTAAAACTTGATTTGAGATGCATTTACATTGATATAAATGTTATTGATATTATAGGCATTCATGATGTTGTTATTGACTACTCATTAGGCTATACAAGCCTAATGCATCTCATTTCCATGCATTTTTAGGTTGAAAGATAACCGGATCAAGGATCAGAGCAAAAGTGTTTTTGAAGCAAGTCACCAAGTTATATATAATGTAAACTTTGTCCTTAAACTCATAGAAAGGTGTCATAGGGTCTAGACATGTTAGTTTAGCCCCATTTTGTGTGTACATGATGCTCACCATGTTGGAAGAGTTAAAGTGTGAAATATGGCATGTTGAATATTGATAAAAGTGTTAAAAATGGACTATAATGCACTCATATGTGAAATCATAGTAAATCGATTGACAGTGACATAAAATTTGACATGTGCATAGATTTGTTGATTATAGACCTGCCTACAAAATTTGGTAACAAATGAACAAGATTAAAGCCCTTAATTTGAGTAAAAACCAGATAAAAATATGTCATTATAGGTATGTCCGTACTGATACGGGTGGTGGCGTATCGATACAGGTATGTATTTTGGGAATGTAGATGACAGGGCGTACCGATACAGACCTTGGCATATCGGTACGAGGCTTACTCTCTAAAATTTTTGTATAGCTAGGTATCGATACGCTCCTAGGCGTATTGGTAAGGGTCTTAACAACTGGAAAAATATTAAAGTACCGTATCGACACCGTATCAATCCTGATAGTTGACTTTCTGAGATTTGACCATGCGTATCGATACTCAGTATCGGTACAGGCTTAAAAGAAATAACTTTTTTAACGGTCTAGACAGGTGTACCAATACGGCCCTAGGTGTTTCGGTACTGCTAGTCGGTTCTAGAATCTGAACTTAATTAAGTCATCATAGCGTACCAATACAGATGTATCCGTATCGGTACGGCCCCTAAAGTTTGCAATCATTTTAAAGACCATAACGAAGGCGTACCGATACGACCTCTTCGAGTATCGGTATAGAGGTAGGTAAGTTGGTTAAAAGATGCTTAAAAAGGTCTCAAAATGTTGTAAATTGGTCACCATCTTATAGGGCATAATTGAAATCATAAATGGACTTTGATTATGGTATAAATTTGTGTATAAGATGTTCATGCATTGAATTTCATTTGGTAATCTAAACTTCAGACAAGACCTTATAATTTTTTGGTTTTACAATTTAGTCCCTAAACTTTAATAAGTTACCAATTGGCCTCAAATCATAAATTGGGTAAATTTTACTGATTAAAAATACTTATTGTATAGCACTATAAATAAATTATTCATGATTATTGTATATATTATTGTAATCATCGATCTGATCACTGTAATGTTCATATGTAACGCTTTCCGACATGGATTTCTACCAGACTAAGAAAGGGGTGTTACAATTGCACAACGAAAAAAATTAATTCGATGATCCTTATCAAGGATCAGTTACGAGGGATAAGTATGATGAGGGTGCAAAGAATATAGGAGAATGAATCATAAATTTTTTTGTCATACTTCACTTCCATGGTCTCTAAGTCAGAGAAACTTTTTTGAATGTAGTCATGGGGTCATCAAGTGACATACCTTTTGTTATCTTGTGTGAGTAGAAACGTTGTTTGAGGTGTAACTTATTGGTCATGTTTTTCTTCATGCATAGTTGCTCCAACTTCGCCTATAAAGGAACATTCGTCTTCTCTTTCATCACATTCCGTAAGATATAGTTTGATAAGTACAAACAGATATGGAATACGACTTTTCAATTTTTATGCCCTTTTTTACATATGGTCATTCTGATAAAATATTATCGAACCCTTCTAATACATCGTCCAAACCCAACTGTGCAAGCACATCCCGAATCTCACTTGTCACAACGAAAACTTGGTGTTACGATCCAACAGAGGAATATCCTACTTCATTGTTATCATTATCGTTGTCAAGGTGAGCAATCGAAGGCTCTGATACCATTTTCTTATACTAGAGATATATCAGAGACGAACGATAACGAAACAATAAAGAATACAACTGCAAACAAAACAAGGAAATAAATAACACAATTTATGTGGAAAACTCAAATGAGAAAAATCGTGGGTAGAGAATAAAAATCTCAATCCCCACAAGCAGAAGAAGAGATTGCAAGAGTGATTCTACTCTAATCGTTAAGTGTCTATTTATAGGGATAAGATTATTTGCTTACAAAGGAAACATGCATAGAAAATAATTCCACTCAACATAGGTTTCCTACTCTTCATTGAACACGCAAAGTGAAAGTAGAGTTCCACTCAGTCTTGAATTCCTTCGTACATTAAAATATATTAGCAGAGGTCCTCAGTCTACGGAGGATACCAGCGGAAGACACCAACTCGGAGCATACCAACCAATGGAGAACATACGCTTCTTCTGGAAAAAAAAATTGGGCTGCAACTCTTACACTAGAATTAAAACCATCCAAAGTTCATAGGAAAAATCTCATAAAATCTATCCATTAACTGAATAAATCAGTCTAAAAAAATAGAGGGAAAATCCTTGAAAATTTGATCGTTGACTTCACAAATTGGAATAATTTTTTTAAAAAAAGATTCGACTAAAATTTTAGATAATATGCGGGAAGATTTAATCAACTAGAGAAATAAATTCTAAAATTTGCTTGGTAAAGATAATGCGGACAATCAAAAAAACTATGTACATGAACATATCAATGGCACATGTTAACATGAATACGAACACAAACACAACTAACCGATGTGTGTTACAGTTGGACCTTAGTCTTAGCTTCACTTTTTAAAGTGATTAAAACCAATAGTTGTAGAAACCTTTTATCAAGTTAGTATCTCACCAATGTAGAATACAAGTCACCTCTTTGCATTACATCATTTTGCTAACAGAAATATTATTAAAATTTAGAAAAGTTATCAGACAAATGATGTACTGAGCTAAGGTAATACGAGTCAAAGTTATTTGGTGGGCAATTTCAAGGTTCTTTGGATATTTGATATAAGGATTTTTGTTGGATCAATTAAACAAATGATGGTTGATAGGATAAATAACACAATAATTAAAACCACACGCTATAATTATTGGTGAGATGTTTTGATTTTAATTAATCTCTCAATTCTCAAGATCAAAAGAATAAAGTTTTTAGAGGAAATAAAAATAAAAAAGTGGTGCGAAATTAATGAGAGAAATGACAGGTTGCTATTATTGACTTGAGTCTAACCGACTCAATTTTGCTTACTTCAAACAAGGTTGAAACGATGCAACTAAAATACAAAAATATGAATATTAAAATAAATTATAAATATTAGTATGTTGAAATTGTGTACCTACAGGCTATATTATTTCATTTAGAAACTAATAATACTAGGGGTCTTAAATTCATATAATTATACAGATTAAACAAAAACAATGGGTCACCTGTTGCCGCGTCTTCCCTACGAAACGACAAACATACCGCTTCCTTTTGTCTTTTACACTTCTTGTCTCTGATTTTCCCGTGTTCACATGTGAGCAACCCTCTCCGGGCTTACTGTTTTATATCAAAATTAATAATACCATTAACTATTGTTATCAAAATAATTATATGAATTTTTTAAAATAATATCTAACAATCATAATAAAAGTTAAACCTGATTTATTCTAAGGAATGGAATAATTGAAGTTCAATTATTGAGACGAAATGAAAAAAAAAAAAAAGGATGAGATGATGAAATAGGTTGACTGGCCGACAGACTTGATTAAATTGATAATTGAGTCTTCATTTTTTATCTTGCTTTCACTACTACTAAAGTCCTACTTTAACTACAACTTTAGGCCACAAGGAGCGTATTAAGAACGGATATATAATTTTTTATTACGGTAAAGAATTTATAAAATTTTAGATAAATAAAAATAAATTTTTAATAAAAAAATATATAAAAAACTTTTTTTTTAAAATTACATACTAATTTTAAATTTCTCGATCCATCTCAGAGTGTAATAGTGGCAGCCACGTTCCACGCGTTGTGTATACATAGTGTTTGGCAAAATAAAAGTGAGCATGTTTATCCAGGAAAATGCAAGAATCGTACAGATTTGTGTTTGGAAGGTGGTGAAACAAATGGCAGATAGCAGACAATTAGATGGTGGGATGATAAATGAGAGGTTGAAAGGACGCTATTGGACATTTTGGGCGGAGGACCCAAATCCATTTAGGTGAACAAAAGGACAGGTGCAAGACGTGCCATTCTTGGATTGTGAGGCCACGAGTTAATCTACTGTCCCTAATTCTATGGTTGTCAAAAAACCGACTGAAAATCTATTTTATAAAATCCTTTTTTTTTCTTTTTATTTAACCGGTTAAATTAATGGAATCGGTTATATTTATATTCCCTATATCTACTTAATATATTTTTTATGTTTTAAAATTATCCTACTTTAAATATTTTTTAAAAAATTAATAATTTTTATAAGGTATATTTTTTTAATATTTTTTTAGTTTTTTAACAAAATAAAATTTAATTTTTTAAACATAAAATTATCGTTTTAATTGTTATACATTATATTTCTTACATAATTTTTTTAAATTACATAAAAAATTAACAAGAAATATATTAAATAAGACTGAAGGAATATCAATGATGCAAATGAACGAAATCAACCATGGTTACTTTGACCCTTGCCAAGGAGCACCCTTTCTGCCAACCATGTTCTTTTTGGTCCTAACTATCAAAAATATTTCGTTAATATATATATATATATATATATATATATATATATATGTACCCGTTTAAAAGCTCCATTTCGGAATATGTTTATATAGTCCTCTATTATGTTTTATTTTATTTAATGAATAATTTTAATTGAATTTTATTAATGAAGAAAAATTTATAAAGTATAACACACCTTAATATTTATGAAAATAAAAATATCAGAAAATTAAAGAGCGTGAAAGGTAAAATTAAACACAATCCTTTCTAAGAAAACTTGTTTTGTCTTTCAAATAAATTTCAGCATATATAAACTTTAATTAGAATGTTCCATGTATCAAACATTTTTTTTCGTTGCAAGTTCTTGACACATTGTCAAACTACCACAAGGAAATTCAAAAAATAACATATCGCCGATTATCTTGTGACTTGAAACGCTCAATAATACTTGTTATCTATTGTCATAACATCAGACAATACTGTCACAAATACAGACAAATCTTGTAAAAGTTACAAACAAACTGTCATACAAGCAAACAAAAAATAGTCAAAAAAATAAATGTAAAATGACTTCTGACAAAGTAAAAAAACGAAACTAACAAGAAACAAATGATTTCTCATCAAAAGAGAATAATTTTATTTATATACAACTAGCGCAAACACTAAAAATCAGCCGACGACATGAAAGCTATCGCAGAAAAAAATAATTAAAAAGAACAACTTAATGAGATTTTTAAAAAGTAACCACCTCAGAAAAAAAATGGAAATAGTGAGAGTATTTTATAATTTTTATTTTTAAACTTAGAAACTAGTATAATATATATATATTATTCGTATTTTTTCACTCATAAATTAAAAATATTAAATATTTAAATATATTCAATCTCATGTATTCTTGAATATTGTATCAACGATATATTAATAAAATTAAACTTAATTGATATTTATTTATTTTATTATTAATGATAAATTTCTCAATTAAAAAAAATCTCATTCTAGATAAATAGGGCAAAGAGCAATGCCATGGATAGAGGTCCATAGGACCCATAATGCTACAAAAAGATTATGTTTAAATAATTACATCTTAAATATATTTATATTGAACACTGATTTTAATTTTTTTTAATGATATGATTTTCATCGCATGATATCACAAATTGAGTTTTTGTCCATCAAACATGTCATAAATTAAGAAAAATTAAAAAGAAAGTGGAAAAAGCAAAAAGAGGAAACTGAATTTCGCAGGGGTTATTGCAAAGAACATTAGCTTCTGTTTTAATATGTGAATAATAGTAACAAGGGACCAGGTTTTGCAATGGCACAAACATTTTGCTTTTCATTACATCTACTTTATGTCAATCTAATTGTCCAAACAAGTCTTAAGTCAACAGTGTGTTTTCCCATACATATCTGCGTAGCATAGCGACATTCATCTTAGGCGTCCCAACCAGGTGGGGCTAATCATTTTTACTCATACTACCATCACTTGATCTTTACCCATATGATTTTAATGTACATAATTTATTTTTTGGTTAAATAGATTGATAAAATTTTAATAAGAAAAAAAAATTAATATTAGAATTTGAACTCATACAGAATAAAGCAATATGAGTATCCTTAACTAGTAGACCAATCAATAAATCTCATGTTTTATGTTATTTTAAGTTTTATAAAACTAAACTAAATATATGTTATAAAATAAAACGAAGAAAATCTATATTTATTTATATATTTTTTGGTTGAGTTGGTGCCACAAATTAATTGAATATAAATTTAATTATAAAGATATAAAAATTAACTATAAATGATTAATTTGTTATTTTTTTAAATCAAATTATATTTTTTAACTTTTTATAGTAAGAAAATTCAACAAAAAAACGCCATATAATTGAATAACTATTTATATATTTTACTCAAATTTTAACTGATAAACCGTTACGATCGCCTAACCACTTAATTGATCGTCCATATTTCATATTAACAATGATATTTGATATGTAACATTTTGGTGTAGAATTATCCATATAAAAGGATATGCCAAAAATTGATGATCTTGTTTGGTAAATAACGGTTTGAGTTGAAATTAGAGGTTTGAGCTAAATTAGAGAAGTTTGAGCTAAAATTAGAGTTTTGACCTGTTAAATCCGTTAATTTAGATGTTTGATAAATAGTGGATTAGAATAGCAGATTGAGATAAAACTCTAATTTTGAAAAAAACTGTTAATAGGAGCTTTTTGAAATTAGAGGTTTTTATATAAGAGTTATAAAGACCCTTTTACCCTTAATAATTATAAAAATCTACAAATAACCTAAATTTAACCTTGCCTATTTTAATTCTTCACCCACACGAATTTATATTTGTATTTAAATTTAATAATTAATTAAATTATATTAAAAATAATTATATAAATAATAAATTAATATATAAATCCTTCAACTATACTTAGTAATGTTGTATTAAAAAATTAACTTTACCAAATAATTTTATACAATCAACTAATACAATCCGTTAATCAAATCAATTAATACAATCAATTATTAATTAATATAATCTGTTATTAGCTATCAGCTATTTACTAGTTATCAAATAGGATTCATATCATTCTTTTGCTAACTTAACCAAATTTATCTAACTCAAAAAAATATAAATAAACTGTGTGAAAGAACAAATTGTGGTGTCGGGATCCAAGGACTCCAGCAGTAAGGATTGAAAAGAATCATTTGCTTAATCATTCATTTGGATTTGAATAAGCAGTTGGACATGACATTGTATTTAAATCCTTATTCGTGTGGGGATATATTATACTGTCAGATGAGAACCAATTATTCAGATGCATTTTTTGTGCCCAATTTATTTAATTTATCACACTTGCCCATAATTTTGATTCTGGGAACTGCATCTCTTAGGCATATTTTTTGCCAAGGCACGAGCCACCTAATGCTAAACCAACTTTAAAAAAAAAAAAAAGTAATCTATCGAACACTTGGTGCATTTTAGTGATATTTCATTTGAATACGTTAGTGAAATTTTCGCCTTATAGTAGTACAATATAATAGTTACCGGTAAGTCATCACAATTAATAAAATAATTGGTTTAAATAAAAAATAAGTGTCAAAATTATATTTTTTTAAATTTTAGGTGCATAAGATTTTTTTGTAAAAATATGTGTCTAAAATTTCAATTATTACAATTTTAAGTGCCCCGTTTAAAAAACCCGTTACCCAATAAAAATGTGATACGTGACATTTTTTATTAAAAAATTTAAAAATATATATAATTTCTAAAAAAAAAACTCAAAATTTTCAAAATCCCCCCAAGAAAACATAAATCCCTAATACCCAAAATCACAAATATAACAACGGTCCCGCCCTGCGGTAGCGCTTGACGCATTTTTTACGAAAAGTTGGTTTTGAATGGAGTCGCTACCAATCTTTTTTTTTATTTAGGTGAGATTGGATCATCTGAAATCCCGGTTATTTTAATAAAACATGTTTTGTCATTTTTATTAAACAACGAGCTTTGGTCTGTGGAACCAGAAAAACAGGTTCGAGAGTCAGTTACGTGTGGGGAAGGGTGAGCACCCCCACAACGCCCAAAATTGGTACCCGGTCGATTATTTATTGTCTAAACGATGGAAATTAAGAATTCGAATTTAATTTAAAATTTGTGATCCCCTCATCATATTTAAAAGAATGTTTCTGTGTATGAAAGGAATTTACACCCCTACACCTGGGGCATAATTTCTGTTAGATTCCCGAATGAAAGGAACCAGTTTTGAAAAATTATAATTTAGAATTAAAAAAATGGTATTTTGCAATAGAGATTAATGAAAGTGGCACCCCTTACGTTCGAGGTACGTTTTTCACGAGAATCTCTAATAAAATGTTTAAATTTAAAATTCAATTAAAACATATATAAAATGTATACGAATATATATATTAAACTATAAATAAGTGAGTACTATTAATAATAACATTAATGATAAGTAAAAAATATAATATAAGTAATATGTAAATAAAATAGTAGTAATATAATAGTACAATAATATGCTAACATAACAGTATAATATATAATAATAGAATACAGTATTAACAATAATATTAATTAGGGTTAATAATAATAACCATATTAATATATACAAAATAATATATACATAATAACAATATACTATATGCATATGCTATACATTAATATATAATACTATATAATATACATATATATAATATTAAGATAATAATAATAATAATAATATACATATATATATATATATATAAATATAAAATACATAATATGTAATAGGAAAATAATATATATATACATATATAATAATATATAAATAGAATAATAATATATATATAAATAAAAATAGTGACTAAAATATGAAGAATAAAAACTAATAAAAAACTATAAAAGTGGCAAAAGTGAAAGAAAAGGAAATTGGAGTGCTAAATTGTGATGATACAAAAGGCGTAGGGACTATGGGCGTAATTTCCCCATTCATCCAAAATTGTGCGGATCTCCAGGCCTGGTCAGGTCGATGTGCAGGTTGGAGAGTGAAATGACGTCGTTTTGGGCCTTGAGGGCCGGCACCAAAACGACGACGTTTTGGTGGATCATTAAATACCCAAATTTAACCAAAAAATCATTTTGCTTCAGATTAAAAAACAAAACTTTCTGTCTTGAGATGCTTTCCCCTCTTCGGCTTGGGGGTGGTCGCCGTCCATGAGCCGACGGCGGTGGCGCCACTTAAGGCGACCGGGAACTTTAAAGGTTGTACCTTTTCGGCTCTTCTCAACTCCCCGAGTTTGAATCCGACGCCAGTTTTCAAAAATAACCCTTCTATAGAGGTAAATCGACTCAAAAACCTTTCGGTTTTATTACTTTTTTATTTTCGATTTGCTCTCATTTTATATTTATTTTGATTTTGTATTTTTTTGTTTGAATGATAAAGTGAAAGTAAAGTAGAACCCCTTTTTTATTTCGAAATCTCTCCGAATTTCTCCCTATTCTTGGTTTGACCTCCCATTTTTTGTATTTTTTGGTTCGATTTTTTCTTAAAAATCGTCTATAATCCTTTTTTTGTTGTTGCAAGGGCCGATTTATAAGAGAAGTGGGTAGTGCTCTCGGCTGCCACGTAAAAAGGGTGACAAGGCTTAAGGATGGGCGGCGACAGTATGGGTTATGATGAGGGCGATGGGAGAATAATTATCTAGAAATTTTTGGGGTTGTCGGTAGCGACTTGGACGATCCGGTGGCGGCGGCGGCGGCGGCTTGAAGAGGGTTTTGTATATTAGGGTTAGGTTAGGATATTAGGGTTTGTAATGGGTTTTGGATATTAAGGTGGCTGGGCCCGGGTTGTATTTTAAATGGGCATGGGTGAAGTTTGGGTATTTCGATTATCTGAATATTTAATGTAAATTGGCTATTGGTTCAAGCCCGGACGAAAATGGGCATCTACAACTACCCTTCTTTGCTCATTGTTGTGCAACGGCAATAGAGTAAAGACAAAAAGATGACCATTTTTGTCCAGTCAGGTCAGGATTTGTTTCTCTGGCCATCGATTCTTCTTGGCTTCTTATGATCTTCTTTTCCGCTCTTGTAAGCAAAATCTTCAAAATGGAGGATTCGTTGGGGAAGACAAAAATTAGAGGTGATCTGTTGGAGGAATGCACTCTGCTTGCTACGACTCTGACGATGACGCAATGCCTGGAGAAAATTTAACCTAGCTGCAATGCTGACGAAGGGGTCAGGTCTGCAAAATTTGATCCAACTGAAATGCTGACGAAGACACGGGATCAGAATATGAAGGTTTGGCCTAGCTACAATACCGAAGAAGAAGCATGATCGAAATTCAGAACTTAGCTCATAGATTTCTTTTTGCATTTTTCCCAAATGCACAGGATTAACGAATTTGAGTTGCCTTTATCGGTAGCCGTTTGCTCCTGGCTAGCTGTATCATTTCCCTGGGTACAATCAGTTTATACCAATCATGATATTGGATTTTTCCAAAGAATTTATTTTTCTTCGATCATTCGTGAAAATGGATTTTCGATGGACATTTGAATTATCCATTATCTTAAACTTTATCGTGTTTAAGCACGTTGTGCCAGCATTTCTGTTAGACTTGTCAAAATAGCTTTGATCCATCTACAACACTGACAAAGAGATAAGATCAGAAGATGAAGGTTTTGATACACTACAACTATGACGAAGTGGCATGATCTGGAGAAGAAAGTTTGATCTGCTATAACTCTGACAAAGTGGCATGATTTGGAGAATAAAGTTTGATTTGCTACAACTCTGACGAAGTGGCATGACCTGAAGAGAGTTTTGATCAGGCTTCTACTCTAACGAAGAAGCGTGATCTGAAGAGAGCTTTGGTTTTCTTCTTTCTTTTTTTTGGCTTTTTTACGAAAATTCTTTTTTTTACGTTTTTGTCTTTTTTTTGAATAACAATATGTCAGGAGAGAAAATCCAAGAAAAATATATGGTCTAATCGCACATCAATGGACAAAAATCTGACCTGCTGCACCATCAACGGCAATGTGGGATCTACTATATTATGGCAGAGAATCATGATTTTCCTTAGTTTTGTCTATCATATCTTTTCTTCTAAAAGAGCATAGAACTCTCTAATCGTTCCACTATTCTACTTCTTTGGGGGTAAATAAACTAGATGATTTGTTCTATTGCATCCTCAAGGAGACAAGATCTATTTGTTGCATTGGTTTCGTTATAATTTTAGGGAAATGAACTTGTGGTCGTGTTCATTCTGCTGCAACTTCAGAGAGATGAAATTGATGTATGTGCTCACTCTGTTGTAAATTCAAGGAGATGAAATTGTTGTCGCGCTCATTCCGCTGCAACTTCAGAGAGATAAGACGGTTGAGGTGTCCATTCCACTGCAACTTCAGGGAGACGAACTAGTTGTCGTTGATGAGTGTTCAAAAGTACTATTTCCCCCCTTTCTGCTCATATTATTGTTAGACTTAGGCACGTTTTAGTTGCATTGTTAGGCATTTATACATAATTTCCTAGTTTTCTTCATTACTGAGCTTGGCATTTCATTTAGATGTTTTTGGTTATTTTTCGTAGAAAAGTCACTGCTTTGGTGTTTAATTTTTTCAGGTTAGGATTGCCTTGGCAAGTGCTACTTGCGGTGGCAATTGAGGCGAATTCTGAAGGACATGCCAAACCAGTTGCCGCGGCAATTCGGGATAAGTCTACCCTATTTTTGGATAAGTTCGAAAAGCAAGGGATAACTCCCCAAAATTCGGATTTACAAGAAGAATTTAATGGAGATAAAGACTCCAATTTGTGAGGAGTCTTGGAGATAAAGATGGAAAAAGACCCCAAAGATTTAAATTTTCACGCAGCATTTAATGAAGACTTAAAGTCAGATTTGTGAGGAGTTTTTAAGGAAAGAGATAAAAGAGATTTATTATTTCTTTTATTCAATTTGTTTCCAAATAAAACTCCTCCTCATTAACAACAAGTCTGACCTAATCATCCCCTATAAAAAAAGAGACCAAGCCGCAGCCTTTGAGAGAATATAGGGGAATAGGAGAAAGAGAGCATATCCCAAGGCACCATCTTCTTCTTTATTTTTACTTTATGCGATCTATGGCTAGGAAGTTTTCCTTTGTATATCTTTCGAACCCAGCCATAAATTGATGTAAATTGGCTGGGTTTATTTTGGGTTTGTGGTTTTGATAAACGTTTAGATTGTTTAGGTTTTTGAGTTGCAATTTAATTTCAAAGTTTGTTCATTCTTGGTTCTTATTTTAATTACGAGTGAATTGGGAGAGGATCCCGTGAATTCATCCATTTATCTAATATCAGGAGAGTTAGATTCAAGAAACAAATGAGCATGGTCTTAATACAAACGAATATTGGTGAAGACTAATTCGACTTAGGAATAAGTAGCGAATTTCAATAGCTAAGAGAAGCGCAAGATCGGTTGTTGTCCACCCATGGTTAACGCATGGATGTATCACCAAGGCATGCACAATTAACATTGTTTCGCGTTAGGGATAACGAGAAGCCATTGAAGAACACTTCGCCGAACTTTGAAGGTTGACACCCAATTGCCCAAGCAATCGCTCCATTCCCAATTGCCCAGGCAATCGCAAAATTGCCCAAGCAATCCGACTGGATCCAATTGATGAAACGATTGAGCTACTCTAGCACTCAATTACCACGATAGTCCATTCGACCATCACCCCACAACTCACAATAACCCGGCCTACTCTCTTATTTGATTACTTTATCCTTTATTTTTGTTTACTTAGTTTATTTTACTTATTATTCATCACTATTCAATCTATCCCTTACAACACCGTAACTTAAGCAAAGTGGCCCAAACCAATCCATGTGGATACGATATCTTTACTATACTATTACTTGTAACATGTATACTTGCACCATTTGCGTAGCACTCTAATACACGCAGCAAGTTTTTGGCGCCGTTGTTGGGGATTGGCAATTGGTGTTAGTTGTTTTTGCTATTGCATTTTTTATTTTTACTAACTTTTCTTTTTTTTGAAAATCAGGTGTGCTACAAAGTTAAGGGACATCAACATGGGGGGAAATAAAAGTCGATCTATTCGAGAGTTGATGATAGAATATAGGAATCAATCAAATCAAGAGTTTCTCACACTCACTGATGATTACTTATAGCAACCGAGAAAAGCCTATACTGTGGAAAACTCATGCGCTTGTTGTGGAGAACATCATGTGTTTAAAGATTGCCCTCACAATCCTAGTGCATATGGCTACAATGAGGACCTTAGATGGAACCAACAGCAAAATCCTTCATGGTATGATCAAAAAGCTCAATTTTTTTTACCATGACAATTTTGCCGCAGCAACAGATATGCCAAGACAGTATAGTCCTTTTCAAGAGCATTCCAATTCCTTGGAGGAAACATTGCTAGCTTCTTTGGCTAGACTTGACAGATCAATTGAAGAGATTCGAGAGCTATCAAATTACATAGATGCGAGGATGCTAAGTTGGATGCACCCTTGAGGGATTCAGAAGATCAATTGAGGAGATCCACATATGCCATGGATAACATGCCCCAACAATCAATTCCTAGGATACTGAAATCCTAAGACAAGATGAGAAGGAGCAATACAAAGAGAGATCCCCGATGTGTGATGATCAATTAAAACCTCCAAGTCAAGAACCTGCCAATGAGAAAGACTGCCCGACACTTGATGAGCCTATGCAGCGAATTACCACAACAATGATTGAACAGAGAAATACCGCAACAATATTCCGAGAGGCTGAGAAGAGTAATGCTACAGCAAATTGCTCTCGCCCACCTTTGCCACGACAATTGCATGACCACATGCAAGATCAACGGATTGACAATACTTTGCTAATGGACTATGAGCAGGTGATTGTTGAACCTTTTGAATTCTTTAAAAACTCACCCCATCCATTGTAGGTATGTCTTGAGGAATCAAAGTTGGTAGATCTGAAGCCATCTAAATCTCTAGTGATGGAGATGTTTGAGAAGCCTAAAGAAAACGGTGGTTAGATTCATGAAGCTTTTCATAAGATTGGTTTTTCCCTTGACATTCATAGAATTTTGGCAGATGATTGCCACGGTAATTGGCTTGAGCAGCAATTGCCACAACAACGAAGGCTACAGCCAACCATGATGGAGGTCAATGAGAATGAGGTAATTAAATGGTTTGATGTTGATATAATTTTTTCTAATAATATATTCATGCCTTCAGGAATAATAGCAATGTGGAGGATATACATGGACTACAAGGGAACACGAAAGAAAGACACCTCCACCATGGTAACAAAAAAGGGAGCAGCTGTGAGCATATTGGCCCAACTCTTTTTGGGCAATATTGTCACCCGTTGGAGGGTGCAGATGGACTATAAGTAGTATCGGAAACAACCCTTCTCAAGCTTTTTTTTATCTATTTTCATTTTATCCTTTATTTTGATAATTATCTTTTTTTTATTTTTTTTTATTTTTTTAGGATGAGAGTTTCAAGGGATAAGGAGTTTCCCTCCTTCCTTCCCCTCTTAAACTCTTAATTTTTTCTTTTTTTTACTTGTCAAATCAAGAACCCACAGGAAACTAAAAACCCATGGCCAAGAATCTCAAGACTATGCCCAAGGCGAGTTGATACCATGGATGAGAAACTGACTGCAAAAACTGGATGGAATCGGAGTCACCATATACGAATGATAGGGGAGGAGCAACCATAGAGACCGACATTTGCAAAAATAACCCCTGCTCTAACTACTGCCCAGGTAACCAAACATGTCGCGGCAAGTGTACATACCACGGTAAGTGCACATGCCTTGGCAAGCATTCATGGGATTGTCGACATACTTCATCCTTTGATACAACAATTAAAGCAAATAAAGGCTCGGCAGCTGCTATTCATGCATTACATGAAGGACCATAACGTAGCTATCACACGAGTGATCCTTGAGAAGTACCTCGACAACACCGTGCCTTTCTCGGTGTTTCCTGCCAACCTGCTTGCCCCGACAATTGAAGATGCCAAGATTTGGATGAGAGCATATCTGAACCAATGAAGTCGCCACCAGTCAAGCCATCAAAGTTGAAGCACAAAGCTTCTATCATCGAAGAAACTGAAAAAGAGGATGAACAAAGTGATAAGGTTCTGGGAGTGAGGGCTAAAGCCATATCACCAGCCACACGCACTCAACCACTGTGAACTACAAAACGAATCAAGCATACGACCTGAAAGAAACTTATCATTCGAGGTGGTGACCTCTCTGACTAACGCATTTGCATTCTATTTAATTTTTAATTTTTGTAGTTGCATGCATTGGGGACAATGTTTCTCTCGAGTTTGTGAGGTGTTTATTTCTATTCGGTTTCATGTTTAGTTGTATTCATCTTTAGTAATCGCATATAGGGTGCATACATTACTTGCCATGCCTTTGATTGGATTTAATTTGCTTAGACTTGTTAGATATCCTAAGATGAGTTTGCCACTACACTTAATTGATAGAACTTCTAATTTTAGGATGCGCATGGATAACACATAGAATTCAACTATGATGCTGAATATAATTTGACACAGTTGTGACTCGATTGATTAAATGAGACTTAGTGAACTTAGGTTGCTTAAAAATTGGGTAAAAATTAAACTTAAAAATGTGAGCTAGAGGTTCCTATCTGGCTCTAGTCTCAACTAAGATTGATTTAAAAATAATTTCTTGCTAGAGGTACCCAAAACTGGCTCTAGTTATCACACATTAGAAATCTCTAGAGGTGCATGAAATTGGCTCTAGTTGATTAACATTAAAATAAAAAATTGCATGTTTTTCTAGAGGTGCCCGAAATTGGCTCTAGTAAAAATAAAATACCCCGGTAATTATTTTAAACATATTGTTCACATGGAATCCTAAAAATCAACTTGTACACAACACTACACACACATTGTTACAAGCATTATTGTTTAACTCCGAGCAATTTCTGTGCTATCCGAAAAATTGAAAAGCAATCATACCTTGTGCTACGGTTCTGAGGATTGAAGTTAGGTGCAAAGCAAATTTTCGATGGTCAAGGCCTTGGCAGGTAATTATTTAGCATTTTTGTAGTCGTGCTCATTCCACAGCAAATTCAAAGAGATGAGACATTTGAGGTGTCCATTCCACTACAACTTTAGGGAGATGAACTTGTTGTCATGATCATTCTACTGCAACTTCAAAAAGATGAGACGGTTGAGATGTTTATTCCACCGTAACTTCAGGGAAACGAACTTGTTGTCGTGCTTATTCCACTACAACTTTAGAAAGATGAGACGGTTGAAGTGTCTATTCCACTGCAATTTTATGGAGACGAACTTGTTGTCGTGCTCATTCCACTACAACTTCAGAGAGATGAGACGGTTGAGGTTTCTATTCCACTGCAACTTCAGGAAGAAGAACTTGTTGTCGTGTTCATTCCGCTACAACTTCAGGAAGACAAACTTGTTGTCGTGTTCATTCCGCTACAACTTCAGGGAGATGAATTTGTTGTTGTATTTGATATGTTCCACCATTTGTCAAAGAGACAAAACCTGTAAAACCTTTTTTAGACACATTTAGGATGCTATGATTAGCATGCGCTAAATGGTCCTAGCTTAAGCATGTCTAATAAATGCATGAATGGTTCTAGCATGAATGCAAAATACCATTCGAGAATAATTTTTAGTCTAAAGATCAGCTTGAGCATCTGTATCCGTTCTTAAACTGGCCTTCTTGACTGCTCGAACTCTATTTGAGTCACTAGGCCATCTCTTTTTCAGGTCTGATCAGATTGTAAGAAAACCATTTGCCTCACATTCTGTCCGAATAGTATCTCTTGAGCTGTTTACCCCCGAGAATGCCTTTTTTCGGTCAGGACAACCTTTGGTCTCTATACTTTTAGGAATCTTTCAAAAGCAATGTAGATAGATCTTCTCATATTTGTTAGCTTACTGATCGTCATGTCAATGTATAATACTTGTTTAAACAAATACATAAGATGGAAGGAAGACTCTATTGAGAGTAAAATTCATGACATTTAACTAGCAAACATTGAAAGAGGATAAAGCAAAAAGACAAAATTAGGTGCCCCAGATATCAAGTAGACGAGCTTTGCTGAACCAGCTTGCCGAGAACCCTCATGTGTCTAGGAGACCTTGAGTGCTTTGTCGATACCTCAACACGCAGAATCCATTTCCTTCTATGGGGTTTTCAAAAGAACTGATCATTTAATGCCTTTGCCTTCTTTTATCAAAATTTGAGATGCCCTTTTTTTCAAGCGAAATATTTCTTGACTGAATCTGAGTTCACAGGGCTAGGTAGATCTTTGCCATCCATTTTGGCCAAAAACAAGGCTCCACCAGAAAAGGCTTTGTCACAACATATGGGCCTTTCCAATTCGGCCTTTATTTCCCCCGAGAATCTTCCTGAATCGACAGGATCTTTTGCTACACTAGGTCTATCTCCTAGAATTCTCTTGGGCGAACTTATTTATTATAGACACGTATCATCATTTTTTGGTATATTTGACCATGCCGGATGGCTTTTAGTCTTTTATCTTTAATCAAAGCGAGTTGATCATGTCTTGTTTGAATCCATTATGCTTCATCCAGTTTTAATTTTGACAAAATTTCGAGGGAAATAATCTCGACCTCGATGGGTAGTACCATATTCATCCCATAAACCAGGGAAAAAGGGGGTGCCCCAGTGGGGGTTTTGGCCGATGTGCGATAAGCATATAGAGTAAATGGTAGTTTCTCATGCCAGTTGTTGCGTGTGATAAGTGCTACGCAAATGTGCAAGTATACACGTCGCAAGTAATAAAGTGATATGAGTATTGAGTATCGTCTCCACAGGGATTGGTTTGGGCCACTTTGCTTAAGTTATCAGATTTGAAAATAAAAACACAATTGATAATAGAGGTTTTAATTAACGAGAAAAGTAAAAGCAATAAACTAAAAGAATATATGAAAGAAAAAGAGAGAATAGGTCAGGTTATCGTGAGTTGAGGTGTGATAGCCGATTGGATCGTCTTGGTAAAAGAGTGCACGGGCAACTCAGTTGCCGTGGCAACTTGCACAACGGGGTTGCCTTGGCAACTAATCGATGGTTGCCTGGGCAACTAGTTGGGCAACTACTTGGGCGTCTGGGCAGCAACTTCAAGGTTCGGCAGAGCGTTCTTCAATGGTTTCTTCTTATCCCTAAGTCGAAACTCTAGCTACTTGTGCATGCCTTGATAATACATCCCTGCGTGAATCAAGGGTGAACAACAACTAATCTTGCGCTCCTCTTAGCCGTTGAAATCCTTAACTTATTCCTAAGCCGGATTAATCTTCACCATCAATAGATTGAATAAATACCATACTCATTCGTTTCTTGAATCTAACTCTCCCGATATTAGATAAATAGATGAAGTTACGAGATCCTCTCCCAATTTACTACTGCAAAACAAGAATAAAAGCCAAGAATGAGTAAACCTTGAATAGAAAAGTGCAAACTCTTATTACCTAAACAAAATCCAATTGTTTCTCACAACAACAAAACACAATAACCCCAACCAATCAAGTTAGTTCATGGTTGGGTTCAAAAGATATACAAAGAATAATCCCCAAACCATGAATCTAATGGAAGCAAAGAAGAAGAAGAAGTTTAAATTTCCCTAATGCTCTCTATGGAGTTGTCGAAATTCCCCTAGCCTTCTCTCCCTATGGATTGTCGAAATCTCCTTGCTATTTATAGGGCTAGGCCAAAGTCCTTCTTTGAGGAGGAGTTTGAGTTGGAATTAAATTATCTTTAAAGAATATAATTCTTTATTATAATTTTATTCCTATTAGAACTTCTCCTATCTTCTTGGAATTTAATTCTTCTTTAATCTCTGCATGGCAATCAAATTCCTTTGGGCTTGGGCCTTGCTCCATGTCATCTTGGGCTTGTAAAGTCATTAATTTCGACATCCCTATTGCATTTTGTCTTTGTCGACAAATGCCATGGCAACTGGCTCAGCGTCTCCTTCATGCATTGCCCACGGCAACTAGCTCGGCATATCCTTCATGCATTGCCACGGCAACTAGCTCGGCATTGCTTTGGCAAGTGATCCTGCACATACACACACAAAAACACACCAAAGCAGCATCTTTTTCCACAAAAATCACCAAGTTATGTAATCAAGCTCAACGGTGGAAAGAAACATGAATTAATGCATGAATGACTAATTATGCAACTATTATGAGCTTAAGTCTAACAATAATATGAGTAAAAAGGGTAATAAAAATAGTACTTTTGAACACTTATCACGCCCCAAACTCGAACTATTGCTTGTCCTCAAGCAATGCAAACTAACAATTACCGCCAAGACTTTAATCATCAAAGACATGCTTTAAACTTGAATTCAAACCTCGGAACCGTGGCACAAAGTATGATCACCTTTTAAATTTTTTGGATAGCACAAAAATTTCCCGGAACAAAACTATAATGCTCGTGACAATGTGTGTGCGTAGTTGTGTACAAGTTGATTTTCAAGATTCTATGTGAATAGTAGGCTTTTATCAATTTAATTCTTTGGGGCATTTATTTTAATTTTCACTAGAGCCAATTTGGGCACCTCTAGTAAAGTAAGCAATTTCTCATTTTATTTTAGTCGACTAGAGCCAATTTCGGGCACCTCTAGCGATTCTTTAATGTGCATTAACTACTAGAGCAGTTTGGGCACCTCTAGCAAGAAAGTGTATTTACTACTAGAGCCAGTTTTGGGCACCTCTAGCAAGAAATTAACTTTTAATTTTCAATTTTAAATTTACCCAAATTTTAAGCAACCTAAGTTCACTAAGTTTCTTTGAATCAACAACCCACAACCGTGTAAAAAATTCAGCATCATAGTAAAACTCTAAGTTCTTTTCATGCAATCCTAAAATTAAAGGTTATTTCAATTAAGTGCAGTGGCAAAAATTCATCATTGGATTTTCAACAAGTCTTAAGCAATTAAATCAAATTAAAGGCATGGCAAGTAACATATGCAACCTATATGTGATTGCTAAAGATGAATGCAACTAAACATGAAACTAACTAGAAACCAACACCCCCCCAAACTCGAGAGAAGCATTGTCCTCAATGCATGTAAAAGTGAAACAAAATTTAAAAGAAACTAAATGAAATGAGTTAGTCAGAGAGGTCGTCACCTCGAGTGATGAGTTTCCTTCGTCTTTGTTTGCTTGATTCAATTTCCGGTCAGTGGTTGAATGCTTGTGGCTGGTACGCGTGAATAGCATTGCCTTGATTTGGTCCATGTTTGCCGATGCAGGTTTACTTGCATGTGCATCGATAGTTCTTTGAAGCCATTGTTGTTGCACAGGCATCGCTTGATTTCCGTTGTGGTTCTTTGTGGCGAGTAGTCGGTGAGTAAATTTCCTTATCATGGTGGTTGTGAGTCTTGTTGTGGAAAAGAAAATAAAGAAAACCTGGAAACTAAAGATAATGAAGAAAAATAAAATATATCCTAAAAAATAAAGAGAAAAATAACAAAAAATAATAGAACAAAATAGCTCAAAAAATAAAAATAAAAATAAATGTATCAGTAGTTGCCGTGGCGTCGAGGGTTGCCGAGGCATGCACATCCATGGTTGCCGAGGCGTCAGGGGTTGCCGAGGCGTGCGCGTCCATGGTTGCAGAGGCGTGCGTATCAGGAGTTGTTGCGGTGTTGAAGGTTGCCGTTTTCGATACTTCTTATAGTCCATCCGCACCCTCCATCGGGTGATAATATTGCCCAAAAAGAGTTTGGCAAATGTGCTTGCCACTACTCCTTTTTGCGTTACCATGGTGGAGGTGTCTTTCTTCTTTGTTCGCTTGTAGTCCATGTATACTCTCCACCTTGCTACTATTCCTGAAGGCACAAATATATTAATAGGAAAAATTATATCCATTCTCAACCATTCAATTACCTCATTCTTGTCGACTTCTATCATGGTTGGATGTAGCCTTTGTTGTCGTGGCAATTCTTTGCTCAAGCCAATTGCCGTGGCAATCAGTTGTCAAATTTTGCTCTAAGTCAAGGGAAGAATCAATTTTCTGAAGAGCTTTATGAATCCAAACACCTTTTTCTTTTGGCCTCTCAAACATCTCCATCAGTAGAGATTTCGATGGCTTCAAATCTACCAACCTCGGTTCCTCAAGACATACCTGCAATGGACGAGGTGAGTTTTTAAAGAATTCAAAAGGTTCAACTATTACCTGCTCATATTCCATTGGCAAAGTATTATCATCTCGTTGATCTTGCATGTGGTCGAGTAATTGCCGTGGCAATTGTAGATGAGAGCAATCTATAGATTCCTGCTTCAACATCAACGTTGTAACTTCTGGGCATCAGGTTCCTCAGAATTTGCTGTAGTATTATTGTTCTCAGCTTCACTGAGTGTTGTCGCGGCATTGCTCTGTTCAGGCTCCTCAATCATTGCCGAGGCAATTTGTTGTTCATGCTCATCATGTGTTGGGCAGTCTCTCTCATTGGCATCCTCTTGACTTTGAGATTCTAGTTGTTCCTCACACATCAGAGAGATTTCTTTGCATTGCTCCTTGTCCTCTTGCCTTGGGACTTCAGTATCCCTAGGAATGAATTGTTGGTGCATGTTATCCATGACATATGTGGATCTCCCCAATTGATCTTCTGAATCCCCTAAGGTTGCATCCCACTGAGCTATCCTCGTATCCATAGATTTTGATAGTTCTCGAATCTCTTCAATTGATCCGTCAAGTCTAGCCAAAGAAGCTAGTAACGTTTCCTCCAAGGAATTGGAATGCTCTTGAAAAGGACTACATTGCCATGGCGTATCATTCTTCATGGCAAAATTGTTATGGTAAAAAAATTTTGAGCTTTTTGACCATACCATGAAGAATTTTGCTGATGGTTCCCTCTATGGTCCTCCATGTAGTTATATGCACCGAAAATGTGAGAGCAATTTTCAAACACATGATGTTCTCCACACATAGCACAAGATTTTTCCACGGTATAAGTTCTTTGGGCTTTTCTCGGTTGGTATAGGTAATCATCAAAGGGTGCAAGGAACTCTTGATTGGATTGATTCATATCTTCCAACATCATCTCTCGAATAGATTGACTTTTATTTCCCGACATGTTGATGTTCCTTAACTTGTAGCGCACCTAATTTTTTTTTAATAAAACAAACAAAAAGAAAAGTTAGTAAAACTAATAAAAAATGCAATAACAAAAACAACTAACACCAATTGCCAATCCTCGCAACGGCGCCAAAAAACTTGTTGCGTGTGATAAGTGCTACATAAATGTGCAAGTATACACGTCGCAAGTAATAAAGTGATATGAGTATTGAGTATCGTCTCCACAGGATTGGTTTGGGCCACTTTGCTTAAATTATCTGATTTGAAAATAAAAACACAATTGATAATAGAGGTTTTAATTAACGAGAAAAGTAAAAGCAATAAACTAAAAGAATATATGAAAGAAAAAGAGAGAATAGGTCAGGTTATCGTGAGTTGAGGTGTGATAGCCGATTGGATCGTCTTGGTAAAAGAGTGCACGGGCAACTCGGTTGCCGTGGCAACTTGTACAACGGGTTGCCTTGGCAACTAATCGATGGTTGCCTGGGCAACTAGTTGGGCAACTACTTGGGCGTCCGGGCAGCAACTTCAAGGTTGGCGCAGAGCGTTCTTCAATGGTTTCTTCTTATCCCTAAGTCGAAACTCTAGCTACTTGTGCATGCCTTGATAATACATCCTGCGTGAATCAAGGGTGAACAACAACTAATCTTGCGCTCCTCTTAGCCGTTGAAATCCTTAACTTATTCCTAAGCCGGATTAATCTTCACCATCAATAGATTGAATAAAGACCATACTCATTCGTTTCTTGAATCTAACTCTCCCGATATTAGATAAATAGATGAAGTTACGAGATCCTCTCCCAATTTACTCATAAAACAAGAATAAAAGCCAAGAATGAGTAAACCTTGAATAGAAAAGTGCAAACTCTTATTACCTAAACAAAATCCAATTGTTTCTCACAACAACAAAACACAATAACCCCAACCAATCAAGTTAGTTCATGGTTGGGTTCAAAAGATATACAAAGAATAATCCCCAAACCATGAATCTAATGGAAGCAAAGAAGAAGAAGAAGTCGAAATTTCCCCTAATGCTCTCTATGGAGTTGTCGAAATTCCCCTAGCCTTCTCTCCCTATGGATTGTCGAAATCTCCTTGCTATTTATAGGGCTAGGCCAAAGTCCTTCTTTGAGGAGGAGTTTGAGTTGGAATTAAATTATCTTTAAAGAATATAATTCTTTATTATAATTTTATTCCTATTAGAACTTCTCCTATCTTCTTGGAATTTAATTCTTCTTTAATCTCTGCATGGCAATCAAATTCCTTTGGGCTTGGGCCTTGCTCCATGTCATCTTGGGCTTGTAAAGTCATTAATTTCGACATCCCTATTGCATTTTGTCTTTGTCGACAAATGCCATGGCAACTGGCTCGGCGTCTCCTTCATGCATTGCCCTGGCAACTAGCTCGGCATATCCTTCATGCATTGCCCTGGCAACTAGCTCGGCATTGCTTTGGCAAGTGATCCTGCACATACACACACAAAAACACACCAAAGCAGCATCTTTTTCCACAAAAATCACCAAGTTATGTAATCAAGCTCAACGGTGGAAAGAAACATGAATTAATGCATGAATGACTAATTATGCAACTATTATGAGCTTAAGTCTAACAATAATATGAGTAAAAAGGGTAATAAAAATAGTACTTTTGAACACTTATCACCAGTCTTTATAAGTTTCTACCATCTTTCCAACAATCTTCTTAATATTCTCGTTGGCCACTTCCGCTGCTTCGTTCATCTAAGGACGGTATGGTGAAGAATTGTGATGTCGTATCTTGAACTGTTTGCACACTTCTTCTATGGTCTTATTGTTCAAATTCAATGCATGATTGGATATAATACTTTTTGGCATCCTATACCGACATGATTTCTTTCTTCAGGAATCTACACACTGTCGATTTGGTGATATTAGCATGGGTGGCTACTTTTACCCATTTGGTGAAGTAATCAATGCCCACAAAGAAAACTGATGCCCATTGGAAGCCTTCGGTGATATGTGCTCGAGGATATCCATGCCCCACATAGAAAACAACCATGGGGTGTTCATGACATGTAGTGCTTGATCTTGTTAAAAGCTTTCTGACATTCATCATTCCATCCCCTAGGTCATGCTTCTTTCTGAGTTCGTGGGGGTGGGATACTCTGAGGCGGTGCGAGCTATATCGTATTAGTTGATGATAGCCTATTCTTCATTGGGCAATGCATCTTCTTCTACAAAGTCACAGTTTCGATTCTTGCTTGTATTTACAATCTCAATTTGCATGGAAGGGTTTTCTCCCGACTTCTTTGCTTTATTTATGGTAGCCACCATACTTATTAGCTCATTCATTCGCTTTCTTGTTTCTTCTTAAAATTTCTTTTCGTAATCCTTCATCTCCTCTTGTGTTTTTGGCTAATTTTTCCTAGAGCCATTCAATCTTATCTACCCGAGTGAATAAATCATTTATCTTGTATTGTTGAGAAATCATGCTCATGGATTCAAGCTTGCTACTTTCTTCAAAGATGAAGACTTTTCCCGAGTCAAAAATAAGTTCAAAGAACGTGCAATGTGATGAAATGTGATGCTTATGCAATGTAGAGCTTAAATCTAAACATGAATCGAAATGAGGTATTGATCCCGAGACGATCATCATAAGATAACTTTCATTAAACAAAAGGTCTCATTACATCAGATATTTTTTCTATTTCATCTATAAGTTTTGGCATGTATGTCTGACGTGTAACCCTCGAAAGAAAAGCCTCTCGCTTCTTTCAGTATCACTATAAGGAACTGACTTATGCCTATATTACTTTTCATCTGATCATGTGACCCTTTTTCTATTATGAAAGTTTTCTAAATTGAAGATTGCTCGTGAATCAACACCTTTTATTTATGTCATGAACATGTAATGCAAAGAAAAAAACATAGAAAACAATAAAAAAAATTCAGTTAGTACGCATATAATAATCAAGCTGAAAATATAAACAAAGACAAAAACGTAAAAAAAGAAAAAAAAGACAATTTTCGTAAAAAAAGCCAAAAAAGAAGGAAAAAAGAGAGCAGAAAACCAAAGCTCTCTTCAGATCACGCCTCTTCGTTAGAGTAGAAGCCTGATCAATACTCTCTTCAGGTCATGCCACCTCGTCAGAGTTGTAGCAAATCAAACTTTTTTCTCCAGATCATGCCACTTCGTCAGAGTTGTAGCAGATCAAACTCACTCCAGATCATGCCACTTCGTTAGAGTTTTAGCAGATTAAACTTTCTTCTCCAAATCATGCCACTTCGTCAGAGTTGTAGCATATCAAAACCTTTATCTTTCGATCTTGTCTCTTTGTCAGTGTTGTAGATGGATCAAAGTTATTTTAACAAGTCCAACAGAAATGTTGGCACAACGTGCTTAAACATGGTATAGTTTAAGATAATGGATAATTCAAATGCCCATCAAAAATCCATTTTCACGAATGGTCGAAGGAAAACAAATCCTTTGGAAAAATCCAATATCATGATTGGTATAAACTGATTGTACCCAGGGAAATTGTACAGCTAGCCTATAGCAAATGGCTACCGATAAAGGCAACTCAAATTCATTAATCCCTGTGCATTTGGAAAAAATGCAAAAAAGAAATCTATGAGCTAAGTTCTGAATTTTGGTCCTGCTTCTTCATCGGTGTTGTAGCTGGGCCAAACTTTCATATTCTGATCCTGTGTCTTCGTCAGCATTGCAGTTGCATAAATTTTGCAGACCTGGCCCTTTCGTCAGCATTGCAGCTAGGTCAAATTTTCTCCAGGCATTGCATCATCGTCAGAGTCATAGCAAGCTCAGCGCTTTCCTCCAACGGATCACCTCTGATTTTTGTCTTCCCCAACAAATCCTTTATTTTGAAGATTTTGCTTACAATAGCAGCAAAGAAGATCGTGAAAAGCCAAGAATAAGTGTGGCCAGAGAAACAAATTTTGACCTGACCGGACAAAAATGGTCCTCTTTTAGTCTTTGCTCCATTGCCGCTGCACAATAATGAGCAATGAGAGGCAGCTGTAAATGCCCATTTTTGTTCGGGATTGAACCAATAGCCCATATACATTAAATATTTAGATAACCCAAATACTCAAACTTAACCAATGCCCATTTAAAATACAACTCGGGCCCACCACCCCAATATCCAAAACCCATTACAAACCCTAATATCCTAACCTAATCCTAATATACAAAACACTAGTTGCCCTCTTCAAGCCGCCGCCGCCATCCAAGCCTCTAGCCGCGCCGTCGACTTGTTCAAGCTGCTGTCGATAGCCCCAAAAATCCCCAGATAATTATCCCTCCACCGCCCTTCTGACACCACCACCGCCCATACTTAAGCCTCGTCACCCTTTTTATGTGGCAGCTGAGAGCTCTACCCACTTCTCCTATAAATCGGCCCTTGCAACAATATTTAGTTTTCGTTAGATTCGGGAAAATAGATAAAGTTTTAGGAAAAAACAAACCTCAAATCTGAGATTAAAACCCAAAACTGAAGCAGTCGGCCCTTTTGCATGAACTTCGATTGCCGTTCGCGGCGGTTTCTCTGTTGCCGGCGAACGACGGCATGCGGCGGTAGATGAGATTGCCCTAGACGGCTCTAGAATTGAGCAGAGGAGATTTTGAGAGAATATTTGGCTTTTTTTAGATATCCGGAATAAATGAGGTTTTTTGGGCAGAATAGGGCATTTAAACCCTTCATTAAAAGACACCGTTTTGGGCGTCATTGTTCAAGCCCAAAACGACATCGTTTTGGCCCTATATCCGAATATGAGACCCGACCCGAGGGGAGATCCACACCCTTTTAAGCTAAATGGGATAATTGTAGTCTTAATCCTTCAATTTTTGTATCATTCATCTTTCGCACTTTACTTTCCTTTTTTTCATTTTCGTCACTTTTACAGTTGTTTTTAGTTATTTTTCTTTATATTTTAGTCACTATTTTTAATTTTTTTTACTTTAGTCACCATATTATTATTATTACTATTACAGTTATTAATTATTATTATAATTATATGTTACATATTATTATTATTGCGATTATTATTTTATAGTTATATATTATTATATCTATATTATCATTATCATTTATTATTATTACTTATTATTAATGCTATTGTTATTATTTACTTATTTAATACATATTATTATACTCATATGTATAGATATATATGTATTTATATTCACTCGTTCTAACTGAATTTTAAATTAAAACTTTTTATTAAAGATTCTCGTGAAAAACGTACCTCAGACGTAAGGGGTGCCGCTTTCCGGTAATCTCTATTACAAAATATCAGTTTTATTCTAAATCATAATTTTCAAAATAGATTTCCTTCATTCTAGAATCCAACGGAAATTATGCCCCTGGTGTAGGGGTGTAAATTTCTTTTATACAAAGAAATAATATTTTAAATATTTTAAGGGATCATAAATTTTAAATAAAATTTGAATTCTTAATTTCCATCATTTAAACAATAAATAATCGACCAGGTACCAATTTTGGGCATTGTGGGGGTGCTCATCCTTCCCCACACGTAACTGACTCCCGAAC
The DNA here is from genome assembly GCA_019671005.1 of Hibiscus mutabilis. Lineage (NCBI taxonomy): Eukaryota > Viridiplantae > Streptophyta > Magnoliopsida > Malvales > Malvaceae > Hibiscus > Hibiscus mutabilis. The sequence continues at coordinate 33,851,521 of CM033733.1, read as the reverse complement.
CTGCTTTTCTGGTTTTGCAAAACAAAACACGTTGTTTTAATAAAATGACGCAAAAAAGGTTTTATTAAAATAGTCGGGTTTTCAGGTGATCCAATCACACCTAAATTAAAAAGATTGGTGGCAACTTCATTCAAAACCAATTTTTGGTAAGAACGTTTCAAGCACCAGCTCGTCGGGCGGGACCGTTGTTACAGCTTGGCCCAGCATAAAATAAAAAAAAACAAAAATCAAAACAATAAATTCTATTGCAATACGACACTAAAAATTTGTTGACTTTGCTAATGCTTGGCGAACAATTGAATATTAAGTGTAAATATACAAGGAAATAATGCCAATAGTAGGTCTTTGTGCTAGCAAGTATACACAGTCAGCAAGTAATACCGCATTAAGATGAGTATCGTATCCATAGAGATTGTCCTAGAATTAAATGCCACGATGTTTTGCTTGTGAATAGGAACAAATGAGTTTAAATGGGATCTTGGATTTTGATTTTAGAAGATAAATTAAGAAAGATGCAGCGAAAGTGCAAATAGGTTGGCAATTAAATGTATTCAAATAGATGACAAGCGTTGGCAAGGGATGCCTGGATTTTACACTAGTTAAGACAGTAGCTAATAATTTTCAGCCTTGGTTTTATTGTCGAGCAGATTTTAAGGTTAGTATTGCCTCTATCGATAGCAATACCCTAAGTTAATCTCGATTAACCCCTATATGTCTATAGTGAAGTTTTTCAAACAATTAACTTGATGAAGTTTCAATCTTTACTCCTAAGGGGTAGATTCACTTCCGAAGTAAGATCATCTACTTGAACATTTTTTGTCGAAACTTCTATCCTTTGTACCTAGCAATTAATCGTTATCGCTTAAGTCTGTTAAGATATTAATGGATAATATGCATGCAATGCCAATAGTCGTATGTCAAACAATTTGATAAAACAAAGCACTAGTAGATAGACAAATATTGTCAAGGCATTCAATTATTAAACACTAAAAACTAACTGAGCGTTCATTGCAAAAACATCCCAAGCCAACTTAAAAGAAATTAGTTCATGGTTGGGTGTCCATCCACAAAATATCGTATCTTAACATCACCATTTAAAATAAATTTAAATTAAGAGAATAGGCAAAGAAAGAGGTTCGTCGATGCAACCCTTCAATGGCTTCAAAGCTCTTGGTCTAAGTGTTGCGCGTAATAAGTGCTACGCAATTGTGCAAGTATACACGTCGCAAGTTATAGTATAAAAGATATCGTCTCCACAGGGATTGGTGCCACTTCAAGGATCTAATCTCTTGCACTGTAAAAAGTAAAAACACAAGTAAAGGATTATAGGAGTTTAACTAATGACTAATCTAGAAAGCAATAAAGTAAAAGAAAAGATGAATTCAAATGAGAGAGAGATAGGCCAGGTTATCGTGAGTTGAGGTGTGATAGCCAATTGGGTTGTCTTGGTAAAAGAGTGCATGGGCAACTCAGTTGTCGTGGCAACTTGCACAACGGGGTTGCCTTGGCAACTAATCGATGGTTGCCTGGGCAACTAGTTGGGCAACTACTTGGGCGTCTGGGCAGCAACCTTCAAGGTTCGGCAGAGCGTTCTTCAATGGTTTCTTTTTATCCCTAAGTCGAAACTCTAGCTACTTGTGCATGCCTTGATAATGCATCCCTGCGTGAATCAAGGGTGAACAACAACCAATCTTGCGCTCCTCTTAGCCGTTGAAATCCTTAACTTATTCCTAAGCCGGATTAATCTTCACCATCAATAGATTGAATAAAGATCATATTCATTTGTTTCTTGAATCTAACTCTCCCGATATTAGATAAATAGATGAAATCACGAGATCCTCTCCCAATTCACTCGCAAACAATAATAAGAACCAAGAATGAATAAACCTTGAAATAGAAAAGTGCAAACTCTTATTACCTAAACAAAAACCAATAGTTTTTCACAACCACAAAACACAATAACCATAGCCAAGTAGATTTAGTTCATGGCTAGGTTCCAAAGAAACACAAGATAAACAATCCCTAGCATGAACCCAATCGAACAAGGAAGAAAAGATGAAGCTTGTCGAAAATCCTTTGCCCTAGATGCTTGTCGAAAATTTCCCTTGCTTTCTCTCTTGGTCTTGTCGAAATTTCCCCTAATGCTCTCTTCTTGGATTTTCGAAATCTCCTTGCTATTTATAGGGCTAGGCCAAAGTCCTTCTTCGAGGAGGAGTTTGAGTTGGAATTAAATTATCTTTAAAGAATATAATTCTTTATTATAATTATATTCCTATTAGAACTTCTCCTATCTTCTTGGAATTTAATTCTTCTTTAATCTCTGCATGGCAATCAAATTCCTTTGGGCTTGGGTCTTGCTTCATGTCATCTTGGGCTTGTATAGTCATCAATTTCGACATCCCTATTGCATTTTCTCTTTGTCGACAATTGCCATGGCAACTGGCTCGGCGTCTCCTTCATGCATTGCCCTGGCAACTAGCTCGGCATATCCTTCATGCATTGCCCTGACAACTAACTCGGCATTGCTTTGGCAAGTGATCCTGCACATACACACACAAAGCACACCAAAGCAGCATCTTTTCCACAAAAACTACCAAGATATGTAATCAAGCTCAACGATGGAAGGAAACATGGATTAATGCATGAATGGCTAATTATGCAACTAATATGAGCCTAAGTCTAACAATAATATGAGTAAAAAGGGTAAGAAAAATAGTACTTTTGAACACTTATCACACCCCAAACTCGAACTATTGCTTGTCCTCAAGCAATGCAAACTCATAATTACCTGCCAAGACTTCAATTTTCACAAACTTAGCTTTGAACTTGATTTCAATTCTCTGAACCGGGGCACAGTATGATTGGCTTTTTATTTTTCAGAAAACTTAGGAGTTACTCGGAATCAAACTATAATGCTTGTGAGTGTGTGCAGAGTTGTGTGCAAGTTGATTTTTCGGATTCTATGCAAACAAGAGGTTTTCAAATTACTTCATTGGGTTCTTTTTAACATGTTTTAACTAGAGCCAGTTTTGGGCACCTCTAGTGTTTTGTTTTTAGTTTTCTTAAGTTAATTTAATCGACTAGAGCCGGTTTCGGGCACCTCTAGTTAAATTTTTTTTTAACACATCCTAGAGCCAGTTTCGGGCACCTCTAGTGATCAATTTTTTTAGCACATGCTAGAGCCAATTTCGGGCACCTCTAGCATTCATCCAATTTTTATTCTAATCCCCCAATTTGTTAATTATCAACCTAAGTTCACTAGAATTCCTTAAATCAATAAAACCACAACAGTGTTTCATAAAAATTAGCATCATAGTAAAATTCTAAGTTTTTCCATGGTTATCCTAGAATAAAAATTCTATCAATTAAGTGCATTGGCAAAGTCATCATCGGATATTCATCAAATCTAAGCAATTCTTGTTTCAACTAAAGGCATGGCAAGCAATTTATGTATCCTAAATGTAATACTTAAGATGAATGTAACTAAACATGGTAACTACTAATAACAATCCCCCCCAAACTCGAGTGAGGCATTGTCCTCAATGCATGCATAAAAATAACGAAAAAAATAAAAAAAATAAAAATAAAAATGCATACGAGAACTTACTCCGAGAGTTCTTCATCGTAGATGATTAGTTTCCTTTTGGTTGGTGTCTTGATTCTCTTGCTTGAATGCGATGGTTGTTTTCTTGTTGCCGGGATGTCTTTAGCTTTGGTTGCCGTGGCATCTTCAGAGTTGGTTGCCGTGGCATCAGCTTGGGCAGGCACGATGTAGGTTGTCGCGGCATCTTCTTCATTGGTTGCCAGGGCAAGGATCTCGGCAGTAAATTTCCTTAGCATAGTAGTTGTGAGTCTTGTTGTGAAAAAGAAAACAAAGAAAACCTGAAAACTAAAGATAATGAAGAAAAATAAAATATCTCCTAAAAATAAAAATGAAAATAAAAAGAAAAAGAAAATATTGAAAGGAGAGCATGCTCATGCATCTCCCAAGTTGACCACTTCTTTGTTACGTTCCACATGGGCACCATTGTAGTGCTTCAATCTTTGTCCATTAACTTTGAATTCATGGTTGTCAGAGATGGACTTGATTATCACAGCACCATGGGAGAATGGTTTGACGACTTCGAATGGTCCCGACCATCTTGATTTCAGCTTTCCCGGGAAAAGTTTTAGCCGAGAATTGAATAGGAGAACTAGTTGCCCTGGCGTGAATTGCTGTGGCAATAGTTTCTTGTCGTGCCATCGTTTTGTTTTCTCCTTGTAGATTCGTGCATTGTTATAGGCGAGTACACGGAATTCTTCTATCTCATTGAGGTCCATCAAACGCTTTTTTCCGGCACTTTCCCAATCCATATTCACGGTCTTGATTGCCCAGTACGCCTTGTACTCGATTTCCACCGGTAGATGACATGTTTTACCATAGACAAGTCGGAAGGGGGACATACCTAAGGGAGTTTTGAATGCAGTGCGATATGCCCGAAGTGCGTCATCTAGTCTTAATGACCAATCCTTCCTAGAGGGATTTACAACTTTCTCGAGTATTCCCTTCAACTCCCGGTTGGAAATTTCTGCTTGCCCGTTGGTTTGTGGGTGATATGCCGTGGCGATCTTGTGTGATATGCCGAAGCGTTGCAACATCTTGGCAATTAGTCTGTTGTCAAAATGCTTTCCTTCGTCGCTGATAATTGCTCTCGGCATCCCAAACCGTGTAAATATGTTTTTCTGCAGGAATCGTTGCACGGTCTTGGAATCGTTGTTGGGAACTGCAGCTGCCTCTACCCATTTAGACACATAGTCGACGACAAGTAAGATGTAGAGGTTGCCGAATGAAGATGGGAAAGTTCCCATAAAGTCGATCCCCCATACATCGAACAGTACCACCTCGATGATGTTCTGGAGTGGCATCTCATGTCGTCTAGAGATATTGCCCGTCCTCTGGCAACGATCACATTGCTTGTAAAAGTCTTGGGCATCTTTGTACAATGTTGGCCAATACAACCCAGATTGCAAAACTTTGGCCGCGGTACGAGTTCCTCCAAAATGTCCTCTATAGGGTGAAGAATGGCATTGTCGGAGTACATTATGTTGCTCTTCTTCAGGGACACATCGGCGTATAACCTGATCTGCACATTGTTTAAACAAAAGAGGCTCGTCCCAAAAGTAATGCTTAGCATCATGGTGGAACCGCTTCTTCCCTTGGTGAGTAATGCCATAAGGAAAAATACCACAAACAAGGAAGTTAACTAAATCCGCATACCAGGGTATTGCCGAGGCATGTGCTGTCGTGGCGACTGCTCCCACCGCGAAATCACTTGCATCACACATGAGCTCAAAAGGTAGCATCCAATCTGGTGGAACGACAATGGGTGTCGAGGCAAGCTTTTTCTTTAGGGTTTCGAATGCTTGAGTGCAAGAATCATCAAAATCGAAGACTTTATCCTGTTCAAGCAGATTACACAAGGGTTTAGTGATTTTAGAAAAATTATGAATGAACCTCTTGTAAAAACCTGCATGTCCGAGAAAACTTCGAATTCCTTTAACCGAATTTGGTAGGGGTAATCTCTCGATCACGTCCACCTTGGCTTTGTCTACTTCAATTCCCTTGGATGAAATCTTGTGGCCGAGCACTATTCCTTCATCTACCATAAAGTGGCATTTCTCCCAATTGAGGACTAAATCCGTTTCTTTGCATCTTGCCAACACCCTCTCTAAATTGCTGAGGCAGCCGTCGAAGTCATTACCAAAAACCGAAAAATCATCCATGAAGATCTCAAGGAAGTCTTCGACCATGTCTAAAAAGAGTGCCATCATGCATCTTTGGAAGGTTGCCGGGGCGTTACACAATCCGAACGGCATCCTTCGGAAGGCATAAGTACCGTATGGGCATGTGAAGGTTGTCTTTTCTTGATCTTCTGGTGCTATGGCAATCTGATTGTAACCTGAATAACCATCAAGAAAACAATAAAAGGGTTTACCTGTAAGACGGTCAAGCATTTGATCAATAAAGGGTAATGGGAAGTGATCTTTCCTAGTAGCTTTGTTTAGCTTTCGATAGTCCATACAAACCCTCCAACCGGTCACAGTCCTGGTTGGGATAAGTTCATTATTTTCATTGTTTACCACTGTTATACCTCCCTTTTTCGGTACGCATTGTACCGGACTTACCCACGTACTATCGGAGATAGGGTATATAATGTCGGCGTCAAGCCACTTGATGATTTCTTTCATTACAACCCCTTTCATGGCATGATTCATTCTCTTCTGGGCCTCAATTGAAGGTTTGTGATCATCTTCCAACAAGATCTTGTGCATGCATACTGTCGGGCTAATTCCCTTCAAGTCGGCAATTGTCCACCCTATTACCTTTTTGTGTAGCTTCAACATCTTGATCAGCTACTTTTCCTGCTCAGGTTGTAACTTAGAAGAAATAATTACAGGCAATGGATTATCGGTCCCTAAGTATACATATTTTAGTTACTTTGGCAATTGTTTCAACTCAATAATTGGTGGATGTTCAATAGAGGGTTTTTCGAGCTTACCTTCCTTACCTGAGTAGTCCAGTGGTTCAAAGTATGTACCTGGTCGATTGACTAGCCAATTTGCCTCTTCTGGTTGTTCCTCATCGACCGGTTCTTCATACTCCTCATGTTCCTCTTGGTCGGCAATGTAGTTGCCGAGGCAACTAAATTCCTCATCGAAGTTAAACTCTGTCGTGGCATGAAGAAGTTGGCATTCTTCTGGATCATCGGCATGCCTTAGTGTTTGGAATACATTTAGTTTAACTTGTTGGTCATTCACCCTCATTGTGAGTTCTCCTTTTTCAACGTCGATCAAGGTTCTCCCTGTTGCTAGGAATGGTCTCCCGAGAATGATGGGTGCATGCTCATCTGCTTCACAATCCAAAACAATAAAGTCAGCGGGAAAAATAAATTTATCAACTTTTACCAGTATGTCCTCAATTTTTCCCTCTGGATGCACATAGGACCTGTCGGCTAGCTGCAGCATGACTGTTGTAGGTCTTGCCTTCCTGATTCCTAGTTTCTGGAAAACCGATTTAGGCATCAAGTTTATGCTAGCCCCAAGGTCGCATAATGCTTTTCGGACATAGTGATTTCCAATGTAACAGGGTATTGTGAAACTTCCGGGATCCTTCAACTTGGGTGGCATACGATTGTGCAACATTGCCATGCATCCCTCTGTTGCAGCAACTGTTTCGAACTCTCCTAGCCTTGTTCTCTTGGACACAATGTCTTTAAGAAACTTGGCATAGTTTGGCATTTGTTCAATTGCTTCCACCAATGGCAAGTTGATGTGGACTTGCTTTAGGATATCAAGAAACTTCTTGAATTGGTATTCTTGCTTTTGTCTCTTCAACCTTTGTGGAAATGGTGGTGGAAGTCGGATTTCTTCGATCCTTTCATTGGTTTGAAACCTGATTGACGGCATTGCCGGGACATTTGGAGTTGCCGAGGCCTTATCAACTGGGGTTGCCGAGGCATGCTTATCGCAAGTTGCCGAGGCATGCTTTTTGCCGGTTGCCGCGGCAATTCCTGGTTCAGCATCTGAGGCTTTGCCGCTAGGTTCGTCCTGATCTTTCTGTGGAGTTTTGTTTGACGAGCGGGTTTGAACCTCTCTAAGTTGTTGGCCACTTCTAGTGGTGATCGCCTTACATTGCTCATGGCCAGTTCCTCTTGCGACTTCAGTATCGCTAGGTAAACCTCCTTGTGGTCTAGTATTCAGATTTTGAGCAAACTGTCCGACTTGATTTTCCAATGATTTGATTGCCGCCTCTTGGTTTTGCAATCTCATCTCGGTCCTATTAATAAAAGCATCAGTTTTTTTTTATGAAATTACTATTCTCAGCCATATAAGATTCAGTTTTCATCATAAAAGCATTTAGAGAATTTTCTAAAGAACTAGATGTTATCGGTTGTTGCTGCGGCATCTGTTGCCGTGGCATATTCTGCTGGATTCCCGATGCTTGTGCATTCTGATTGTTCTGGTTTAGAGCATTGTTGGGATTACTCCATGAAAAATTTGGGTGCTTCTTCCAAGCTGGATTGTATGTATTGGACATCACATTATTGCTCCGATTGTAACTCCCCACATAGAAGCTGGATTCCGGATTCTGCATACATTCAGAAGAATTATGGTTATCACCACATATCTCATAAAAAGAATCCATTACCTTGACTTCATGTGTGTTGTTTGGTTTTTGCATGTTCTGGACCATCTTGGTTAAAGCGACCAATTGTGCCGAAATTGAATCAGATGATCCTAGTTCATGTATTGTGGCTTGGCGTCTAACTCCTCCTCTTCTAGTAGATGGGAATTGATAATCATTATTGGCCAGCCTGTTTAAAATTTGCATTGCTTCCTTCGGTGACTTATCTAGGAGTATGCCATTTGCCGAGGCATCTAGCATCATCCTTGTTGGTGTATTCACGGCGTTGTAAAACATTGTTACTTGAGTCCACATCGGGAATCCGTGTAGGGGGCATTTGTGTAGAAGTTCTCTATATCGCTCCCAAGCCTATTACATGGATTCATCATTTGCCTGCCGAAAAGAAGTAATGTCGTTACGAAGCTTATCAGTCAAATTTGTAGGATTAAATCTAGCAAGGAAATCACGACAAAGATCAGTCCAAGATGCTATGGATCCGGCAGGAATACTATTCAACCATGCTTTCGCCCTATCCCTCAGTGAATAGGGGAATAATCTTAATCGTAGGACATCGGGGGTGACTCCGTGTATCTTGAACGAGTTGCAAATCTCGAGGAAAGATTTCAGATGTTGTCGTGCATCTTGATTCTTTGAGCCGCCAAATTGACCTATTGTGTTGATCATATTAAACATTACCGGTTTCAACTCAAAGTGGTCGGCTTCAATTTCAGGTGCGACAACTCCGGGTTAAGTCCATCAAGATCTTCTTCAAGATAGTCTCAAATAGTTACGGTGCAAGAATCACTCCTCCTCCCGCTCGAACATCTTGATTCATATTGCCGTCTTGATTTGCCATTGCTTCTCTTATCCTTCGTCTAAGTCTTTGTAAGGTTCGTTTGATTTCGGATCAAAGGGATATTACAGTGAAGTCGGTCTCGCCTGGTCATATACCAATGCAAAACCAAAGTTTGTTAGCCCTTTGAATTTTAAACAAGAAAAGTAAAAAGAAAGTGAAAGAAAGTAAAAACAAAGTCGCTATTGCCAATCCCCGGCAACGGCGCCAAAAACTTGTTGCGCGTAATAAGTGCTACGCAATTGTGCAAGTATACACGTCGCAAGTTATAGTATAAAAGATATCGTCTCCACAGGGATTGGTGCCACTTCAAGGATCTAATCTCTTGCACTGTAAAAAGTAAAAACACAAGTAAATGATTATAGGAGTTTAACTAATGACTAATCTAGAAAGCAATAAAGTAAAAGAAAAGATGAATTCAAATGAGAGAGAGATAGGCCAGGTTATCGTGAGTTGAGGTGTGATAGCCAATTGGATTGTCTTGGTAAAAGAGTGCATGGGCAACTCAATTGTCATGGCAACTTGTACAACGGGGTTGCCTTGGCAACTAATCGATGGTTGCCTGGGCAAGCAACCTTCAAGGTTCGGCTGAGCGTTCTTCAATGGTTTCTTCTTATCCCTAAGTCGAAACTCTAGCTACTTGTGCATGCCTTGATAATACATCCCTGCGTGAATCAAGGGTGAACAACAACCAATCTTGCGCTCCTCTTAGCCGTTGAAATCCTTAACTTATTCCTAAGCCGGATTAATCTTCACCATCAATAAATTGAATAAAGATCATATTCATTCGTTTCTTGAATCTAACTCTCCCGATATTAGATAAATAGATGAAATCACGAGATCGTCTCCTAATTCACTCGCAAACAATAATAAGAACCAAGAATGAATAAACCTTGAAATAGAAAAGTGCAAACTCTTATTACCTAAACAAAAACCAATAGTTTTTCACAACCACAAAACACAATAACCATAGCCAAGTAGATTTAGTTCATGGCTAGGTTCCAAAGAAATACAAGATAAACAATCCCTAGCATGAACCCAATCGAACAAGGAAGAAAAGATGAAGCTTGTCGAAAATCCCTTGCCCTAGATGCTTGTCGAAAATTCCCCTTGCTTTCTCTCTTGGTCTTGTCGAAATTTCCCCTAATGCTCTCTTCTTGGATTGTCGAAATCTCCTTGCTATTTATAGGGCTAGGCCAAAGTCCTTCTTTGAGGAGGAGTTTGAGTTGGAATTAAATTATCTTTAAAGAATATAATTCTTTATTATAATTATATTCCTATTAGAACTTCTCCTATCTTCTTGGAATTTAATTCTTCTTTAATCTCTGCATGGCAATCAAATTCCTTTGGGCTTGGGCCTTGCTTCATGTCATCTTGGGCTTGTATAGTCATCAATTTCGACATCCCTATTGCATTTTCTCTTTGTCGACAATTGCCATGGCAACTGGCTCGGCGTCTCCTTCATGCATTGCCCTGGCAACTAGCTCGGCATTGCTTTGGCAAGTGATCCTGCACATACACACACAAAGCACACCAAAGCAGCATCTTTTCCACAAAAACTACCAAGTTATGTAATCAAGCTCAACGATAGAAGGAAACATGGATTAATGCATGAATGGCTAATTATGCAACTAATATGAGCCTAAGTCTAACAATAATATGAGTAAAAAGGGTAAGAAAAATAGTACTTTTGAACACTTATCACTAAGCTTGGTCGAATCACAGTTTGCCCTCTAGCTTCCTCTTTCACCACGATGAAGCCTTCTTGGCTCATAGATCGACTTCTTTTAAATAGAAACTCGTGGAAACCCTAGAACGGGTTTAAAATTTGAAATTTGATTACACACCAGGATAGACATGCTATCCTCTTTTGAATTTTAGGGCTGAAGTGTACTTGGTTCAACGGCTTCTTTGATCGGGCATCAGACATCATTTCTTTGCCAATCGAGCTTGGCAATTTCTGGTCCAACTTTGCCAACTGCAACTCGACAACTTTCTTCTACTTTTCTGGCTTCCTGCTCCTGTGCTGCTCTGTCAAGCCTGCCTTGCTCCTCACCTACATCAAAACCAGCAAAACAACCCTTCACCCTGGAAAAATAAACTACTTCTAACTCCTTAATGCAAATGCATAGTTTTACTAACTAAATGCACAAATATACACCTAAAGACAAGCAAAGGCATGGCAATATATGCATAAAAATTAGTACTTTTGAGGAGTTAACAGCTCCCTCTCGGATTCAGATTTTGTTAACTAGAAGAATGTGGTTCTTCGTGAAGCTCGTAAGACTCTCTATATGGGAAAATTGATTGGGGCTTCGACTATTGGCAACAAGGAAGCCATAGTTCAAGATATTGCGAGGAAAATTGAGTTGCGCGACCATTAGCGTGACATGTATCTTGGATTGAAGTCGAGTATTAAATTTGTTTGTTTGATTGGTTGATATATCGAGCACGGGCATGGTGGGGTGTTAGTTTTATATTTGTTTGGTGATTTATGTGTGATCATGTATGGTGGGTTGGCTAGCTCTTCCCTATTGGAATTTCATGCTAGGTGGGTTGCTTGGTTGCTGGACTATTCATGGAATGCAGCTACTAATTCAAGGGATTTGGCGTTTACACGTTTTTTTAGTGTACTGATTGGTGGTGATTGGATCTTCTATCCTATATGGGCAGCTTTTGTTTGCTGAATTGGTGGTATGTTGATCTCCTCTCCTATTTTGGTGTAGTTGCCTATTTGGTTGTACTTTGTCAATTTGGTGTATTTTTGTTAATCGGAGTCGCTCCCTTATTTGTTAAGGATTCATTATCATAAGTACTCTTTTCCTTCATTTATCATAAGTACTATTTTCCTTCATTTAGGTGTAGGGAGGTTTTTAATGAGGCTTATGATAGTGAGGACTTGTATGATTGATTCCTTAATAAAATCATACTATTGCTGAGGCTTATGATAGTGAGGACTTGTATGATTGATTCCTTAATAAAATTATACTATTGCTGATAAAAAAAATAAACTATCGACACAAGTAATAAAGTGGACACACAGAAGGCATGTGTCGGGTTGCCAAATTCCACAAAGAATGAACTCTTTGGAGCTGTAGATGAAGATCCCTGAATGAAATTTCGAATGATCTTTCCAGTTGCAGAGCATACACTTTTGGGGAGCATCGCCATTTGCATAAAGTAAGTGAGGATGGCCGAAAGCAATGACCTGACAAGGGTGATACGGCCTGCCAACGATAGAGTTGAGGTTACACACCTATTAAGTCTAGAACATATTTTATCCAAAATACAATCATAATTGGAGCATCTAACGCTCTGATGAATGACAGAGACTTCGAGGTAGTGATCAAGGGAATTCACACCCTTGAATCCAAGAGTTGAAAAAATCATGTCTTGCAAGTCCGAAGGAGTATTGGGCGAGAAGAAAATTTGCGTCTTCGCCCTACTCACGTGATGTCTAGAGTATAGCTCAAATATTTAAAACTATAATATGGATTCTATATTACAATTTGTTATAATTCAAAATAAAATAAATATTTACTTTTAAATTAATGATTTTTTATTTTCAAGTTATTTAATTTGAATCATTTTGTGTGATGTTTGACAAATGCAAATAACATTTATAAGTACCAAAATTGTTTAAAAAAATATAGATACCACATTTGTTAAAATGACAAATTTAAATACTAAAATGATTAAAAATTAAAAATACAATTTTTATAAAAATCGATAAATTCAAATATCAAATGGTGGATTAAGGAAAACAGTTTTTATGGATTTAAAAGGTTAGTTATTACTTTATAACTTAATAAGGGGTGGCAACATAATTGAAGAACAAAATCTAGACAATTCTGGAGAAATATATGTACTTGAAACATGAATTTCTGACAAGTTTTTGCACATGAGAAGATTATGGCACATGAAAAGATCTGTTAAGCATTTCAGGTTTTAAAAATGGGTTGATTTTTTTGTAATTTTTTTTCACAATGACAACTAAATTTTATTAATAACCATAGAAGATATCTTAAATACAACACATCCAGAAAGGGGAATAATGAGGACTAGTCCATAATTTCATACAAAATTCAAAGGTGCAAAGAAAAGTAAATATTTTCATAGACAATATTCAGAAAATTGCCTGAATCTCTTTGTCTTTATCTAAACGAGATGCTTTACGGGGTGAAAAAGGAGTGGTGAGCGAACCAAACTATCAGGCATATTGCTCCGCTACCCAGGTCTGATTACATCGGCAAACAACCATCAACCAAGTGAGGATCTATCTTTCTATGACCACCGATAGAATCAAAATCAGAAACTAGCGCCGTGAAGATCTCTATACGAGTACCAAACGACTGCTAAGGTATGCTGAAATCATGCCAAAATGACAGATGAAACAAACCACAAAAACAAAAAAAGCGTGTCACAAAGGCCAGGGAACGCGTGTCACAAAGACGAAGAGAACGCGTGCCACATGAGCAAAGATTCTTATTAAAAATATAAAAAAAATAAAAAATATAAAAAATAATAAATTTTGATTATCGATAATCAATATTAAGACTGGTAGCCGATTACCGGCCAAAGAAGCAAATGAATAATAGGCTGCGGCGTTAGGCAGAGAAAAAACCCTAAGGAAGCAAATGAAAAATTCCCAATGGGGGGAGAATTTTTTTTTGCAGTTCTTTAAATTATATGGTTGGGAGTGAACAAATCTCTGTATCATAAAGTGCGTAATTTGATTTTAAAATAAAGAAATAAAGCTATAAACAATAATAAGAGAAAATATTAAAGAATAGCGTTCTCTCATGTTTTGAGGTGATGCAAGTAAAGGGAAAAATTGAGCAAATCTACTTGAACGTTTTAGTTATCTAATATAACACCTTTAATTTATGTTTTGTGGCGTAGATTAGTTGAACTCTATTGAATTTAATTTAATTTTATTTTATTTTATTCGTATCACTTAAACCATAATGCTTAACAGGGCGATGAATTAAACATACTTAATTTCACATCCTCTTATATTTATATCAACGGTAATCTCAACTAAATTATATTCAATTGACTATCCAACATATTTTTTATCTATAAATAAAAAATAATATATATTTAGACATGTTTAAACCACAGTGTAAGATTAGTTATTATGTTGAACTGGCTCTGAAACCAGAAAAATAAAAAAGGCGTATTTTTCTAAAGCACGAGATCTTCAAAAGGGGACAACACGAGCATGGCCTCCATTCTCAAAGCTCAGTTTTCTTAAAAACATTTTACTGTCAAAACAAACCCTCATCTCTCAATGGAAAAAACTTTGATATACATGCTGTATAAAATTTTGTTCACATGTGCCTCTTAGTTTTAGGGGTTAGGATTTTAGTTTAGGGTTTAAGGTTTAGGGGTTTAGGTTGTAGGGTTTAAAATTTAAGGTTAGTGTTTAGAATTTAGGGTTTAAGGTTTAGAGTGTTAGGAATTTAGGATTTGGATTTTTATAGTGTAAATACACAAACTTATGTAAAATTAATTTTACACAACCTGTATATCAAAGTTTTACGCTCTCTCAATTGAATATTTGTAAGCTTTTTTTACAATATATTTGAAGCTTTTAAGCTAGGCAGAGATCTCTGTCCCCCAAATACGTCACCTTTTGGTTTTAGACTGACTTTTTATAATAATGCTGTATAAAATGGTATAATTTATAATTTTATTACACTCTTAATGCTTTGAATATATAAATACCTTTATAAATATTTATAGCACATTTTAAAAAAATATTAATGTTATCTCACATCAATGTTGATATAAGTGAAAGAAAACATTCATGTTAAAAACTGTATAAGAATTTATCCAATGAAGGTAAAAGTTCTGTATAAATTTCTATCAATCACGTATTCGGTCCTTGTTTTAGAAATTAAAATAAAGTATAAAAATAATAATATTTATTATTATTCAACAATAATCTTGTATTTTTTCAAAATTGAATTGGAATTCGATTAGTTTGTGATACCAATTTAATTTAAGATTTAACAAATAGTATAAATGATTTCAAACTAGCACAAAGTTTAGAGGTTGGGGGCAGCCAAGATCATAAGTTGAAGTTGGTCCAAACTGGGCATTAAAACTTTTTGACGAAGAGCATAAGAAAAGTTGCATACGGGAATGATGGAAGGGTTGTTCACTATCACTATTTATTGTTCGTGATTGAGTTATGATAATATTTATTTTGTCAACGTACTTTAAGTGTTATATGCATTTTTAATATAAGTGTTGATCTTTTTTTATCCTTCATCATCGATTATTGTTGTTGTTAGCATATATCTTTTGTTCGAGTTTTGGGTGAGTTTTTTAATATTTTTCCTTGTGTGATCTTTGTATGATCTGAAGTGGCTAGTATTTTATTTCAGAGGTTATAGGAATATATCCAGATTATAGAATCAGTTTACGTTTATGTTTGTAAACTCTCGTAATTTTAAATATTCTTCATTTTAATAAAGCTAGTTACTTTTACAAAAAAAAATGCATAGAACCCAATAAGTGTCACAGTAAAAAGCAGATGATGCTCATCCTAGGAGACACGTGCTTAAATCGCTTTGTAGTTAAGAATATCTATGAACATATATTACCATGTAATCACTTTTAGACTATTTAAAGAAAAACTCATGCATAGATAGTTAATTATTTTTTATTTAATAATATATACTTCATGTTATATAAAATAATTAGATAGTTTTGTGTATTGGAAGTTCAATTAAGATGAGTAGAACTTTAATTCATCATTCTTCCAATGTTATAAAAATCAGACTGGTAATCAAAACGATTAATCCAGTTATTCTTTTTTTTCACTAAATGAATTTTTGGTTTAATTAAATAGTGTTATAAATGTCGAGGTTCAAAATCATACAATAGGTGAAACGAATGAGCATCATAACCACCAAACCAATTAGGGAATCACTGTTTTACTTAATACACTGATTCTTAATTCAACAAGATCTAGATTAATAAATTAAGATTAACAACCTTTAGAGCAAGTGATTAAAAGCTTTCAGTTGATACCTTCCCCTCCCCCTATGTTGTGGGTTCTAGAATCATTAGGAGCAAATTTTCCCTTTTCCTCCCCTAGTAGGGAGAAACTATTACATGGTCCCGGCTCACCACGCCATCTATGGTCTCATCCAATGAGATTCATTCATTTAATGACATGTAGGAAAGAAATGAAGATTCACCTTGGGAAAAAATGAGATGGAAAATTATTATTAGATGGGACCATGGATGACGTGGTGAGCCAGACCCATCTAATAATTTTTCCATAGTAGGAATTGTTCAAAAAATTTAAATTAAGGGTAAACTACATTAGATACCACTAAATTTTAAGTCTAGTATCGATATACCATTGAACTAAAAATCGATACTATTTTAGCACTAAACTTTAGTTTATGCTTCAATTATACCACTGGGCCATTAAAATCGATGACATGGATGAATTTTAATGGTCCATGTGCGATGACGTGGATTGATCTTAACAACCCAATGGTATAATTGAAGTGTAAACTAAAATCAGTGCTAAAATAGTATCGATTTTTAGTTTAATGATATAATCGATGCACGCCTAAAAGTTTGATGCTATTTGATGTAGTTTACCCATAAATTAATTAAACCAGTAAAGTGTGATACCTGCCTGTGGACTTTTAGCACAATCCTTTAACAACCCATAAAACATTAAGTTTTAATTCTCTAATTCGAAGGCCAAATTTGTCTTGGACTTGGTCTTTTTCATTTCTATTGAACTCTAGTTGCCCATCTCATTTTCTTTCTCGTTATTAGTCTTTCATTCCCTCTTTCTCACGCCATGTCCCTCTTTTTCATCAGGAGAATGTCGGAGAATTTAGGGAGATATTGCAGTCAGAATTTTTTTTAATAAATATTGTACCTTGTGAATTATTTTAAAAAAAATTTAATGAAATTTTTTGGAGCAAACAAATAAGTTAATTTAGTTTTTAACTAAAATGTTGTTATATGTAGGTATCTATTTTAAGTTGTTTAGAATTTAAATTTTATGTTATTGTTTGTTTTTGTTTAGGATTTTAGTGGTTTTCAAGTAGATGATAGAAAAAAATCGTAGTAATATAATATAATTAGTATTTTTATAGTATAATAATTGAAAAATAATTTAGTTTGTATTTATTTATTAATAGTGTAAATCGGTATATTTTTATAAATTAGTATATTTTTATAGTATATGGTAATTAAAGAAAAAATAATTTTGTGAGTTAGCAAATACGTTTATATATTCGAAAATAACCTAAATATTAGTGACAATAATTTAAAATTTAGTATGCTAGTAGTGTATTTTATATTAGGGTAAACTACACGAAATGCTATTAAACTTTAACATTTGTATCGAAAATACCATTGAACTATAAACTGATACTATTACATCAATGAACATCGTCTTTGGCTTCAATCTAAGCACTCTATCGTAAAACTGTAACGACCTGTTAAATTCAAAACGGCGTCGTTTCGATATAGTTATTTTGATGCCTAGGATAGGCCAAAACAACGTTGTTTTGTTAGAAAAAAATTAAGAAAAAATTGTGTTTGTGCAAACTCAAAACCAGAACCTCTAGGATGAAAAGATTACTATATAAATAAACTGCAATTGTACTTCATTTCATTTGTCTCATGATATAATTTTATAATATTTATAATATAATTTTATAAATACTTGAACTTTAAAAATAAATATTACTTATAACTTATATTACAAAACTAAAATATTATTTATAATATATATAGCTAAACCCCAACTCTAAACCTTTAACCATATATATAACTAAACCCCCAAACTTTAAACCATATATATAACTAAATCCTTAAATCATAAATATTAAACCCTAAATAATATATATAACTAAACCTCAAACTCTAAACCCTATATATATAACTAAATCCTAAACCCCCAACCCCTAAAACTAAAATATTATTTATAATTTATATTACAAATCCTAATATATATTATAAACAATATTTTATTTTTAGAGTTTGGGGTTGTGATTTAGGATTAGGCTATATATATTTAGGGTTTGAGAGTTAGGATTTAGTTATATATATTTAGGGTTTGGGGGTTAGGCTTTAATTACATGTATTTTTTACGGTTTAGGGTTTAGTTATATATATTATAAATAATATTTTAGTTTTGTAATATAAATTATAAGTAATATTTATTTATAAAGTTAATATATTTACAAAACTATATTATGAATATTATAAAATTATATCATGAGATAAATGAAATGTAGTACAACTGCAGTTTTATTTATATACTATTTGCATTAAAATTATATCAAGTCTTTAAGTTGGCCTAGTGGTTTGGTTTAAACCTATCATCTTAGAGGTTTTAAGTTCGAGCATGTCAAACACAATGTTTTCTTAATTTTTCTAACAAAATGACGTCGTTTTAGCCTATCTTAGGCATCAAAGCAACTATATCAAAATGACGTCTTTTTGCATTTAACGAGTTGTTACAGTTTAACGGCTGAGTGCTTGGATTGAAGCCAAAAAACGAAGTTCATTGGTATAATAGTATCATTTTATAGTTCAGTGGTATTTTCGATACAAAGGCTAAAGTTCAGTGGCATTTCATGTAGTTTACCCTTTATATTATTTTGATTTGTGTATTTTGATTCAAAATATATATTTTTATGAACATGTGGAGAAATGAGCAACATGTTTACGATGATTGTTCCTTACAATGGATGATTTTGAAAATTGAGATCGGGGTTGTGTTTGAATCTGAAAGCCCTTCAAAGATTGTTATACATCTGTATAGAACTATCACACCTCTGTCCTTAGTTACCATGCCTCCGCATATCCATACCTCTAAAACTTCTAGCTTTCGCACCACGCCTTGGCAGGCAAAACCTTATGGCCTATAATATCCCCTCAAACTGCTCTGCTATTGACATGATAGCCATTGAGTCCATCTGACCAACTAGCAAAGCCTAACATCTAGCAACCAAAGGCTAGGCTAAAAAGCCTACTAGCCAAAGTCTAGGTCCTATCTTAACGACCCATCAGCAGCCGTTACTAGACTTGGCTTAGTCTCATCAAATAGTGCTCATCGACTATAAATACCGCTTAGAACAAAGAATAAAAGGGATGCTCGACTATCCATTCTCGAGACCTCCGCTCTGTAACCCCCTCGACCCGGCCTAGTCACAAGACCGAACCTAGTACAGAGAGGATAAAACCTAAAATATGTCCATTTTTTCTTTTATCTTGTCTAGATGCATTATTACTTTCCTACGTGTACATACTGTTCACAGGTGAGGACTTAACTTATTCGGCCATCGAATTGATATCCAATTGGACCTAATCGCAATTTAGGGACTAAATTGCAATTTTAGCAATATATAGTGACTTTACCCAATTTTATGTTACCATCTTTTAATTAAATTTATTTCATGCTTACATGTCGAAAATCAACTTAACAAGATCATCCATGCTCATTCAATTGATAAAACAAGACCTAGGGACTAAAATAAAAGAAACCAAAATTACCTTTCCATGACATTAACAGACTTAACTGCCTCTGTATCGATACGCTAAGGCCCGTATCGATACGGTATTGCAACTCGTTTCGGTAAACCAAGCACCATACCGGTACGCCACTTCGAATACAAAAAGTTCATTTAATTTCTTTATGTACCATACCGATATGGTCATCCAGTGTTTCGGTACGCGGGCTCGTTCCAAAAGGTGAGATTCCAGAAGCAATAAAGCGTATCAAAACGCCTACACCCGTACCAAAACACCTTGCCCAAAATTGCCTAGCCGTACCGATACGGTCCCCCGTGTATCGGTACGCCTAGGCCTGTAATGTCAAATTTAGCTATTTTCACTCGAATCTAGATGCATTTGGGTCATAGCGACTTGCAACATGCATAAAAACAACCATAAATACCAAAGCTCATATTTATGCCAGGGTTAAACAACCAAATCAATTTCATTCTACCAAAAGATCACTCTAAAGGCATGCTTCCTAAGCCATTTTGCCAAACATAGCAAAATACACAAATAGGCCATTCTCAGCATAAGCATCATAACAACACAACCCACATAGCATAATCAACTTGCTCAAACCATCACAACATGGCAATCATCAAAGAGGCTCTAGATGCATACCTAAACAACCAATCATCCACAACTATAAGCAAGGATTAACATCAAGCTTAGCAACATCAAACCATCCCCAAAATCCAGCATAGAAACATACTTAAAATCCATAAGGAAACAGAATTACAACTCCCAAAAACCATGGCAGACACATTGCCTTATTAACCGAAATATAAATCGAGTTCATAATCAAACATGTAAATATCCTTGGATCACTTAGCCTTACCTCTTGCTGCCCCGGAACCTAAATGCTCTGCATCATTAGGAAAAAGAGAGCGTAAGCACACTTGCTTAGTGAGGATGCTCATACAACAATGATGCATTGAAACCATTTGAAAACCATATTCTTTTTTTTCCAAAAACATGCTTACACCCAAAGCATTTTTCTATGATTCCCACCGAATCAAAGCATAATAACCTTTATGCAACATCATGTACATTCCATGCTTAAATCTCCAAAGCATTAAAATAGGTTCAACACATGAACTTCCTCATATATTGGCATTTATAGTGACCGGATAGACAACCTTTATCCTATGCATATCGGATACACGGATTTTTCATACCATGCCTAGTTAAACTGCATGATATCCCAAACCTTGCCTAGTTAAACCGTAATATTTGACACCCTCGCCTAGTTAAACCACGAGATTCTACCCTTGCCTAGTTAAACTGCAAGTGTACCGACCTTGCCTAGTTAATCTGTAACACCCATAACGTATACTCGTAGTTGAATAGACATTATAGATGTTACTTAAACATGCTACTGAAATTAAGCTTAAATTTTTTAGGGGGTTAAAGTATAAACTTTGGAAAAGTTTGAGGGCTAAAGTGTAAATTTCCCCAACAAGTAATTTTATTCAGTATAAGAGTGAATCGGATCGAAATAGGTACCTTGATATCGGTTTTAAGAATTAAGATGTAGAGAAAGGTACCGAATTTGGATCGAATGAAATTGTTAAGCATGCTCAGGCCAGAGAAATACGAGGATGGGTGACCTTCGAGAATGTCCCATAAAAGTGTTTCTAATCGATATTTTGGACTCAGTAAAAGTAAAGAATATTCGAATGGATTATCGATAAAGGATTTTTAAGAGAAATTTTATTCTATGGAGATTTTCGATTCATATATCAAAAATATGAATTTTTAAGTGATTGAAGGTTAGAAAACAGAATAGCAGTCTGTTCCGAAATTCAATACTGGAATTCGACTTTGAAAATTTGCCATAAATCGTACAAATTGAATCTGGGTTATTAGTTTATATGGTTGAAAACCTTATTGAATCTAGTTTCGTTTCCAACAAACGGAAACTGATTTCAAGTTTCGAGTTAAAAGATATTAATTTTTAATTGAATAAAGGTCAAAAAAATTACAAAATAGTTTCTATTAGGACAGCTCTGTAAACGGGAGTTTGATGAATTTTCATAATTTTTGTAGATTTTATTAAATTATGTGGCTTATACCGTTAGAACCGTTATCAAATCTAGTTTCTACGGTATAAAGGAGATTAAGATTCAGTATGTATTCTGCCCTGTAGAATTAAATCTTTGAAGGTAGTGCAAGTTGAAAAAAATGAAAATTTAGACAATTTGTGTCTAATGTTGGTTAGCAAGCTTGGAGGAATTATTTGAAGATCAAAATGGTCAATAGGGACCAAAAATGAGTTTGTGAACAGTATAAGGAAGGAAAGAAATTTATGGAAAATTTTTATGTTGAATGATTAAATAGCTGAATTGAAATATTGTTAGAAGTGAATCTAACAAATGTTTATTTATATTCATGTGATAAATGAAGTTGGATCCGAATCAAAAGAAGGTTCGAGGTACTATGAAGGAAAGGATCAATAAAGCTTAGTGAGGCATAATAAAAAATGGCTAAGGTGAGTGCATTTTTAAATGTTTGCATTACATTGAAAATGGCATGGCATTTCTCTATAATACATGATATGATACATTGCTCGACATGTCAAGCTTGACGGAATACCAGGTACGAATTATTGTTTGCATAAATGGCGATGCATTATGCATACATTAAATATGGATAATAACAATATTAAAATGAAACAAGATACACCTTGGGGATCCAAGCCCATAGTGTAAAATGCACTAACGAGGTGTTTATATAAGGAGCAAAGAGCGTCCTTATATGAGGAGCAAAGAGCGTCCTCTCGAGTACGTACTCTACAAGGCACTACGGTGCAGATAGGTTACGGGGTTTCCATGGGCCTCTATCCAGACACGATGATAATAATAACAAGATGTTACATACTACAGATGTTACATGATTACATGATACATGAAAAAGATGTTACATGATTTCATGATACATGAAAAAGAAGTTACATGGAAGAGAAGTACATCACATACATGATAGAATACATGTTATGCAAATGATGGCATAATGAAAACATGACCATGATAGAGTACATGATATGTAAATGATTACATGATGAAAGCATGCCCATGATAAAGAATATATTATGCAATAATATAATGCTTTATATGATAGTTATAATACATGACATATGTACATTGTGATATACTTGCCATGTTATAGAGAAACCGAAATGCACCTTTTTATATGACATACTGTATTACATTATTTCAAGTTTTTTTAAAATAAATAAATTTAACTGCCTCACTAAGTTCGTACTTAGCGTGTGATGTTGTTTCACACGTAGGTTCTCCAAAAATAGACTAGCAAGAAGGAGCTGTTAATTGGGAAGATCAAGTTACTATCTGTAAGTACAGTACGTATATCTTTAACGTAATTTGATATACTAGTGGGCATATAATATTTTAAGTGGATAAACTGTTTTGTAAGTCTAAGTTTATAACGTATTTATACATTGTCATGGAAGTATGGACTTAAAGAAATGGTTTGCTATTAATAACTATGAATTTTGACGTAGTTAAATGTTGTTTAAGCCTGATCGCGTAAAAATTTGAAAATCAAGAAAGGGTCTAGGCAGTGTACATAGTTTTCACCCTGAATTATATATTTTTTATTTCAACAACTCAATTATGAATTTTATAAATCAATTCAGGGTCAAAACTAGCTATAATAGACTAACATAGTTTTTAATTTAAAACCGAGAAATGGTTAAACTGCAAGATGAATTTTGGTATGAAAAAATTTACAAGTCAAGATTTCTTTCAATGACTCCGTATCATCTTTAATGTATATTCAGCTTACGAGTATACGTTAAGGGTGTTACATAATCCGCAAGATCACCATCAATTTGGGTTGCCTAGTTAAACTGCATGCCCCAAATGAGGTCCCTAACAGTCCGAGTGGCCTTGTTAAACCGCCATACCTCAAGGACCCTGGCCATGGTCGATTTTGTTCATATTTTATAGTACATTATTAATCCTATGGCATGCCAGCTATATCCGATTGTTTTCTCACCAAGTCATATAGCCAATATACCAATTACAAACCATTTACTTACTGCTTTACAATGCATTAAACAAAACATCACATATGCAAATCTCATTGCCAATGCAATAACACCATTCCTAACCGAAATGAAAACCAATGCTAGTTAGCATTTAATATACTTTTAAACCCCCTGCATATGTACTCAAAATCATGCATATGTACTCAAAATCATGCATTTTCAGTAAGTAAATCATACCATGTTTATCACCAAAATATGCAAACAACATGCTCGTATCCAAGCCAATATTCAAGAGCAAAATAAGGGAAACTTACTTCCGAGCTTAGGTAAGTGTCTCACGCTTACCCTAAACTCCCAACAACCTTTACAAACCTTTGTAAAGCATTTAAAACCAGTTTTCACTCACCGATACGCTTCGCCTTCCTTGCCAACGTGATACAAGCTCCCGGCAAGCAACAAAACAACGTCAAGCTTCGTTGCCTTAATTATCCCATGTTTTAAACACATAAAACTAGAGGATGAATGCATCATTATGCATTTAAACCACTGTCTCAAAGCAAAACCCTGCAACTCTCAGGTTGCCCACTTAACCCATTTCTGAAACTTAACCTAGCCATAAAACAACGATTCAACCCATCAATCAACATCAATTAACATCCAAACACCCTTTCCCAACATCATTTTACTTCAAGCAAAGATTAAACTCGAAAAACATCATAAAAACTCAAATCTATCAACCTAAACAATTAGAGATCCAAGATTTTTGGGATTCTATTGGTAAAAACAACTTATCAACATCATAATAAATCCAAAATATGTATTAAACCAATCTTAAACAATGGAAATCAGATCCACTTCGAAAATTACCTTTTTACATTAATTTTACCCAATTTAATCAATCAAACATTGATAAATCATTAAAATCAGTTTGCAATAAAAAATCAAGGATCAAATACTTGGGAATTTCAGTAAAGAACCATAAAATAGAGGAGATCGCGGACCTTACCCCTATTGTGAGATTTCTCCCTCAATTGGTTTGATAAAAGCTAAGGAAACACAAGATTTAGATGAGATTTTGTAAAAACAATGTTAATTAATCAATTACAAATCATAAATACAAGTTAAAAGACTTCTCACCTCTGGATTTTGATGAAAACTTGAGTGTTTGGCTGAGGAGAGAGTGGAGAGAAAAGTTGGGAGAAAAGTTACGTGAATTTTCTTTAAAAAGCTTAACTAACTTTTTAACTAAAATCCTTTTTTAATCAACTTAAAAATACATGTTAAAATATCTTCAATTAATGGAGAAATCATCAAAAAAACTTGGTAAAATAGCTCCTTAAAGATTCTAAGAATTTGACCCTTTTCATTTTAGTCACCTTTAAAAGCAGTTTTCAAAACTTGTATTTTGGTCACCAGCCAAAATGTCCGATTTTCAAATCTTATTTTCCAAAATTTATTTCACCATTATCCTTAATATAATTAATAATGATTTTATAATATTTTTCCTTAATTTTATCACCTTTAAAAATATTTAATCCAATTAAATCCCAAAATTGACATGAAACTCTAATACCGATCCACTGGACCTTCGAACCAACCTTTAAAATATCTAAGCCCAAAATCGGGGTGTTACACGCTCTACCTATCTTATTATCTTTAATGGCTCTTCGCCCACATCAGAATGGGTGAACCACCATCGATCGCTGTCAACCACCACCCTCCTACCCATCTCTACATCCATCTCTACCTTTCTGTTCGGTGTCTGACATTTTGGACATCAATAATTGGTGTGGTGAACGTGAAGATCTTCCTGACCAAAAGAATCAGTTGTGATCTCCCTCCCGTTAAAAGTTATCTCAACCTTGAAAAAGAAAGAAGTAGAAAAGATGGGATGACAACTTCTTGCCACGGATAATCGAGGGTTACGTTGGGGCGTCGACGAGATGACGAGTTGAAAAGTAGGGCATCGAGTGTATTTCATCCATATGTTGGGCCTTTGACATGAGCAACATCATATGGGCCGATGAGTATACAATTTCTAGAACCGACTGTTGACGTTAATGTTGAAAACCTTCAAGGTTGATAGGGAGAAATACTTGTTGATTCTAGCAAAGATGAAGAAATTGGGGATGGCCCTGTTTTCGGTGGTGGTGAATTTATTTCGTCTAGAGATGACATTCATGGTATAAACCTCTCACTCACATGAACTTAATAGATTACAATGCGATGAAAGCTCTTAAATTCTCGAACATGTTATAATTAAGTTTAGGTCCCTATGATGAATTATCGATTGAGATTCAATTTAATGAAAAAGACGAAGCTACATTGGCAATTAAAGAGTATTTCATCAAAAAGCATGTGGACTTCATTGTTAAAGAATCCAGTATGAGAACTTTGTTTGTAAAATGTATTAAATCTGGAGAAGATTGTAATTAAAAGATCTGAGTGTCTAAAATTTAGAGTAAAAATGCTTGGGTGATCATAAAGTACAATGGCAATCACACATGTTCACAGAATTCCATCGACCAAGACCTCTGTCAATTGGACTCAAATGTAATATGTCATAATGTGAAGATATTGGTTTAAGCAAACCCAAGGGTTCTCGTTCCAACAATTCAGTCATCTATTAAGCACCAATTTGGATATCAAATAGAATATGGCAAGGGTTGGCATGCAAGGGACTAGGAAATGAAGATAATTATGATAGATCATATAATGAGCTATCATTTTTATTCCAAGCAATGATATATTTTATTATGGGGATTATAGTGAGGTATCAAACCTTGGATGCATACAAATGAGAAG
Organism: Hibiscus mutabilis; assembly: GCA_019671005.1. NCBI lineage: Eukaryota > Viridiplantae > Streptophyta > Magnoliopsida > Malvales > Malvaceae > Hibiscus > Hibiscus mutabilis. Next base: position 33,825,136 of record CM033733.1, on the reverse strand, counting down.
ATAAACTTCTTGAAGGGAAGCAGATATTTCATCGACTATTTTAGGCATTCAAGACATGCATTGAAGACTTTTTATTTTGCAAACTTATAGTTCAAATCAATGGCACATGGTTGTACGGAAGATACAAACATGTAATGTTGATTATCGTTGCACAAGATGGTGATCGAAATGTCTTCCTAATTGTATTCACAATTATTGATAAAGAGTTGGTGGACTCTTAAAATTTCTTTTTAAGTAATTTATGTGATCATGTCTTTTGAGAAGATGAGGTTCGCTTGATATATAATAGAGGGAAAGAAATCTTAGCATCAATTGAACGACTGAAAAGTTAATAGACACCTCCGACCGCATATCTCACGTATTACGGACATCATATTGGCTAGAGCAGTTTTGAAAAGTGAAAAAAACCCACATTCCTAGTGAGATTTTAAGCATGGGTAAGTTTTAATTTTCCAAACTCTATTATATATGTGTATCCATTTATATGTTCTAGTTTTTCTCGATGCTAACAATAATATTATGAAACAAGATATGAACTACTACGACCAAATTTTGAGAGCAAGTTGGAGCATTTGAAGGTGTACGACGCTAATGTTTGGACGTGGGCAAGGAATATCGAGAGGTAAAGATGGGCTCAATCGTATGATGAAGGTCGAAGATATGAGCAAATGACAACCAACCTTGTGGAGTGCATAAATAAAGTACTAAAAAGATCATGCCATCTCCCAATAGCAAGTTTGGTGAGAGAGACGTACTATATATTGGCTAATGTTTGTACCAATAAAGGGAAGCAAATCTAGGCTATGATAAATAGGAGACAACTTTGGGCTCCCGATCTTGTAACAAAATGGAAAAGAATGTGAAACCGACAACATCGATGATTGTTCATGGGTTCAACCTAAATCAAGAGATTTTTGATGTTGTTGATTCTATATGCAACAACAAAGAAGACCATTGACAAACATTTTGAGTCTATTTTTGGCATAGGTGGTGTGATTATGGTCAGTTCCAGGCACCGCGATATCTATGTGCCCATGCAGCCGCAACATGTATGTATCTATAGGGGTTGACTCGTACACCTTTGCAGATGAATGTTTTAAGTTGTATAGGATATTAAATATTTACATATGTGAGTTCCCACTGATCGTGAATTCACAATAATGGCTACCAGGGTGCATGAAAAATGGTTACATGATCAATCACTCTATAGAGAACCAAAGGCATGACCTCCACCGACTCGCATCCATACCAGTATGGATCTTCATTATAAAGAGACATGACAACCAACGAAATGTACCATATGTAGGAGTCAAGGACATTAAAAAAAGTCCAAATCAACTAACATACATGGCCATGCCTATGTGATTTTATTAAACTCTTCGTCTTTAAAATAGTTTCTTTCTATTTGTATTCTAATAAATATTTTAATATTTTTATATTTAAATTGTTAGTATTTGTGTATTGAAAATAGTTTTTATTTTGAAATGTTATATCATGCTTATTTGATTGAAATACTAGTTTTAAGCTTGAAATACTAGTATTCGAGTAGCCAAATGATAAATGTGACATTTAAGGGATAAAATGACCTAAAATGGCATATTTTGGTGAAAATGAGAAATATTTCGAAACCATACTAAGAGGTATCGAAACATTAATTTCATAATTTCAAAATTTTGAATCTGTGATAAATATTTCGAACCAAAGGTTTCGAAACCATCCCTAAAAGTTTAAGTTTTATCATAACTTTTTCATAACGTTTTGGTCACTATTTCATAACTTTTTCAATTGAACTCTAATTTAGTCGTTTTTATTCAAGTTTTGGGATGAAAATTAGATTAAGAAAACACATACTAATAAAAAGATCATTTCTTAGGTCCTTAAAACCTAAAAAATTACAAATAGGTCCCTAAAGTTTTGAAACTTTATTGCTTAGTATCCAAAAGTTATATCTAGATTAATATGTCTTAATGAGATCATATGAGAGTTAATTTGAGTATGTTTATTGATTAATGAAAGTTTTAACCAATTTTTTGAAATTTTCATTTTAGTCTCTTAACTTTTAAATCTTTATATTTTGTTCATAAATGATTGTATAGGAAATCAATTCACCACTAACTTATTATATTCATAATCATGTTTTGTGTTATTTTTTGATTAAAGATTGTTTGTATTGTGGTTACTAGTGAAATAAATTGTAGATATTGCATGCTGCAATTAAAACTGTTAAAATAAAAAAAAAATATTCAAATTCAAATGTATTACATAATCGCAGAAAATAATTGCTATGCAACTTTTGCCCATGCCAAGGTGTGGTGGAATAATAATGTTGCATCAACCTTCGATCTCGTTGTGGTCTTTGTAGTTCAACGAGATTCTCTTCATCGTTGTTCACCTCATCGGTCACGAGGGATTAGGAGGCGGTGCTGTAAACAAATAATCACATCTTTGCCCTTCTATCTCTAGTAAAAATATTGGACTGTAAATCGTCGTATTATATATAAAATCTCCCATTCTCTGAAAATCTATGTTTTTGCCAAAGTTTGAGTAAATGGGTGACTATTTTGTATAAAAATCAGGTATGTATGCTTCAGAATCATCAAACACTTGATTATCTGACGATTTGTCGCCCACTACTGGTTTTACATATGTAGGTGTCATTTCTTTTTCTCATGTAGTTGTCAGCATTATTGTGCTCCTATCTATTTCCCATGTTGTTGGCCAAGTATCAACGTTTCTATGTGATGTAACGGCTTTATTCTAATATTCATCTGTTACACTCTTAGATGATTCACCAAGACCACCATATATTCTTTTTATAATTTTGACATGCTTTCCGTCATTCGAGAGTAGTTAAGTATGATTTTACATTATTACGATAGTAGATCAGGTACTCTGAATTCTCCCAATCAAAACATCAGCTTGAATTTGAGTGCAATTTGGCAACAATGAAGATATGGCATTCTACATATTAATACACTCAGCATGTATGAATTCTCAATTTACTTTATCCTTGTCGCGTCCATCTAACTCGTAGAGAAAGTTAAAATTGGGTGAAATTTGTGGAATAGGCTGGTGGAAGCCAAAACACCGAAGCACCATATCTCCAACTAGAACTCCGCAACAGCAAAGTGGATCATCGGTGTAACACTAGACCAGAGATTAGAATTCACCATCAAATGATCTGGTACATTTAGGAGTTCGTCGTTGTATGGCATCCAAATAAATTACAAAAAATATATATTATTATATACATCAAAGTAAATTGCAAATAAATAATATGTGAAACTAACTTTTCATTTAGATACGTGATCTTGGCAATGCAAATTAATCTGAGATCTAAATATTCTGACATTGTTGTGCACCAACCCTATGTGAGCTTTTTTCGCACACCATCTATATACACATCCAAATAACATTTCTTTGATTTTTTTGGATAAAAAAATTTTAAAATTCAGTAAATTTAATTTAAACTTTCAAATCAAAATCATAATATTACCTTCCAACATAAGGAAAACTAATCAAACTTCGACTAACTAGTGTAAAAAATGGAAGCCGTACTAGGCCCACACTTGCAATAACAATAGACATCCACCAACGCCCTTTACCTTCTGACTATTTTCTAATGCATCTGTAACACCCTTAACGTATACTCGTAGTACAAATACACATTAAGGATGTCACAATATTATTTAACAGGGTTCTAGACTTGTAAATTTTTTTTAAACATATGATATAAAACTAGTTTATAAAATAACCATTTCTCGACTTTTGAAGTATCTGTAGCCTATTTGCAGATTACTAGTTTTGACCCTGAATTGGTTTATAAAACATGTTAGTCAGTTATTAAAATAAGTATCTAACTCAGGGTGAAAACTAGGTACACTGCCTACCTTTCTTAAATTTAAAATCATTACGCGATAAACGATAAATAAAATTTTACCCGATCAAAAATCATTACCAGTAATTCTTTAACCATATGAATAATTTTTATTTATCTGACTATTAATCAAACTTATAACTTTAAAACAACTAACGAATAAATTGATACATGCCCACTAGAGAATATCATAAATTAGATTGTCTTATTGATGTTTGGTAGATTGCAGCTTTATCAACATGCTTGACTCCTCTTTCGGTAAGTTCCCAATAACCTACGTGTGAAACAGCACACGCTAAGTATTCACTTAGTGAGGCAACTATAAATTAAAGTAAAGGATTTCAATGTATAGAAATAACATAAATAAACAAATTACTGTGTATATTATATAAAAATATAGAATCGTATAAAACTGACTTATCAAAGTCATTTCTCTGTCATGTAACAGTGCGATACAGTTCCTGCAAAATGGCAAGCGATCCTATTACAGTTTATAACATAACATATAATAAATATAAATATCATGCTATCAGTATTCATTAATCATCGGGTAATCATTTATAGTATAACATTCTTTAAAGATAGCCCAAAGTATATAATATGAGATCAAGGTACTCGAGTCACATGAATATGACACCAGAGTGTCTAACGTGACCATGTAAATGAGTACGTACTCGAGGACGCTCTTCGCTCCTCATAAAAGCACCTCGTTAGTGCCATTAGCACTATGGGCGTAGATCCCCAGGGTGCATACCAAGGGCTTGGGTCCCCAAGGTGTATGTGACACCATCGTAGTCACAAAAACATGTAATCATATCATAACTTGAGTGATGCAGCTGCTAAGGACTCTATGGCATGCCAACTATACTATGGACTCTCATAAATAAATACTTGGGCATTTTATTTCATTATCAATCATTCATCATCATTCATTTAAACGGGCAATTCACATCCCATATTTCATCATAATTATTCATATGTACTTGCCATTACTGTGTTATGCATCACATCGATTCTTCCAGTATATCATAATCAAAATCTGTAACATGACTGAAATAGTTATCATAGAAGTGACCATGTACTTTACATGACACGCGATCTATCATGTTCAGAATAATATACCAATATACTTATCAGGTAATTTTTATCATACAGTGTTAATAATTTTATCATGTCCATTATCTTGCCACTTGCAGACATAAATTATAATTTCTGATCAGTTTATAACTTTTAAACAATGTATTTTCATATTCAGATCAGGGTTGACTTATCACAAGTCTTCCATTTTATAATTAACATACATATAAATGTTGCACTCACCTTGGCCACTTAACATAATGCCTCACTAAGTCCTAGTTCGATCCTTTCTTTCATAGTACCTCGAACCTTCTTTGATTCGGACTTGACTTCATTAATCACATGAATACAACAAAATATTTTTTAGATTCAAATCTATCAATACATTAAACATGTTGTCTAATATAATCATTCGAATATAAAATTTCCAAATATTTTTCCTTTCTTCCTTGTACTGTTTAAAAACTCATTATGGTCCTTAGTGACCAATTTGAACTTCCAATAATTCTTCCGAGCTTGCTAACTAACATTTAAATACAAAATGTTTCAAATTCCATTTTCTAACAAATTGCGCTACCTTCAAATATTTACTTATACAGGGCATAATACATACTGGATCTTAATTTCCTTTATACTGTAGAAACTAGATTGATAACGATTCTAAAGGTATAGACCACATAAATTAGAAAAATCTACCAAAATTATAAAAATTCTTTACATTCACGTCACAGAGCTATCCATGCAGAAATTGTTGTGTAATTTTTCTGACCTTCTTTCGAATAAAAATCCATATCTTTTAACATTGAACTCGAAATCAGTTTTCGTTTGCTGGAAATGAAACTAGACTAACAAATATTTACAGCGGTATAAAATTCATCATCTAACCATTTTTGTAGAATTTATGGCGAATTTTTAAACTTACTGCCATAATTTAAATTCCAACATAACTTTCCATAAATAACTTATAATTTACACTAACTGCTCCTTATTTCTCTACTTGTCAATTTAGTCCCATCACTTTACTTCAAGTGAATAGAATAAAGCTTGTATTCATATGTTCTCTTTACACCCTTCATCAAAATAGGCTTAAACCTTTACTTCTCTTATTTCTCTTGATTTGTCGAGATGGTCACCAAAATTTCAAATATAAGGATTCAAGCTTCTTAACTTTGCAAATTAGTCCTACAATCAACATTAGTACCTTAATTCCATAATTTTAACTAAAAATCAGATTTACCCCTTCTACATATCCTCTTTTCCGAAAGACCATTCAAGTTTGACAGTTTGTCAAAATGGTCACTAATGTAATTAATCGTCGGTTTAGCATTCTAACTTCATTTTTATGTTTCTAACATCATTAATAATATAAATACACATCAAAATCATAAAAATCAGATCTGGTCCTTTAATTTTGAAGCTTGCCGAAATGGTCCCTATGTATTTAACTTAGGGTTTTGCTTCCAAACAACAAATCAAGCTTACTAGATCATTAATCCAACATCACAAACCCTAAGTTAAACTTGAATCCATAAACCCTAATCTTCTCTATACAAACCAAAATATGTAGGTTTTAAATCCCAACTCAATAACACGATTCTAACATCATACAAGCATGATTCTAACTTAAAATCAACAATGGATTCATAAAATCATAAAAGCCCCAATTTGTTCATAAACCCTAATTTCTTCCTCATATCAAATATCATCAATCAAGCAAGTATTCTATGAATTATTTACATCAAAAATATAGAGCTCGAAGAGTAGAACAACCATTTAGTTTGAAAGATTACCTGAAAACCGAGATTCGGGGCTTAAATCGAGCTTGTAAAATTTTCGGGGCTTAAATCGAGCTTGTAAAATTTTTATCTTCTTTCTCTTCACGAACATTTTGGAGAGTATTTTTGCTGATAATTCCTTCATATTTCATATATTTAAGACACTTGTATCATTAAAAATGATTTTTTAATTCAATAAATTCCACTTTCCAAATATATCCTCCAACTAGATTTATATTTCTAATTTGCCATTTTGTAACATTCCAACTAGACTTAGTTGTATTCTAATCAGCCACTATTCATCCATAAATGAAATCTCAAAATTCCCTCCATGTACCTTTTGGGCAAAATGACCAAAATGCCCTTTATTGATCAACTTACTCACAAAATTGTCATTCCATGTCATTTCGATCGATTTAAATTTTTCCCGGTCTTTTTAACATCCAAATATCTATAAAATGATATTTTATGACTCTTTTAAGTTCCATGGAACTATCTCTGAAATTTTAGCTCGATCCGATTATCCGAATATTTTTTCAAACTTTATCGCTTTATAGCCATTAATACAAACTCCGTACGAATATTCGGGTAGCATGAAAACATCATTCTTGGGGGTAAACTATTCATTTACGGGGTTAAAATACATAACTTTTGAAAATTACACTTTGATCTTTGAACTTTTCAAAAGTTTATAATTTAGCTACAAAACTTTTAAAATTTACATTTTGGTCATTATCCAAAAATTGGGATATTACAGCATCGACCTTACACAATTCACGATACAAGAACACTAATATTGGTGATCCTCAACTATAACTAGAAACTTCCTAAGGTGATCTCAAAAATGGTAGATATTGTGTGTGAGCCAAATTGCCAGATTTATCGATATTAGTATCCCTCTAATGAGCTACAGAATATATGCTCGATTTGCAATACTAATCTCACTAAACATACTATCATTGGTGACTTTAAATTCTTTCTGCAACCAAATTATTTTGATACGAGACTCTTTGACATCATTTCCATATGGCATCTTCTCAAGGTATGTTTCATAAAGACTTGTACCTATACTCTCAGTATGCTCAACCAATTACTTCTTGTTTACCGGGACCCTAATTAGCATGACCATGTCTTTTAGCATGATGGTGCATTCTCCACATGGCATGTGAAATGCATATGTTTCTGGTCTCTACCACTCAATTAGTGTGGTAATCAACCCGAAAATCAGTTTGTAGCCACGATTAACGTGGCATGATAAAATCCTGCACTTTCTAACCATGGAATCATAACATTGTGTGGGGGATTATTCCCCATGCCTCGATCATGTTTGAAGTTTCCCACTGTAGCCTGTAATTAATGCATTAATTTAAAAATTATTAAAATTTACATAATTGATTGATTTTTTTATAAATAAATTATTTAAAAAATTGTACCATATCATCAATCGTAACATTACTGATGTGTTCATTTGTAGCGACTAATTTTTTTCTATGGGTCGAAGGCCGCTACGAAAAATAAATAAAAATCGAAAAATATCATGTTTGGGGGTATTTCCCACTTTTATTGAAAAATTATTAAAAGAGGGGAATTTTCAAGAAAACTCGTATTTAAAAATGGAGTTGCCACCGGTCACTTGGATTAGGTAGACCAGACACCAAAAATAAAAACAGATATTTTAATTGGGTTCGAGAGTTGATTACGCACGGGGAAGGATTAGCACCCCCGCTACGCCCAAAATTGGTACCATATAGATTCGTATCGTATTTATAAATAAAAATTTTATTTAATTTAATAACTAATTCCTAAAAACATGTTCCGAATGTTAAAAATGCCTCGATCCACTATACCAAAGGAGATGACACCCAGAGGCAGGGATGACACTCCTACTAAAATCTCGGGATTAAAAGGCTTAAAACTAAACGCGATAAAATAAATACGGTAAATTAAAATACATGAAATAATAAAAAGTAAACAAATATTAAATAAAACACATGTGCACATATAAAAAGTAAATATAAATAATTAAAATAAACCAACAATACATGTATGAACAATATCATATAACATATTAATATTCACTAATAAAAAGCATGACATATACGTACAACATAAATTACATTACTACCACGACATATATAACATATGATGTAATACATAGTATAAAAATATTAGTACACAAAATATTCACACATATATATATATATATATATATATGAATATACATTAAAATATATATTAATAAATAAAACAACAATATTGAGCAAAATAAATGAATACATAAACAATACTACATTAAACACCAAAAACACAAGTAACATATATCGAATAAAAAATACAAACATAAATATAATAAAAACATAATAAAACGAAATATAAACAATTAAATTGAAGGCAAAAAAAATTAAATTAAAAGAACAAGGACTAAAAAAGAAATTAACCTATAAAAACAGTTTTGAGATCAAGAGAAAAGGGACCAAATTGTAAAACAGTGAAGAGAAGGAGTACTGAACTGTAATTTGTCCTTTAAAAGTTATTAGAACGATTAGGGGCGACATTAAAAACCTTCTTGAACTTAGGAGGACCTTCAGGGTAATTTACCCATGTGGCGAGACACATTTGAAAATATCAAAAGGGCGAAGGGACTTTAAGGGTAATTTCCCATTTAAAATCTGATTCAAGGAATTTAGGGATGAAATTGGGATTTTTGAAAAATAGGGGAGGATTAAAATTGTGAATTACCTATGCGGCAAGCCAAAAACAAAAAATCTGAAAGGGTGGAAGTACTAATATTGCTATTTTCCCATTTTTAAAATAAAATAGCCTATAAATAGACCTTACCGGTTGAGATTTGGACCTTTACCCATTTAAAATTTTTAACTACAAAACCCTCATTCTCTCTAATCCGGCATTCAAGCAAAGCCCAGAAGCCGGCCCTGAACCTTTACACCGGTCGTCACTGGTCACCGCAGGCCGTCGCTCACCGGCGGTGACGAACCCTAAAAACACCCCAAACGATTTCTCTTTCTCCTTAAAACTCGGATATGATCTCCATATTTTAAAATCTAGCCCCCTCTTTTTAGATCTAAAAAACGACCCCCCAAAAAACTATTTTTTTTATTACAAACCATGAAACTAAAAACAAAACCCTTAACCTCCCCTTCACCAACTCACCATGCTCAGCTCGGTGAACCAACGGCTTGTCACCGGTCAAGGGGAAAACCGACGGTCGGCAAAGGTAAGATTTGACTTTTAGTATATTTTTATTTATTTTTTTTGCTTTTAGAATATGCATGTAAGAAAAAAGAAGGATAGAACAGATTACCCTTGAAATTCTTTTTGGCTTTTTTTATTTCGAATCTGGCTTCTTTTGTAAAAATTGGATACACTTGATATATATGCTGATTTTTTTTTATTTCTTTGCTTACAAGATTAGGCAAAAATAAAATAATTTAGATCTGACTTTTGTACTTTTTTCTGATCTTGCACGTCCGGTTTGGTGAGGGCCGGTGAGGGATCGTACGACGACCGTGGCGGAGCAGCCACGTGTATTGGTGGTTGGATGAAAGGTCTTCAATTGGTCAGATTTAATCCTGGCCATTGGATCAGATTTGATCCAACGGCCGAGATAGCTTAAAGATCAACAACCTGGATACAATCTGGAGATCTAACGTGGCCCCTCACGATCAAGCCACGTGGTGTATGAGGATCTGAAGAGTCCGTGCGTGGATTTAACGCGCGCGTGGAAGCCGAACGGTCCAGACGTGTGATGCACGCAACTAGCTGGATGATCATCTTGATTGATCTGGGCTGTTGGATCAAATCTTGATCTAACGGCTCAGATGGGGCGGCTGCAAGGAGAAAATGATACCATATTAGGGTTTCATATTAGATATGGGTTAGGTTTTTTTTTAGGCTGTTGGGTCTGGAGTTGGGCCTTATCCTATATGTAATATATTTTTTATTTGTAATGGACTTGGACTCTTATATTATAATTTGGGTTTTAATAATTTATATTGGATCTACTTTAAATACCCACACCATAAGTAGATCCAATATAAATTATTAAAATATATACACACAATATGCGTACAATATACACATATTCACATACACATATTCCTGCATACCTAATACGTACACATACATTTCAAACATACAACACATACAATATACAAACATTAATACATAGATATTCACATACAAATACATATACATTCACACATAATGCGTACTTTAATATTAATAATAAATACATGCAAGCACACCTAAATATCCATGGGCCTAGACCTTAATACATATACTACCATGTAATAATTACTATAACTAAATAATATTACTATAATATTTACAACTCTGACAAAAATGATTGATTACATCATTCTGTAATCTCAACAGAGGAAGTTGATCTGCTATCCTTCTAACAAATCTACATGACAAATAAGAAAATATTAGTAATAACAAATATCACTAAACCTAATCGTAATCCTCCTTTACAATATTAATAAATAAAAAATATTTATAATTAAATAAAAAGAAGATAACATTTAAAATATTTTTCATTAATGATCCTAGAATAAAAATAAGTAAATAAAATTAATTAATTATTGAAATATATAATTTAAGATGTAAATAATTATATTACTTAAAATTAAAATTAAAATACTAAAGCAACTTACTAGTTTACAATTTGATGCTAAAACAAATCCACCAAATTAAGGGAGAACGTTTGATTGGTGCCGCCGACTCTGCCACTTCAATGCTGCCAGTGTTGAGATCGTTTTTTACTCTGCCGAGGTTTGGTGCTTGCTTGCCACTATGGTAAACTTTAGTTTTTTGCATTCGATTGGTTTGTCGTTGTTCCTTTTTAGTGTATTCGATTCGGTTTTCTTGGCAGATTGTTATATTTGTACATTTTGATTGGTTTCCTTTGCCGATAATTCTACTACTTTGTTATTATTAATACTTTTAGCAAGAGAGGAATGTCAGAATATTGACAGCAAGATAGAATAGGGAGAGTAACGCAAGAGGAATCCCGCGTTTGGACATTGTTCATCTCGAATATCTTATCAATAATTCATTAGAAAGGGTTGTCGCAGGTCTTCGATCGACATAGGGTTGTTCGAGATGTTTTTATTCTGAAGAAGAGATTGTGAGATGGGGAGAGATTTGGATTCGTGCGGATGCGATTCGAAGCTGATGCCAAAAGGGTAATTGAGTGATTCAACGGGAGATAGATTTATGGCACTCGTTTGTGAGTGCAAATGGTGCAAAGAGAAGTTCGATCGTTATTTTGGCGGCGTAAATAACAAACAAGCAGATATTGTGCGCAATCAAGCAGTTTTAACGGCCCCTAAAAATAATTCGAGTGTGAAGATCCAAAGAGTAGAAGGGGTTATTGATGATGTTATGGTACAAATTCTGAAGAATTATGCAGTGACTTGGTGCCATAAGGCAATACGTTTGGAGCTCTTAGCTAAAGAATTAAGGGATGCAAAGATACAAGGATTAACTATTATGAGATTAGCTGCAAATATGGTTTTTTTATGTTTGGTGACGATGATAAATGCAATAATACAATCCAAAGATTGGATTTGAGTAAATGGTTTTGCCATGTGGAAAAATAGTCAGCTACAATAAGGGTGTTAACTAGAAAAGTTTAGGTTTTGATTAGCGGATTACCGATCCAAGATTGGTCTGAGGGAACATTTCGAAATATTATGTAGTTATGGGGTGATTTTGTGGATATGGATGATGAAACTATGGCATTTAACTCTTTTGAGCATGGTCGAATGTTGGTTGAAATAGAACTAGAAACCAAGATTGATGAGGTCATTGAACTAAGGATAGATGGGAGGAAGTATTGTTTGCTGGTTGTGGAAATAGATAGGCCAAGGGAGTTTGATGTTATTGATTCCGTGCAAGATAAATCCGAGAAATCTTCTACATATGCAGCGGATGACTTGGCGGAGCATGTAAGGGACTTGGCCACTCGACCTTTTCCTATGGAGGAGGAACTGAGGATAGTTTTAGACTTTGATGGGAGGGATTCTATTGCTAAAAGTAATTTACAGCGTGATAGTGTATCGTTATTTCCTTCGAGGAAAAAGTGTACTGGGAATCGTAGTGTTAGGAGATGATAATATGGTGGTCCTTGACTCTTTTGATGCTCAAGAATTATCGCTTAGATGAAGTGATGTTCATGTGGAATTGAATCAAAGATTAGATGGTGCCTCTAAACCACATTATAGCAATTTAAGAGAGTATGTGCGCCGTGAAGATTTACAGGTGAAGGTGACTAGTGTCGAGCCTTCCTGGTTATCGAGGAAATAGTTACTTTGGTAAATCGTGACGAGATGGAACATCAACCAAGCATGGATATTGAGCAGTTCGAGAGGCACGGGTGTAGAGCTTGACATGCGAACAACGCCTTGCTTAATAAGGCATCAGATATGCAAGTTATAGAGTATAATGAAACCCTGCACAAGGTTAGAAGTGTTTCAAATTTGATCTTTAGTTTCGTACAGCCAGAATAAAGGATTGAGGCAGGGAGTAAATTGAAGAAAAAGGGTAGAGGAAGACCACGGAAAAATTAGCAAGAATTTTAAGGTGTTGCTAATGGATCTCTATCTGATTTTGACTTCATTAACCGAAAAAAGGCTATCTTGAGAGAAGTGAAGGAAACATTCGAGTTGGGCAAACTTATTGGGGCCTCTACAGTGGGTAATGAGGAAGCAATCGTGAAGGATATCGCACGTCTTATCGAAGCGCGCTACCATGCCCAATAAAGAAGTCTTAAGTTGTCATTTGGTATGGTGATAATCATTTTTGTGCAGTGTGTGTTGATGGATGAATGTACATGTTTGAAATCACTATTTTATGCTACATCATAGCTGTAGTACTTGACGATTGTGGTCTTTACTGAGAAACGTATACTATCGTGGATGCTTTGGTCAAAGGTGGTGTCACAACTTTGACTTGGTTCTAAGCTAGTCTGCCGTTTTATATACTTTTAGGGGTACTCTTTTCCTTTGACTAGGTTTAGTGGGTTTAATGAGGTCCTTATTAGTATTTTCTGTATGATTTGTGTTTAATAAAAATCATACTTGCCGATCAAAAAAAACTCCACCAAATTTGTTTCAAATCTTCCTTCTTATTCTTGTTCTTTTTTGCTCCAAACTTTCTCAATTTACATGCACAACATTAAAATTATATCAATAATCAATACCAAATAAGATTAATTAATTGTAACAACAACATAAAAAAATCCAAGTGCAATATTGGGCTAATTTCTCCTAAAAATAACTAAATCAAATTAATCAATTGTAACAACATATAATTTAAAATATAAATATTTATATGGAAAAAAAATTGATACACAAGATGTGTAAATTTTAGTTTGCACGTGCTTTTTAAATTTAGGGGTTAGGGTTTTAGTTTAGGGTTTAAACTTTAGGGAGTTTAGGTTGTAGGGTTTAGAATTTAAGGTTAGTGTTTACAATTTAGGGTATAGGGTTTAAGGTTTAGTGTTTAATTTTTTAGAGTTAAGGTTAGAAATTTTGAATTTGAGTTTTATAGTGTAAATATGCAGGCTTTTGTAAAATTAGTTTTACACAGCATGTGTATCAAAATTTTACCCTATTTATATTACTTAAATTAAAAATTAAATTACTAAATCAGCTTACTATTTTAAATTTTGGTGCTACAAACAATTCTATCAAATTTGCTCCAAAATCTTCCTTCTTCTTTTTGCTCTACATTATATCAATCAATCATCATTAAAAAATTTCTTGAAAAATATAATTCTAAACAATTTAAAATGTAACATACAATTTAAATTCTAAAAAAAAGTTAAAATACATATAACAACGTACCTAAAAATTTAAAACATTAAATTTACTTATCACTTTACATGCATGACATTAAAAATATATTAAGGATAAAGTACCAAAATGTTAACTAAACTTTGTTTAAAAATTCAAAATAGCAACCGAACTTTCAAAAGTTACAAAATAACTAGGGATGGGCATTTTACCTGACTCGGTCGAGATCTAACCTGGCCCGGCCCGATTGGGATAAATTTTTTGTAGAAAATTTAGGGTCGGGTCGAGTTTTTGTTAAAGGTGATTTCGGGCAGGGTTTAGGGTGAAAAATATCGACTCAACTCGACTCATGACTAATAGTGTAATTTTCTCATATATTTTTAAGGATATTCAAAATAATGCTCCCTATATATATTTTTATAACTAGGTCCCTAAAATTTATTTTTTAATAAATCGGGTCGGGTTGAATTGGGGTTTAAACATACAATTTTTAGGTCGGATCTGATTTTCTAAAATGTGAGGTCAGGTCGAGTTTGAGTGGGCCAAAAACTTGACCCGGCCCATATTCATCCCTAAAAATAACGATTAAACTTCAAATTTTGTTTTAAAACGGTAACATGACCGTTAAAATCCATTAATCCCTTAACGGCAGGCTAACTTAGTTTGCCACATCCCTTACTCATCAACACCTCATCTCCTCCTCTTTTCCACGTAAGACTAATAAAATAATAATAAAAAATTAAGAACCCCCTTCACTGCTCATCTCCTTCCTAAACAAGAACTCCCTTCACTGCTTATCTCTTCCATTGATTTCCTTAGCGCTCTATGACAGTAGTTTTACACTTCTCAATAAAATCAACTTGATTATTTCTGCTTCTTCTTCTTTTGTTGTCAGGTGGGTATTGGGTAGATTAGTTTTCTTTTATAGGAATCTTAAAGGGTAACCTCGACACCAGGGTTCTAAATCGTGGACCGCTACCGCGATTGTAGCCGCGAAATAGCGGTCGCGCCACCGTCCGAAACCGCATTCGGTGAATTTTGCGGTGGACAACAAAATCACGATTATTGTGAGCTGTCGCAGACGCGATTGCGGTTGTCACGTCGATAACGAGACGATATCCCCGTTATCAGAACAATCGCGGTTGTGCCTGGTGGCCAGAGATAAAAATGGGGAGGGGAAAAAATTTGCAAAGTCGGGTGAGAGAGGGGGAAGGAGAAGATAAAGTTTAAAAAGGGTAAATTGCGGGGAGAGAATTTAAGTTTTAGTGACTTTTTTGAGAGACTTAAAAATTTCACTGCGCTTACAAATTAGTCTGTCCTTTCAGACTTTTAGTCTAATTAGGATGTTTTGTTTTATTCCAATTAAGTCTTTAAATCCATAATGAAACTTCCAATTGAGCTTCTAATTCTTATTTCTTTTCAATTAAATTCTTTTATAAGTGTTGGAAAACACTCTAAAAATTATAAAAAGTAATTTTTTATAATTATAATTATTATGTTTTATAGTAATTTGTGTGAAATTTATAAATAATAACAATAAAAACAAATAATTTGACCAGATCTTTTTAAATATTCCATCGCATTCAACTAAATCTCTACATCAAAATTACACTATAAAACCATCAAATTTTCATATTTATTCAATTAAGTCCTTAAATCATTTTGAAAAAAATCCAACCCCCAATTTAGGGATAGGTAAATCTTCATTTCAGCTATGACATCTTTTAGTTTTATTATTTTCGTACTTGATTTTTTTTAATTTAGAGTGTAAAGTTTACTTTTTATTCAATTTAATCATTTAATTTTAGTAATGTGTTACTGTAAGTGTTGGAAAGTACTCTAAAAATCATTAGAAGTAACTTTAAATAATTACAATTGTAATTATTGTTTTATACAATAAGTGTGTGCAAATTTAAAAAAGAATGTATTATTGATTCGAAAAAGAGTAATCTAAATATGCAAACTAGTTAATTATTGTACCGATTAACATAGGATTTGGTTGACCTATATACCATTAAATATGTTGTGACATTTAAAAGCCACTTTTAGATTTGTTAATTTAATCCTAGATTTTCTTTTAATTTAGAGTGTAAACTTTATTTTTCGTTCAATTTAGTCATTTAATTTCAATAATCTAACTTTTCATGTTTGTAATTATAATTTTTATGTTAGAAAATACCCTAAAATTATTAAAAAAAGTCCTTATAATTATAATGTTTTTAGACAAGTTGTGCGAATTTTAAAAAATTCATGACCGCGACACCCGCAGTGACCACAATAGCATCCGTTATGTCCGCAACCGCGATAAACGCGACGCGACCGAAAACGTGACCGCGAACGCTTTTTAAATTCCTGCTCGAGACTACCCAAAAATCTTAAAGGGTATTTCACTGTAAGTTTTTCAAAGTATAAGGGCGTCATTTGCACGGAGAATGAAGGCTTGTATAATATAGAAATATATTATTTGATTTATTTTGTGAGGTTAATGTATTATTTTTTTTCTTCATATTTTCCCTGGGTGAACCTTGGGTTCTAATGGAACAGCCGAGGAAATCAATGGAAGAGATGAGCAGCGAAGTGAGGTTCTTGTTTAGGAAGGGGGTGGGCAGTGAAGATCAAGATAAAAATTATTTTTTTATTATTTTATTAATCTTACATGGGAAAGGGTAGGGATGTAAAAATAGGGATGTAAAAATAAGTAACCGGATGGTTTCAGGTCGGGTCAAATCAGATATAGGTCATTTCAGGTCGATTCAATGTTTTGACTCGATTCGGGTCGGGTGCGGGTCAATTTCACGTCAGGTTCATTTCAGGCCGGGTTTATTTCGGGCCGGGTTCATTTCAGGTAAGGTTCATTTCAGGTCGGGTCAAAATGGTTCGAGTCCGAATTAGTTAATTGACGGGTTAATTTGGACTCGGGTTCATTTCAAGTCGAGTTCATTTCAAGTCGGGTTCACTTCAAGTCGGGTTAATTTAGGTTTTGAATTCGTATTAAGTTTGAGTTTGGTACAAATAATCGATAGACTTTGGGTATGGTCATTTCAAATGAATTGTTTAACGCCTTTCACAAACATGAATCAATTAAAAATAAATAAGGGTCAATTTCGGTGAAAAATAAAATTTTAGGGACTAACATGAACAAAAATATCATCATATTAAAAACATTAGACTAAATTACAAAAAAAAATGAATAGGGGTCAATTTGTAATAAAAATAAAGTTGTAGGGACTATAATGGACAAAAATATCATCATATTAAAAACATTGGACAAAATAAAAAATGAATAGGGGTCAATTTGGAGTAAAACTTAAATTTTAGCTACTAGAATAAACAAAAATATTATTAGACTAAATTGCCAAAAATATAAATAAATATGGGGCAATTTTGACTAAAAATTAAATTGTAGGGACTAGAATAAAAAAATATTATTCGACTAAATTACCAAAAATAGAAATATATATAGGTCAATTTCAGCTAAAAATAAAGTTTTAGGGACTATAATGAACAAAATATCATCATATTAAAAACATTGGACTATATTAGAAAATTTTAAAATAAATAAGGGTCAATTTGAATCCCTCAATCCCAAACCCCAACCCTTAAATCTTACAATTACTAATAATTAAAGTGTAAACTAAATCCCTAAACTAATGTCATAACTCCTACCAAACACTCAACTTGACACATTTATCCCTAAATCCCAAACCCCTAAATCTTACAATCACTAATAATTAAAGTGCAAACCTAATCCTCGAATCTCCTAATCCCTAAACTAATCCTATAACCCCAAACACTCAACTTAAAACATATATTATACCCATAAACCCCAAACCTCAACCCCTAAATCTTATAATCACTAATAATTAAAGTACAAGCACAATCCCCTAATCCCTAAACTAATCTCATAGCCCCAAACACTCAACTTGACACATTTACCCTTAAACCTCGAACCTCAACACCTAAATCTTACAATCACTAATAATTAAAGTGCAAGCATAATCCCCTAATCCATAAACTAATCCCATAACCCCAAACACTCAACTTGACACATTTACACCTAAACCCTAAACCTCCACCCCTAAATCTTGCAACCACTAATAATTAAAGTGCAAAACTAATCCATTAATCCCTAAACTAATCCCATAACCCCAAACACTAATAATTATAATTTAATACATTATAATTGTCGACGCCGTTTTTCATCCTTGCCGAAATAAATTGGGCCTTGACAAGCCCGTCAAACGTTTTAATTATTAAACAATTTTATGAAGGATAATCTAATTAAAAAAAACCTAAACCTAAAGGTCTAAGGAAACTAAACTCAAATTGGGACTAAAATGAATCAAACTAAAACTAAAGAATAAAAAAGGACTTAAGTGTAAAGCTCATAAACTAGTAATGGCCTAATCCACTAATAACCCATTAAAAAATGGGCGGGCAAGATTCCCTTCATTGGTTACAGCAATTGGAAATTGCATTTTAAATATGGGCGGGTTGGGGGCAAATCAACTTGAAAAATGGGAGGGCATGTTTATACTTTTTAAGGACTAGAATAAATAAAAAAATGAATAGGGGTTAATTTAGAGTAAAAATTAAATTTTAGGAACTAGAATAAATTGGACTAAATTGTCAAAAATATAAATAATATGGGGCAATTTTGACTAAAAATTAAATTGTAGGGACTAGAATAAACAAAAATATTAATAAACTAAATTACCAAAAAAATTCCACTAATTCCCTCTAAAATTTTGGGTGGCTTTTATCCCTCCAAAATTTTTAGATTAAAAGTAAATTAATCTCAAACCTAAAAATGAGTGGCTTGTTTCCCGCTAAAATTTTGTCATTTTCCCTCTTTTTTATCAATTGTCTTTTTCTTTTTCTACCAATTGTTTTAGTTTAATTCAATTGAGTCCCAACTTAGATTAATTTAATTGAAATTTCACATTCAGTTTTAGAATTCTTTTAACTATGTTTCGCGATTTATGCTTCTAGATTTTAGTTTAGCTCAATTAGATTCTAAGTTTAATAAGTTAATTCAATTCAGACATTATTACTATTATTATAACATATAATAAACTTTGATTAAATATAATTATACACAAAATTTTGATATGGATGTAAACATGTAATTGTACACATTATAACATCAACATGAAAGTTAAAATTTTAATTTAGTTCAATCTTAGTAGTTCAAACTTGACAAATAATTTATATTGAATGAGTTACTAAGCATATTGAATTATTACTAAGCATTGAATTATTTAATAAAATTTCAAACTTAGTAGTGTCAAATGAATATCTAAATCCAATCTTTCCTTTTTTGATATTTTTAATCGATTATATATGTATATATAACAAAAAGATTATTTAACACTTTAAATTGATTTAAAAATTAATAGTTTGCATTTACCAACACTTAATAGTTTATATTTATCAACACTTTAAATTCATCAAATCATCAAATCATAGGCTTCCACAATTACATGTTAGGTAAATCAAGCTAGGTTAATATTAGTTCAGGTCAACAACAGGTCATGTTCAAAACAAGTCGGGTTTAAAACAGGTCGGGTAAAATCGAATCTCGGGTCGATTCAGTTGGGTAATATCGGTTATCTGCCAGGTTAGTCTTGGGTTCAGGTTCGTTTTAGTCAGGTGCAGGTCGGGTTTTAGATCCACAATAACAAGTTCAATTTGGGTTCGAGTCGTTCTCAGTCGAATGCAGGTTGGATTCGGTTACTACAGTAACAGGTCCAATTCGGGTTCGGGTTAACAACAATCGGTTGCAGATCGATTTTGGGTCATCGCATCCTCGGGTCAAACCAGGTTCTGACTCGAGCAGGTTTCAGTCGAGTTTTCAGGTCGGGTCAGCTTTTTACATCCCTAGGAAAGGGGAGGGGATGAGGTGGAGATGGGCAAGAGATGTGGCACAGAGGGGCGTATCTACCATAGGTTAAGGTAGGTCACTTACCTACTATAAAAAAAATTGGATAAACTACATCATATATCACTTAATTATTAATAAAATTACAATTGGGTCTTTTAATTATTAAACGTTACAATTAGGTCATTCAATTAAAGTTTTAGTTACGCTCGGATCACTCATATGTTAAAATACAAACGAACAACTAACAAGATTTGGTATAATAATAGTTTTAGTCATCAAAACTTATATATTCTACCAATTTAATATTAGTTCAAAATAATTCAATAAATTTAACCCTTAATACTTAAAAAAAGACATCGATTAATCATTTTTTCCTCCAAATCACATGTATACCCTCGTTAGCACTAGAGTACTTCATTTTAAATCATTAATTAATCTAGTACACAAATTTATAAATGTAAATATATTTATAATTATTTTTAATGTTAGATCTATAAGTAGTATCTACATTAAAATTAAATCCATTGAAATCTATTTAAAATTATTTATGAAATCCTTCAGTTTAAGTTATTGCTACCCCGTAATTTTCTACAAAAGTTAAAGTTTTTGTATTATTATATAGTTTTCTTAAATAATTTCATATATTTTTTAATGACTTCACTTTTTCCTTTTTATTTTAAAATAAATTAATAATTAAATTTCTTTAAGTTACTGAATTTTTATTATTTAAAAGATTTCTTAAATTCTTAAGCAAGTATGTGTATTTTCATTAAAAAAGTGAAGTAGATAAAGATTTGGTGATAGAGATCAATGACCATTCGCATAAAAGTGTGGGAAGTCATTTTAGATGGTTTCAGTTACTTACAAGTAATATAAAATGTTTTGTGCTCAGAGCATTAGTTGTAAAAATGATGTTTTGGAATGATTTGATTAGGAAAAATCTGTATAGACTAATGTGAATTCCTCTATACATGTGTTTTTATTAAATAGAGTTAGTAACTAAATCATAGCAGACCTCTTACATATATATTAATGTGTGATTGAATGGTCTTTTGTCATGTCAGTTATGAACATCTTAAGTAATTTTTGATGACTTATTCAATCTACTCTTATCTTACATACGATTGTATTTATTATCGGTGGGTGAACTACCAAGTTTAAATTCCTAGATCAGTCCCTGGGGGCAAGCACAGTTAACCCGACGTTAAGGGGTTAACGGAATTTACTGTTTTTAACAAAATCGAAAGTTTAATTGTTATTTTATAGCTTTTGAAAGTTTGGTTACCGTTTTAAATTTTAAACAAAATTTAGTTACCATTTTGATATTTTACCCTTTTATTAATCATCAATACTAAGTTAAAAAATCCAAAATCAGATTTTTCTTACTGTAATATGGAGTAACATACAATTTAAAAATTAAAAATAAAATTAATAAAATAATATTTTTAAATTTAAAAATAAAATACACATCTCCTTATTATATTTTCTAAAATTTTCTTCTCCATCCTTTTCTTTACTCAATTTCCTCACAAATTTTCTTCTAGAATCATTTACCTATAACCCCCTATTTAACACAAATATTCATATCTCAACCAATCAGCCCACCCTCCAATCAAATAAAAATCAGATTCCCTCTCTCTCTTTCCCGATGCATGCATGCAAAGTTTACCCTTCCACCCGACATGCACAATGCCTACCCCCTGCTCCGTGCAGATTTTTAATTTTTAATAAAAATGAACAATGAAGTTGGCTTGATAAGCAATCTGACTTCACTTTTAAGGTAAAAACAACAATAAATAAAAAAATAATTTACAATGTGCAATATATATTTTAAAAAAAATAAAAACTTGACTGCAATATCTCCCTAAATTCTTTGGAGAATGTCAAAATCATTTTAAGCTTCGAAAACATTTTTCTTGATAAATACACACGTTTTAAAAATAAAAATCATCGTCAGTCGTTCTAGTTTAGTATGACAGAACACATGAAATTATCTTTTGCAAAAAAAGTTTTTTAGAAAAAAATATTTTAAATAATAATAACAGTTTTAATTGTTTGCGTTCAAAACCAAAATAAAATAATTCGGGTTCGTGAGGAAAATTAAAACAGCCTTACAACTCCTGAAATTGATACCTTGTTAAAGTTGCATGTTATCTCGTTTTTTAAAAAGTTATAAATACAAATTTAATTTTTATATTAATCATTTGAATGAAATAAGAAAGCAAATTTAAATCAAATAAGTGAAATTTATTTTAAAAACAAGAATATTTACATCGATTTTAAAATAAAAAATATATTTCACTCTGTTCTAACTTCTAAAAAGGATGTTCTTTTTGTTACGAATAAATAACAAGGTTGCTCTACAGTGAATTTGGAGAAGATCGCGTTACTCGTCATAACAAAATAATATTGCCTTAATTTTTAAGAAACATTGATTTCACGAAGAATGTTCTTCTACTATGATTAATTAATGAGATTGCACCCCCAGTAAATTTGAAGATTATCTATCTAATCATCATAAAAAAGAATACTACCTTTATTTTTAAGTTTTTTTTTATGGAAATACATGTTTGCTCTTTTTAAAATGACCCTAAAAATTGTTAGTAATATTAAAATTATTAATATTTAAATGAATAAAGATAACAAATAAAAATAAAACATGATGTGAGACTTAATTGCAAGAAATATAAACTAAAAGGGCTAAAATAGTAATTAAATATGAAATTGCAGATCTAAAAATATTTTTTAGGGTAGGCAAACATTAAATCAAAATTTCAGAGTGGACACAAGTTATAAATTTTAAAAAATCTAAGGATTAACTCATAAAAATTGAAGTAAAATGTGTGAAATTTAAAAAGTTTAGGGTGGGCACGAGCCCACACTAGGATACACTTGCATCCGCCATTGTAAATATGTGAATAATGACTTAAATATAAAAATAAAATAACACATGTGAAAAATAAACTAAACATGTGTAACTCCCTAAATTTAACCTAATTTCTCAGGTTAAACCTTGGGAGTCAAGTTTGAAAACTTTCCCCTCAACTAACAAATTCTAGGTTTACTTATCAACAAATCAAAATTATTATTAAATAATAATAATTATCGTAAAATATCACATTTAAAGTCTCATTTGTTATAAAACACAGTCGTACAAAATTGTTCTGATAGCTCAATTAAATATATGAAAATCACATTGCAAATACATGCATCCAATAATTCTCAAATATTAAATAGTCCAAAAGTCCAAATTACATGTCTCAAAAATAATGTTAAAACACTAGTATGGATAATCAAAAGAGAATTCGTACTGATAGATAAAACATCTGAACGAGATGCTCCAAGTACCGAGTTGCCTAAGAGATTCTGAATATCTGGAAGAAAACTATGGGGTGCAAGCTAAACAGCGTAGTGTGTCTCTAAAGCGCAAACAATCACAACCGAAACAGTGTTTTTATTTTCTAATAAAGTCTTTTGAAAACACATTAAATCTGAATCATTATGATATGATGTCTGATGCATATGAAAACACAATACTCAATCTCCGATACACTGAAGGGTAAGGTTCCCCAGAACCTACTCTTTCAATCGTCACCATCCGAAGTGAAACTCAGCCCGAAGGGTGGAACCACTGATCCGAAGCAGAACTCAGCTCGAAGGGTGAAACCACTGAACTTCCACGAACAATCTCAAACCACATACCCACAATGATATGATGCTGATTTTAAAAATCCAAATCTCATCCGAAACTTGAATTGTTAATATTCAAGTTGCACAATTTTATAAATATGATGATTTACAATTCCAAAAGTCTGATATTTCATAATATGATAAACCTAATTTTTTAGTTAAATCACAGTAATGACATGTTTTGCATGATGTCTAAAAACTTTCACCAATCACACAAAATAATGCACATAAAATGTATAAAGACATTTATTTGTAGCACCAAAGAAAACACACGTTTATAGCAAAGGAAGAGACACACCTTTAGCGGGTAGAAGCTCTAATGTCGAGAAAGACGAGTCTCACGCTCAAATCTAGCTGAATCAAAAAATATAAGATAAGATCACTACATTAATATCTATTAATGACGCTAAGACACCACTAAAACATATGAACTAAACTGAAGGTATACTCACGTGAAGACCTCGAAGAACATGCACGGTTAGGCTGAACAGGCGAAAAAGGTAACTCGTCGGCCTCAGAATCAATACATGCGATGTTCTGAGCTTCCATTTCAATTGATCGTTGATGCACACATCCTTGGGAAATGAGTCATTGTTAATGCGCTCAAATTTAAATGAGTATTACTTCACAGGGAGCAGGTTCGTACGCGAAGTTCGTATACATGACATAATCCTTTTCGTAGGGGCATGAACCGCTCCTTTCAATATTCAACTGCCTAGTAATTCTCAGCTCCAAGAGCTGTCAACGCTCGATATTTCTCTTATAATTTTTCTTCCTCTTGTACTTAAAGATAATAACTTTTGGGTGTAGTCCCTGCTCCTCAACAACTTGTTTAGAACAATCTCTTGTATCACTCATTTTGTGTGTCAAGTTTGAAAAAGTCCTGCTCATGCGAAGAATAATAACAATATTTTTATATTGACACTTACGATGCTTGAACACAGGTTGAAAATAAAGCAGCCAATCATCCTATCGGTTAATAGAGGGAAGGAGTCTAAAATGCAGCAAAGTGAGACCAATTTGCAGGCCACAAATTCAAATAAGGAACAACCCCACATGGGTCCCTTAACCCACCTCCTGACTTTTGGCATCACATCGTCACCTTATCATGGACAAGGTTCAACATTTGTATTTCACGAAACGCACCAAATGCCTCATTGATCAATCCCGTTGTAGCATAGCCACTTACCATCGCACTCCATTCTATCAAGCCTCTCTGTGGAATTTTATCGAACACTTTCTCCGCCAGCTCGATCTCTTCGCATTTCGCATAAAGATTTAGCAACCATTGAATTCGGAACCTGAACTGCTACCCCCTTGACAATGAGAACTAAACTATCAGTTCCGCTGACTGCATGTCATGAATGCAGCTCAATTGCTTAAGATTAGGGGAACCATCCACAATATCCCTTGCAGTTAAGTATCTCTTACATCTCATCCTATTTGCATGTTCGAGAACCAACTTTGCTCTCTGAAATGGATCTTTGACTTCATGTTCTTGAGCTTGCATGTGCATGAAGTTTTAAATAAACTTATTCACAGAAAACAAAATCTCAAATAGTTCCAAATAGTATATAATCGAATTTAACTCACGCTAACTTTTCTCCTCCAAGTCGCAGTTTATTTTAAATCAGCAATAACATCAGCTCGTTCTTGTTCACTCAAGTTCTCTCCCACAACTTTCAATATGGACATTCTCAATGCTAAGTATCCCACCGTTAGCTTTTCGCTCTCTCTTTTCATTCTCGTGAACAGACTTGCCCCCCAAACATGTTTGAATCAATGGCAGCCTTCACTGTACAACCATACAATCGTTTGCACACAGAAACAACACAAATTGTGAACCAATTAAGGCATTGCGAGAGACCCGAACGGTGTGACAATGAGAGATTCAAATGGTTTCTCTTCGATCTCCCACAAATGGATGACAATAAGGGTAAATGAAAATAGAGGTTGATTGGGGGTTGTTCACGAGGAGATGCTAAACACGAGGGCGATGACGACGTGAGAAAAGGACGGCGACAAGGGACTTACCAGAGCTTCGCTGGCGATGGGAAATGGGGTGAGTTAATACACGAGAGAGATGAGAACGGCTCCAAAAAAAAAATTGCCTCTAAAATTTAGGATTGATAGCAAGCTTAAATACCCAATTCTTTTGGGTAAAACACAAATGAAGGGTTCAAACTTTCACCCGTAATACAGAATGGCCACCAAAAGTTCGATTTAATTCGATTTGGTCACTAAAATTATTACTAAAATCCAATTTAATTCCCAATTCTCAATTTGGGTTTTCAAAATAAAATCCCCAAATGTTAGGGTTTTGAATCTAGGGATAATAAAAATTAGGATTTTAATTTAGGAGAAAAATTCAAGGTGTTACAACTCTCTCCCTTAAAAAAATTCGTCCTTGAAATTTTTAAACTTAACAACATAACCTGGAAACTTACTAACACAAGATTATACTTCTCAACCTGAATTCATAATCCATCATGACCAAAAATTAAACTGAAAACATCACAATGTACATGCCATGTCCTCAGATGCATCCTTATAACCATCACGAACTCCGGTGGCATCTACAAAACTTGGTCGTCTAAACTCGGATCTAGCTTATCTAACACTCTGAGCGAGTCTACCCCTACTAACATTTTCCAAAGCAACATGACTACTGTAACGCCTCGGTTTTAGGGCTTAGCGGTTTGGTGGTTAATTAGACGGTCTGGTGGACTAGAGTAGGGATTTGAGTCGTTTTTGGGACCGTATATTTTTCGGTAAGATAAAAATGTGGAAAATCGTTAAAAATCATCTTTTGATATATCTTTATTTTTGGTGGAATAAATTTTGGAAAATGGAATTTGGAAATGTGACATTTTGGTTAGTGACCAAAATGCGATTTTTGAAAACTGTTTTAAAGTCACTAAAATGAAAAGGGTCAAATTCTTAGAATCCTTAAGGAGCTAAATTACCAAGTTTTTTCTGGTGGTTTCTCCCTTCAATTAAATCATTTTAAACACGTGTTTTAAAGGTGGCTTAAGAGGGATTAAAATATCTAAGTTAGTTATTAGCTTTTAAAGAAAATTTACGTAACTTTTTCCTAAACCTTTTCTCTTAACTTATTTTCTGCCAAAAAATCAGAATTTCATCAAAATCTAGAGGTGAGAGATTCTTTTCACTCATATTATTGATTTTAACTTGATTCTTTAACTTTGTTTTGCAAAATCTCATTGAAATCTTATGTTTTCTTAGCTTTTCACAAATCAATTGGGGGAGAAACTTCACAATAGCGGTAAAGTCTGAGATCTCCTCTATTGTATGGTTCTTTATTGAAATTCCCAAGCATTTGATCCTTGTTTTTGTGTTTCTAATCCGATCTTGATGATTTCCTAATGTTTAATTAAGTTATTTGGGGAAAATGAGTTGATTCGCGGATTGGATCTAATTTCCAGTAATTAAGGATGCTTTGATTTATATTTTGGATGTTTAATAATGTTGTTAAGTGATTTTTATCAATAGAATCCCGAAACTTAAGAATCTCTATTTGTTTAGGTTGTTAGTTTTGAGGTTTTGTGGTGTTTCTAAGGTTGTAAGGTTGCTGGAGGCGGTAGGTTGTTTTGGATATGTTTTTAGATGTGTTTTGATGTTGAAAGAGTTGTTAGATTGATAGATGTTGGCTGGGTTGTGAATCGAAGTGTTTTGGTTATGTTTTCGGTTGTTGTGGAGGGTTAATTGTGAAGGCTTTGTGGAAATCCGAGAAGGATTGTAGTTTGTGTTTAGAATGCATTATGATGCATTAATCCTCTGTTGTTTTGTTGTAAAAATAGGGGAGGTTGATCCGGAAGTGATTGGAGAAGCGTTGGAGGTTTCAGATACTTGATTTTGTGTCAGCGAATCGAGGTTTCGCGTACCGGTGAGTGAAAATGTGGTTTAAAGCGTTTTGATGTTATGGGAACAGAGTTTTGGGAGTTAAGGTAGAGCTTGAAATGCTTACCTAGACTCGAAAGTAAGTATAAAGTGGTTTTACTCTCTCGATTGTGCTTGTTCGATTGATTTTATGCACTTGGTTTTAATGTTCATGTACCTACTGTTTAAGCATGTTTTAAAGTATTCGATATACTGTTTTTAAGCATGTTTTGCTGAAGGATGCACAAGGTAAGTGATCCTTGTAAGTATGGTTTATACTTGTAATTTAAAGCATGGTTGTTGCTTTGGAAATGGGCATGGTTTAATGCTTGTTAAAAACAGTGAGGTAAATGTTATTTGGTTAATTATATTGGCAAGTGATGTGGTTTAAAATTGTTACCGGATATAGTTGGCCGGCCATAGGATTGGGTGCACTGTAAATAAGTGGCCTTAGATGTTGAGGGGTTTATACGGCGTACCGAATACTCTATCCAATTACCCTAACGGTAGAGGGGTTAAACAGTACCGAAAACTCCCGTTAGTGGATTAAGCGTCTAACCGATGATTGGGGTGGGTGTCCCCGTGGGTTGAAAGTGTACCCGGTTGTTATTATACCGCGATTGTGATTGTATCGCTATTTCGGTTGAGATGGCTTGAGGTGTTGGGTTAACACTTGTTGAATCTGTGTATCCGATGAACTCTTTTGTTATTGGACTTGTTTAATGATCACTTGTAAGCCAATATAATTGTTAATGTATCATTGAAATGTTTTATGTTGTATAATGTGATTTATACATGTTTCTCCTTGAGCTTTGCATTTGGTAGTAATGCATGAGAAGGCTTAAGTATAGGGTTAGCAATGTGACTTGCTATTGATTAAGGATACATGTAGCATATGGTTTAATATGTTGGGTTTAATGATGTAAAGTGCATGTTTTAAAAGGGCATGATGTTTTCAAGGATGATGTAAAGAAAATGGTTTAAATGCATTGATGATGTTTTGTTATGAGCATTCCTCACTAAGCCATGTGTGCTTACGCTCTCTTTGTCCATCAATGCAGAGAATTAAAGTCCTGGGAGGCAGCAAGAAGCAAGGGGGATCTTGGCAAGACTTGTTTCCAAAGTATGTTAGAGACTAGACTATAATGAATAAGGGCAATGAGGTACTAGTTGTGTTTTGGGAGATGTTTTGTGGAACTCCCTGTTTGAGCATGTTTCTTTAGTTGCTCTTGAGTTGTATATGACCTTTAAGGATTGATTTTGGTGCTGGTTTATCTTTTGATATGTTGGTTGGATGCATATTAGGAAGCATGCCTATATATTTCCTTTTTGATGCATGAAGCTTTGTTGTGTTGTTAAAATTGTGATGTTAGTTGGCTTATGATATGCTTGTCATGTTGGTGTTGTGTTTTAAGCATGTTGGAGTGGTTTGAGTATACTTTTGGGATGAAAAACCAGCAAAATGTGACATTACAGGTCCAGACGTACCGATACGCGGGGGGCGTATCGGTACAACTAGGCATTTTTGGGCTTGGGGATAATAAAAAATAGGATTTTAATTTAGGGGAAAATTTGGGGGTGTTACACCATGAATTAGGAATTTAACCTAAAGAAAGAATAAAATAAATGAGTCAATAATACTATATTACATGCGAATTAAGAGTAAATTTAAAACAATAAAGGAGAAAAGACAAAAAAGAAATTAATCTAAAACCTTAAAAAAGCTCATCCTGAATATAGATCGAGGTTAAGTGCGAGTTGAAAATCGATTGTAATTCAAAATAAAATCGTTTTAGGGTCTATAAAATCACTCAAAATGACATTGTTTTGAGCTTTATATACTCATCCTTTCTTCTTCTTTTCCTATCATTTTATCACTCTTCATTTTTTTCTCTAAACTCTCTCTTTAATCGATCAGTTATCTTTTACTTATAATTGCATCAACTTATATTTTTTGTCCTTGACCGCCACTGACAGTAACCGAAAATTTAATACAACTCTATCTAACCTAATTTTATCTTTTAAACTTAAATCTAACCTTCATTCTCCTAAAAATACTTAATTTTAGTATATCTACAAAAGTACCCTAAAATCTATCTTCCTAGTTATTGAACGCTAAAACCGTTAGAGGGTCGAGATAATTTTTTTTTTTTTCATTGGCCTTTTTCTTTGGGATCTCACTTTTAGCTTTTTGCAGGTTCTAGATTTGTTTTGTTTCAAGTAGCGGGAGGATGATTTTTGATGCCACAGTATTTGCAGATGTCATAAAAAGATTAGATCTCTCTAATATAATTATCTTTCATAATTTTAAAGATTAAAATTTATTTTATATTTGTAGAGTTAAATACTTGGTTACTAAGAAGTTTTATTTTATATGATTGTTTATCTAATATAAATATTTATTAATTTATTAAATAAACTTAATTACCAAATAATCTTCAATTATTAAAATTATAATAAAATTCAACTTAATTACTAATTAGAATTTGTGTTAATACGGAACAATCTCTTCCTTAAAATAAGTTTCATGCGAGCATGGGTCTTAAAGTCTTCAACAATTTTAATTTTTACATAATTTAAATACTCGTTGAAGTACCATCTCAAACCATCAACAACTTTATTTATTACGTAATATATGTTAAAGAACCGCTTGATTGATTATGAATTACTCTCCATACAGCTCAAAAAAATCCTTGCAGCAAATTCCTCTTTTACATGTCTCTAATATAAATAATAAAAATCGTAGCAACAAATTCCTTTGAAACCGAATAACTCGATCAAAACATATTGAATTATATTGACATTTCACATATGGATCGTGTCCTTTAGATTTTAACAAAACAAAATCTGCATTTAATGTATTGATGTAAATAGAATAAAGTGTTGTTTGATAAGCAGAAAAAATATTATGAAAAAAAAAATCAATTCTATGTTTTGTATGAGATTTATTTTTCTTCATTCTTTTACATGAATTAATAATAAACTAATTTCACTTGAACATAATTTTTAGCCACCAATATGACTTAATATGAACAAACGAAAGAAAAGATATTCTACTTATCTTGAACACGTCTTGTTTTTCCTTAGAGTTTTATCCATCTGTCTAATTTTAGCCACCAACATGACTTAATATGAACAAACTAATTCCTCCTTTATGTTATGATAAACTGTCTTAATACCCATTTAATAATTAACTTCAACATGTGTTTATACTTATATAACCAAACGATGCATAGTAATCAATTTAAGTTACACAATTTGTTGGGTATATTACTCAAGTATAAGTTCTTTAAAAGATAATATAGTTCTAAAAGAAATGGAATTAAATTAATTGATAATATTCTGTATTAAGTAAAGGAAAAAACTTTGATACATTTAGTTTACACGTACTTTTTGTTTTAAGGGTTAAGGTTTTAGTTTAGGAGTTTAGGTTGTAGGGATTAGAATTTAAGGTTAATGTTTAGAATTTAGGGTATATGGTTTAAGGTTTGGGGTTTAGTTTTTTAGGGTTAGAGTTAGGAATTTAAGATTTGAGTTTTATAGTGTAAATATGCAGACTTGTATAAAATTAGTTTTACACGGCCCATATATCAAAATTTTATCCTTAAGTAAATAGTTTTTTTTATCTACTTATCATTTTTATTATCTTTTATAGGAAAATTCTGTTAAATAGTTTTTATACGAATTATCAAAAGTATTTGAAAATTATATCACTAAAATTATTAATTTTAAATTGATTAAATGTTTTCAACAGCTATCAAATAAAATTTTAAACAAGGTTAAGGGTAAAGTTCTGGTGTGAATGAAACAATTGGATTGAGAGGGTCGTCCCAATAATGAGTTTATGCAGTACCTGATTCAAATTAGTCACTCAATAAGTTGAACAAAAGTGATTATAAAAAAAAAAGTCTTAAGTTTTGAGAAATTTTTTTTCTTACTAAATTTTAGAGTTTTTATTTCCTTTTCTTAGAAGGGCCGTAGCCCTCTTATCGGATGATTACAATACAATCAATTAATGGGCTTATTTGTGTTTATAAACCCAGTATCCAACAACTGAAATTTGAAAATATTGTCTTTATGTGCTAAAATCTGGGTCACTATAAAAATCATTACTTTTATGGTGTTTTGAACACAAAATATAATTACAAGCATTAAAAAAAACTGAAAATATATAATTTAACCAAAAGCCGCCACCACCTGTATGGCCCTGATATCAAAAGCTCAAATAATTAAAACAATAATGGAGCGAATAAGACGATGCTTTTTTTAACCCAAACGTTGTTTTCAATGTGGCATGAATTAGCCAAGTTGGTTCACACCAATCATTTAGTGAAATATTACAAAATACAATCATTTTATTGTCCCATTTCCAATCATTATTTTGGCAAGTTTTAGCTCAAGAAACTGCCACTTCTTGTCTCTTCACATTTCCAGTTCAGAAAATATTACAACCGAGAAAACTTAGACCTGTTACAAAAGTGCTAATTACTGCAACATTACTATGCTTCTCAGCAGAATACATCACTGGTGTTCCTTCTTGTTCTGCTCAC
This sequence comes from Hibiscus mutabilis, assembly GCA_019671005.1. Taxonomy (NCBI): domain Eukaryota; kingdom Viridiplantae; phylum Streptophyta; class Magnoliopsida; order Malvales; family Malvaceae; genus Hibiscus; species Hibiscus mutabilis. Next base: position 33,792,563 of record CM033733.1, on the reverse strand, counting down.
TGTCCTTACCGATAGCAATGCTGACCAATCTGCACGGTTCGGCCTCTTCCAGCATTTGAACCACTCTTCTCATGGTGGGTCTTAGGGCAGGCAATGTGGTGGTGCATAGTATGCCGATCCTCAACACCTTCACCGCATCCTCTTTCAAACCATCAGGAATCCTTGGATCAACAATGCTTAAAACACTCTCTTTGCTCTGTATTTTGCTGCAAATCCAACTTACAATGTCCTTATTTTCTCCATATTCAGGATCTATTGGCCTTTTTCCACTCACTAACTCCATTAATACCACCCCAAAGCTATACACATCACTCTTCTCATTCACTTTGTAGGTGTACCCATATTCTGCAAAATTCACGTTATTATAGTAATTTACTTGATACCCATCTTGGAAAGTGAACAATGGGAATTAACTTACCAGGAGCTATGTATCCATGGGTGCCTGCAATGACATGGGTGGAGACTTTCCCACCATTGGCTTGAACAATCTTGGCGAGTCCGAAATCCGAAATCCTTGGCTTTAAATACTCATCTAACAATATGTTACTAGATTTTACGTCCCGGTGGATCACCAGCTTTCCACACCCGTGATGTAGGTACTCGAGTCCCTTAGCTGCTCCAACTGCAATCTCATACCTTGTATCCCAGTCAAGCTCCATTTTCTGACTAGTATGCAACCGATCCCATAAGCTGCCGTTAGGCAGGTATTCATACACCAACAAGCTGGAGTCTTCACTGGTAATGCTGCAGTAAAGCTTCACCACATTGACATGTTTTATCGAGCTCAATGTCTGCACCTCAGCATCAAATTCTTTTGCCTTACCATCACGTTTGCTTAGGATCGGAGCGGTACTACTCCGGCCTCTTTGACCATTAGACACTGTGTTCCATATGTGCTTCACGGCGAGTTGAACACCATTAGAAAGCATCACTTTGTATACGTCCCCGGACCCTCCTTTTCCAATCAGATTCTCTTGTTTGATGGAATCAAGGATTTCATCTTCAGTGAAGGTTAACACATGGAAAGACTTAAGATCCCATGATTCTTCCTTCAATGAACGATCACCATCTCTTCTTTCAGTCCTCTTTAAATACAAGAAACAACCAAGCGAAGCAAGCAAGACCGTTGCACCAAGTGCAAGGCAAACTATAAGCACACGGACATCTTTAGACATGCCGGAATCCGGTCGACATCGCTTGAAAGATCGGAGTTCGACAGTTGAACTACAAAGGCCAGGGTTTCCCACCAAGCTCCCATTATAAGCTTCTATGGAGAGAGTCTGTGGTATAGGACCAGTTAACCGATTATAAGACAAATCAAAAAGGTTCAGCTTGAGAGTCGATAAGCTCACAGGGATTTTCCCAGAAAGTTCATTTCGAGACAAATTCAAAGAGTTCAATGTCGCCAAAGACCCTAAACATGATGGGATTTTCCCAGAAAGTGAATTACCAGCCATGTTTATGTCACTTATGTAAACACCAGAACATAATGAATCTGGTATGGAACCAGATAACATGTTGTTGTGAAATTTAAGGACGTTCAATCTTTTCAGTTCCCCAATTCCATGTGAAATTTCCCCTGAAATCTGATTGTCATTAAGCTCGATTTTAACCAAAGATGTAGCTTCTGAAATCTCCTCAGGCAACTCACCTGATAGTCTATTGTATCCTACTGAAAGTATCCCCATCTCCTTCGCATTCTTTATATCAGATGTAATTGGCCCTTCAAATCGATTGTAAGCAATGTCAACTATATCCACTACCGGTAATCCCCATATTCCCGCCGGAACTTTGCCGGAAAGCGAGTTGTTATTGACTCTAAACCTCTTCAAAGTTGTACAATTTCCATAAGTCGCCGGAATTTCGCCCGTGAGCCTGTTCTGAACCATAAGGACACCTCTCATGGTTCCTTTGTTACACATGTTTGGAGGAATTGGGCCAGTCAAGAGATTCTCCGACACATCGATGTAGTCGAAATTAGACCAAGAACCAAGCTTTTGAGGCAAAGGACCAGTCAACATGTTGTCGTAGAGAGACAGATTCACCAGCTTTCTGAATTCACCCAACTCAGATGGTACTTCACCACTAAACCTGTTCTTAAAGAGTTGAAGGCTTACCAAGTTGTTCAAGTACCCCACTTCTGAGATATCTCCTTCAAGATTGTTGACCGAGGCATCGAAATTCTCTAGCTTTGTAAGATTCCTTAACCCGACAGGAAGTTTTCCTGTCAGATTATTGTAATAAAGCTCAAGCTGCCATAAATTTTGAAGATTTGAAATCTCCACTGGAATTTCTCCAGATAAGTGATTGTGTTCAAGCTCTAAATTTACAAGCTCGGTGAGGCCTCCAATGGCGGGAGGAATCCTCCCTTCAATGCTACAATTGGCCAAATAAAGCCAACTCAGTTTCTTTAGCTTCAGAATCTGATTTGGAAATGGGGATCGATCCAAAGGGTTATCGCCAAGACTCAGAGAAGTAAGATTGGTCATTTTTTCAAGCATTTTCCAAGGGAAAACACTTGAAAATCCGCTGTTATTCAAATGAAGGGACTCCAATTGGGTGAGGGAAGATATATCTGGGAAGGAACCAGAGAAAAGATTGTTCCCAAGATCCAAATACTCAAGCTTTACACAATGATTCAACTCTTCACTGATTGGACCGTAGAGTGAATTGAAACCCAAAGAGAGCTTTTGTAAGGATTGAAGCTGGCATATTGAATCCAAAGGAAGAACACCGGTTAGCTTCTGGTTTAAAAGCTCGATTTCCTTAACGAACCCTCCATCGTTGCAAGTGATCCCATTGAAGCTGCAAATGGAATTGGCTGAACCCCATGAATCGAGAACACGGGTGGTGGATTTATTAAGAGCGGATTTGAGATTCAGCAGCAAATGGAGTTCATCGGATTTCACAGGAAAGGGTAAGGAAAAACAGAACAGGAGACAGAAACAGAGAAAGATTTGATGGTAACTACATGTGTATGACATGTCGGAGGATTGAAACCAGACGAGACAAAGGTGGAGTTTTCTTGAAATGGTTTAGAGGAGGAAGAAGAAGAGCGGTGGACTCAAAGTAGTCACATCATGACCGCCACAACATGAACATAAAAACAGAGAGAGTGAAGAACAAGGCTTGTAATGAAAGAGAGACAAAAGAGACGGGGTTATCTCAAAAGCTGTGGGATAAATTTGTGTCCCTACGTGATTCCTAAGAACTAACAAGCCGCCATAGCCATAGCCATATGTCACGGGCGTCAGCCGAGGCCCGAGTCATTGACACTACAGGGTGCACACTAAAATTTCAAGAGGTTCAGATAAAGATTTTGGGCCAAAGAGACCACCAGTCCTAGCCCGATCCGTGGAAAATTCAAGAGGGTAATTCGGTCAAAGCATCATCTATTTATTTGAAATATAATATGTAGATAATATTTGTGATAATTAGAGATTTGAAATTGAGATTTGATTAGATAAGATCAATCTTGACCGTCGATGTAAATTTGTATAGACTGTCGGATTAGGGGGAACTCAACTATAAATAGAGGCATTCCCCTCCTCATTTGATATATCCAAGTTTCCAAAGAATAAAGACATTTACTCTAAATCTTTGTTCTTGTGTTCTTTTTTTTGTTCTTGAGCGTTCTTTCGAAGCTCTTCTTCGCTCATCTCTTTTGATCCGATTCCGCGTAGAACGCTTTGCGTTTGTCGGTGCTTGGGAAGTTTAATCTTCCGAGAGAGTTGAAAAGGCTTACTTAGGCGTTTGTCTTGAGTCACATCGCCTAAGGCCGCACGGTGGGCTGGTTAGAATTCTAGCCACGTGACACATAGCCAAAGCTAAAGCCAAAGCCAAAGCCAAAGTTAAGGCAATATTAGTTGAATATTCTCTTTAGAAAATTTAATTGAAAATCCATATTTTTAATTTTTATTACGTAGCCTGAATGGGCTATTTTTTAAAATATTATTAAAGAGGTAAATTTTCAATTAAATTTTTTAAAGAAAATATTCAACCAATATTACTTAGGGTTAAAACTTGATATATATTTACAATTTGTACTTATATCCCAAATCAGCACGAAATAGAACAAAAATGCTATCTTTTGAATGCACGTCTACCTTACGTTGCCTCATGCACTTCCATTTTAGGATCCGAGATCCGGCGGTGAATAGAGTGAATTGTGTTCATTCCATGAAGCCGCCGGCCATTGACTTCTCTTTATATAGAGTATTTTAGAACAGTAAATTAATAATGGTGTAGAAAAAAAGCACGTGGATAAGGGGATATTAGAGATGCGCGCGAGGGAAGGTCGTGGTCAATCATATCTGGATGAGTGTCCATGACTGAGAGAAGAGAGTCAACATTCATTGAATCCAATCTGTTCAAGTATATTTTGCAGTGAATGTGGATGATTTCTATGAAAAGATGGTTCACAACTAGGGGGACTAACCCGGCCTTGGTTGGATTCACGAGCGCTTCACTGCTATTCCCGTAGTGGAATATACTTTTTACTTTACACGTGGCAGTATAAGCTGAAAACAAAGAGTTTTATCATTGCCTTGGGCCAGTTTCACATTATTTGTAAAAAAAGAATCGGTGAGAAAGTGTATTTGAGAAGTGTTTTAAAAAATGTATTAGTAAATTATTTAATCTAAAATATAAGTGTTTCACATTGTTAAGGAGATATATTATTAAAATGAGTTAAAAATTTTTGAGTTAGTCAAGTAGAAGAGTCATATTTTTAATTCAAATTTTATTTAAAAGTTTTCGAGCCGAGTTGTTAGAATTTTTTTAATTTAATTGTAAGCATTTATAATTTTATGCTAATAGTTATTTTCAATTTAAACGATTTTCTATAACTATATACAATACACACATATATTCCTTCATATATCAATTACGTAGAATTGAGAGACTCGAATCGAACTTAAAAATTGATCCACTAGTTACTAAAAATATGAGTTATTCGCCATTTCATTTCATAACTCAAAATTTATTTGAATTTTTTTAAAACGAATTTATGAAATTACAAGTCGAATATTTTCGTATCGATTCGAGACAAATAATTCAACTTTTCAAGTTGAGTTTTTTACACCCTTTGATATTGTTGTCAAAAGTGTTTATAAGTATATAGAATGTTTATTTTAGACTTCGATTTTAGAGATATAAAATAATTGATGATTAAACAAAGATAAATGAATAATTTTATTTAAAAGTACTTTAAAAATTATAATTTTTAATTTTTAAAAATACTTTTCAAACTAAACTAAAAAAAAATTAACTTAAAAATTACATATTGTGTATTACTTTTAATTCTAAAAATCTCAAGTCTTTTATTATCTTCTTAAATAAATAATTTTTAATTAGTTAGCCCTTTATTTTTGAAATTTTCTCTTAAATATTGTATTTTTTTTTTTCAAAATATGGTACTAACCAAAATAATTTTAAAAAATGGAAATTATTACAGTAATTTTAAAGTTGGATTCAGCTGAATCCAACTATGAACAATGTTTACAAAAAAAATTAAAGCTTGGTTCAGAAGAATCCGACTTTAAATAGTGGTATGATATTTTACCCCCGTCCACGTAGTAGCCATACAGGGTGTCTGCTCATGTTCAAAGGCAGATTCAGGAGAATCTGACTTCAAGCCTGCATGCCTCCTGGCACGTCAGTCTGCATGCATGCAGCCCTGCATGCCTCGTAAATGGGTGCATCCATGAATCGAATTAAAATGGCTGAGTGGTTGGATGAAGGTGGGATTTGATTGGGTAGTGGTGTGAGTGGTTGGGATTTAATTGTTATGGGGTTAAATAGAGGTTGAAGATAATAGATAGTATGGAGAAAAAAATTTGGAGAAGAAGAAGAAGATTTGGAGAAAAAAATTGTATCTTGAGTAAGATATGTATTTTATTTTTTTAATTTATTAACATTATTTTTAATTTAGTTTTATTTTTAATGTATGTTTTTTAGTTATTACAAAAATTTGATTTTTATTTTAAGTTAAAGTTTTTGAGTTTTTTGTGTTAAATAGGTGGTTGAAGAGAAGGAAATTTATGAAGTAGATTGAGTAAAGAAAATATAGTAAGTAGATTTATATTTTATTGTTTATTTTAAGTTCTTTATTTGTTAAAATTTTTAAGTTGGTGTTTGAATTTTTTATGTTTGAATATTTGGAGAAAATATAGTTAGTTAGTATATATGTATTTTAATTTTTGGATGTTTATTTGAATATTTGGAGAAAATAAGTAGATATTTAATTTAATTTTTAATTTAGGTTCATTAGTCATATTATTATTATAGTTAATTTGAACTAATTTTATTGTTAATTGTGTAGGAAAATAGAAGTATAGGTATAAGAAAAAATGAAGTAAGAAATATTGGTGAAATTGATTTAACCTATTTGCAAATTAGTAAGTACTTTTTTATGGTCATCATAATTTTTTTAATTTATGGATGTGCATGTAAAAAGTGTTATATTTTTAACGCTAAATATTAAATTTCATACATTGAAATCGAAAATATGTACAAATTAAAAAATAAATAATTAGATTTAAACTAAAATTAACTAAATATTCGATTAATGATAATCGTTGATATGATAGTTTAAAGTAAGATTTTCTTGGGTTATTTTTTATTTGATTGTGATTGTTATTTTTTAACGTAGTAGAAGTCCCGGTTTACTAGTATTTGAATATTTGGAGAAAATAAGTAGATTATATTTTATTGTTTAATTTAATTTAGATTTTTTTTAATCTTTAAGTTGATGTTTGGGAATTTGAATATTTGGAGAATATATAGTTAGTATATGTGTATTTTATTCTTTAAGTTATGGTTTATTAGATTTATTTATAATATAAGAAAAAAATGTTATATTTTTTTAATTTATGGATGTGCATGTAAAAATGTTATATTTTTAACACTAAAAATCAAATTTCAAACATTGAAATCGAAAATATGTACAAATGTAAAAAATAAATTATTTTTGTTAATCCTGGGTTATTTTCTATTTGATTATGATTGTTATTTTTTAACGTCGTAGATTTAGTATCGGTTTACTAATATTTTCTTACTTGTCATGTAGGATGACTGAGCAAGCTCCTCTGTTTCATTTACAGGATCGACATTACTAGCCTTAGGATTGATGAGCAGGTACAATTTTTTTAAAAATTATCTATTACAAAATTAGTTACTTCTGTATTTTTGTTAATATTTATGTTTAAATAATGCGTTATTTACAGGAAACAGAGGATACATTAAACATCATCTATGCATGGTAGAAACTCCCCTAGATCACAGAATCTTGAATTTCTTGTATGTGGCGGGGTTTTATCATGCCACATTCCTCCGTAGGTATAAGTTAGTTCCCAAATTGATTACCGCTCTAATTGAGCGTTGGAGACCCGGAACTCATACATTCCATATGCCTTGTGGAGAATGCACGATCTCGCTACAAGACGTAGTTTATCTTATTGGGGTCCCATAAACGGGAAACTATTGGTCGAGCGTACTTAGGATTCAACTGCTGCAATTTGTGAAAGGTACCTTGGGAAGGTGCCACATAAAAGTAATATGAGAGGGTCTTGTGTGAAATTGAGTTGGCTGGAGAGTGAATTTCGACTCGATGAGTAAGTACAGTTGATGACATTTATAAGGTCAGTCGAGCATATATTCTACAAATGATTGGAGGGATACTGATGTCGGATAAATATGGCAATATGGTCAGTGAAAGGAATGTTTCAGATACTCCTTGGGAAGCTGGTTATCAATATAGTTTGGGTAGAAACCCCAAAGGTTGTCTAACCACACGGGAGCCAGATATGAGTATAGTAACACCGAAAACTATATGAAAAAAGGAACCGACTCTTGCTCCTATATGTGTACAACCAGAAGTGGGCCTGAGCTCCTCAGATAATATAGGGTTTGTTGATGCTAGTTTATATAGACCCAAGTTTTATCCACCTCTAACATTTGTACAACCAGAAGTGGGCCCGAGCTTCTCAGGTAATCTAGGGTTTGATGATGCTGGATTATACAGACCCGAGTTTATTCTGCCACAGTCACTCATTTACTCAAACTTTGGCGAGAACATGGATTTTCAGGAAATGCAAATTTTTTTGAATTCACTAGATATTATGGGAGGGCAGAGCGGTTACATGGATTTGTTCACAACACCTCATCCTATGCCCTCGGTGACTGAGGATGTGAGCTACACTAAAGAGGATGCTGAAAAGGATCCCAAGGCACCACAAAGGCCACACGTGCTCGACGACCGCCGCGAACTTATCTTTCGACCACACCCCGTTATGGGCAGAAATTAAATAAGAAATGATTTTTGGACTATTTGAATTTATCAATTAATAATAATGTTTAAGTTTTGAAACCTTTGTTTAGGTTTTGAATTCACTTAATTGAGTAACTTTGAGCAAAATACTTGGTGTTGAACTAATATTTTGATATATCAAAGTACATTATTCTGGAATCTAGTTATCCCAAGCATAATATTTTCAAATACAAACATAATAAATCACTGAGGCATAGGCACGAATCTTGGTTTATTTAGACAGATTGATTTGGAATGTTTTTCAGCCCTACATATGGTACATATTTTTCGTTATCCCTTCTCTCTATGATGAAGTTTTATATTGGTATAGATGCGAGTCGATCTAGGTCAGTCATTTGGAATTCTACGGAGTCTAGGATCCGATAACGATTTTTCATGCTTCACTGACTGCCAATAATTTGAATTTGCAACCGGTGGGAACTCACTTTATAAATATTGACCATCTTGTGGAGATTGAAGCATTCATCAACATAGGTGTACGAGTTAACCCCTATAACCATACACGCTGCAACTGTATGAGTACATAGATATCTCCATGCCTGGAATACTCTATAGTCATACCACCTACGTATAAATTTGACTCGAAATATATTTGAGTGCATTGCTTTGTTGTTGCATCTGGGACCAACAACGTCAAATGTCTAATTAATTCGGAACCTGTAAACCTCATCGGCGTTGCAATCGTCACATTGTCTTGTATTTTTCTCACAAGCTCGAGAGCCCAACTTTGCCCCTATTTATTAAGGCCTCGATTTCCTTCCCTTTAACTGCCGAAACGTTAGCCAACCTGTAGCACACCTCTTTCACCAGACTTGCTATTGGGAGATGACGGGATCCTTTTAGTACTCCATTCATGCATTCCACAAGGTTGGTTGTTATTTGTCCGCATCGTCTACCACCTTTATCATATGATTGGGCCTATCTTTCCCTCTCGATGTTGTTTACCCAACTCTAAATACGCTCGTCGTACTTCATTAAATTCTCCATCTTCCTCTTAAAATCTGGCCGCGTTAGTTGATATCTTGTGTCATAATATTGTTAGTATCAAGAGAAATCAAAAACACACATAAATAAATGGATATACAAATATAATTGAGTTTGAAAAAAATGATTCTTACCCATGCTTAAAATCTCATTACAAAGGTATTGATTTTTGAATAGCTCGTAGCTGTTCTTACCAATATGATGAACATAGTATGCGGGATATGCGTACGGAAGTTTCCAATGACTTCTGTCTCGATTAATTGCTGCTTTGATACCTAACCCTCGATCAGATATAATACAGTCCCCATCTTTTTGGACGACATGCTCACATAAATTGGTCAAAAAAATTCTAAGCTTATGCCGTCTCCTACTCAACAATTTGCGAATGCAATCGGGAAAATATTATTCTCACCATCTTAAACAACGAAAATTATCCGTACATGAGAGTATCTATCGTACAACCACGTACCATCGACTTGGATTATACATTTGCAATATGGAAAGCCTTTGATGCAAGGCTTGAACGCCCAAAAAAGTTGATGAAAAAATTTATGCCCTTCAACAAGTTGGTATTCGCAGTCATATGCATCTGTGGTTTGATACCTCACTATGGTGCCCGAGATAAAATGTGTCATTGCTAGTAATAAAGTAGGTAGCTCGTTGTACGACTTATCGTAATCACCATAGACCGACTCTATTACCTTATCCATTGCACGCCGCCTCTTCTTGTATTTTATCTGGTATCCAAATTGTTGTGTAATGGTTGCCTGAATCGTTGAAACGAGAACCCTTGTATTTACTTCAACCAAATTTATCACGTGATGGCTTATTACACTCGTGTCCAATTTTTGGTGGTCTTGGTCGATGGAAGTTCATAAACATGTATATCACCATTGTACTTTGTGACCTCCCAACGATTCTTTCTCTAAAGCTTCAATACTCTCATCTTCTAATTTCACTTTTATCCTTATAACACACACTTGGCAAAGAAAGTCATCTGGCTGGATTCTACAACAACGTAGTCCACGTGGTTCTTAATGATGCACTCTTTCACTGCCAATGTAGCTTTATTCTTTCATCAAATTGAAGCCCAACCGATAATTCACCATGATGACTAGAAGTTAATCGGGGTATATCCAAGAATTGAGGCACGCTCATTGTATCGAAATCCATTGAGCTCATGTGAGCAGGAGGTTCATAGAATGTAATATCGCCCACGGTCTGAACGAATTCTCCAACACCAAAACTAGGGGCATCACAACATCATCAGGGAACAAATTGGGATCCTCAATATCATCATCTTCACTGGAATCGTCAAGTGTTTCTCCCCATCGACCTTGTAGGTTTTCCACATCAGCATCAACAATAAGATCAACAGTCAGCCCATATGATGAACCATACGTCGAAGGTCTGGCTGGATGAAATGCACTCAATGTCCCACTTGCCAACATTGCCACAAAACTACCTCCGGGCATATCAATCTCATTACCAAAATTTATTTGAGTAGATTCTCCAACAACGTTTCTGGATGGGTCGGGGATATCACGCACCTCAGCAAACAACTCGATATATCAAATCTCCATAGATTCATGCTCTGCAATCATCATTCGAGCATCATCACCATCTTGGAGAGTTATTGCACAATATCTAATTAGATTTTCAAATGTCAGCCACCGGTAACGCAAACCATGAATCTCTGCTCCAATTTTCTAGGATATTTTGTAATACCCCAAAATTTCTAGTACTATTTAAGGGTCATTTAGTGCTAAGATAATTGCTTAAAAGCTTACTTAGTGACTAAAATGACAAAAACGTAAAAGTTAGGGTTTTTTCAATTATAGACTGTAGAAAAGAAATTTCTGAGGTTTTAAGGTGTCATGTGATAAAGAACGAGTAAAATAGGATACTCAAAAAAATTTGGTCAAAATACAAGGAAAATTGGAATGGGAATTCAAGGCTAAAGTTTAGTGACCAAAATGATAAGTTTTTAAAACTTGGGTGGTACAAGTTGAAATATGAAAAGTTAAAGGATCAAAGTTATAATTTTCCAAAAGTTAGGTGTTTTATTTCATAAATAGATAGAGCACCTATTGGTGTGGATCGAATAAGGAATTACTAGTTTGATCCGATATTTCGATTATTGGAAAATCGCATTCAAAGTTTAAGTGGAATTCGGATACCCGGATCGAATTGAAAAATTATGAAATTTTATCATATGATAGAGAAAGGTTATAAAATTCATTTCCAAGTGTTGGAAATATTTTAGTTTGATTAAGGATGAATCCTATGATTTATTTCGATTAAGGAATTTATTTAGTAACCATAAAATTCTCGGCATTTATTGTAAATCGGATTAAGCTAAAATTTCGGAGATGATTCCATAGACTTTGGAAGAGTTATAACATATTATTTTATGGATATTTGAAGGATTTAATAGTAAATATCTCATGTACATGGATTAAACATATCATGGAGAAAAATGCAGCATAAGGTATCGAATTTCGATTGAACTGCAAAGTTAAGCGTGCTCAGGGCATATGATGGGTGACCTATTGGGAAGGTCTTATGTCAGTATTTGGGACTGATAAAAAAAGAATCGGTTCTAGTTAATATTATTTGTATGGATATTTGATAAAAGATTACTAAGAGAATTTTATCCGATAAAGATTTTGGATAAAATTATCAGTATATTGGACCGAGCCAAAATTTTAAGTTTGACTTCATAAATATGGAATATTTTATTTGATAATATTATTTATTTTTCAAATATGGAAATAAGGAATTTTTAGAATTTAATTGATAAGCTCGGCAAAGGGAGATCACAATAGAAGTAGTAAGTGAATATCGGGAAATCAAATCGAATCAAAATTTCAGAGACTGTTCCATAAGTCATGGAAAATTCATAAAATATTATTTTATGAATAAATTATTAATTGGTTGATTGTGATCTAATTAGAATAGTTGGATTTTTACAAAATGGCAATTTTGAAATATTTTGAAAGTACCATGGGTAATATGGTAATTTCTCATGTGAAAGAATCACTTTAATTTGGTTAGAGTTAAATGGAATTTGGTTGGAATTGAACTAGAATGGCAATATGTAAATTATAATTTAGTTGGAGGTTAATTTTGGAATAAGAATTAAATTGAATATAAAATTCAATTTAATATATACATGTGGCATAAATTAAATAAAGATGAACAAAAAAATGTTCATCCTCTTCTTCCATATTTCGAAAATACATGGCGAAAGGGAGAGAAAATACACAAAAAATTTTCTTGGCAATTTTGAAGGCTTCAAAGTTAAAATCAAGGTATGTTGCTTTGGGAAAAAATTATCTATGCTTCATGTTCTTTCTTTTGATAGTAATTTTGCATAGTAAATTGAAGAATTGTTCATGTTATTGATGAGAGAGAAAATAGGGTTTTATGTTCTATGTTGAGATTGAAGTTTGAATTAAGTAAATCAAGTGTTGTGGAGTTGAAATCAAGCTTGAATTTAGATTAATTTGATGTTTGAAGACATAAAACCTAACTCTAGACTTTAGGGTTTCATTTAGGGTTTTGAATTAAGGATGAATATGGAACATTTATGATTTTACAAGCATTATTTTGATGTTAGAATGGAAAATTCTCAACTAGTTTTCTAAGTGACTATTTTGGCATGTTTGGTAAATTAGGGAAAATATTGTGAAAATTATTCTAGTGAATGGATTTGAAGAGAATATGAATTTAGAAGCTTGATTATGGCATTTGGATTAAAAAAGTCTTTGAAAAGTTTAGACACATAAATTTGGCAAGTAAGAATAAATTGGGGATTTAAATGTTAATTTTCGGAAATGAAGAATATATGTTGGAAAATTTATTTAAGCATGTTAGAATGTTGTTTGGATGAAAAATGAGACTAGAGAAGCCAAGTGACCAATTCGGCCACATGGAAGAATAATGGGAAAATTTTAGGAAAATTATGATTATGAGATTTTATGAATCGAATATGTTGTATGAAGTTAGAATTAAAATTATAATACATAGGGACCAATTCGGCAAGCTTCAAAGTTAAGGGACCGAATCTAAATTTTATGAAATTGGAGTGTATTTATGTAATTAATGATGTTGGAGATGTGAAAATGATGTTAGAATGCTAAACCGATGTTGAATCGAATTAGTGACTATTTGACATTTTGTCAAAATCAAGAGACCAAATAGGAAAATGAATTCTTAGATGGGGATTAAATCTGATTTTTAGATAAAATAATAGAATTAAGGTAGTAATGTTGATTTGAGGACTAAATTGAAAAGTTAAGAAGTTTGAACCCTTATATTTGCATTTTAGTGACTATTTTGGCAAAGAAAGAAAATTAGAGAGAATTATTTTGAATAACTATTTGATGAAGAAGATGATGAATTGGTGGTTTGAAGCAAGTAATGGGACTAAATTGACAAGTAGAAAAATAAGAAGAAGTTAGTATAAATTAGAAGTTAATTATGGAAAATTTTATGTTAATTGATTAGATAACTTGATTGAAATATTGTTAAAAATGAATCTAACAAATGTTTGTTTATATTTATGTGGTTAATGAAATCAAATCCGAATCAAATGGCCCAGGTGAGTGATTTTTACTTATTTATTATATATATGATATGTAATATCCCAATTTTTGACCAGTGACTAAAATGTAAATTTTAAAAGTTTAGGGGCTAAAGTATAAACTTTGAAAAAGTTTAGGGACCTAAGTATATATTTTTTAAAAGGTGATTTTTATTCAGTATAAGGATAAATTCTATCAAAATAAGGATTTTGGTAGCAGCTTTGGAGGTTGGAATACAATAGAAAATATTGAATTTTGATCGAATAAAATTGTTAAGTGTGCTAAGATTAGAGAAAAGTTTTGGGTGACCTTGTGGGAAGTGTCACATATCAATATTTTTATCAGGAAAAAGGACTTAGAAGAAGTAAGAAATATTCATATAAATGCTTAATGAAGGATTTTCAAGAAAGATGTTACCCGATAGAGATTTTGGGTAATTAATGGTATTTTTGGATCGAGTCAAATTTCTAAGTTTGACTTTATTAAATGAAGGATTTCATATGAAAATAAGTATTTATTCATGTAATTAGAGAAATATGAGATTCTTGAATATGAATTTATTGTTTGATAGAGGAAAAATCGTAGAATGTGAAAATCGAGAAATTGGATCGAACAAAAAATTATAAATGATATTTTGTGATTATTTAATGATGATAGCTAGTTGGATTGGAGCTAAGTTACTTCAAATATAGTGGAATGACAAAATTTTGAACTAGTTTTAATTTTTATTTAGTTAAGGGGGCAAATTTGAAAAAGGTGAAAAATGAATAAAAATTTCATTTTTAAGTAACAAGTGGCAAATTATTATTCTATATTAGAATATAAGTCAAATTGATGACAAAAAATTTCATCCTCTTCCTCCCAATTTCAAAATTTGGAGAAAAATATAGGGGAAAATAAAGAAAATTTTATAGTTCAAAATTTAAGGCTTTCAATCAAGAATTTAAGCAAGGTTCTTTGAGGTAAAGTGATCTACTCTTCATTCTCTACATTTTGATAGTAAAATTTCATGAAATCATGGAGTATTGGATTAGGGTTTAAAGAGAGAGAAATTAGGGTTTCATAGAATTATGATTGAATTTAAGTAGTAGATGATGAATTAAGCTTAATTGTGAGGAGAACAAGCTTGAAATTAAGTTAATTTCATGTTGGAAGTTATAAACCCTAATCTTGAATTTATGGATTTGTTAGGGTTTTGAAAATTAAGGATGAAATGGTTAGATTTTGATGTTTGAAGTCTTATATTGATGATGGAAGTTCAATTTTGATGTTTGAAGGTCAAATTCCCTTTAGGGACTAATTCAAAAATTTGGGACTAAATTGTAAAAATTTATTTTGGTGATGAGAATGATGTAACTATGATGTCAGAAGCTTATTTTAGTATTTTGGGGCCAAAATGAAAATTTTGATAAGTTTGAAGAGCTATTTGGTATTTTGAGGAAATTAGAGGGATGATTATAAAAATTTTGAATTAAGGTGAGATTGAAAATTAATTGTTGAAAATATGATCAAATTAGCTTGAAATGAAGAAAAAGGATCATTTTGGCAAGAATGAGAAAATAAAGGATTACCTTGGAAATTATTGTTTTGAGGGTGGCCTAAATTGAATTGCAGGAAGTGATTATATATCATTAGCGAATTAAAGGAAATTTATGAATTTTCTCCTTATAATGTACTTAGTGAAATTGTAAATCTAACATGTACATTAATTGTATGTGTTATGGGATTGATGATTACGAGCAGATGAACAAGAACGAAATCGAAGCAAATCAAGAGATAGGGATAAAGTTCTGGATTAAATACGTATATTTTGGTACAAGTAATTAGTGAGGCATATAAGGTGAGTACATTTATATGTTTTTGAATGCACTTTTATTTGAATTTTTATGAAGTCTATTTATTGATTTTATTGAAATGATAACAAGGTTTTATATGAGCTATATGATGATTTACAAGCAAAGGATAAAGGTTAGTATGTGAAAGGGGGTATGAATTGCCCTATAATGCTTTGTTTACGGCAAAGTTATTGTTATATTGATGACAATATGCATATTATTTACAGAATGATATTTTATAAGTTTAATGATGATGATTATTGCCCAAGTATATTATAGAGAGTTACAGTATAGTGGCATGCCATTAAAGGTCTAGTAGTCTGGGACTACGTGTAGCTACACACTGATCTTCGGATCTAGTAGTCAGGGACTACCGTCACTACAGTGACTAGTGCTCGAGGAGCACATTAAGCTCATATTAATGTAAATTTGTTTGTCTCTTTATAAGAAATGGCTAGTACTCTGGGAGTACCAGTCTCGCATACTTAAGTTTCTCTTATATAAATCTTGGGCCAATGATAAAGACAAGTTATATGAAGCTAACCTATCCTTATAAATGATGTATTTAAAGGTTTTTAAAGTATAAGAAAGTTTTGGCATAAGATTACTTAACCATGTTTTCATCTATTTCATTATTCATTTTATGATGACCTATAATGCCTCACTAAGTTATACTTAGCCTGTGTTTTGCTTGTGCACACGTAGGTTAATACAGTCTGGTGGTAAGCAGCAGTAGCTCGGGATTATCTTGTGGACGAGCACATACTACAGGTTATCATAGTATTATTTTGGCATCCTACATGGTATTTTGATTAGTGGCATGTATAAAGTTAAACTCTTTTATTTTGTGTAATTCGAACTTTAATAACTCCATGGTTGGTGATGTTTATGGTTGAAACATGAATTGGTAAGGGTAATGGGTGAATTGGAAAGGATTATAAGGAGTTTAGTAAGCTTATTATTGAAACATTTGAAAATAGTCTTGAAATTTCGCATTAGGCAGTGTGTTTGAAAAATCGCCATATTTTCCACAAATAGAGTTAAATGATGATTTTTTATTAATTTTTGTGGAAGATACTGTTAGAATCGTATTCGAATCTAGTTTTTTATCAGTGTAAAAAGAGTTAAATTTCTATGTTTAGGCTTTTCTGTAGAAACAAATCCTTGAAAGTAATACAAACTACCAATTTACAAGATTTAAGAATTAGAAATGTTATCAACAATGTTTTATAACATTACTGACTCGTGTTTGGAAACGAATACGAGAAAGTGGTGTTACATGATATGAATGAGTGCATTTTTATTTATTATATATATATATGACATGAGATAGACTTGCAATAAGTCAATCTTAATATTAATGAAAATGTAAGCTGATCAAAGTTATGTAAATGGCATGAAATATAAAAGGACATATGTGATACATTGATATGGCATAATGATTTATCTAAGATAAATCAGATTTTAGATATTGGGTATGAACTGCCTAATATCGACTATATGATTTACATTAATGCATAATACAGTAATGGCAATTACATATGAAAAATTAGGATGCATTATGGGATGTAAATTGTTCGTTTACATGAATGATAAGAATTGATTGATAATGAAATGAAATGCCCAAGTATTATGATATGAGAGTTCATGGTATAGTTGAATATGTTTCATGTTTTGTGACTACTACAGTGTCACGTACACCTTGGGGACCCAAGCCCTTAGTGTTGAATGAGGAGCAAAGAGCGTCCTCAAATACGTACTCATCCGTCATGTTCAAGTTAGGCACTACGTTGTCAGTCCCACCTTGGTGTGCACCTTGGGGATCCAAGCCCACATTACTAATGTCATTGACGAGGTACTATTATGAGGAGCAAAGAACGTCCTCGAGTACGTACTCATATTCACGTTATGTTAGACACTATGGTGTCTTATCAAGATGACCCACGTACCTTGATCTCATATTATATACTTTGGGCTATCTCTAAAGGAAAGCTATATTGCAAATGATTACGTGATGAAAGCATGACTACTTAATGATCATGAACTATTGATATCATGATTTTATGACAGAATTAATAGATGATATGAATCATATTGAAATGCATTTATGCAAGTAGTTAAGCTAAAAAGCTTAATTTACACAAGACTGGTAAGACATATCGAATCTTAAAATTTGAATATTATATTGGTTAAATGAACTATACAAGTAAAATAGTTCTATACACGATAAACTGTTGTCAACTGCAATTGGAAATCGTTGGTCATTTTGCAGAATTGAGTTATTTACAATCATTGTTTTACATTATTATGATTATGCCTCATTAAATTATAATTAACGTGTGTTTTGTATCACACGTATGTACTTCAGATTAGATAGCAGATCAGGAGTTGCACATCATTGAATCAAGTTAGCCTGTATTAGTAAGTATCACTACATCCTAGTCTAGTGGGGGCATGTATAGATATTAAATAAGTAGCCATTCTGTATGATCTAGCATCATGATCAGGGTTTCAAATAGCGCTCCGCAAATGCTATAGCGGCCTCTATATTGCGGTAGCGCCGCCGACCGAAACTGCTATTTTCGATATTAACGGTGTGAAATGGAATCACACCAATCGCGGCAGATAGCGGCCGCAATCGCGGCGGTAACAGCCAATCGCGATGGTAACGGCCAGTCGCTTAGACAATCCCAAAGGTGAAAAGAAAGATGGCGAGGAGGGGAAGCACATATTCTGATCTCGCCCCGATCCGACGGTGAAAAAGCGAGATCATCGAGGGGGAAGTCGTGAAGTTCAAGACCATTTTTGAGGCTTTAGAGACATTTTTGAAAAATCTATTCTGATAGAATGAAAGAGGACATTGAAGGGAGTCGATTGGTGCCTGGACCGACGACGAAAAGTAATCAGAGCGGCGGCGACGACTGAAATAAAAGGGGAATGAGAATGGACGGAGAAGAAAAGCTTAAACATTTACTTTTTATTGTTTAAAATATTATTAATATTATTATTAATTATTAAATTTAATATTGCTTTGGAAATGAAAACAAATTGAAATAGGGAAAAACAAAGCATTTAATGTTCTAATATTATTTATTAATAATATTATTAATTATTTAATTTTTTATAATACATTTATTCTTTATTAATATTATTATATTGTATTTATTTTACTACAAACAAACCACATTATTTAATTTTTAAAAAATTTGTTTAGTTTATTTACATGTTTAATATATTTATTTATTAATATTATTATTTTATTATACTAAAATTATTTTATTGTTTATTAATATGTTTATAATGTTTATTAATATTTTAATAAAACTCAAATTATTTAAATTTTTAGTTTTAAATTTTTAATAATTTTAATTATTATTTTTATAAGTTTATTCACATGTTTAGTTCTTTTATTGATGCACATTATTTAATTTAATCATATTCATATAATTTTATTATCCAAACTTTAAACTAAACAAAATCACAAGACAACTTAAGAATTCTTTAAACAAAATTTCTCTTTCACTTTAAATTTATATTAATAAAATTTCATAATTGTTAGAAAACACTTTAAAAATCATTAGAAGTTATCTATTATGTTTAAAATTATAATTAGTATGTTTTACAATAAATTGTGCAAATTTTAAAAAAATTCACGACCGCGACACCCGCAGTGACCGCAATAGCCTCTGTTACATCCGAAAAAGCGATAACCGCGACGCGACCGAAAATACGACCACGACCGAGATTTAAATCCCTGATCATGATTTAGTTTGAAGAATTAAAAATATTATAAAAAGATGCTTAAAACGTTTTTAAACTTAGTTGGTCATTTATCGTGTAGTGATTTTGAAATCATGAAAGGGTATAAGCAGCATACATAGTTTTCACCCTGAATTATATTCTCATTTTAGTAACTGCTTAAAGTATTTTACAAACCAATTCAGGGTCAAAACTAGCTGCGGTTACTAGATATAGTTTTGTTTAAAAACTGAGAAAGGGCCAACCACTGAACTACTTTGTTGAAAAAAAATTACAAGTTTGAAAATCAATTAGTAACTTCTTTAATATGTATTCGAATATAGAATATACGTTGAGGGTGTTACATATTTTCTCCTTCATTTCTCGAAGCGTGATTTCCTTTTCAAATCTCATCTTTGCAGTGCTTTCAGATTCAAATACAATCCCGTCATCAGTTTTCACCATTTGTCTATTATAATTGACAATCGTCATAAATATGTTGTTGCTCATTTTCTCTGCATGTTCAAAACACATAAATGGATTTTCAATCAGAATACACAAATCAAGAACATCTAAATCAAAATGAACATGCTAAATTTTAAATTACTGTTACTAACATCGAGGATGAGTTCTTTTCGAATATATATTTTTTATAAATATAATAAAGTAATTTTTTTAAATATATCTCGAATATATTTTTTTAATATACTAATTATTTTTGCCTTCATTTTAACCATATTTCGAATATATTTTTCCAATTTTAATTTTTAAAAATATACTAATTGGTAAAAATATACTAAAAATACTAAATTCTAAACATCTCAAACTGAGAGATGAATACATAATTTAAAATTTAAAAACTACATGCATCAAATTTAACTGATATCAAACATATAAAACAAAATTTTAAAAAAATTGAATCTACTTACAATATTTTCACCAATAATTTCTTCTTCTTCTTCCTCCTCTTCCTCTTCCTCTTCCTTTTCTTCTTCTTCACTTAAAATTTTACTTTCAAACTTACCTATTTAACACAAAAAAATCAATTTTCCCTTAACTACCCCTACCCCTTCTTTAACAATACTAACAAAATTTTAACTTCTACCCCTATATGTAAAACCTATATTCGATTTTGCTATAACAAATTGCTTAAGGACCAAATTGTAAAAAAAATATTTTTTAAAATATTTAAAAGTCTCACAAAATGAAAAGGAAAAGTTTTCTAAGTCTAAGACCTAAACCCAAAAATATTTCTAAGTATTTCAAGCCAAATTCAACAAATACGCCCAGGCGTATCGATACGGCTATGCCCTTTTCGATACGGATTTTAGCTACTGGAATTTTATTTTGCAAACTGTTTCGATACAGCTAAGCCCATTTCAATGCGGATTTTAGCTACTGGAATTTTATACGGCTAAGCCCGTTTCGATACGCCTTCATCTAGGCTGTTGTTTTAAAGCTATGCGTTTTGATACGGCCATACCCGTTTCGATACAGCATTCATCTGGGTTTAAGTTATTACTTACCTGTACCGATACGATCACTACCATTTCGATATGGTATGTCGAGATCTTCAAGATCTTTGCATTAAATTTTTTGACCGTTGCCTTGTCATTTATTAGAATCATAAATTTTTGATTTTCAGTTACCCATATCGAAATGCCCCTAATGAACACCGTTAACGTATACTCGTGAGCCGAATATACATTAAAGATGTTACGGAGTTATTGAAAGAATTCTTGACTTGTAATTTTTTTTATTTTTTATACCAAACTTTATCTTGTAGTTTAACCATTTTCTCGGTTTTGAATTAAAAAACTACATCAGTCTATAGCAGTTAGTTTCGATCCTGAATTGTTTTATAAAATTTATAGATGATTTACTGTAATAAAAATATTATTCAAGATGGAAACTAGGTACACTGCCTAGACCCTTTCTTGATTTTAAAATTATTACACGATTAGGGTTAAACTATACATAACTATATCGAAAAATATATCTACTTATAGTAAACCATTTTCTAAAACCATGCATTCGTAATAGTGCAGAAACATAATGTAAACTTAAGCTTACAAATCAGTTTGTCTCTTTAAATCCACTACATATATGTACATGCCCACTAGATATCAAACTTACAACTTAAGATGTACATATCGTGATAATTAGTGTAACTTGATTTTCCAAATTAATAGCTCCTTCTTGCCATTCTACTTGAGAGAACCTACGTGTGAAATAACACACGCTAAGTACGAACTTAGTGAGGCAATAATCTTATTTAAAAAAACATAAAGTAAAGTAATGCTTATCATGTGATATCATATCAAGTTCTATACCTAAGATAGGATAGTACTATCAAGGTTTCCATAGTCACTAGATTTTCATGTACATATTATAAGTTCCTAACTTGCTCATGGTTCCAATGCTCTATCATCATAAAATAAGTCATATACATGGTATAATTCACATAAGCAACATGATACACATGCATGACATAATTTATATACATAACATGATTTATAGACGTGACATGGTTCATATACGTAACATGATTCATATTCATGGCATGATCCATTTATATAACATAATTTCTTATAAGTGACATATTTCATTTGCATGATATGATTCTCATACATGGCATATTTCATTTACTTGACATGATTCTCTTACGTGGTATGATTCATATACGTGTTTTCATTCATATGTACATGACTAATTCATATACATAATATGATACATGTACATGGCATAATTCATATGCATGGCATAGTTCATACACGTAACATAATTTGTATACATGGCATGATTCATATGCATAGCATATTTCTTATATATGTGACATACTTCGTATACATGGTATAATTCATGTGCTTGGCCCAATTCATATACTTGGTATAATTCATATACATGTCATGATTCATATACGTGGCATAATTCCTATATGTGGCATAATTCATATACGTGGCATAATTCATATACGTGACATATTTCATATACATAACATGGTTCATATTCATGACATGTTTCATATACATAACATGATTCATTTATATGAAATGGTTCATTTATGTGACATGATTTCTTTATCATTACCCAAAGTACACTATATGAGATCGAGGTACGCGAGTCATCTTGAAACGACACTGTAGTGTCAAACATGAACGTAAAGATGAGTACATACTCGGGGACGCTCTTTGCTCCCCATAAACATAAGGAACCTCGACAGTGCACTCGGGCACAATGGGCGTAGATCCCTAGGGTGTGGCACCTCGACAATGCACTCAGGCATAGTGGGTGTAGATCCCCAGGGTGCATGTGACACAATCATTTTGTCACTATAACTGTTTGATAACATGAACGTAAGGGTGCAGTTGCTAAAAGACTCTATGGCATGCCAACTATACCATGGACTCTCATACTCAATACTTGGGCATTTTTTTATCATTAATCAATCATCATAATCAATCATATAAATAAACATTTCATATTCCATGCTTCATCATAAATAGTCAAGGCAACATAGATCATCATCATTTCTCAGAATAATAATTCATACTTCATATTCCATTTAATTTACTTTTATTGCAACATGCAATAACTCATCATATAAATAAATATTTCATGTTTCATACATCAACATAATTGGTCATGGAAACATAAATTAACATATATATAAGGCAATATCATTTTAATTTATGGTCGGCTATTCACAAGTCTTCCTAATTGTATTTTAAAACATGTAAATGCACTCACCTGGGCCATGAATAGTAAGCCTCACTAAGCTTACTCGAGGTTCTTATCTTTCTTTCTATCACTGGTTCTTCTTCTATCTCTTTTAGAACTGTAACCAATCGACATATACATCACCATTCTAGTGACCAATATTCTTCAATATAATTTTTTTTGAAAATTTACCAAATATTCTTCAAAGTTGCCAAATTGGTCCCTAGGTCCTTAGTGACCATTTTGAACATTAAACAATTGTTCAAGCCTAATTTGAACAATTTCCATAACTTAATACTTATTTTGGACTATTACCCTTTTAGTCCTCAAACTTTATAAAAGTGACATTTGGGTCACTACTTTACTTTTGTACATAAATTCATGTACAAATAAACCATTTATTTATTTTCTAACATTCTTGAAATTTTCCTTCAACTTTCAATTTTATTCAACTTGGTCCTTCACTAAATTCTTTATTTTTGAAAAGGTCCTTAAATTTTCCTTTCTTATAATTTTAATCCCTTAACTTTCATAACATACTTAAATCTTCAATTCTATCAATTTTCCATAAATTCAAGACCAATCCCTAATTTTTCCTAAATTGCCGAATTGGTCCTCTAAATTTCCAAAATTTTTATTTTGGTCCCTAAACACCAATTCAAGCCACTTTATTCATAACTCATCCATTCCAATGTAAAAATAAATTTTTTTTAATAATTTCCCCAAATTTTATCAATATTTTCGAAATGGTCCCTATATTTTCAATTGGGGAAATTATTTAATCTAACATCAAATTCAAGATCTCAACATCATAATCTATTCAATTTCATCCTCAATTTAACTCCCTAACAAAAACCCTCAAAATTTAGGGTTAGGGTTTATAACCTAAAACATGGAATTAATCTAAATTCAATCTCGATTCCATGTTTACAACATCAATTCTACTAAATACAACTCTAATTTCCATCATAGACTTCAAATTCCATAATCATCTTCATCAATAACATGAACTAAAATTAACTTTTATCATGCAATATTACTATCAAAATGAAGAGAATCAAGTGTAGAACAATTTGCCTAAAATAATTTTGCTTGAAACTTGTCTTGATTCTTCAATTTTGGACTTGAAAATTGAAAAAATCCTTTCTCCCCCTTTCTTTCTTGTTTCGAGCAGCAAGCTGGAAATATAGATGATTTTTTATCATCTTTTATTCTATTTAATCCATGTGTAAAGGTTAAATGAATTTTAAATTCATTTAACTAGTGAATTTACTAATTTTCCCTTTTAATCCAATGGCCAAAATTCAACCTCATCAAAAATCAATGGATATGATTAAATCCATGCGTATTTGACCTTTCAAAATTTCCCTCAAAGTTTCAAATATTTCAAAAATGCCATCTATGGAAAATGACCAATTTGCCCTCCAACTAGACTTTATTTACTTACATGACTTAAAATTGCCATTCCATAAAAACTGAACCAAATTGGCTCCATTCTAACCAGCCTCCTTCCCAAAATATCATAAATTTTAATTTATGATATTTATTCGATCCAAATATTCAAATTTCATTCATTACGATTTCCAAATTTTCTTTCTTTGAGCTTTATAATCATTCCATCACATTCTAACTAAATCTAGTTAGAATCTCACCAACATTAATAAAATATTCATAAAATAATATTTTATGAATTTTCCATAATCTTTGGAACTGTCTTTAAAATTTCAATTCGATCCGATATAATAATATTCATAAAATACTTCTACTGCGATTTTACCTTTTTCGAGCTATTAGATTTATTCCAAAAATTCTATATTTCCATATTCGAGAAATAAACTCTATTTTCCCATAAAACTTCCTTTTCCAACGACTTAGACTAAATTTTCCTAACTCAGTCTATTATTTCGATAATTATCGAAAATCTTTATAGAATAAAGTTTCTCTTAGAATTCCTTTATCGATAATCCATACGAATTTTCTCTACTCTTACTGAGTCCAAAATATCGATCAGAAACACTTTTATGGGACCTTACCGGAGGTCACCCATCCTAATATTTCCGTGGCCTGAGCACGCTTAACAATTTTTAATCGATCCAAATTCGAATAATATAAGCCTCATATGAAAAATCCGGTGACACAAAAATACCACTCTTGGGGGTGAACTATCCATTTATGGGGTTAAATTACATAACTTTTTTAAAATTACACTTTGATCCCATAACTTTTCCAAAGTTTACACTTTAAGCCCTAAACTTTCAAAAATTACATTTTAGTCGCTAGTCCGAAAATTGGGATATTACACCTAAGCGTACCGATGTATTTTTTCAATTCAGATTCTAGTGAGAAAATATAATACCTATACGGCCTTGTCATTTCGATATGCCCCCAATTTTACTCTTTGTCTATTCCGATACGCCTATACGCGTATCAATACGCTATTGTACAATGACTCTTTCTTCTTTTGGCAGGTACCGATACGACTCTTCGCGTACCAATACGGTTGGTTACCAGACAATATTTATTGCGAGAAAAATTGTCCCCAACAGCTATATTTATGACTTCAACCACCCAAACGGTTAAAATTCAATGAGAGGGTATAAATACAAGTCTCCAAAGCTGTTACAACAACTATTGAACATCCATTGAACAACTATCAAGTATTCAAGCGAAAATCCAACCCTTGAGCTATTAGAGTCAAATTCCTTGTAAACCTACTTGAGTGAAAAAATTTGTATCATTTTATTTGTCAAGTTTGGGTTGTGTGATCTTGTAATCTGGGCAAATATTTACCTTGTGAGGATCTTATTCATTTGCCATTTTTTTATTTGTAAAAGAGTGAATCATTCAAAGCTTTGGGTAGAAAGCTTTGAACTTGTAACGGTTGCCTCCTAAGCCTAGAAAAGGGGAAGATTTCATAGTGAAATTGTTGAAATCCTTAGTAGAAAGCTAAGGTAGTGGACACATACCTTGTTAGAAGGTTGAACCACTATAAATCCTCGTGTCCTATTGTCCATTCTTTCTTATATTGCTTCCAAAATTTTAATTAGCAAATTCACCCATTCTTGGCGACTTTGTCAATTGATTGATCATCCCAAAAATTGGTATCAGAGCCACACTCAATCGGAGGTCTAACAACCGTTGAGGCGATCCTTGAAGGTGATTCAATCAATAGAAGACAAAGCAATGGAATCTACTTTCGGCAACCACCTATATGAGTCTCAATCCATCACCAAACCTCCATTCTTTAATGGGGATAACTATCCCTATTGGAAGAATCGTATGAGGCTCTTCACCAAATCCCATGACTGCCTCCTATGGGATATAGTGGAAGATTGACCGGCTATTCCGATGAGAAAAGGTGATCGGCTCGTTTTGAAGTCCAAGCACGAGATGAACGATAAAGATTAAAGAAGCTTTAAATCAACGACAAAGCTATGCACATGTTCTTTTGCTTACTTGGACCGAATGAGTACTCAAAGATGTCCTCATGCACTAGTGCAAAAGAAATTTGGGACAAGTTAGAAGTTACGTACGAGGGCACCGACAAAGTAAAGGAGACCAAGATTGGGCTCCTAAACTTGAGCTACGAAAACTTCAAAATGGAGCCAGATGAAGCCATCTCAAAGATCTTCGATCGATTCTCCGTTATTTTCATTGGTCTCAAAAGATTTAGAGAAGCTTGTCCGAAAGCTCATCTATTCCCTTCCTGAGTCATGGGATGAAAAGAAAACTGCCATTATTGAAGCAACAGATCTCAAGACATTAATGCTTGATGCACTCATAGGGTCTCTTCTCACCCATGAGATAATAAAGAAATGGAGAGAAGAAGAAAAGAGGAAAGAAGAGATGAAAGTCGAAAAGAAGAAAGTAGAGAAGAAGAAAAGTGGAATTGCTCTCAAAGCTTTACAAGAAAAGATAGATTCGAGTGAGGAGAAAGATGAGGAATTGCTTTTGGAGTCTTTCTAGAAATGGTGGTGGCAGATAGATACGTGCCTGCTCTGCTGGCTTTGCCAACGCAGTGCTGGCATCAGTGTGCCTGCTCTAGCATCGGTGCTGGCATCAGTGTGCTGTCTGGCATTGGTTCTGGCATTATCTACTTTTGTTTCCTCTTTCTCTGCTTTCCTGGGATTATCTGTTGGTATAGGCTTCTCAACTTGGCAATTAACTGGCTGCTTGGCAGCCTTCTCCTCCTCACACTGCTTACCACTCCGAAGAGTTATAGCTTTGCACTGCTCATTATCTTTGTGCCGGGCATCTCCTATGTCACTTGGCAATGTTCCCTAGGGTCGATTGCTGAGTGCACTGGCAATCTGCCCAAGCTGGACTTTCAAATTTCTCATTGATGCAGCCAAACTCTAGACTGTGGCATCATTGCTCTCCATGTACTCTGTGAGAGTGCCTTTGTGGTTGAGTCTCTACCCTTGCTAAAAATTGTTTTGGGCTTTCTGTAGCATGGCATTCTGATAGAATGCTGGCATGGCATTGTTATTCTGCCTCTGGGTATTTTGGCGCTGGGCATTGTACTGGTTACCTCTTTAATTTCCCCATGCTAAACTAGGGTGTTGTCTCCAACCTGCATTATAAGTATTGGAGTTAGGATTATAGTAACAATTAACATTGCCAACAAAGTTTACCGATTCAGGGTTTGCAGGGCATTCATCCACATGATGATTCTCTCCACAGATTGTACAGAAAGGGTCTAATGCTTTGACTTCCTAGGACTCATTGTTCTTTTGCAATGTTCTTACCATGCTAGTAAGGTTGGAAATCTCGGTATGAATGGACGTTAGTTCGTCAACCTGAAATTTCCCATTGGTCCCAAGTTTCGCAACAGGATATTCAAAATCAATGATTGCAATCCTCTCTAAAATGTCAACAGCCTCAGTGTACATCTTATCAAGCAACGAACCAGCTGCTGAAGCATCGACAACAGTCATTGTTTATGTATTCAATCTATTGTAAAATGTTTGTATCTAGGTCCAATTCGGGAATCCATGCATAGGACACCTCCTCAATAGGTCTTAAATCGTTCACAGACATCATATAAGGTCTCATCCTCAGCCTGCCTAAATGTAATGATCTCACCTTCAACTTGGCAGTGAGTGTTGGCGCCTGGAATCTTGTCAAGAACTTCTTGCACATGTCTGACAATGAAGTAATTGGGCCAAGTGGCAAGGAGTTAAGCCAATCCTTTTCTCTGTCTCTCAAAGAAAAAGTAAATAACTCCAGCTTCACGGTATCTTCACGTACTCTATTTTGTTGGAATAGCTGGCAAATCTCCATGAACTGTTTCAGATGTTACCTCGGATCTTCAGTGAGTGCTCTATCAAACTGACCTACATTCAAAAGATTTGAAACATTACCGGCTTAAGTTCAAAATTGACAGCATTTACCTCTGTTCCAACAAGTCCTGGCATCAAATTGTCAATGGTTGGTGCCAAATGTTCTCTAATAGGTCTCTCATTAATAACTGGGACATCATGTGGTGGTGGTGGTATCCCATTGTTAAATGGATTTCCTCCACTATTCACCACACTATTACCTCCATTGCCTTGGTTTTGCATCTCTCGAAATCTTCTTTTTAACCTCCGCAAGGTTTTCTCAATTTTCGGATCGTATGGCCACTCGTCCACCACATGATGGCTTCTGGTCATACACTGACAAAAACAAAAGGTAAAACAAAAAATAAAAAAAGAATACAAGTAAAAATTTAAAAACAATCGATTCTGTTACAATCCCCGACAACGACGCCAAAAACTTGTAGACTCTCTAAATGAATGCTGGAAAAAGAGGCAAAAGATATGTATTGGAAAAGTAATAAACAATGCCAAGATGAGTCTTTTGCGTGCAAGTATACACGATCTGTAAGTAATACAGCTGGTAAGCTGAGTATCGATCCCATAAAGATTGACTTGGAATTCAAATGCCTTGATTGTTACTTGCCTTAAGGAAAAGTTGATTTGTTTTGAAATTGGTTTTGGAAATTAATTAAAAAGTAAAGAAATGAAAGTAAAGACGTTGGCAAGGAAGGTGTTTTAATGGATGTTGAGCGTTGGCAGAGAATGCCTGGTTTTCACGCTATTTATGACGTGCCAGCCTTTAACAACAACCTGTCTTGGCATTGTTTGCCGAGCAGATTCACAATTAGCAAAGCCTCTCTCGATGGTCATTGCCCTAAATTGATCATGTAAAAACCCCTATATCTCTATAGTGTTTGTTTTTAAATAAACCAATTTGATTAAACTCCAATCTATACTCCTAAGGGGTAGATTTCACTTCCAAAGTAAGTTCATCTACTTGAACGACTTCTCTCGAAGCTTCTCTCCTCAGTATTCAACAACTTATTCGTTGCCACCCCAAGTCTGTTAAGATGAGGAGCAATGGGCTAATAGTGCCAGCTCTCACTTGGCATAGTATTTAGGAAATATTAAAGTATGTCGAATAGTGAAAACATTTCCAAGACAGGTTTATTATTAAAAACTAAAACATAAAAATAGCGTTCAGCATAAACATCCCCCACCAACTATTAAATTAGTTCATGGTGAGGGATTTAACCAACAACCCACAAACATTTTCGCAATACATCATCATTAAAAATGAAATAAAATAACTTGAAAGAGAGAATGGGCTAGAAGGGGTCTCTCGATGCAGCCCTTCAAGATCCAGGCTTCTCGGCCAAGCTAGTCGGACCACCCTTCCACGGTACAGCCATTCGTCAATCATCACACACCAACTCCTCACGATCCAATATCCTTCGCTACCAAATGCTAGCTTGGTTGGTGTTTAAATAGCCTTGCAAGGAAGAAATATGATTAACTCTTCAAATTTTGAACTTAAGCTGCCCAAGGGATAAGGGATTATCATCTTATCCAAATTTGAATGAGAGTTGATCAGGCTAGGGATAACGTCATACTACCGACGCTACCTTGGCGCCCAAGCTTAGCATGAATCTGCCAACGAGTCTTGGCACCATCTTATCCGCTATTTTTTCGAAGATTGATCCAATTGCTATCTTTTCGGAGCCTGATCATTTCCTATTTTTTTGGGGTCCAACAGCTTCTTGGCTTGGAATCAAGTTCACTTCTCTACCAACCGGTGCTTGGCATTGTCTGGTCCATCTATGCCAACAGCACTCGACATTCTCTCTGGCATTCATTCCTGAGGTGCTTTCCTGGGCCAAATCCTATGCCAAACCTGCAAATTTGCCAACAAAACAATCCTTCACACTGACATAGACAAAACTCTAATCTCCTTATGCAAATGCATGATTCTAACATCCTAATGCAACTAAATGTACTTAAAAACAAGCAAAAGCATTATAAGATTGGTATTAAAAATAGTACTTCTAGAGAGGTAACACCCACTCAAAAACCATCTGAAACATATCGAAATCATCCTCAAACACTTCCAAAACTCAACCCAACCATAATATAACGATTCAATACACCAAACGTCATCAATTAACATCTAAAAACTCTTTCCCATTATCCTTTTACTTCCAGCAATGATTAAACTCAACTATCACCCTAAAGGCCTTTGATTAACAACCTTAAACATTAGAGATTCAACTTGTTTTGGGATTACAATGTTAAAACCAAGTTATCAACTCAATTAAACATCAAAATATGATCTAATCTGATCAAAATACCATCAAAACAGAACAAGTACGAAGATCCACAAATTTCATCAATCAAAACATAATTAAACCAATTTTCCTCAATTAAACTATCAAAACACATTAGAAAACAATTGTAAAGAGTCATCAACTTAGGAATTTCAGTAACGAACCTTTCATTAGAGGAGGAGAACGAACCTTACCTCTAATGGATGCTTTCTCCCTTAATTGAATGATTTACATGAGAAAACAAATTTAAAACAATAAGGTTTTGGAAAACGAACAAGAAGGAATCATTTAAAAAACAGAAGATTTAAGAAAATAAAGGTTTACCTGAAGACTTAGAAGAAGAAATTGATGTTTGGCTAGAGAGATTTTGAGAGAAAATATTTTGAGAAAATAGTTACGTGAATTTTCTTTTAAGAGATTAATTAACAAATTAATTCTCCCCAACCTATTTATATTTTCTAAAACACTTTTAAAATAGCCAATTAAGGGATAAAGTCTGATACTAGAATTTTAGGGCAATTATCTCCTTAAAGATTCAAACTTTTGACTCTTTACGAAACAGCCACAAAAACAGTTTTCAAAGTTTGCATTTTGGTCACTAGTCCAAAATGTCCAATTTCCAAAGCTCCTTTTCCAAAATTGATTTCACCAAAATCATTAATATATTTAATAATGATTTTAGAATATTTTTCCATAATTTTATCACCTTTAAAAATATTTAATCTGATTTAATCCTAAAACCGACTCGAATCTCTAATACCGGTCCACCGGACCTTCAAACCAACCTTTAAACATCTAAGCCCAAAACCGGGGTGTTACAATATCATTGTGAGGTGGTGATTTTATTGGAAACTAACTGGGGGAACTTGATAATTTTATTGTTAGCCGGCTGTGGTATACAGATAGTTTTGAATTTGATTATGCACCCTCGGTGGGATGGTCTGGTGGTGTTGTAGTGATATGGGATACGATGCGATTTAGTATGGATGTAGTGGAAAAGGGTCCTCGATTTGTTGTGGTGGAAGGGCGTTAGATAGTGGATGAGTGGCAGTGTGGTTTAATGGGAATTTATGCGCCTTGTATTGTGGGAGAAAAAAGATTGTTTTGGGAGAAGCTGAACCTGATTGTCAATTCTCGTTTGATTCCCTGGTGTTTAGCGGGTGATTTCAACATGGTTATGCAGCCGCATGAACGACAAGGGTACAGTTCAATTTCATGAGGTATGGTTGATATTTGTAATTTTATGGAAAGACGACTTTGCTTGATATGCCATTATAAGAACATCGTTTCACATGGTTTGGATCGAGAAATAGAGGAAGCCGTATCGATAGATTCCTTATGTCAAAAGAGTTGCTTGAACAATTTTCTAATTTGGGAGCGATAACGTTACCTCGGGGTTTGTCAGATCATACACCAATTCTTTTAAGGAACGAG
Organism: Hibiscus mutabilis; assembly: GCA_019671005.1. Classification (NCBI taxonomy): domain Eukaryota; kingdom Viridiplantae; phylum Streptophyta; class Magnoliopsida; order Malvales; family Malvaceae; genus Hibiscus; species Hibiscus mutabilis. Next base: position 33,760,310 of record CM033733.1, on the reverse strand, counting down.
GAGATGGATAGAGGACAACAACGTTTTCATTTATTGAATGTTTGGATGTTGTAGTGATGTCCCTCTCGCTAAAAAAAGAAGGTGATTTTTTTTTTGTTAATGATGTCTTTCGTGAGATTTTAGAAAAATCATGTTTTATTTAAAAATAGAGTCGCCACCGGCCACTAAAGGTGGACCGGACACTGTAAAAACCAGAGATTTCAAAATATCGGGTTCGGGAGTCGGTTACGGATGGGGAAGGATTAGCACCCCCACACCGCCCAAAATTGGTACTTTAATAATTACCGCTTTATTAATATTAAACTTTCCGGATTAAAGTAACGATTAAATTAAAATTTGGTTATAAATGCGAGTAGATTTTAAAAGCCCCGTTATTCGAGAGTAAACGCCCAACCACTATCACTACGCCTGATACTGGCCCCGTTTACGCTCGAATAAAAAGGGCACCGCATTGACAATAATATATCCGAAATGCAACTCAAAATATGGCAATCATAAATAAATACAATACGATAAAAATATAAATAAATACTAACATAATAACCTACTAATCCAACATACATAAACATTAATCTAACACATAAAAATGCATTATAAGATAACAAAAAAACACTACTCTAAAACATGCATGAATATTAATCTAACTTAAAATATAATAATAATAATAATAACAATAATAATAATAATAATGCTAATATGAATGCATGGGTCATATTAAAATGCATGGAACAATATAAAATATATCATGAAACTAAATGTTAAGGGCTAAAATGCACAAATATAAAATGCATGGCTAGAATAATATAAAAAGGACTAACATGAAGCAAATGCAAAATGTAAGGAAATAAATGTAAATTAACAGAAATAATATGTTGGAAATTAAACACTAAAATACGGTGACCAAATTGAAATAAAAGAGAAATAAAGATGCGAAATAAAAATAAAAAAAGGGATGAAAAAGGGCACGATAACAGACTGAAAGGACTGAAATTGAGATTAGACCACAGATAAAAAATAAACGCGTTGAAACTTAAGGGACTGACACGGTAATTATACCATCGACCCAAAACGCGGATCCTCCCTTGGTAACCATTTTATTTCAGGTTTAAAACGTAAGACCTGGGTTATTTTTCATTTCGAATGGATAAAAAAACCTAAAAAACTTTTAACCCTCATTCTCTCAAATCTCAGACCTAAACCGACAGCGACGCTCTCCATAGGGACCTCCATGCTAGGCTGACCGTTATGTGCCATTCAGCGGCGGCTCGGCGTCACGGCGAGGGTCAGGTCGTCGGCAACACAAGTAAATCTCTAACCTTTCTTTTTGATGTTTTGAGTTTTACAAACAAAAAAAAACGTTTGATTTTGAAAACAAAAACTGTATCTTGATTCGAAAAAAAACTAAACAAACTTTGCTTTTGATTCTAAATAACAAGATGGATTCTGAAAATTTTCGATTTCGAATTTCTTACATTTTTTATCTGAAATCCTTACAAAGTTCCCTTTACTCTCTGTTTTTTTAACTCAGACCCCCCTTTACATTCTTTCCTCTTCGGTTTTATATCCAAAAATTTTTTACAAACAAAAACAACTACTCCTATATTTTATTTGTGTTGCAGATCTGGTGATGGTTTTGGCCGGATTTTAGGGGTATGGTAATGGCAGATTAGGGCATGGGTGGTGTTAGGTATTTGGCGAGGTTTAGGTTTTAGGGTTGTTTTTTTGTTATTTTTATTTTTAGGTTTAGATTTATGGTTTTGGGATTAGATTTGGGGTGTTCTTTAGGGACACGGGTTGTGGGTTTTCAGAATTTGGTGGTCGAAATACGAGCAGCGGCGGTGACGGCAAGGGTGACGGTGACGGCGCAACAAATTTAGGGTTTTTGAAAACTAGGGTTTTTGTCTCGGGTCGGGTCAAAATTTGGGTTTGGGTACTGTAACGGGTTATTCGGGTTCGGGTCAAAACGGGTTATTACAGCTGCCCCTCTTTGCTCATTGTTGTGTAACGACAATAGAGCAAAGACTAAAAATGACCCGTTTTGCCTGATCCAGCTGAGCTTCTCCACTCTCGATGTATGTCTTCTTTCTTCAGTAAATCTTATTTCTCTTCGATGCATGTCTTCTTTCTTGTCTTGATTGATCCACCTTGTCACTCTCGGGAAAGGAAAATCTTCAAAATATGGGGTTGTCTGTTGGGGAAGCAAAATGAGTCCGACTTACTACATTATTTGATGATAAACTAACACCTAAAGAAAATTTGACCCAGTTGTAACACCGACGAAGAGGCAGGGTCTACAAAATTTGATCTAGCTGTAACACTGACGAAGAGGCAGGATCGGAGGATGAAAGTTCCCATGTCTGATCCAGCTACAACTCTGACGAAGAGGCAGTATTAGAAAATTGAAAACTTCATTTTTCTTATTTTTTTTCTTTTCTCCTTTTTGATTTTTCTCTATTTTTTATTTTTTTTCTTTTTCTTCTCTTTTTTGAATTTCATTTTTGCATTTTTCTCCTTTTTTATTTTTTCTTATTTATTTTTTTCATTTTTTCTTTGATATTTTAGCTACAACATTAATAAAGAGAACTTGAAAATCAGTAAAGTTGGATCTAACCTTGCCATCGACGGAGGGGTAAGATCGAATAATAACATTTTGGACCCTACTCGCCATCAACGGAGAAGCAGATCATTAACTGGAACCCTACTACACCATCAGCGGAGAAGCAGGATAGCAGCAACTTGGACCTAGCCACTCCATCAGCGGAAGGACTGGATCGGATAATGACAACCAAGAATCAGCTACACTATCAACGGAGAGCAAGATTAGAGGACGACAGCAGCTTGGACCTAGCTACTCCATCAGCGGAGGATTGGATCGGATAATGACGACTTGGAACCGGCTACACCATCAACGGAGAGCAGGATCTGAGGACGACGGGAGCTTGAACCCGGCCACTCCATCAGCGGAGGACTGGATCAGATAATAACGACTTGGAACCGGCTACACCATCAGCGGAGAGCAGGATCTGAGATGGTGGCAGCTTGGACCCGACCACTCCATTAGTGGAGGACCGGATAATGACAACCTAGAACCGGCTACACCATTAGCGGAGAGCAGGATCAGAAGACGACGATAGCTTGGACCCGGCCACTCAATCAGCGGAGGGACTGGATCGGATAATGACGGCCTGGAATCGGCTACACCATTAGTGGAGAGCAGGATCTGAGGACGACGATAGCTTGTACCTGCCACTCTATCAGTGGAGGACTGGATCGGATAATAACGACCTGGAACCGGCTACACCATCAGCGGAGAGCAGGATCTGAGGACGAAGATAGCTTGTACCTATCCACTTCATCAGCGAAGAGACTATATCGGATAATGACAACCTGAAACCGGCTACACCATCAGCGAAGAGCAAGATCTGAGGACGACGATAGCTTGTACCTAGCCACTCCATCAGCGGAGAGACTAGATCAGGTAATGGCGACTTGAAACCGGCTGCAACATCAGCGAAGAGCAGGATCTAAGGATGACGATAGCTTGTACCTAGCCACTCCATCAGCGGAGAGACTAGATCGGGCGACGAAAGTTGATAAATTTTCTTTTGATTTTTCATTTCATTTTTTTCTTCTTCATTTTTACTTTTTTCACTCTCTTTTTTTATTTTTTTGATTTTTTTACTTCTTCTAATGATTTTTTTATTTCTTCTGATGATTTTTTTATTTTTTTTCTCAATTTTTCTTTGGATTCTTCTCTCTTTTTTTCAAAATTTTTTAATTCTTTTTTTGATGATTTTTTCTTTTTTCTTGAACTGTACAAAGAAGTAAAACTCGAGAAAAATTAGGTCTGGTTGCACCGTCAGTGGAGAAACAAGACCTGAATAGAAATTCGATCTGCTTGGGGAAAGGTTCAGATCTATTTCACCATCAACGGAGAAACGAGATCTTCAAGATGTCTATATTGTTACACCATCAGCAGTAAAGCAAAATATGGAAATGTTGGCCTATCAACAATGACGAAGGCAAGATCTGAAAAAGGTTACTTCTGCTACTCTACTGGCAGATAGGTATGACCTGAAAATGAAAAAAAAAACATTATTCAGTAAATGTTCACAAAATTTGTCACTGTTACCTTTTATTGATGTTTCAGCATCCTCTTTGTGTTTGGCCTCCTCTAAGACTAAGGTTGGCTGTCGTGTCGTTTCCCCATGCTGAGGATGTTCAGGCTCTCCTTCGAACCTATTTGTATACATGTTATGTACAAGCGAAAATGCATGAATGCATCTAATTTTATTCCTAAATGCATGTGTCTATGCAAGAATGATTCAATGCAAAATGAATGCAACTAAATGCATGAATGCGACATGATTTGATTTTTTTTGTCTTCAAAATGATGCCTCTGACTCTCGACTGGTCATGTCAGGATCTTGGTCCTTTGTGTGGCGGTGCCCAACCTCTTTCAACTTCGAACATCTTCTTTGGACTCATTTTCCTGTTTGGATGCCCCCAAACTTTTAAATATTGTTATGGGAATGCTTTTGTAGCATGTTTCAACTTTGAGTTGCATTGTCACCTTTTTGGATGACTTTCAGCGCTCTCGTGAACGCGTTGCGTTACCTCTTAAGTTGGGTTTATGATTTGTCATGTTGGTTCCTGGCCGCTTGTCACTTTCAGATTAGGTGGAATGCTGTAAATGGCGATTGGTGTTTAGCATTTGGGATGTGGAGGTATGATTCCAAAAGAAGGGTAGCAAAGGCTTGCTCGGCTTTCGGTTTTTTGAATGGCTTTGGGTAGAATGGTAGAGTTGAAGAGCTTGGTTGTCGGGTGATGGTAAGTCGAGAGTTTAAAAGGACTCAAACATAAGGGTTCAAGCAGTGAAATGAAGGGTTCTCTGTTCGAGTATTTTGGTTGATGGGTAGCGATGACAGTAGGGATGGAAAAAACTTTATTATGTTTTCGGTTGGAAATGGTGAGTGAATGATTTTTGAAGGATGAAAGGTGGTGGGTTAATTTCGGTGATGGAGAGTGAATGGTGAGTGTTGGAATTTGGCACTTGTCGAGAGATGCCTCCAGACTGAGTTCTTATGGAGATCTGGTAATGGTGCTGAATTGGCCAACTTTGCTTTCTCTAGTATTAATGACGCAGGACATCCAGGGGACCGATTTTAAAATTGATGCATCTATATGCAAAGTGTGTCTTAAATGCAAAATGATTTATGTGAATGCAATGCAAAATTAAGATTGTGATGGTGTTGTGCAATGATGCAGCTGAAATCGATGCGATGAAAATAAAATAAAGATGAAATGACTTATTACCAAATAAAATCAATAACAAACAAAACGACTCTATTTACATCCCGTCTAAAACACCTAGGTTATCCGCATAGCTCTAACAGGGTGGGTTTCTATATGTTCTCTACATGCAGTGTTGGTGCTAGGAGGTACCCGAATTGTCCTTGATGTCCTCTACTAAGAGTAGCAAGGCCCCCGATCATCACCTATTATAGGCTCCTTTCAACCGGGTTTAATTCAAGGGGATCCATTCGCTTATGCCTGCACGAAGGAACGATATCCTTACGAAAGCATAAGGTACTCGAGCCCCGAATGTACTTGCTAGGCCTACACGGAGGAACGATATCCTCACGAAAGCATTAGCGTTTTCCCCCACTTAAAAAGGACGGGTTTATATGCCAAATTTTAAATGCGTTAAATAAACGCGCAATTATAATCGAATGCTAGTTTAATAGTCACTTTAATCCAAAATTTCCGATATTAATAAAGCGGTAATTATTTGAAAAAGCTCGACTCTCTTATTTTTTTTTGAAAAAACAAAAATATCCCCAGCGAGTCGCCATCTGTAGCGATGTCCCTCTCGCTTAAAAAAGAATGTGGTTTTTTTTGTTAATGATGTCTTCCGTGGGATTTTAGAAAATCCGTGTTTTATTTAAAAATGGAGTCGCCACCGGCCACTCAAGGTGGACCGAACGCCGTAAAAACTAGAGATTTCAAAATGTCGGGTTCAGGAGTCGGTTACGGATGGGGAAGGATTAGCACCCCCCACATCGCCCAAAATTGGTACTTTAATAATTACCGCTTTATTAATATTAAACTTTCCGGATTAAAGTGACGATTAAATAAAAATTTGGTTATAAATGCGAGTAGATTTTAAAAGCCCCGTTATTCGAGAGTAAACGCCCAACCACTATCACTACGCCTGATACTGACCCCGTTTACGCTCGAATAAAAGGGCACCGCATTGACAATAATATATTCGAAATGCAACTCAAAATATGGCAACCATAAATAAATACAATACAATAAAAATATAAATAAATACTAACATAATAACCTACCAATCCAACATACATAAACATTAATCTAACACATAAAAATGCATTCTAACATAACAAAAGAACACTACTCTAAAACATGCATAAATATTAATCTAACTTAAAATATAATAATAATAACAAAAATAATAATAATGCTAATATGAATGCATGGATCATATTAAAATGCATGGAACAATATAAAATATATCATGAAACTAGATGTTAAGGGCTAAAATGCACAAATATAAAATGCATGGCTAGAATAATATAAAAAGGACTAACATAAAGCAAATGCGAAATGTAAGGAAATAGATGTAAATTAACAGAAATAATATGCTGGAAATTAAACACTAAAACACGGTGACCAAATTGAAATAAAAGAGAAATAAAGATGCGAAATAAAAATAAAAAAAAGGATGAAAAAGGGCGCGGTAACAGACTAAAAGGACTGAAATTGAGATTAGACCATGGATAAAAAATAAACGGGTTGAAACTTGAGGGACTGACACGGTAATTATACCATCGACCCAAAACGCGGATCTTCCCCGGGTAACCGGGTCACACGCGGGTCGGAGGTGCAAAACAGCACCGTTTCATTTCGGGCGGTGTAAAAGATAAGACCTGGGTTATTTTTCATTTCGAATGGATAAAAAAACCTAAAAAACTTTTAACCCTCATTCTCTCAAATCTCAGACCTAAACCGACGGCGCCGCTCTCCATGGGGACCTCCATGCTCGGCCGACCGTTATGTGCCGTTCAACGTCACGGCGAGGGTCAGGTCGTCGGCAACACAGGTAAATCTCTAACCTTTCTTTTTGATGTTTTGAGTTTTACAAACAAAAAAAACATTTTGATTTTGAAAAAAAAAATGTATCTTGATTCGGAAAAAAAAAACAAACTTTGCTTTTGATTCTAAATAACAAGATAGATTCTGAAAATTTTCGATTTCGAATTTCTTATATTTTTTTATTTGAAATCCTTACAAAGTTCTCTCCACTCTCTGTTTTTTTAACTCAGACCCCCATTTACATTCTTTCCCCTTAGGTTTTATATCCGAATTTTTTTTACAAACAAAAACAACTACTCCTATATTTTATTTGTGTTGCAGATCTGGTGATGGTTTTGGCCGGATTTTAGTAATGGCAGATTAGGGCATGGATGGTGTCAGGTATTTGGTGAGGTTTAGGTTTTAGGGTTGATTTTTTGTTATTTTTATTTTTAGGGTTAGATTTATGGTTTTAGGATTAGATTTGGGGTTTGTTTAGGGACGCGGGTTGTGGGTTTTCAGAATTTGGTGGCCGAAATACGAGTAGCGGCGGCGACAGCAAGGGTGACGGTGCAGCAAATTTAGGGTTTTTGAAAATTAAGATTTTTGTCTCGGGTCGGGTCAAAATTTAGGTTTGGGTACTGTAACGGATTTTTCGGGTTGGGTCAAAACAGGTTATTACAATGTCTGAAGCAAAATATGTGAGGGCTATGGAGAATGATTGGGCACGGCTGAATGCTATGGGAGAGGGTGTGTCTTTGCTCAAAAAATTGCGTGATATGAAACAATTCCTGAACCGTTGGAATAAAAATACATTTGGTAATATTGAGGAGCAGATCGGGATTGTGGAAAATAAAATTGATGTGCTAGAAAGAGGAATTGGGGGTGAAACAGTGGCTAGTGTTGTGTTAGATGAGCGAAGAAAATTACAGATGGATATTTGGAAATTGTCTCGATATAGAGAATCTATTTGGCAACAGAAGTCTCGAGTTAAATGGCTTCGTCAGGGGGACCGAAATACCAATTTCTTTTACCTGGCGGTAAAATTTTGAGCCATAACAAATTCAATTCCTGGATTGCAGGTTAATGGGCATTGGGAGACAAATCTGGAGAATTTGAAAGCTCTTTTACCGTGTTTTTAAAAAACATTTTGCTCGAGTACCTAAAGTTGGTATATTAGAGGCTGCTATCCGATTTCAAAAGCTGACCTCTTCCTAATCCGCATGCTTGAAAAGACCATTTACTGAAGAGGAAGTGCATGAGGTAGTTTGGGGTTGCGATGAGGCAAAGGCTCCGCCTGATGGATTTACATTCTATTTTTATAAAAAGGGATGGTCTTTCCTAAAATTGGATGTAATGGCTTTTATTATTTCCTTCCACGATTCGTATAAATTACCGAGGGGGTGAATTCAACATTTGTTGTTCTTATCCCGTAGAAGGATAATCTGAAGTGTATTAGGGATTATCAACCCATTTGCATGTTGACTTCCTTATATAAGATTTTGGCTAATTGTTTCGCACTTCGTCTTCAACAGTTTTTTCGTCATTGATTAGCGATGTTCAATCCGTATTTGTACGAGGGCGACAAATTTTGGATGGAATCATGTTGGCTAATGAAATTATTCATTCATTGAAACACAAAAGATATAGTGAGGGGGAATTATTTTGAAATTTGACCTTGCCAAGGCTTATGATTGCATAGTGTGGAATTGTCTAGATCAAAATTTATTGCGAATGGGTTTTGGTGTATGATGGCAACATTGGATGGCGGAATGTATGAGTTTAGCGTGCTTGTCGATCTTGGTAAATGGCAGCCCGTCTCGTGAATTTGCGATGCAGAGAGGAATTCGACAAGGTGACCCCCTTTTGCCTTTACTATTTATTATTGTTGAGAAACTGTTACACCATTTTTTGCTTAATGCGGAAGAGTTGGGTGTTTTTAAGGGTGTATGTGTGACGGAGAATGTCTTGATGTCGCATCTGCAATTTGCGGATGACAGTATCTTGTTCTTCAAATATAAGGTGGATTATGCTCAAAATATAAAAAGGGTGCTTATGTGTTTTGAATCTACCTTCAAAAAAAAAAGCGAGCCACGTTTCCATCCCGCCAATTGTTTTCTAACACGCTGAATTAAAGGATCCCAAATGCTTAGACTATGCGTATTCACACCAATTGTCGATCAAGTATTTGGGATTGCCGATTGGTGTGAATCCGCATAGTCTAAGCATTTGGGATCCTTTAATTCAGCGTGTTAGAAAACAATTGGCGGGATGGAAACGTGGCTCGCTTTTTTTGAAGGTAGATTGCTTTTGGTGAACTTCATATAGTCGGCTTTGCGTCTTTACTATATGGGTGTGTTTTTGATCTCAAAAAGTATCATCTTACGAATTGATAAAATTTGATGCATTTTTTTATGGGAGGATGGAAACAAGGCAAAGGATGAGCATGGTGAATTGGCGAGTTGCATGCCAACCAAAGAAATGCGGTAGTCTTGGTGCTGTAAACCTTCATCAACTCAATCTTGCACTACTAGCTAAGTGGAGTTGGAGATATGTGTGTGAGGAGAAGTCTTTGAGGCGATCAATTATTATGACTAAGTATGGGAGCGATACTTTGCAATAGAGGCCTACTCTTTCTGACAACCGAAACATGTCTGTTCTATGGCGACAAATTGTGGAGGTGCAACATGAATATGTTCAACGTTTTATATATCGATCTCAATTTGTTTGGTTAGTGGGTGATGGTTCTAAAGTTCTATTTTGGCAAGATTGTTGGTGTTTAGATGTTCCATTGCGACAGATGTATCTAGATTGTTTCGATTAGCTATAAATAGCTTGGCATTAGTGAGGGACTATGCATGTGGTGACCGATTTGAACATAATATGTAGCGTGAATTTTTAGTCGTTCACTTTGCTCCTTTGAGGAGAGACAACTTGATGAACTCAAATCTTACGTGCTGGATTTTTGCCTCATTGTGAATTTTAAGGACAGATTGGTATGGAGACACTCAAAGTCGGGGGAGTTTATAGTTGGAGCTCTTTATTGATTGATGCAGTCGTTTGGTTTAAAAGAGAATGCTGAGCTGGGTTGGGTTTGGAGAATGTATATTTTGCCTAAAATTCAGTGTTTCCTTTGGCTTGCCATGTTACAACGATTCCCGACTATGAGTTTGTTGCGAGACAGAGATCTTCTTGTATCGGACAGTGAAGTGCAATGTCGATGGTGTAGGAATACTGAGGATGTGGTGGATCATATTTTCCTTGATTGTGTTATGCGGGAGGTTTGGCTACTTTTCTTTTGATGGTGGCGTGTCGAGGTCATTCGACCGCGTACTCTTGGTGATTTCCTTCAGCAATGTTTTAATAGTTTTTTCATTGGTGGGGTACAGGATGGTGGCTATCGGGGGTTGTGGCTGTTCTTTGGACCCTTTGGCTTGCTAGGAATAAACTTATTTTCTCGGATCGCTGGTTACAAATTGATGAATTATTTTTTCTTGTCAAACTAAGATCACTTTATTGGGTTCGAGCACTTCTCAGCCTTGTGAGATTTTGGAGTCCGCATTTAGTGTTAAATTTACGAATGGCACATATTATTTAGGAACTGCCTACGAGGGGTGTACTTAAGTTCAATATTGATGAGGCTGTACGAGGAAAGTTAGGTAGGGCAGGGTGCAGGGGTGTCTTACCTTACGAAATAATCTGGGTCAGGTCTTAGCCACATTTTCTGGTCCATTGGGAATACTTGATTCCAATGAAACGGAATTACAAGCAATCTTTGTTGTTACTTCAAAGATCGAAATGGTGTGCGGCTCCATCTATTGTGATTGAATTGAACTCGATTTTGGCAGTGGAGTGGGTGTTCAACAAAGAGAAGAGGCATTGGAAACTCTGGTCCTGGTTTCGTATGGTTGATTTAGCATGTGAGGAGTTGCCTTACGTGTGTTTCCATAACATCTACCATGAAGAGAATAATTTTTTCGATGCTTTTGCTAAAGGCGGGTTTGATGCTCATCTTGGTTTCAAATGTTAGAGTAATTTCCTTTGGTCTTTGGCTATTTAGTTTGGTGTTATTGTGTTGTTGCTTTTGGCGTGTTTTCGTGTTGTTTGATCGTGTGTGTCTTTGTTTGATTTGAGCACTTTTTTGTAAACGCTATCATGAGTAATCTTTTTCTTTATTTAATCTTAAAGAGGCTTTTAATGAGACTTGTGATAGTGATGACCTTGTATGATTCTCCCTTTAAATCATATGTTTGCCGAGCAAAAAAATGTATATAATAAAAGAACAAGTGAGATTATTTAAAATTTTACTGTGAAAAAAATATTTTACAAGTGAGATTATATACTTTTATGTATCTTTTAAGAAGATTATTATACGTTATAATTATAGTCTCATTTTTTGAGTATTTTTTCTCTATTAGAAAATGAAAAATATACTTTATAAAAAATTGGTTTGTATGTATCTTTTATAAAGATTGTTATACGTAATAATTATACAGTCTCATTCTTGTCTGGCCTTCTGGATATGGGGTTTAATGGATCAAAGTTTACATGGGAGCGAGGGAACCTTAGTTAGCGTTTGGATCGATGTCTTTGAAATGCTAAATGGTATGATATTTTTTTTCATGGCTCAAGTAACGCATTTGCTAGTGTTGGAGTCTGACCATAGGCCTATCTTTTTTACTACTGAAATTGTGGGGAATGCTCAAAGAAATAGACCTTATCAGTTTGTGGCGGCATAGAACGATCACCCGGATTTTGACAGATTATTAAATGAGAAATGGAAGAGTGCGACACCAATCTTTGAGAATCTTGCTAATTTTCAAGGGGCGAGTAGGCATTGGAATGTTGAAGTTTTTGGGCACATTGGGCTTCAGAAAGCTAGATTGCTAGCACGTATCCATGGTATGGAATTGGCTTTGGATCGTACGAGTACCCCCTTTTTGACTGAGTTAGACATTGCCTTTAAAAAGGAGCTGAGTTCGGTTCTTGAACAAGAGGAGGGCTTGTGGTTTCAGAAGTCTCGAAGTAAATGGATTGTACAGGGGGACAGTAATAAAAAATATTTTCACTCGACCACATTAAACATACGACGCCGTAATACCATTAGATGGCTTCGGCTTGATAATGGGCAGTGGTGTTCGGATGAGGAAACCCTTCAGAATTATGCGGTGGATTTTTTCACCAAGTTATTCACGTCTGAGCCTCGACATGAATCGAGGGAGGAATTTAATAGTGGATTTCTTCCAATCTCGGCTGGTAAACGGCAGAGTCTTGTGAGATCGGTTACTTTTAAGGAGGTTCATAGCGTTGTGTTTAGCATGGATCTGTTGAAAGCATCGGGGATTGATGGATTTCAGGCTAATTTTTTATAGAAAAACTAGGGTATTGTTCGAGATTCGGTATTTTGTTTTGTTTTGGACTTCTTTGAAACAAAGGGAACTTGTTCTGGCCGCTAACCGTACTCTTCTTGTGTTGATTCCTAAGGTGACAAGTCCTGAAAGTCTTTGTCAGTTTAGACCAATTATCTTGTGTACAGTGCTGTACAAAGTGGTTACAAAGATTTTGGTTAATCGAATGATGCCTTATATACCAGGTTGGGTGGTGCAGACACAAACCAGTTTCGTTCCCGGACGTCAAATTACGGACAATATTATTTTTGCTCAAGAGGTGATTCACACTATGAGTAAGAAGCAAGATGCGAAGCCATGGATGGCGATTAAAGTAGACCTTGAGAAGGCCTATGAAAGGCTTGAATAATGCTTTATTCGCGAGGCTCTTTAGGAGTTGAGTTTACCTGATCATTTTATCATGTGTATCATGCAGTGTGTGTGCGCTCAGTTTTGACTCAGATTATCTGGAATGACAATGTAACAGATAGCTTTGTCCCATCTCGTGGCATCTGGCAGGGAGACCCTCCTTCCTCATAGCTGTTTGTGTTGTGTATAAAACAACTTTCTCATGCTATTGGGAGGAGAATCAAGATAGATCGTGGAAGCAGATTCATCTCTTTCGCAATAGTACTGGTCTTTCCCATCTGTTTTTTACAGATAACCTTGTTTTGTTTGCTAAAACTTTATTAGACCAGTTAGAGACTGTTAAATATAAAATTCATCATTTTTGTGCTTGCTCTGGACATCGCGTAAATGTGTCTAAATAGCAAATTTTCTTCTCAAAAATTGCTCAGTGGATAGGAAACATTTGATTGCGGATCGGTTTGGGTTTGAGATTGTGAGTGATCTCGGTATGTATTTAGGGGTTCCTCTTTTACATAAGCGAGTTACTAAGGATACCTATCGTTTTCTGTTAGAAAAAATGACCGATGTTTGTCTGGATGGGCGGTGAATACCCTATCGTTAGCGGGACGAATAACGCTGGCTAAGGCCATGTTGCAAGCTATCCCTACGTATGTTATATATACTACCTGGTTACCTAAAAGGATATGTGATGCGATGGATAAATTAATCCGCAGACTTGTTTAGAGATCGTCTAATGGCTCGAATGCAATTGCGCTTGTGAAATGGGATTCAGTCAAATTGCCTCTTGATGCGGGGGGCTTGGGTTTTCATAATTTGGCTCATCAGAATAATGCCCTGTTGATGAAGGTTGGGTTTTATCTTCTGAGTGATACATATAAATTATGGGTTCGTGTCCTGAAAGAGAAATACAAATGGACTGGAGTGATCCCATTGGCTATTAATTGACCAAACTCTTCAGGTTGTGGAAGGGTCTTAGTAATCTTTGTGAGGATGTGCGTAGAAGTGTTTGTTAGGAGATTCGGGATGGTTGGCACACTAATTTTTGGTGAGATTTATGGCTCGACAGATTTGAACATTTGGCGACTCACTGTCTTCTGCCCACACCCCCGTCCCACATGCCCATCGCTGCCATGGTGACACCTTTAGGCACATGGGATTGGCCTCGCCTCCAGCAGGTTCTGCGAGGGATGTGCTATTTAGGATTGCCTGCGTAGTGCCACCCTATGCCTTTCTCGGGCGTGACAAACCTGCGTGGAGATAAAAAGATAACCGGGTGTTTTCAACGGCCTCGGCGTATAGAGCCCTCGTACAGCCAGTTCTAGACCCGGCCATGGATATGTGGAAATGTCTATGGAGTTTAAATATTCCCCAAAGAGTGAAGACATTTCTATTGCTCACTATGCATGGGAGATTGTTAACTAATATGGAACGTTGCCGTCAACACCTTACGATGGACGGGCATTGTCTAGTTTGTTTGCAAGCCAGGAGGAAGTGGATCACGTTTTACGTCGGTGTGGCCGATCTAAATATGTTTGGTCCCAACTTGTTCGACAAGACCGTTTCCAGGCATTCCGATCTAAATATGTTTGGTCCCAACTTGTTCGACAAGACCGTTTCCAGGCATTCTACTCGGGATCCTTTGTGGCATAGTTTCAGGAGAACATGCGGCACACTGGTTATGCTGGAACGCTGGGGAGGGATTGGAACATATTGTTTGCCGTGACATGTTGTGCTTTGTGGAAACGAAGGTGTTTCTTTGTGTTTAATGAGGGTCGTGAGTTGTATGGGGATATTGTTGGGTATTATCGCAGGACGTGGATTGAGTTGGTTGGATCGAAACCTACACAGAATCCTGTGGCTGCTAGTAGACAATTGCGTTCATCTTGGTGCCGATCGATTGAGGGATGGACTCGCGTCAATGCGGACGGGGCTGTTGGTGGCGCGGGTAAATAGGCATCAATAGGAGGGGTCAGGAGAGTGGCTCTTGGATTTTGCTAGGAGCTTAGGATCTTCCTCGGTGTTTCTTGCGGAAGGATAGGCGGCTCATGATGCAATTAGCCATGCATGGCGGCTCGGGTTTAGAAAGATTGAGTTGGAAATTGATAATTTGAATGTGGTGCAGATTTTACATGGTGAGTCTTTGACGTTAGCTAATAATGCTCTTGTGGTGAGGGTGAAAGCGCTTATTGCTAGAGGATGGGATGTACGGATTAATCATATAGGTCGGGCGAGCAATGTCGTTGCCGACGGTTTAGCTAAATTGGCGCGAGGTTAGGAGTTTGGCGAGTTTCTTTAGTCCATCCTCCGTCAGTTATGTTGCCGTTGGTTATTGCTGATTAGTGTAATGATTAATTTCATGTTGTAATTATCATTACGAGTATTATTTTTTTCCACCTAAATTTAGGGAGGTTTTTAACGAGGCTCATAGGGATATTCCCTTTTTACATAAAAAAATATTTTTTACATGTAAAAGTATGATTTAATTAGACTTTCTGTGGAAACTAACTAAACTAATTTTTTTAAAATATAAATAGGTCAAATTTCAATTTTAATCCCTCAACTTCATTAAAATTTGAGAGAATAAATTTGTTTCCCTGCTATTATAAAGTAATAAATCCAAAATATTAGCAGAGTTGACATTTTGAGTAATAATTTGGGATTTAGCGAGTTTCTTTTATGTCATCTTTTAGGGTATACTGAGGGATAAAAAATAAATTTTAGGAGATTAGAATACATTTTTATAAATTAAGGAACGAAACCAAAATTTGACCTAATAAATTAATATATGAATGAGTTTTTTTAGTATAGTTCGTGTTTATTTTGTGGTTCAAATTCAAAACTCGTGACTCTCATTCCTAACAATATCGTCTTCAAACCTAATAAATTAATACATGAATGAGTTAACATAGGGTAATTAACGAAAAGGGTATTTCTTAAAGGTTTAGTTAATGATAGTGTCTTACAATTGTACAGAAAAGATATTTTGTTTTGGATAAATATATTTTTTTCGGATCCATCAATCAATTATTTTATGGACGGTTGCAAACCCCACCAAGGAATCCTTTAGCGGCTAAGCAAGCAAATACTTGTCTTCTTTACACTTGAATTTCATTGACATGTACATGTAATCAAATAAAAATATGATTTCTTCATAAAATTCTAAATTTTCAGTCTTTAATCAAACTAATATGAAGAAATATCATATGTTATTTATGAAATTTAGGATCAATTATATCAAACTTTCTTAAATATGGTAGGATTTTAATTAATTTTCTAACTTCGTTTAGTATTCTTATAGTGGTCTTAGTATATGTTCAATTTTAATTTTTTTTTATAGAATTCACGTAATCTTACAAACAAAACTGCTTGAACCAAAGACTCATCCAAGATCAACATTCACTTTTCTACAATGACCATTTTTGGTTCAAATATTTAATTTATTTTTTAATTTTTCAATATTCTAATTACGTGCTCAAAGTATTAGTATTACATAAATGAAGCCATTAGTTTAAGTGTTAGATTCCGACTAGAATTAACCTACGTAAATTCAAAACATGTTAATCAAATTATAAGCAAGTACATAATAGATTTATAGTTTGGATATAACGTGTTAAAAAATAATGTCTAGTTACATTAAATCTAAGTTGTACATGCAATAAGTAAACATATATTTAAAATTTGATCTACATTTTTTTAACTATATTTAATGTCAAATTTAGGTTAACATTTAATAACCAAATTGATGACTAACTTGACAAAAAGACTTAATTAATAAGTTAATTGCATCACACGTCCTCAAATTATAACCCTAATTTTTTATTGGTCTAAATTTTTTTTGAGTATTTCAATTTCATCTCAAACTATGGCATTCATTCTAAATTGATCCCCCAAACTTTTGAATATTTTAGTTTTATCATCAAACTATGACCCTCATTCTAAATTGGTCTCTAAACTGTTGAATGTTTCAATTTCATCCTCAAATTATCGTTTATGCCATATCATATTATTACATGATGCACATCAGTGGTGTTTACATGACAATTAATAATTTTTATAATAATTCTATTAAGATGAGATACAATTAGCATATACTGATAATTTGTTGATGAAATTAAGAACGCTCAAAAGTTTAGGGACCAATTTAGAATGAAATACAATTTGAGAATGAAATTGAAATATACAAAGGTTTGAAGACTAATTTAAAATAGTAGCCACAATTTAAGAATAAAATTAAAATATTTAAAAATTTAAATATCCATCTAAAATGAAAATTATAGTTTAAGGACGTGTGGTTTTTTTTTTTTTGAAAATTTAATTATAATCTAAGAAAAGTGACCAAAAGGTAGGGACACTCACAGTTCCCATCCAGTGGACGGCATGTAAGATCATTAAAAAAGGGCAATGGGGAAAAACTAAAGGCAAGCTGCTAAAATAATGTTGTCAACTAATCAGCCCACTTAATTTGTTGTCATATAAAACGTGTTACTCAAATGCAATCATTAATGTTTTTATTTTATTTTTATCAGAAATAATCAATATTTTATATATGATTAACAGATAAACGAAAAACGACAAAACCAAATAGCAAGCAAGATGAAGAAGCATACCTTTCCTTTAACATCCTTCCCATATCCAAATTCCGTTGTTTTGTGCTTTCCAAGAGGTAGTTTTACCTATCAACGAAATATCTAGATGAAATTTTAAAACTGATTTAAACTTTGTTATATTCCGATATATATTTTCGGATTCGAAGTCTCCGTAAAGCTCACCCGCAAATTCATGGTTTCTAAAATTTGTAAGCATCCGTTAAAGCTCTTCTAGAACTCCTAGTTTTTACACAGCTCTCCATCATTTAAGGCACCATGGCCTCTAAAGTTCTTATTCTTCGGAGCGTTTTCCATACTCGACATGGCAGCTATAAAGCACCGTCAACAATGAGGGTGGTCGGCACAAGGAAAGAGGACAACCGGAGGAAACTCCCCTCTCTTACTTTATTCTCCTCTTTCCTCTACTTTCGACCATCATATTGTCTGCAGCTCTCCGCCTTAAATCAGCTAGGGTCAATCTTCTAAATTCACCTCCAACCACCGCAATTGCCTTCTCTACCTCTCTTATTAGGTGCACCATCATTTCGGCATTAACAAAATTAAAAAAAAAAATTAATTAATTTTGTTGGTATTTTATACTTCTGTAAGTCAAATATATTAGCAATGACCAATAAAAATAAATAAATAAAAGAAAAATAAAATAGAATTATTGTGTCATGATAAAAATTATGTTTTAGAAGCGATTTCTCTCTAATCGCTGTAATCATAAAATAGACATTGTTCCCAAGGTTAACACAATATTTTTACATTCATGCATTTGAGTGAGGAAGATGAAACTAATCAATCCACGTTGCTCTTTGAAATAAGATACTAGGTGAAACCAGAGAGGGAAAAAAAGATGAAGTTGAATATGAATGTAAAACAAAGGGATGAAGGTTGACTTTTGTAAGAAAAAAAGTAGGAGCATAATGGTAAAGAAGAAGCACAAAACCACACCCTAAATCCGATCGAATTCATTTCAAAATACATTTTTTTTTAAATTCAAAATTATTTGATAAAAAAGTATCTGATAAAAAATATTTTATCATTTAAAATATTTTGATAAAAAAATATTACATGAACAATGTCCAAAAAGAAACATGTTTAATACGTGTCCAAGACACATGTTAACATAAACATAAATCGAATAAGTGACATCGGCACACATGGGTGAGCCTTATTTATAATTACTCAATAATTCATCATTGCGGGATGTGTTTCTTTGCATTACCAACAATTTTACCAGTAATTCCTCGTTAATGCAAAAAAATAAAAAGTAAAGACATCGAAATTAGCCGCTAAAGTACCAATGAACGAATTTAGAACTAATATATAGTGAAATGAGTGATTTTTCTCTTAACAAGTGAACGAATCTGAAACTTGTTAAAATAGGAGTTAATTCATGACATATGACTAATCATGTATCTAATTGAATTCCACAATTGATCAACAATTCAATCCAATATACTTCGGGATGTTGGTAAGCGCTCTAGAAAAAAAGATTCAACTTCTTTCAAAGAATGTGGCTAATCCTTCACACTTACATAGGTAATTTCATCAAGTCCATCTCAATATAAACTATTAAGATCAAGACTATTAAATCATTAAAAGCATTTAATAAGCTCAACCTCTATGTTTAAAATTTAGTGAATTCATCAAGTTTGTCTCAATTAGAACCATCCAAATTCTTGGATATGAATTAATTAAGAATATTTAATAACTCATCATTTAAATCCACTAAATTCATCCGGTTTATCTCAGTAGAACCATTCAAATTGGACGTATAAATTTATTAAGAGAAAGAAGTTCAACCTAACAAGTGTATATATAAAGTCATATGGATAGATTGAAATATACACATAATGGGTATTTCCATGATTTTGTTTGACTGCATGAAACCTAGAATATTAGGTTGAGTATCCATCATGAATTCTTCAACCAACAGGTTTAAAGCTTACTCCCTCAAATTATCAAAAAATCATTTTCTTACTTAACCCTTTGATTAATGGATCAACTAGGTTCCTCTCGAATCTTAAGTCTAATCCATTGATTTTTTTTTTTACTTTTATAAACATGAGTTTTAACTTATGAATCACAACACAAACAAAAAGAGTGTGTGTTTTACCATAAGAAATCTCAAAAAATAGATTTCTAACCCCACTTGACCTCTTGCCTTGTTAAATCAATAGCTATCATCTCAGATTCCATAGTGGAGTGAGTAAAACATATTTGTATTGCAGACTTTCACAAAATAGTTGCTCCACAATGGTGAAAATAAACCTATTAGTAAAGCTTGTCTCAGTATTATCGTTTAACCAAATATGTTTCTAGGGTACTCTACAAGCAAATGACCAATGAGAATATCTAGATCAAATTTTAAATAAATCAAATAACCACTAGCATATCTTGCTTAATCAGTATTGTTTACCCAGACATCTTTCTTATATCCAATCTTTATGATTTTGTCTTTTCGGAGAGGTAGTTTTGCCTTTCAACAAATATCTATAACAAATTTTAAATAGATTTTAAACCTCAAAATTTTGTAGTTAAAATTGGTATTATTATATACAAATTTTTGAAAAACACGTTAGCAATGATCAATAAAAATAAATAAAATAGAAGACATAAAATAGATTTATTATATTGTGGTAAAATTACTGTCTTAAAAGTAATTTTTTCCTGATCGATGTAATAAAAATAGACATTTTTCAAAAGTTAACACAATGCCTCCACACTTTGTAACAATCTAAATTTCTAATTCAATGCATACACATTGACCCATGTTATGGATTAAATGGTTTGATAAGACATTTGAGGTTATCTGACCAAGTTTGAGCAATTACAAGTGGGAATTAGGCTTGGATAGGTTTGATGGGGTTTTTAATAAAGGGAAAATAGAAAAGTTCATGACATAATTTGATCATTTTGGAAATCAAGGTTGATTTTTGATTAATGTTCTTTTTATCATCAAAGCGTATTATTTTATTAGAAGAGAAAATCATACAAAATACTAACACAAGTCTCGTTAAAAACCTCCTTAAGACCTAATTGGAAGAAAATAGTACACCGTGTTAGTAATTACAAGAGAAAGAAAGCAAGAAATTATTTTTTTCATCTTTTTCATTTATCCATACTCTCATTCATCTATCTTCTCCCAAACCATAAACTGTAGCCATTAAAGGAATAATAATTTTTGTTCTAATCATTCATTCGAGTTTTTGGAGGTAAAAACCATGGTTAGCATCTCAAGAGCTTAAAAAAGCTCATCACCTTAATGAAAGATGGCATGAAGTTACTTGGACGGTTTTAAGATGGTTTAAGGTTTGAGAGCTTTTGCAGAATATTTCCATTCTTTTTAATGTTCTAAATGCATATCTCTACATATTTTAATCCTTTGTTAAATGATAATCCATTTTTATATTGTTTGAATAGTTAGAGAAGTTGGTCACGTTTCAAGAGTTAGAAGGAGGAGCAAGTTTTGGAAAAATAGCAAATATGCTTCCTTTGTTAAAGAGCATTAAGGTATTACACTTTAAACTTCTACGTGTTCACTTAAATTTATAAATGTGATGTCTTACATGTTGAGTGTTCATGGGTTGGTAGCATGTTTGTGGTGATTATATGACATTTGACATTATAAAGTTGTAACAAGGGTACAAAATGACCCTATATTACTTTCATAAGCTCTAGCAAGAGCTCAAAAAAGCTCATCACCTTAATGAAAGGTGGCGTGAAGTTACTTGGACGGTTTTAAGAGAGTTTAAGATTTGATAGCTTCTGTAGATTATTTCCATTTTCAATGTTCTAAATCCATATCTCTACGCATTTTAATCCTTGGCTAGAATGATGATCTATTTTTATATTGTTTGATTAGTTAGAGAAGTTGGCCACGCTTCACGAGCTATAAGAAGGAGAAAGTTGTGGAAAGCTAGCAAATAAGCTTCCTTTGTTAAAGAGCATTAAGGTATTACACTTTAAACTTCTAAGTGATTACTTAAATTCATAAATGTGATGTCTTACATGTTGAGTGTTCATGGCTTGTTAGCATGTTTGTGGTGATTATATGATATTTGACATTATAGAGTTGTAACAAAGGTACAAAATGACCCTATATTACTTTCATAAGCTATAGTAATTAATTAATGCCTTAAAACATGTATTTTAAAATTAAGGTAATATTTCTTTATTGCGATAATCAGAAGTGGTAGTGTTCAAGCTTACTAGATTGTGTCCTCATTAATAATTAAGGTAATTTTGTTTTATTCAGATAATTAAAAGTGATAGTGTATGTAACAACCCGATTTCGATCCATATCTGAGGCGGTACATTCGGGTTACCCAAATATGACCCAACAATTTTTCATATTAAAACCGTATATTTAGCCATCATATAAAACATTAAACCATTCGTAATCTCATATAATAAATTAAATAGTAAAATCAGTTTACAAAATAGGAGCTCTGAGTTTAAAACAGTGTTTATCAACACAGTAGCTCAAATAGAGTTTACAGACTCAACATCTATACAGTTCTATGAATACAATAGCCCAAGACTAAACATCAAACACTGTACTCTAAAGTGCTGAGAAATCCCTCAACGATGTGCTCCTCGATCACGATCAACCTACTAACCTGTGAAAGGGAACAACGATTCCAAACGTTGACCTTACAAAGCTTAGTGGTACATTTCTACTCTACCATAATTCTTTATTATCATAAAGTAAGCATGCGAGATAACTATAGTCTAGAGAGCATAGATATGGATTCACTATCTATGAGTCATCATCTAGGCTGCTCAAGCTAGAGTTCTTAGATCACCTATCTCAAGGCATCACTAATTTTACAAGAAGTCTCATAGGTTCTACATTGCTTCACAATACTTGAGGTCATTCAACCCCTCAAGGTTAATACATCCAAAAGCTATCATACATGGAACACAATGCCCAATCTTACCCGAGATCTTCTCAGATAATCAAGGGAAAAGAACAAAAAGTCATAACCACTAACCTGAAGTGAGGCATGGTGTCACATAGCCTCAGGAACGTACACTCTGAGTGAGGCCCGGTGTCACACAGCCTCAGAAACATACACTCATACTCGACATCTCTCATTGAGTATCTTCGAATGAGGCTCGGTATCACACAGCATCAAGAACGTACATTTAACATCTTTAACCATGTTGTTGTAACATTCTCTCTCTAGGCATCCAGATCCTACCAATCAATGACTCTACCAAGCAAATGCCTATTCGACATACAAGCAATATGATCCCAAGGGTCTTCATATTGTTGTTAATCGCCAACAAATCATTAATTTTACGTTACCGGGTTGTTAATACATTATGAAGGAATACATTAATCATTCTCATTAATTATCTCTAGTAATCCAAGTTATCTCATTAATCAAGATGACTCAACCAAGCAAGTGCCCACATGGCACACAACATAATCACAGTTACCAACCTCTATGGTTAGTATCATAAACAAGTCACCCAATTAAGGTTACTGAGTTATCACTTATTATTCTCGTATAAAGGGATAAAATCTCTATTCTTAGTTTTATAGTTCGTGTTATCTCATTAGAAGCCTATTGGACCCTCAGTCCATATTTTTCAGCCCTTTGGCTCAATTTCAACATTTTTGGGCAGAAATGCCCAGCTGGTACTGGTACTGGTACTAGCCCTTGCTTACTGGTATGGTACCCCTGGGTACTGGTACTCACAAGTGTATTGATACCAAAATGGCTTATTGGAATTTTCCAAGCCTTTGTGTCAAATGGCGTATCGGTATAGGTTAAACACTATACCGGTACCCATCTCAGTTCATCTTGTTTCATTAGTGTTCTTTAACCCAGAACACTAGGGTATCGGTATGGACTCTCCACATACATTTCTTTTTCAATCAGGAATCTCGAAATGGAACTTTGGAAGGTAAGAGAGAAAGAGAGGAAGAAAATGTGAGAAAAAATGGGTGATATAGCAAACTCATACTTTGTCCCCCCTTTTAATCACGTGAAGACAGGGGAAAAGGAAAAGTGGTCAACCATTCTTTTTCAAAAACTAGTCTAATAACAACATCAAACTCTCATGGTCCTCCATTTTACAAAATGGTCACCTCTCAAGTTTGCAAGATCTAAAAGGCATAAAGCCAAAAAATGCCCATAATGTTTGACTGAATAGCAGTTCATCTTGTTTCATTTGTGTTCTTTAACCCGAACACTAGGGTATCGGTATGGACTCTCCACATACATTTCTTTTTCAATCAGGAATCTCGAATGGAACTTTGGAAGGTAAAGATTTGGAAGGTAAGAGAGAAAGAGAAGAAGAAAATGTGAGAAAAAATGGGTGATATAGCAAACTCATACTTTGTCCCCCTTTTAATCACGTGAAGACAGGGGAAAAGGAAAAGTGGTCAACCATTCTTTTTCAAAAACTGGTCTAATAACAACATCAAACTCTCATGGTCCTCCATTTTACAAAATGGTCACCCCTCAAGTTTGCAAGATCTGAAAGGCATAAAGCCAAAAAATGCCCATAATGTTTGACTAAATAGTTATTTTGGCCCCTATTCTTTTTTTGAACCAATTTAGCCCCCCCAACGTTTTATTTTGGGTTAAAATGGCCCATCTGCGGATGAAAATTGTTAGTCAACTGACGATAAAAAACTTGAAATGACTTGACAGAATAATGTGTCAGAAGAAACAATATTTTATATTTTATATTTTATACAATTTTATAAAAATATTTTTTACTGATGTGTCATTATGTAAAGTCAACATATTTGTTTGTATGACATTGCAATCGCGGTGTGCACTGCTATGTAGGTTTTTCACGATATTTCAAGTTGTTTATCGTCAGTTGGCTAACAGTTTTCATCCGCGGAGGGGACATTTTGACCCAAAATGAAACGTTGGGGGTTAAATTGGTTCAAAAAAGAATATGAGACAAAATGACTATTCGTCAAACGTTATGGGCATTTTTGGCATTATGCCTATCTAAAACTCATCCAATTAAGCCCAAACTTGGCCCAAGTGGTCTAGATATCCAACCCAACATAAAAGTCTATAACCTGAGTCAACGCCCACTTTTTAACTCGGAAATTTAGGTTGTTACAATGTACTGCATTGATTATTTTTCATAAAAGAACAACTTTTTCATTGTTTTTGTAATATTGAGGCAATGTTGTCATGTCATGGTGTTTGATGCAATCATTTCTTAACATATTTAATTTTATCTCATTAATTATTTGTGATAAGAGGGCATCATTCACAAAACTTCTCATTATCATGTTTGAAAACAAGACAATTTTATTTTAGGCATAACTCTAAAAAATGTCCTAATGTTTGAATGAGTAGTCGTTTTAGCCCTTATTATTTTTTTGAAGCAATTTAGCCCTCAATGTTTCATTTTGGATCAAAATGGCCCATTTGCGGATGAAAACTATTAGTCAACTAACGCCAAATGACTTGAAATGACATGAAAAACCTACATGACAGTACACGCCGCGATAGCAATGTCATATAAGCAAATATGCTGACTTTACAGAATGACACACCAGCCAAAAATATTTTTATGAAATTGTATAAAATATATAATATTTTTTTCTTTTGACGCGTCATTCTGTCAAGTCATTTCAAGTTTTTTAGTGTCAGTTAACTAACAGTTTTCATTCACGGAATGGTCATTTTGACTTAAAATAAAACATTGGGGTTAAGTTGCTCCACAAAAAATAAGGGCCAAAGTGACTATTCAGTCAAATGTTAAGGGTAGTTTTTGGCATTATGTCTTTATTTTATTACTATAATCAATGCGATGGTGTCACAAGTCACGGAATGCTATCTCGTTAATTATTTGTGATAAGAGGACATCTTTCTAAAAATTTGCATTCATTCAAATGATCATCTATTAAATTTAAATTCATATTAGTAACTTTATAAAAATTGAGACAATATATGACGTTTTAAAATGGTATCAATTTAAGGCGTTGTGAGATTGCTTTAACCCTGCTTATGTGTAACTGACACCCGAACAAATTTTACTCTAATAAAAAAACGTAGACCACTGAAACTATTCTTT
This sequence comes from Hibiscus mutabilis, assembly GCA_019671005.1. Taxonomy (NCBI): domain Eukaryota; kingdom Viridiplantae; phylum Streptophyta; class Magnoliopsida; order Malvales; family Malvaceae; genus Hibiscus; species Hibiscus mutabilis. The sequence continues at coordinate 33,734,797 of CM033733.1, read as the reverse complement.
TCAAATGGATTTCAAATTAATTTTTTAAATGGTAATTTTCTGGGTATTCTATCCTTTAAAAGGTAGGTGGATACTCCATTTTTCAAGCACATGTATTTTCATGCATGATTATTTCTTGAACCTAAAAAATTGTTTGGACTCCTAGGATGTAATAATTCAATGTATATGTGTGGTAATGATTGCGATGAATGTCCATAATGGTATTACTACTATGTGTTAATATCTATCTATGCGACCTTAGCGAAACTTAGGATAAACAATACATACACCAAGAGTATATATATATATAACATTTGGCCTTAGTGGCATGAAACTACATGGATACTTGATGGTGCTACTACAACACCTATAATATAGCTGTGTGGAGAAGATAACATCATTATTACTATATTATAGTTGCGCGGATGAGGTACCTTTATGATTATACTATAGATTTGTGGATAAGGTACTACTATTACTTATGATAGAGTTGTATGAACATGGAATCATCATATTGATATGTTCTGAAATGATGTCGGTGTTGACGTAACATCCCCAAATTTCCTAATTTGAAAATCTTATGAATTAAAAATTTCAATTTCAAAACCCTAATTTGAAGAGGAATCAATCTGTATTTTTTATTGAAATCGGGGATCAAATTGTGCATTAAATCAGAATTTAGTGGCTTAATTGAGTAAAGTCATAATTTTAAGGACCTTTATGTAAAGCAATTAAAGTTTTGGGGTCCTAGTGCAAACCCTAAATTAATTGAGACTCCAATCTTTCAATTTACCCATTTCAAAGGATATTTAAACCCATTTTTACCCAAAAACCCGTTTCCCCAATTTCTATCTCTCGAGACTCCCACTCTTACTCTCACTCTCTCCTATTCTTTTTCCAGTCATGCTCTCACAAGCCTTCGTTCGATGTCCGTGTAAGACATTACTAGACCTAGCAAACTTGACTCGAAACCCGAGAACTGAATCGATTTACTCGAATTGAGATCTGAAATTGACCTGAACACGATGGTTTGAATTTGATCCGAAACCTGAAATAAACCGAATCGAAATTCAATTGAATCGAAAATTGACCCGAACCGATTTTCAACCGAACCGATTTTCAACCGAACCGAATGAAACCAAACCGATTTCACCCGAACCGAAAGCAACCGAACCGAAGGCAACTCGAAATTAAGAAAATATATTAAAATAAATAAATAAAGATGAGATGTGAACTGTCGTACAACTTATCAAAAAAGTCAAATATACATGCTATATAAAGTCATATATAGGGTGGAAAAACCTAACTCGGCCTAAAAACCCGACTAAAACTGATCGATCTCCTATTAACTCGATATTGACCCGACCCGAAATCAACCGATCCAAAAATAACCGACCCAAAATCAACCGAACCAAAATTCAACCGAACCGAAAATCAACCGACTCGACGTCATGACCCAATACCCGAACTGAAATCACCATAGACCCGAACTAAAACCGAACCAAACCCGAACCGAACTGAACCGAATTTAAATCGAATGCAGTTAGAACCGAAATGACCCGAACTGAAACCGAATCGAATGACCCGTTTGCTACCTCTAGACACCACCATTGCGACCCTTGCCACCTCGTGATCACACCTCTAATCTTGGTTTACCCTCAACATCCACTATTTGCAAGTAGCAATGCTGAACATTTCGGTCTCTCCCTCCACCACTTTCCCCATTACATTTTCCTTCGCCATCAACCTTGGTAAGCTCTAAACAACCTTATCTTGTTCCATTTCGACCATGAGCCAAGACACGCATGTTGTTTCCATCGTGACAATCATTGTCGCGTCGCTCATACTTCTTGTTCACCAGCCATTTGATACAACCAATGGAGAGCCCACGAGAACTCAAACTGAACCCACTGTATGACCTAGTTGTGCGAGAAACCCAACTAAAAGTAGGCCTAGTTCGGGGAGCCCAGGTCTTGAACTAGACCCAAAATTTGTTAAGTCCAGCAATTGAGTCGTGTAGCTAATCCATTCAGGCAGGGCTGAGCATGGTTAACCGCAAAACCGAAAACCGATCCGAACCGAGACGTTTGGACGATTTATGGTTCATAAGTTTACGAACCGTGGTTAACCGAATCGAACCGAATTTGATTTTTTATTTAATTTATAGTTATTTTTATAATGTAAAAATAAGTATTTTATACTTACAATACTATAAGATGCATTTTTAATTATTATTTTTTACTTAAAATTAAGTTTTTAATAAATATTTATGAAAAATACTTTAAAACTCTAAGTTTTTAATGTTTAAAAGTCATCAAATAAAGCTATTTTGTCAAAATAAAATAAAAAATTTCAAAAACTAACGTTACTATGGAAAACCGAAAACCGAGGTTAACCGAACCGAAAACCGATGGTTACTAAAATACCTTACCGAATTAAACCGAAACCGAACCGTATACACCCCTATCATTCAGCCATCCAAGTCGTAAACCAAATCCTCCAGTCGATTCGAGCTATAACCAAGTCAAGCCGAACAGTTACTGACCCGAGCCAAACCATAACTGAGCTAAGTCGAACCCTTAATCATGAGTTAGTCGTCAAGTCTACAGAACCGATTCAAGGCATTGATTTTGACCGCTACCGTTGCTCTTTGACCTTTGTTGACCGACATTGATTTTTTGGGTCAACTTTAACATCCATACTTTTTAACGTCCTAAGTCTGAATATGTTGTTCGTTTCGTCAAATTTGAACTAGAAGACCCCATTTTTATTATTTGAAATTATTTTGTACATGGTATTTTTTAGATAAATTGATTATTGAATTCTGATATAGCTTATTTCTCGTACTAAAGGTGATTTTGAGTCCCTAATCACGAGACGGTTGATCTACCACTTTTTCATCCTCCTCTCGTGCAGACTATACCTGCTTGATCTATGAGAGTTAGACGCGAGTATTAAATATTTAGATTAGTGAGTTTTGTAGTCGTTTTGGTGGCATAGTAACATTAGTATTAATATAGAATTTAATATCGTAGGTTTTGATTTAGCAAGACCTAGTGCTAGATCTGAGCGTGTGAGATATCCTCAAAGACGTTAGAGAGTTGTTTCCTGATCAAGGTGTGTTTCTTCCTATGCTACATAATTTATTGTGTATTGGTGTTTTACATCTTGCATGATTATTTCCGTGTTACGTATTTGAACGTTTTATATATCATGTATACCATATCAAATTACATTTAACTAAACATTGAATCTACTTAACTATGAATCTCAGATTTTAATAATATGAAACATTGAATTTTTTGAACTATGAATTTTGTATTTTAATGCTACAAGATTGTGTGTGCAGCTCATATTTTTAAATGATCATCAACTCATTGTGTGTACATTGGTTGGGATTGTATGATGGAAGTAGTGGTTATCACCCTTAATTTGGCTGATGTTATACCACTTGTGACTGGCTAATGTAGTGAAGGGTTCTAGGGAACCTTCCTCATCTTTTGCTGGACGTAGAAAGGTGCATTGCTTTGAGCTTGCGATTCCATATCATTCATGTTGTGATCCGATGTGTGACTTTTAAAATATTTTTGAGAAAATATTATGTTACTATGTTTGTGGTTGCTTGCACTTTAGAGACACATTGGTTGTTCAGCTCATTCCCCTTTGTTCTTGTATTAGATATTATCAGACTTTAAAAGATTTAGTAATCGGAGGATCTGAAACGTTTTTCCGTCTTATTATTTTTTAGTACGATCTTATTTTATTTTCTAGAATATAATATTGTTATTAGTATTTGGATCGTAATGTATTTTTCGATTTGAGACTATTATTGTGACTTGAGAATTATTTTAAGGCTTAAACCAAAAAACAGCCCTCAAACTATGCCTTTTTTTCTGCTTTTGGCCCTTAAACTATGATTTGGGCAAAATAGGCCCTTAAACTATTATTTTTTGTCACTTTAAGTCCCTAAACTATTTTTTGGTCAAAATAAGTACCTAAACTATATCATTTTTCTTCTTTTAGTCCACAAAACTAGGGGTTCAAACTGCACTATTGATAATTAGTATCTAAGTGACCCGGATCTTGCTAGTAGTAAAAAAAAATTTGTGTCTCGATTGATAGATAGAAAAAACAAGGGGTACTGAAAATTTGGGTACCGGGATATAAAAATATGTATTTTTTAAATATAAAATATTTTATTAGTTTAGTATAAAAATATAAAAAATACGTATTTATTAGTTCAATATAAAAATATGTATTTATTAAATATAAAAATATAAAAAATCTTAGATTTTTGGGTAAACTACATCAGTAGTCACCGAACTATGGTTTCTTTCCTATTTTGGTCACCGAACTATTTTTTGGCAAAAACATCACTAACGTTATGTTTCCTTCCTATTTTGGTCACCGAACTATTTTTTAGCAAAAACATCACTAACGTTATGTTTCTTTCCTATTTTAGTCACCGGCTGTTTTGTTGATGTAGAATTTTATTTTATTTTTTAACTTTTCATGTCATTTCTTCTCTCTCCTCGTAAGCAATATATGTTATTTTATAATATTTTTATTCAAACTAACAGGATGGTGACATGTGTCACTACCTATTAGTGGAATAAAAGGAATGAAAAATTAAGCCTCTTATGCAGCAGAGAGATTCGACTAATAGACAGTTACACGTGTCACCATCCTATTAGGCAGTTACACGTGTCACCATCTCTCTGGCTGCATAAGGGGCTTGATTTTTCATTCCTTTTATTCCACTAATAGGCAGTGACACGTGTCACCATCCTGTTAGTTTGAATAAAAATATTATAAAATAACATATATTGCTTACGAGGAGAGAGAAGAAATGACATGGAAAATTAAAAATAAAAAATAAAATTCCACGTCAGCAAAATCGTTAAGTTTTTAACAGTCGATGACCAAAATAGGAAGGAAACATAACGTTAGTGATGTTTTTGCCAAAAAAATAGTTCGGTGACCAAAATAGGAAAGAAACCATAGTTCGGTGACTACTGGTGTAGTTTACCCTAGATTTTTTATTAGTTTAATATAAAAATATGTATATTGAATATAAAAATATTAATTTTAAATATATCTGGGTACCCGATTATAACCGGGTACCCGAAAATTCTTAATTTTGTGAACCAAGCCCGACCCGAGAAGTGACGGGCCAGGTACCATACCCGGATAAAAAAAATTCCAGGTAAATACCCGATTATTTATGTTCTGGTAATCGGGTCGGGTCAGGTATTTTTGAACATCCCTACCCAAAACTATTAATTGGTCAAAAAATCTTTGTAATGTATCAACATCTTATTAGTCGAAATAATTTTCTTTTGATTTAAATAATTATCGGACTTAAAATGACAAGAAATGATAGTTTAGGGGCTTATTTTGATATATGATATTTTAAAATTTAAAAAGAACATAAATATTATATATGTTAAAAAAGCCTATAAAATGATATTTTTGTAACCATGGACTTAAAGTGACCAAAAATGACAGTTTAAGGGCTAATTTTGCCCAAATCATAGTTTAGGGGCTTAAAGTGGTCAAAATGATAGTTTAAGGGCTTATTTTGCCCAAATCATAGTTTAAGAGTCAAAAGCAGAAAAAATGTATAGTTTGAAGGCTTTTTTTGGTTTAAGCCTTATTTTAAACATCCATCTTTATATATTTTTATTCAAATTATTTTTTAAACTTCTAAATACATCAAATGTTTATTTTTCATTATTAAATGTTGAATTATTTTGTCATTAGAAATTATAGTATATTATATTCAGAACAAATTTCTTCATGGAGAAGTTTCAATTGTGACCGTCTAGATTCTGCCATTCAAACTCTCAAATTGTGAGGTTAAAAAACAGTTAAATTAAAAAAAACGATTTTTAAAAGATTTTTGTATCATTCAAAATATTTTGGATAAATAGGAATTTCTGAGAAATCTATTATCTTATTATTTATGTTTCTACTTTAATATTACAAGTTTTGTTTGAATCCATGGCTCTAGTGCCAAATTTGACTTTAGAATTGCTGCTTTTTGTACATAGTCTTATTATGCCCACCCTGTAGGGTTACTAGACTTGCGAGTGGTCAAGGTCTTACTGTTGGGGTTAATAGAGATCCTTCTCTTCCCGTGGATCCACCGGTAACTCAAGATGAGTTATCTAATTCTGGAAAGAACGAGCTTTCCACTAGGATAAGTAAATTGGAGGTGGAGACACATATTTTTAGTAGACTCGTGAAGGGGTTCTCTCCAATACCAAGGATAGTGAGACTATTGACCTGGATGATGCCATCGCAGGCCGAGAAGTCTTGCGCATGTTTTGGAGATCAGTTGGAGGGCAGTTATAGGGTCCGATGAGGCTCATATCCATTGAGTTTTTGTTGCTGGAATGAAAGTTTTAGAGGGAAATATTGATATAAATCCGTAGGTTGAGGAGAACTAGATGGATGATTAAGAGAGATTGTTTGAGGAGATGGACTATCCTCTTAGTTAGAGACTGAGGGGTGCGATTGCACTACTACATGGTGAAGCACAGAATTGGTGGGAGTTAAAACAGAGGTCTATTCTAGCCATTAAGATTAAATGGGAGTATTTTTTTTAAAGAAATCCCAGAGTCGATACGTGGGAGAAGAGTATCTTGAAGAGTGTCGTCGGGACTTCATGCAACTTAAGTAGAACGACCTGTCTGTTAATGATTATGAGGTAGAGTTCATGAGACTGAAAATGCATGCAACTAGGTTGGTTAATACAGAAAAACAAAAGTGTGTACGATTCGATAAGGGAATTCAGATACCAATCCAAGAAAGAGTAGCTATGGATCAGGACGTAGTGTTCAACATCCTAGTTAGTCGAGCTAGGACTATAAAAAGGATGGAGACACTCAAGAGATACTAGAGAGCTCATAATAGAGGTCGTGCAAAAAACAACTGAGCATATATGTTCAACTTAGTTATCTCAACCAGTAGTGAAAGAGGGTTAGAGATGAGTTTTGCGTGATTTAAGTGCAACGCAAACGGTACAAGTACACGTGTCGTAAGTAATAGTATAGATTAGTGTTACCTAATTCGTGGTTCGCTTTGATTCGCGAAACGGGTACGGGATCGCAATTCACTAGTTTTACCGTTTGCGGTTCGTTGGGGGTAGTCTTCTTTAAAACGCAATTTGTTATCATAATTCGTGATGATATTTTGTTTGGTTCGCTGATAAATTTTTAAGTAAATTATATATATGTTCATTTATTTTTTTTCTTTTCTGCAAAGCAATTATTATTACCCAAATGACTTTTAAATACATCAACACATTTAATGGTGGATAACACTAATAAAATGACAAGAACCTTTCGGCTTCCCACCTTCTGATCTATTTTCTCTATTGTCGGAACGACTTGATTCATATTATAAAATAGCGCAAAGCGTACTAATGGTCATTATTGAAATAATGCATAGGTTAAGATTATGTATTTAAAGTTAATTATAAAATAATTATTAAATTTATTTAAATAATAAAACTATTATTGAAAGACTATGAATTTAAAGTTAATTTTTTATTCATCTTTTTAACAAAGAAGATAGGCTAAAATTTATGAAAATAAAAGAGTTGATACAACGAGAGAGAAGGATTATTGGAAGGGTTTTGACATAAATAATGAGAGACACGTGACCCAAACGTGTCAAAAACGGTGCCTAGCAATGAGGCCCACGCGTACTTCTAGGTTAAAAATGGGTAAACTATACCGTTCATTACTCAACTATCTTCACACTCCTATTTTAGTCACTCAAATTTTAAAATTTTTAATTTACTAACTTAACTTTCGGATTACTCTTATTTAGTCACTCTGAATTATTTTATTATTATTTTCCTATAACATGACATTTTTTATTATTATAAAATAATTTAAAATAAAAAATAAAATCAAAATTTATTACTATTAAGTAATAATAAAATTATATCACAAATCCACCAAACCTTAAAACCCAAATTATAATCTCAATCCATAAACCCCAAAACCCTATCTTCTTCTTCAATCACACCATCACCGGACGAACTTTTACCGATCCTCTACCACCCTCAATAACCAGGGTGTAAAGGGGAAACAAAAGCTGAAATATATTTATAAAAAAAATAAAAATGAAATGAACAGGGGTTGCTTTGTTCTGATGTGCATGACATGTTTGTTAAACATGTAACATAGCATATATATGCATAGAAGGGTCGAAAATTCATAATTTTCTACAAGATTTTTCACTACCACTGGTTGAGGGAGATATTATTAGGACTTGAAGCTTTCATCTTTAAACTCCGCTGCTTACATTTTATCAGGGCATAGACAGGGGTGACGTTGCATTTCACCAGACTCACATCTTAAAGTCAGGCCGATGATGGTCCAACCGGTGAAGGTGTGGCTGGAGAAGAAGGGGTTGTTTTGGGATTTCTAGATTGGTATTAAAATTGGGGATTGGGGTTTGGGTGGGTTTAAGATATGATTTTAGATTTTTTATTTTAAACTATTTTTATTTTAATAATAATAAAATATGATTTATTTTTATTTTAAATTTTTATATTTAATAATAATAATAATAAATATCATGTAATAGAAAAATAATAATAAAATAATTCAGAATGACTAAAATATGAGTAATGTGAAATTTTAGTTAGTAAATTGAAAACTTTGAAAGTTGAGTGACCAAAATAGTAGTGAAAAGATAATTAGACGGTGATATGTGTAATTTACCCAAAATTCATTTCCTTTTCTTCTTCATTTTTCCCCTTCTCCTCATCTTCTTCTTCGATATTTTTTTCTGCAAGCTTCTTCAATACTTTTGAGAATGGGTTTTTGGTACGTCCATTTGTTTGTTCCAATTCGCGTTCCTAAACGAATTGGAACGAAAACGAACCGTGAATTGGAACGTACGAATCCAAACAAAAATTATGGGGTTTTGGGCGAATTAGGTAACACTGGTATAGATTAAGATCATCTCTACAAGGATTGGTGAAAATTGACTTTTAGCTTCTTGTATTGTAAAGAAATAAGTTGATGGTGATAGAGAGTGATAATGAACAAATAAATAAAAATAAAGTAAACTAAGTTTAAAGGAATTCGATAAACAAAAGAAGAAACCAAGTTGAGAGAGTAGGTTGGGTTATTGAGTGTATGGATGCAATTGTCATCAAAATTGCTATGGAAATGATTACCCTTCGATGTTTGGCAGAGTGGTCCTCAATTTCTTCTAGCTATCTCTAACTGATGACTATGTAGGCCTCGGTAACACATCCATACATTAACCTTGGTTGAACATCATCGATCAGTAAAATCTTCTTAGTCACTAAAATTCATTTCTGTATTCCTTAGGCGAATTAGTTTTCCAACAACGGGTGTTGCAACATAAACCCCTATCCAATCGATTTCGTGAATCTAACTCTCTTGAGCTTAGATAAATAGATTCATTCCAAGCATGTTTTCCTAGACTACTTGAATTAGTAATGAAAAATAATGGAATGGATAAACACCGAAATTGCACTAAAACCAAAGTAACTTTTTCCGGTCAAGCTCCGTCGAGCCTCTATTTTTTGTCCATATGAGACACCTTCATCATCATCGTGATACTTGTTGCCTTATGATCACACCCTAATATCAGTTTATCGTCAACACAACTATTTACGAGTAATGATGCTGAACCTTTTGGTCTCTCCCTCCACTGCTTGCTTTGTCGCCTTTTCCTTCACCATCAACCTTGGTAAGCTCTAAACCCCCTTCCCTTGTTCCATTTTGATCGTCAGCCATGACATGTGCATCGTTTATGCCACGACATCTATTGACACACCATCCATACTTCTCATTCACTAGTCATCGTCGTTGTAGGGTTTTAAAACCCTAAATTTTCCTTTCTCCCAACCTTGTGAATTGGGTCATCTGATACAACTAATAAAGAACCCACGAGAACTCAAACCGAAACCACTATATGGCCCACTTGAGCAAGAAAAACAATCGAAAGTAGGATAGTCCAATGAGCCAAAGTCTTGACCTAGACCTAAAACTGGTTAAGACAAGCCCTAAGCTAAGCCATTCAGTCGTACAAGTCGTGACCCAGATCCTTCAGCCGAGCCGAATCTAGCCATAACCAACTCGAGCTTAACCATAATAGAACCAAGCCAAAACCTTAAGCCCGAGCTGATTCTTAAGTCTATTGAGTTGAGCTGAGTCGTTGACTGAGCATTGACCTAGCCATTGACTTTGACCACCACCATTGATAGATAGCATTAATCAATGTTGACATTTTTGGTCAACATTGACCTTGACATTTTTCAACGTCCTAAGACCGATTCCACTATCTCTTTTTTCAAATAGCTACCCAAAGACATGTTTTACTATGTGCAATTATTTTGTACTTAGTGTTTTTAAGAGAAATTGTTTATTGGATTCTGATATACAGCTTATTTCTTTTATTAAAGGTGATTATAAGCCCCCAATCATGAGACAATTAATCTACCTGATCCTCATCTTCCACTCGTGTAAACTATATCTACTTGATCAATGAGAGTTACACGTGAGTATTGATTATTTGAATTAGTAAGTTTTGTAGTAGTTTTGGTGGCATATTAATATTGGTATTAATCTAGAATTTATTCTCGTAGGTTCTAATTTAGTAAGACCTAGTGCTAAATATGAGCGTGAGAGACGTCCTCCACAAAGGCAGAGAGTTATTGCTTGCTCAAGGTATGTTTCTTCTTGTGCTACATAATTTATTGTGTGTTGGTGTTATACACCTTGCGTGATTATTTTTGTATTGTGTATTTGAACGTTTTAAATATCATGCATACCATATTAGATTGTGTTTTAACTAAACATCAGATTTATTGAACTCTGAATCTTGAACTTACTGAACTATGAACTTCAAATTTTAATAATACGAGACATCTGATTTTCTTAATTGTGAACCTCAAATTTTAATAATATCAGCCAAATTAAGAAGGCCAAGAAGGATGATGACCAAGCCTCTTCACCACAAATCATGTAAGTTTTTATGTTTTTATTTTGCATTTGCGTGTAGTATAGATCATTCTATTTATGTAGATAGTTTTTTTGCATCGAGGATAATGTACCATTTAGGTTTAGGGGTGCAAAGTCCATAATGTACATTGTTTGTTTTCTGCGTGGTTCATTGACTAATGTTGTGACTTTGGAATTGTTAAATTTTATTTTTGATTCATGCGTGAATAATGTGTTTCATTATGAACTATGATGACATGTTTAGTCAAACAGCTCTAGAATTATGATGATGACTTTTTACTTTTTGAATTTGGATAGATTTTGAAAATGAATTGCTAAATTTTGATTGTTGAGAAGTTTTGAACACAAAATACTCTATCATGTTTTTGAAGAACTTAGGTAGTATGTAGTTGATTCTAGAAATACTATATCACGACAACACTCATTGCATAAATAAATGGATAAAGAAAAGAGAAAAAGAAAAAAATTATATGTATGCTCTCTAAAAAAAGAAAAAGAAAATGTGATGATACTTTCTATTTGAAGAGCAAGAAAGAACAATCCAATGCTTCGACAAGGGTGATTACATGGCAAAGTAAACCACTTTAAGAAACGACTCCTTTCCTTTTAAATCCACAAAAGGTTGAGTAATCGTGTTAAATTTCAAAGTATGCATAGCTTTGATGAATGGAAATGATATCTATCTTAGGGTTTCTTGAACTTGCTATGCTTGTAAATACATACACATGAGCACACTTAAACTTCTTTGCTTAGCATGAATTTTCAAATTTAACCCAGATTGAGTTTTTGAAGATTTGTGAACTCGAGTTTGGAGATTCTTGAATTTATAGAGAATTGAGTGAATGTGATCTTCAATGTATTCAATCAACATGAAAACTTTTGTGCTTAATGTGTTCATCATTGTCGTTGCATATGTCATTAAATTGTGTCGTGTTTGTTTACTTAAGGACAAACAAAGATTTAGGTTTGGAGGTGCGATAACTCCTCAAAATGAGTATATTTGTACTTTTTTAACCTAGATTTGGCTTGTAATTTAGCATTTTACTTTGTGTTTTTCATATAAATATTAATTTTTGCATCTCATGTATTTGTCTTTAACTTATATGTGTTTTGTGGATTTTTTGAGTTGGAATGTGCTTATAAATGCTCTGACATTGCTATGATTTGGTTGTCATTTTTTTGTTAGTATTTTCCTTGATATGATACATTGAGACTGGAATAATGCTTCTAGAAATATGGCCATGGCGCTCGATGTGTCCATACTTAGCCAACTGCTCATCTACAAATAGTGAACCTGTCCGCACATAATAGATTAGACAGATGTCTCTGCTTCTATTAGCTACCATTTTGACCGTTCATGCTCATATCTGATTGGAGAGTAAAAAGGGGAGAGAAAAGGGAATCTATGAGGTTATAATGATGAAAAATCAAGGATTTAAGATAGAGGAATTACCTCATCAGATCACACTCCATTCACGTGAATTATCTCATCTTCTTCCCTAAGCTCTCGAGCTCCTCCTATGGCAGCTTAACTTCCTTCATCAAGTTAGATCAACAAGACATCAACTCCGACACTCCATTATGAGAAGATGCTCTCTTCGATCATGAAGAGTCCATCCAGTCAAGTATAAACTCTATTTTTGATCAAGAGACGATAATTTTGGTTATTTCCTGATATTTTAATTATGAATGTCATGGGTGATGTTTGAGATATTTTATATTTACTTTTTAAAGTTTAATGCATATCGCTTTTCTTCACTTTCTATAATCTTTTATTGCTTCACATATATATGTATCATGAATGGATTAATGAGAGTTATTCATTATGGTTTGGTGAGGTCGAGAGGAGCCCTGATTTACAAACCATTTGGGGTGTTCTTTATGCCTTTGATAGCGACGAGAGTTGCATCATTGAGATCGTTGACTTCGAGAGAAGGGTAGGATAGAAGTACTTCAGAGTTTTATTAGGTTGGTGGGAAAGCCCTCTCCCTAATTTATGTCAAGCTTACTATGTTGTGATTTGTATCGAGATATGCCGAAAGATTGATCATTACTTGTCTTTGGATTACACCATCGAAAGAAAGATGTTGATATGGTGTTGTTTTAATGCATGCAAAAATTTCCTAAACTGATGGTCTTGTTTAGTGCCTTGAAACCTTTAAGGAATGGAGGCGGTGGTTTTGTATCCAATTGCTGCGACACTTGTGGCAACAAATGTGGAGGCAACAACATTCTAAGGGATAACGACAAGTGTGCACTTGATAGAATTCTAAGGGAACCTTCTCCTCTCGAAGTAAGGCTCACTGTTTAACATTAAGTCATATCTCTATGTAATCAATGCTATGCACCTAAGACATGTTGAGACAACAGAGTAATAGATCTCTCTGGTTACTAATCATCTCTCGATGCAACAGTTGCTACTACTAAGCAATGTTCCCACTCTCTCGAGAAACCAATAGATTAAGAGAATTAGTATTGTAATCATCTAAATCCATCCGGCGCTCTCTTTATTTTAGTTTGAAATTTCTTTTCGGTTATTTTAATTTTATTTGAAAAAATCCGCCCGGTTTTATAATTAAAAATGTGGAGTCGCCACCGATCGTTTAAAAAATGGTAGACCGGACACCAATAAAACCAGAGACAAAAAATTTAGGGTCCGGGAGTCGGTTACGGATGGGGAAGGATGAGGACCCCCACACCGCCCAAAATTGGTACCTAGCCGATTATTTAACGTCTTAGTGTTGGAAATCACGAATTCGAATAAAATTTAAAATACGATTCTTAAATGCATGAAAATGTTCTAAATATTTAAAGAAACGTTCCGTTATTTAGAATAACCTAGAAATTCACTTCCCTTTACGCCTGGGAAATGGTTTCTCGATTTTCTAAATAAAAGAAAATTCCCTTAAATATCGTATCCTAAAATGGTAAGGATAATCTTTTATTTAGGGATATCGAGAATGTCGCATCCCTTTACGCCCGGGACACTAATTCTCGAACTCACTAAATAAAAAATATTACCTTAATTATTAACACCTCTAATTCCTATTATGATGCAAAATTACATTAATATATATACTTAAAAATAATATTTAAGGTGAAATACATTTTATATTTATCAAAAAAGTTATAAAGTTAATAGTTTATATATATATATATATTAATTTTTGTAAAAATAAATATTTATTATTATTTTATATATATATATACTTAGAATATAATAGTTAAAGTAAAAATATATATATGTATTAAAAATATTCCTATATATATTAAGTTAGTAGTTATATATATATTATAATATTTTTACAAAAATAAGTGTTTATTATTATTTTTATATATTTTAATTAAACAAAATACAATACTTTATTTTTACAAATATCTAAAACCTTATATAAAAAATAAAAGCATATAAACATAAAAAATATAAACAATAAAAAAACGTATATATTATTTATATGATATTAATATACATAATAGGTATATAAAAAACTACTTTTGTATAATAATACTAATAGTATATTATATACACATAATAATAATAATAATAATAATAATAATAATGCATGTGTTAAACTAACAACATAAAACTAAATATTAAAGACTAAAATGCATTAGAATTAAATTACATGGCAAGAATAGCAAACATACTAGACTAAAATAAAACAAATGCAAAATATGAGGAAATAAACATAAATAAGCAGAAATAAAGTGCTAGAATTTAAATACTAAAATAAAAAGACTAAATTGAATAAAATGTAAAATAACGGTGCGAAATTAAAGTAAAAAGGATAAAAAAAGGGTGCGAAAATAAAGAGCAGGGATCGAAACTGTAATTATCCCATGGACAAAATGAAGGTGGGAGAATAGCTCAGGGACCAAATGGGTAATTAACCCAAAACCCGAAAGACGCGGATCCTCCCTTTGGGTCTGGGTCACCGCACGGTTCGGGTCTATTAAACGACGTCGTTTCGCATATTAAGGTTTAAACAACATATATGGGTTATTTTTTGTTTAACTCAAATTAAAAACAAAAATAAAAAACCCTAAACCTATCCTTTTTCCTCTCCTCTGCTCTCATTCTTCTCTAGGATTCAGACCAGGGCGGCGCCGCTCCTTCAGTCTATTCGCGCCGGTCATTGGCACAACCGTCTCGCGACGGTGGAGCTACGGCAGCTGATAAGTTTCGACCACTTTCCTCTTTTAGTTTTTCGAAAAAAGAAAAGAAACTGAAAAGCTTTTGAATTCGAACGTAACAAAAAGGATTCTTACTTTCAACTTTTAGAAAATTTTATTGATTCTTCTTTACACTTTCTTTTGAAATACAACCCATTTTTTACAATTTTCAGAACCTTCTTTGCAATTTTTTTGAACCGAAAGACTCCTCTTTTTACATTTCACTTCGGTTATTATATAACCAATCTATAAACTAATCCCTCCGTTTTTTATTATTTGTAGCAGATCTGCCTTGATGGGGGAAGATATGGCTGAAATTTTAGGGATTTTAGCGAGGTAGGGGTATGGGTTTGATAGTTCAGGGTTGGCAGACATGGTTATGGTAGGTCTTTATTTTATTTTAGGGTTGATTCGGGGATTGGGGATATAGTTTGGTTTAGGGTTTGGCTCGAAATGGGTGGCTGGCAGTGGTAAGAAGGTGGCGGTGTGGCTAGGGTTGATATTAGAGTTAGGGTTTTTTTAGAAATTTAGGTTTTTTTGGTTTTGGGTTGGGTTATCGGATTCAGGTTAGATCACGGGTTAGGGTTTGGGCATTAGTTTGGGTCTGGTATTGGATTTGGGTTGGGCCAGACAAAAATTGGCTCTTACAGCTGCCCCACTTTGCTCATTGTTGTGCAACACCAATGGAGTAAAGACTAAAAGAGCCAATTTCATCCAGTCAGGGTGAGCTTTTCCCTCTTGACGCATGTCTTCTTTCTTCAGTAGATTTTTTTTTCTTCATTGCAGGTCTTCTTTGCTGACTTGATTGATCTACTTTGTCACTTTTGGGGAAGCAAGATCTTTCAAATAGGGGTTGGAGAAGCAAAATGAGTTCATCTCGCTACTTTTCTTCTTTCGCGCCGGCCTTTTATCTTCGGTCTTCTGTCTTCAATCTTCAGTAGGTCTTCGGTCTTCGCTCTTCAAGGATGTTGAGTTCTTCGATCAATTCACTCCTTTGCTTCCTAGGTTAAGATTTACCAAAGTACAATGATGCTTAGTCGAAAACAAATGCCTTCTTGCTCGCCATTTTCTCTCTTTTTTTCTTTTTTTGTTTGTTTTTTTTTATTTTTTATGGCTTCATCTTCTATTGAAAGGGTGACCTGCTCCATTGGGAGTTCAAGGAGATAGGGTCAGGTGATCTACTCCATTAGAAGGAGTAAAGATCTGAGGTTGTATTTCCTCTTCTATTGGATGGGTGACCTGCTCCATTGGTAGTTCAAGGAGATAAGGTTTGAGGTTGTAGTTCCTCTGCTATTGGATAGGTGACCTGCTTCATTGGTAGTTCAAAGAGATAGGTCGGGTGATCTGCTCCATTGGAAGGAGTAAAGATCTGAGGTTGTAGTTCCTCTTCTATTGGATGGGTGACCTACTCCATTGGTAGTTCAAGGAGAAATGGTCGGGTAATCTGCTCCATTAGAAGGAGTAAATATCTGAGGTTGTAGTTTCTCTTTTATTAGATGGGTGACCTGCTCTATTGGTAGTTCAAGGAGATAGGGTCGGATAATTTACTCTATTGGAAGGAGTAAAGATCTAAGGTTGTAGCTCCTCTGCTCCACAGACTTGTGTTGGTACTCATTCCGCTGCCACTCTAGGGAGATGAGACTAACATATCTTCATTTCATTCATTTTGAATGTCTAAGGCCTCCTTATGGGTTCTTGCCTTAGAGATGTTTGAAAAAGACCTTTTCAAGGCGCCCTTTTGGGTTTTCACCTTGACTTTCATTTTTATTTTTTTTTCTCTTTTCTCTTTTTTTAACAAAATATTTTTCTATTACATCTGAAGTTTGCTCCACTGCGGCTCCAGGGAGATAAACTAGTCTTGGTTCTCATTTCGCTGCCACTTCAGGGAAATGAGACAAAATGTGATGAAGTTTTGTTCCATTGCTCCTTCAGGGAAACAAGATTTATATCGGGTCCATTCCACTACCTCTTCAGGGATGTGAACTCGTCTTGGTTCTCATTTCGCTGCCTCTCCATGGATATGAGATAAATGTGATGAGTGATTTGTTCCACTGCTCCTTTAGGGAAACAAGCTTTATGTCGGGTCCATTCTGCTGCCTCTTTAGGGAGATGAACTCGTCTTGGTTCTCATTCCGCTGCCTCTCCAGGAATATGAGATAAATGTGATGAATTTGGTTCCACTGCTCCTTCAAGGAAACAAGCTTTATACCGGGTCCATTCCACTACTTCTTCAGGGATATGAACTCGTCTAGGCTCTTATTTTGCTGCCACTTTAGGGAGATGAGACAAATGTGATGGACTTTTGAATGTCTCGAGCCTCCTTTTGGGTTTGTACCTGAGATATTTAAAAAAAAATCTCTCTTTTCAAGGCGCTCATTCGGGTTTTCACCTTGTTGTTTTTTCATTTTTCTTTTCCTTTCTTTTGTTGTTCTCTCTTCTTTTTTCTTTTTTTGCTCCACCTCTTTGTGTCAAAGATACTTGGAACTTTTCAGGAATAACCTGCTCCCCTCACTCTTGTTAAGGATGCTGGAACTTGCTGACAGTGATCTACTCCCTCGTGTCAAGGATTCCATACCACTTTTGCCCCACTATTTTCTTAATTTTTCTTCGATTTCACATTGAGGGATCAATCTCCTCATAGTTCGGTTTCCTTTCTTGATTGAGGATTCGTCATAATTGATTCATTCCTGTTTTTACACACGGCAAAGTATATGCATTTGTTGATGAATGCACCATATTTTTATGGTGTATGTATGCAATTTAACCTAAATGCTCGATGCAGAGATGAATGACATGCAATGCAGTTGACCATAGCTTGACTTTAAGAGGAATGCCTCATGACTCTAGCTAGTCATATCAGGCCTCTTAGCACTATTCTCTTTATGCCCCCAAGTTATGTTCTATTGAAAAGGCCGACCTTGTCGAACGATGCCCTAACCTCTCTCAGGTTTGATTGTCTCTTTTGGAAATCATCTCTTCAGGCGAATGTTTTCTTTTCTTGAATCATGAATTCTATTAAGCTCACTCTTCTAATTTTGTGGGCAACAATGCCCCACTAATCTTCCTATTCTTTAACCCGAGCTTGCCTTATTTTGGACATTTAGGGTGAGAAAGTTTTAAATGCAAAAACTTGTGAAAATGATTTTTTTCATGCAAAAATCTTGTGCAGAGTTCAAAAGAAATTATAAAATTTTTTAGAAATGTGAAATTTCAAAAATCAAAATTGAGCACTCAAATGTCAAGTGCAAAAGTAATTTTTCTTCAAATTGACAATGAGCAACCCGAATGAAGCAAAGGTTTGGAAGATAGCAAGGGTTACAGTGACACAAGCATATGTGAAGTCCTTTCTGGGCTATTAGGCTTCTGGGAGGAACATTTCTCGTACCTAATTTCTACCCCATTTAAGTGGCTCTTTTGATCTCACTAACTCACCATGCCCCATCCTTCCCTCATTTGGTGTCAATCAGGCACTTGAAGCTTGATGTTCCTTAAAGAAAGGTTAACCCTTATAAGCGAAATATAGTCTGAAGACAAAACTCAGACATCCATGTATGATCAGAATGGTCTTTATAGGCTTGTAATGTAGGTTATGACTCATGGTTATGAAAAAAAAGATATACATGCCTAAATAAGTGTTTAAGGGTAATGAAACCAATGATCATTTTTTCTTTGCAAACTCTTACTTCTGCACTTGCAGCTTGGATGTACTTTGATGAAAGGCTCTTTCTTCTTTCATTATTTGGATTGCTCTAAACTGCCCATTTTTGGGTTTTCACCCTAGAGTTCATTTCCTTCTTTTGTAGCTCTAGGACATGTAGTCTTTAACCGATCTGTGTCTTGGTTCGGCATCAATCTGCCAAAGTTGGTATAAGCTTCCAAATGAAATTTTGTTCTTGCATTGCTTGATTTAGGTATGCTCTCATGGAGTAACCTTTTTCTTTCATTCCTTGGATTGCTCTAGACTGCCCATTTTTTGGGTTTTCACCCTAGAGTTCATTCCCTTCCATGTTTAGGAGAATGTGGCTGTGGACTATTCTGCAATCCCGACTAGACATTAATTCTTGCCTCTACTTGAGAGTAACCAGTCCTCCAAGGCTCTTGCTTTTCTTTTATTGCAATTTTTGTACTTAGCATTTTCTCCCTTGATTGTTTCAATCTTCTTGTTGACAATTTTCAACTTGATTTGGTCAGCTTCTTTGAGCACAAACTTTTCTTTCATTGGTCTCTTCTAATGTTTCTTTGATCTTTGCATTGAATGTATCCTATCTCGCTTCTTGCCCTAAGTGAAGTGTTATATGGGTAGCATGATCAATATCGAGCGGCTTTTATTTGCAAACAAAATTGTTGCCTTCTTTGCCCCCAGTGTAGGGGTGATCCTTGGTTTGGGTTTTTTTAGAAAGAAACGATCAGGCTCAAAGGGGGACAAAATG
Organism: Hibiscus mutabilis; assembly: GCA_019671005.1. Lineage (NCBI taxonomy): Eukaryota > Viridiplantae > Streptophyta > Magnoliopsida > Malvales > Malvaceae > Hibiscus > Hibiscus mutabilis. The sequence continues at coordinate 33,715,197 of CM033733.1, read as the reverse complement.
GATATTTTCTTATTTGTGATAGGAATTGAAGGAATGCCATTCGTCTTCTCACATACATACATCTAAGTTGTCTTCAGGGGGTAGGAATTTAGGGTCAATCACTCGATTCAAGGACCTTAAACAACAAATACCTGAGAGGTGAATTCACTCGATGGGATATGCCCATTTTCTGAACACTCATTTTTCCCTTTTGTATGCCTAAGTAGAACAAAAAATGTTCACATTTGCAGTATCCTTGCAACATTTTCTTTCTTTTGGACATATGTTGTTCGAATTTGATCATTGGATTTGAATAAAAGGTACTCTTGCAATTGAAATTCAAGGACCTGATAAAAATGTTATGTACATATGTTTGAGAAAACAAAATCTATCTCATAGCAATGAATGAAATCAAAGAATATGGATTATTTGTCAAATGAGATGTAAAATAAAGTTTTTATTAAAATGGGTAAACAATAATCTTGACAAAAGCTCATCATTCATCATTTTTTTGAAGTAAACTAAACTCACACAGTGCAGAAATAGACAGACTTCTTTCATTCTGAAGTTACAGTCATTCCAAAAAATTTGCTCCAATTTTCTTCCAACTTTTTTCTAGGGTGGACCTTCTCGTTTACTCTCTGCTTAAAAGGAACTAATCCTAAAATAATGGGTTTAATTGGACCTATGTCGGATATCCCAGGGTAAATTACAAAAAAATGATCTATGAATGCAAATGCAATATATGTAATGAACATGTTATGTTGCTGAAAATACAAAATGCAATAAAGATGCAATGCTGAATGTAAATATGAATGCAGAAAAGAGGTTGATTCTGAAGTGATCATCGTAGAACAACTTTCATAAAAGATTATGTTACATCAGACATTAGAGTTACAGATAATGTCGAGCTTTAGCGCCTAGCATCTATAACTTCTCTAAGAGCCTAACCAACTTCTCATTTTGTTCTGGGAGCTCATTGTTTTGACTCAATTCTGTTGCCGCATCAGCCAAGTTTGTAACCTGTCGGGCAACTCTTCGTGCTTCATCAATGATGTCTTTCTTCCAGTTGTCTTTTTCCTTTATCTTTTCTGAAGATTCCCGAAGTTGAAGACCCCACTTCTCATGTAACATCCTAAATTTCCTAATTCCTAAAAACTCTAATTTTATAATTTCAAATTTTTGAAACCTTAACTTTTGAGGATTTTGAATCATTTTATTAAAAATTATAGACTAAATCGTGAATTTTGGAAACATTTGAATCATTCTTTAATTTTGAAATTCATTGACAAAATTCTAAGAAACTTGAATTTCAAGGTCAAATTAGTAATGTTTGAAAAGTTTTGGGGATTAATTTGTAATCCCTAAAACTTCATAGTCTATTTTGTAACAATTTTTAACTTCAACGACAAAATTATGATTGTTTGATTATTTTGGTCCAAATTGTTTAACTTGTAAACTTATGGGAGTATATTTGTAACTTTGAGATTTTTGGCGGTCAAGACCATAAATTCTTGAGAAGTGGGGGATTGCACATTCAATTTAGCCAATCTTTTTAAGGTTTAAATACCTCCCTAGTTCTTCAGCAAATTATCGCAACCAAAACCCTTATCGATTTGCTAAAATCCTATCATCAATCTCCGCCGCTTTGCAACCTTCACTCGTTCGATTGTCCGTTCAGTCCCCAAATTTGATCCTGCACACCACCAGCTCCTTGCCCATACGTCATTCTACCCTTGTGTGCCCCCACCCCTTATATTTCCGCATGGTTAATAAGCAAGGTAAGGGCAATCTTTGTTCTTTTTAAAGCCATGCTATTATATTCTTATTTTAATTAACATTTATTTACTTATTCTTTTTACCTAAAATCAATTGAGATTATTCTTAAAGAGAATCATGGTAGTTGCAAAGTCATTGTTTATATATATATATATATTGAACCATAACTACAGTCGATAGCGCTAGTGTTAATGTAGGATTATTATCGTAGGCTTTGATTCAGCTATACCCAATACTTCTGAACGTGGGAAATGTGTTATTCAGTAGGTTGAGCGCGTTTTGGCTAAGGTGTGTTCTCTGTCTGTGCTATATTCTGTAAAATGTTTTACAAACTTTGCATGACTATTTTCTGTGTTGAGATTTTACTATGATTTGAGATGTCATGCATACTGTGATACTGCGCTTTATGAGATTATCAGAACTTTTGAACTGTGTTCCTCGTATTTAGTACGATATACTGTGTTGAGACTGTGTTCATAAATATTATTTTATCATACATGTGGTGGGTTGTAAGGAGGAAGAGTGGTTTGACCACACTGTGGACGGAGAAATAAAGGGTGAAGGGGAACTACCTCCATTGTGACCGTTTGGCTTTGCCACCATTGTGATTGGTGTTTGTAGTTGGGTATTATGACTATATATTAGCATCATCTCGTGCACTGTATTTTTAACATGACATGTTTTTACCTTGTGATATTTTTTAGAAAGACTGTTTTTTTATTGTTGCACTTAGAGACACATTGGCCTCAATAGCTCACTCCCCTATAGTTTATCTTTCAAATATTTGACTTTAGGCGCTCTGGTACTCAGAGGACCTCTTGTGTATTCAGTTTATTTCCACATCAGTACGGACTACAGTTTTCAAGTTATTATTATTATTTTCATTATATTTTATCAGACTCGGATTGTAATTTAGACTTGAGACTATTTGGGATTTGGAAATATTTTCTGTATGTGTGTTTTATTTTAAATTAGAATAATTTATTAAAATTTTTGGTAATATGATGAATGATAATTTTTTTAGGGTATTTTGTTCAAAAGAGTTAAACGATTTAATAAAGATAAAATTGGTTTCTTTAGGGTAAAGTTTTTAATAACGACTTCTTAAATTTGGCATTTTCTTCTTGGCCAGGTTTAGAGGGGTTACATTTAGTGGTATCAGAGCTAAGTTCAACCCTCGGACTGTGAGGCTCACAACAAGCGTTTTAAAAAAAAAACTGACTATATGCATGCATTAAATGTTTTGGGTAAATGGGAATTTTCTGAATAATTTATCACTTAATCATTATTTTAAAGTGTGTTTTAAAAAAAATCTGAGACGTCGATACCAATTCTGATCTTAGGTAATTATCTTGTGTAGATAGTTGGGTATGCAACCTTGTAGGAGCTTTATATTTGAGTGTGTTTCATCTGGATTTAGATCTTGAGAAATGTGTACTCGTTAATTTGTGACTGCTACTCCAAACATAGAATTACTCGTAATCTTTTCACCTAGTTGTATCAATAGGTATTCTTTCGAACCACTTAAATCCTTAAGCTATGTTCTTTTAAGTAACCATTATAGATCATAACTCGAATTCTGATCAAGGACCTAAACTTCGGTTAATCGAACAAATGATCGTTATCGTACCCGTTCCTACGAATTTGAAATCAAAGCCTCTCTAAAAACTATGCGTTGTCATTTGTGACATGATTTGAAATGCTCCTTTAAGTTTCTATCTAAACATCCATGTTTTTGGGAATCTGCCGCTAGGTTTGGAAATTTCGAGGACGAAATTTCTTTTAATGGAGAGAGAGTTGTAACACCCTAAATTTCCTAATTCCTAAAAACTCTAATTTTATAATTTCCAATTTTTGAAACCCTAAATTTTAAGGATTTTGAATCATTTTATTAAAAATTATAGACTAAATCGTGAATTTTGGAAACATTTGAATCTTTCTTTAATTTTGAAATTAATTATGAAAAAATTCGAGAAACTTGAATTTCAAGGTCAAATTAGTAATGTTTGAAAAGTTTTGGGGATTAATTTGTAATTCCTAAAACCTCATAGCCTATTTTGTAACATTTTTTTAACTTCAACGACAGAATTATGATTATTTGATTTATTTTGGTCCAAATTGTTCAACTTGTAAACTTATGGGAGTATATTTGTAACTTTGAGATTTTTGGCGGCCAAGACCATAAATTCTTGAGAAGTGGGGGGTTGCACATTCAATTTAGCCAATCTTTTTAAGGTTTAAATACCTCCCCAGTTCTTCAGCAAATTATCGCAACCAAAACCCTTATCGATTTGCTAAAATCCTATCATCAATCTCCGCCGCTTTGCACCCCTCACTCGTTCGATTGTCCGTTCAATCCTCAAGTTTGATCCTGCGCACCACCAGCTCCTTGCCCATACGTCACTCTACCCTTGTGTGCCCCCACCCGTTATATTGCCGCATGGTTAATAGGCAAGGTAAGGGCAATCTTTGTTCTTTTTAAAGTCATGCTATTATATTCTTATTTTTATTAACATTTATTTACTTATTCTTTTTACCTAAAATCAATCGAGATTATTCTTAAAGAGAATCATGGTAGTTGCAAAGTCATTATATATATATATATATCGAACCATAACTGCAGTCGATAGCGCTAGTGTTAATGTAGGATTATTATCGTAGGTTTTGATTCGGCTATACCCAATACTTCTGAACGTGGGAAATGTGTTATTCAGTAGGTTGAGCGCGTTTTGGCTAAGGTGTGTTCTCTGTCTGTGCTATATTCTGTAAAATGTTTTACAAACTTTGCATGACTATTTTCTCTGTTGAGATTTTACTATGATTTGAGATGTCATGCATACTGTGATTTATGAGATTATCAGAACTTTTGAATTGTGTTCCTCGTATTTAGTACGATATACTGTGTTGAGACTGTGTTCATAAATATTATTTTATCATACATGGGGTGGGTTGTACGGAGGAAGAGTGGTTTGACCACACTGTGGACGGAGAAATAAGGAGTGATGGGTTCAAGGGAACTACCTCCACTGTGACCGGTTGGCTTTGCCACCACTGTGATTGGCGTTTGTAGTTGGGTATTATGACTATATATTAGCATCATCTCATGCACTGTGTTTTTAACATGACATGTTTTTACCTTGTGATATTTTTTAGAAATATTGTGTTTTTTATTGTTGCACTTAGAGACACATTGGGCTCAATAGCCCACTCCCCTATAGTTTATCTTTCAGATATTTGACTCTAGGCGATCTGGTACTCGAGGACCTCTTGCGTATTCAGTTTATTTCCACATAAGTACGGACCACAGTTTTCAAGTTATTATTATTATTTTCATTATATTTTATCAGATTCAGATTGTAATTTAGACTTGAGACTATTTGAGATTTGGGAATATTTTCCGTATGCATATTTTATTTTAAATTCGAATATTTTATTATAATTTTTGGTAATTAATAATATGATGAATGATAATTATTTTTAGAGTATTTTGTTCAAAAGAGTTAAACGATTTAATAAAGATAAAATTGGTTTCTTGAGAGTAAAGTTTTTAATAACGACTTCCTAAATTCGGCCTTTTCTTCTTGGTCGGGTTTAGGGGGTTACATCTCGTTATTTTCTTTCCATGCTTTCTTGAGACCCTCTACAAGATCTTTGTACATCACTAGAATGTCATTGCGCTCATCTTCTTGCTTCTTTAGCCTTTGAACTTTAGCTTGACTATCATTTAATTCAGCAACGATGTCTCCGCGCAAACGTATACACATGTTCAAGGTCTCAATCTTGGCTTGAGGATTTCTTGTTTGCTTTATTTCTTTTGTTAGAGAGGATTCTCGAAGCTTGGGTTGTAAACTTTTGGATGCTAGACTTGGTAATTAAGTCTAGGTTGTAAATGTTGTCTCCTAAGCCTTGTTAAAAGGGGAATAAATTTTAGTGGATTTGGGAAATCCTTAGTGGGAAGCTAAGGTAGTATATGTAGAACTTGTAAGAAGCTTGAACCACTATAAATCCTTGTGTTCATTGTCTATATTTTTACTTCCACCACCAACACCTAAAAATCGACTTCTCCACCACTTGGCAAGCAATTCGGTTGAAGGAATACGAGCCCAACATATATATATATATTAAAGTTTATCACCAAAAAGACATTAAAAATATTAATATTGTTTTTTCTTTCGAATTTTGTATTAACAAATTAATACAAATATTCTTGAAAACGTTTTAAACTTAAAAGTACATAATGCAAACATAAAAAGAATTTATAGATTTAAATTTAATTTTAGATAAAAATATTAGAGAACTTAAAATAAAAATATAATTTAAAATAAAAATAAATATATTAAAAATACCGGGTCAGGTACCCGATTACAAAAAAAAAATCGTCCCAGCCATGGCCTAACTACCCAGCCCAGCTGGATAATTTTTTAAAAAATTACCCGATTTTTTAAGGTTTGGGTTTGCGGACCGAGTCAATCGGGTCGGGTATTTTTAAACACCCCTAGTTACAATAAGGGTAAAGTAAACAAATGGTCACCAAATTATCTCAAAATATACAAAATGGTCATCAAACCTTCAAAAGTTACATAATGGGCATTAAACTTTATTTTTGTTATAAAATGGTCACCGAGCCGTTATCTATTATTAAGTGAAGCACATGATAGTTACTAAAATTAGAATAATAGCACTTTTAATCCTCCATACTTACACATTCAATCAATTTAGTCATCATTATTGATGTCTTTATTAATTGAATGTGTAAATATTTCGTAACTGTCACGTCACAATCTTAATGATAGTTAACAGCTCAGTGACTATTTTAAAACAAAAATTAAATTTTAATTATATAACTTTTAAAAATTTGGTGACTATTTTATATTTTTAAGGTAATGATTAAACAAATATTTTTTAAGTATAATATTAATTATTGATTTTTTTAATCCAATAGTTATAAACTAATATAAAATTAAATAAGTTTTACTGTTAAGGCGCGTTCGAGGACACGAATACGTTACTGTCTTAAAAGCTGCAAAAGGATGTCAAATATGAAAATACCCCTCTAGATAGATAAAATTTGTGATTCTGTCAATCATCTAATTTCTAGCTTATATTGTCCTGTGGCTTTGTTTGTAATTTTCTTTAATTCTAACCCTCTTTCTATTTATGTGTTGATTCTCGTCACATCAAAGTCTAACCTGCTACTCGCCTTTTCCACTCTCTCAGAACGGAAGCTCATTTTTCAACGACCATACCACCGGAAAATCCGGTTCTGATCCGGTTTTGGCTGTGAAATAGATTCGCTATAGAGAGCAAGACTATTGAGATTCAAAGCAGACCGCCAACGAGTGGCCAGAGGGAAACGTACGACGTCTTCTTCAACTCGAGCGGGGGCTCGACCGGTGGTTCGAGCTAGAGTTCCGCTCCGGCAGTTGTTTCGGGTCGCTTCCGTTGCCTGCGGGATACAATTCGGGTGGGCTTTACAGCTTTCTCTCTTGACACCTTACGTTCAAGAGCTGGGTATACCTCACCAGTTGGCTAGCATCATATGGCTTTGCGGGCCGCTTTCCGGCCTCCTGGTGGGCCATATGAGCGACCGATGCACCAGCAAATTCGGTCGTCGCCGACCTTTTATTGTTGCTGGTGCAGTTTTGATCATCGTTGCCGTTTTGATCATCGGTCACTCCGCCGATATTGGTTGGTTGCTTGGCGACAATGAAAGCTCCCGTCCAAGTGCTATACTGCTGTATGTTTTCGGGTTTTGGATTCTTGATGTTGCTAAGAACACCACTCAAGGTCCTTGCAGAGCTCTTCTAGCTGATCTTACCGGTTAGTTTTTTTCATTCCTTTTTTTGGAAATTAATTAAAACCTTAGAGCTGAATTAACATTTTTTTCAGGAATGAATTAGCAATTTTTAATTGGAAAAATAGGATTATTTCATTTTCTTTGGCTTTTTTAAAAAAGTAAAGCAAAGGGGTCATCACTCATGATGGAATATAAAATTATATTCGTGATATTACTTGTATCTTTCTATGATCGCTTCTAGTGCTTGTTCTTTTTCCCCGTTTTTGAATAATTATTTGGTGGACGTTGTGACCCTTCAGAGTTCACGTACGACATTGCTTATAATGATTTAGTTAATTGCAATAATGTTTTTGTCAAGATTTGATTCCGTGCAGTTTGATGGACTATTCGATTGCTTTCAACTGAGTTTTGGTTGGTTTGCAGTGCAGTGAGCCACTTAAGTATTGAAGCTAATAAGTGATCACCAATTTAAGGTCGTATTAAATGGAAGTTGATCAGATTGTGTATATGCTCATCAGATGGTTTCGATTCCACATGTTTGGCAATAATGGGTGATGCATTCTTGGTCTTCTAAGTTTGAACTTGTTAGAGCTTAACAAATACCTACTACTATCAGCTCTTGCAATTTCATGAAGTAGGATGCAAATTAGAATTAGACATGCAGAATTCAAGCGGAAAACAAGTAATCTTATGCACACTAGTGAAGATATTTGATTGCTGTTGTCTGTCGGTTTCCATTTTAACTGGAAAACAAGATAAGATACTTCTGTGTTGCTATTTCGCATGCAAATATACACACAAGTAAATTAAAAATATTTTTTGGGGCTATTTCTATTGTCAAATACCAGTAAAAATTTCCCTGCAACTATTTCATGCATAAATATAAAACCACGAAATCAGTTATAAATTCACATTCACTTCTGTATTTCCCTCTTATTTCAGGAAAGGACCATCGAAGAACTCGAGTGGCAAATGCCTACTTCTCTTTATTTATGGCTATCGGAAATGTTCTTGGCTATGCAACAGGAGCATATGGTGGTTGGTTTAAGGTTTTTCCATTTACCTTGACAGCAGCCTGTGATGTTAACTGTGCAAATCTTAAGTCTGCTTTCTTTATAGACAATGTTTTTATTGCAATTACAACATATCTAAGTGTCTTAGCTGCTAAGGAAGTACCTCTAGGTTCAGGTGATGGATCTACACTCCTTCATGAAGAGGGGCTTGAACGGTCAGGTGGCCATGCTGAAGCTTTTCTGTGGGAACTATTTGGAACATTTAGATATTTCTCAGGGCCTGTATGGATTATCTTGTCTGTTACTGCACTGAATTGGATAGGATGGTTCCCTTTTCTTCTCTTTGATACTGACTGGATGGGTCGAGAGATCTATGGTGGTCAGCCAAATGAGGGGGAGAACTATAATGTCGGGGTCAGAATGGGTGCGTTTGGATTGATGTTGAATTCGGTTGTTCTAGGAATCACTTCAGTGCTTACGGAGAAGCTTTGTAGCAAATGGGGTTCTGGTATTATCTGGGGAGTTTCAAACATCATCATGGCTCTGTGCTTTCTCTCAATGCTGATTCTATCATACGTGGCAAATCATATGGACTACATTGGCCATGGTGTACCCCCAGTTGGCATTGTGATTAGTGCACTAGTGATTTTTTCCATCCTTGGTGCACCATTGGCGGTAAACTGCTCTTTTTCTCCTACAGAAATCCATGTGACTTCTAATTGAATGTGTCTAGAAGTCATATAAATAGCAGTTTCTTTCTCTAGACTATGTGCTTGAATGATTTTCTTTGTTCTAAGCATAAATCATCATAAGTCTTGTGGCATGAAAAAACCGAAACATTGATTCTTAATTAAAGGGTGTTATTGCATTTTGGTTAAATCCTAGACAGCTTTGTATTATATTTAAGTTGGGTCTCCCCACCTGTTGCCAATTGGTTTTAGGCTGGGTGCTTAACATGGTATTAGAGCTCAACTTTTGTTCTGTTGTTAAATGATCTTATTTAAATTGGTTAAATTTTGAATTCTTAATTATCATATTGACTATAATTATAGGTCAATATTATTAGTATGGTAGCTGGATCTTAAAACAGGCTAAAACTATGTTAGGGCTTGTGGATGGGTTGGTTCTGCTAATGTCCAAATTAATCCTTTTTTTCTGTAAAGAAAGAAAAAAATTAGGAGCATTCAGTTCGTGCATTCAACTAATGCTGCTCATATTTTATTTCAGATTACTTATAGCGTTCCATATGCCTTGGTATCCTCACGTATTGAGTCGTTGGGACTTGGCCAAGGTATAATATTTTATTTTCTATCTAGATTTGTTGCTTGGTTTTTTTGTTTTTGTCTTTGAGGAGAAGCAGTTAAGGCACTAATTCTGTTGGTTGTTTTCTACAGGATTATCAATGGGTGTCCTAAATCTTGCTATTGTTATTCCACAGGTATTGCTTTGCAGTTGACCTCATTTTTAATGTTATTGTTCTTTCTTTGGTTGTTTTCTTTTTGCTAAAATGAACTTGATGCTATTGTTGTTCATCATAAAAAGGCAGCATCAGTAAATTGTGAACATTCTCAAGAATGTTTGAATTTTGATTGAAATATCGCGTTGCTACAGTAGTTTTGTTATAGTTGGTCTTATCATGAAGGGGAACATGCTATCCTTAGTTGTAAAAGGCGCGCCTGAGGCGCAAGGCTCAGGAAAAAAACGCCTCCAAGGGCCGAGGCGGGGAGAGGTGCAGTAGGCGCGTGCTTCAGGCGCTTTTCGCCTGAGGCAGGAGGCAAGCGCTTTTGCGCCTTTTGTAGTTGTGAAAAAAGTGGAAAAGAACATTAGTTGAGTTGAAGAAGATGAACAAGAGAAGTTGAGTTGAAGAAGATGAACAGGAGATGGTTTTGAAGAAGAAGAAAAGTCGCATTTGGGTGTTTACTTTTTTAAATTTATTTTACTTTCTTATTTTTGAACTTTGTGCTGGGTATGGGTGTGCAAAAAAAAATCTATCCGATTGATCTTATTCGTTTATCAGTTGATTCGATTTGAAATTTCGAATATCCAATTCGTTTTTTATTTTTAGATAATTCGGATCGGATATCCGAAAATTTCGGATCGGATACGGATAATTATTTTACATTTGGATCGGATATCCGATTATTTGATATCTGAAATTTTAATTTTTTATAGATATAAATCTTGTTATATTCGATATTTTTACTTGTTATATATAAAAAAATTAAATTTTTTATGTGTACAAATCGTGTTATATTCAATATTTGTTGATTGTTATATTCGAAAATTTAAAATTTTCATGGCTAGGACCGTCAAATTAAAAAAATAATTAAATCAAGTCATTAATTCGGTTTGAAATGTTGGATATTCGAAAATCGAGAATTTGATTTTTTTGAATAGCTACGGATAGCTAAATTGCCTATTCAAAAATTTTGAATATCTGAAATTTCGAATAGGATCTAATATTTGAAATGCACACCTCTAGGGCTGGGTGTTTACTTTTTTAATTTATTTTACTTATTTTTGAACTTTGTGATGGGTGTTTACTTTTTCTATTTTTGAACTTTGTGCTGGGTGTTCTCTTTTTAATTTATTTTACTTTCCTATTTTTGAACTTTGTGCTGGGTGAAAGGCTGTCAGTTTACTATTTTAATTATTTTCCTTAATATGTTATAAAATTGAAAGAAAATAAATTAGCTCTTTGTTCGAAACAAATTAAGATTTTTTTCTTCATTATCTTTTTATTAGGATTTTGTTATTATTATTATTAATTTTGTTACCAAATACTTATTCTAGATCAAGAAGATAATATTAATTTTAATACAAATTAATATAATAAAATAAAATTTATTTTTAAAATTTTATTTTTTAAATAAAATATTAAAATTAAATATTCAAAGAATATAATTTATTAATATTTTAATATATTTATTTTTAATAGTTTTGAATTTACATATAATTGAAATATTTTAATCTTTTAACATCTATAATATAATTATCATGTTTTTTAAATACAAAATATACTATAGAGTTGAGTTATAAATTTTTAGGATAAAAAAAGGTGCCTCACCTACGAAAGGCTAGCGCCTCGTGCCTCAGCTCCAAGGATCTTTTATGACTCGGAGCGCCTCGCGCCTTTTAAAACTAAGATGCTATCACATGGAATGCTAAAGTCATGCATTTCAATTACATGCCTATAAGCTGCTGTCCAATTTCTCTTACTCCTTAGGGAGATATCACAAAAGTATTTATTTGATAGCATCATTTATTTTGACATAATGCAATCGCCTGTTGGATGGCTCTCAATCTTCATTACATACTAACAGTTGGACCACTGATAGCCATATTTGACTTTCTGGTTTGATGGTTTATCTGATTGGAAATAAAAATGTGATAGCCTGCCAGGCATAGGACCACTCTATTTGAAATGATCATCTCATTCTTCGATACACGTTTGAGAAATAGAAGTGGCCTGGATTCAACCTTTCTTATATATTTCTTAGATAAGGTTTAAACAATTCATTTGGCTTAATGTCACTAAAATAATTTTATAAGTTGGAGCCGTGCTAATTAACTTGTGTTTGTAGGAAATAATGATTAGGTTTCGGAGTTGTTATTTCATGTTTAACTTACCAAGGATTTTTTAAGAATGAGAACTGTGTGTCTCATGGACACACATATGCAGAGAATCCATGTGTCACATCAACTTATTAAATACTTTTGAGCAACCACATCAGCAATTTGATGGGAAATGCTTAATTTATGTATCACTTATTGTAGTTTAGTTTAGTTTAGTTTTTTAGGTCTTATGAACATAATTTAACAATTTTTCATGACATGCATTTGGCTTAATAATTTTATTTGAGTACTTGTAACATTAATGGGTAGAAACACAATTTAGTTCTCTGATTATAAAGATAAAGATTTTGAACTTTGGATGAACAACCGTTGGTAATTTAGGAGAAGAAGCTTGGAAGTCTAACAGAAAAATAAAGGTCATTACATGGCTAGTATAAAACTTCGTTGCATATGTGTTGGAAACTTATATGGAGCAACATGTAATTTTTTTGTTAATAATTTCATTAAGAATATTCTGACCCCTCTTTTGTGCAAAGAGAAAATTCTCCTTTCTAAAATCTATTCTTGCTAGCAAGGACCCTCTTTTGCTATGATATTTTCAAAATAAGCAAAGACTTTATTCTTCTTATTATAGTTTTATCAATTTCCATGATATGCAGCCCTTTCCTCGAGCTTCTCTTATATTGAAACTTATTACTTTATTGGTGCATATCTGCTTGAAATTGCTAAATTTTATGCTAACCGCATATTAACCTTGCAGCTAGGATTGGTGCATAATGAATTTTAGGGATAAATCTCAAAATTATACATGAACTTTTATACAATGTGCAATGACATGTGAATTTTGATTTGGTGCAATTATAAAAATGAAAGTTTGATTTTGATTCAGGTGTACACAATTAAAGAAATAAATAAATCCGATTATCTTCTTATTGGGAAAATATAATTGTTTTTGTATGCAAAATATATAAACATAAATGGTGCCACATCATCAATAGCCTTAATTGTTTATGAAAATTGATTCAAGATCAACATTTCATGTATTCAATTGCACCAAATTATGTCTACTCTTAACTTAAGAGAAATTGATTCAAGATCAAAGGTTATGTCTAGTTTCGGAATTTATCCCTAAGTTTTACATTTATCTACTCTTAACTTAAGCACTTATTGAATGCAAGATGAAAATTACGATGGCAATTTTGATTTGTTGTTCAAGTCTTTGTCCAATATGTTCCCCTTAACTGCATCAAGTATGTTCTTTTAAAATGCGTTCCGTCCTTGGGGCTTAGCATTAACCAATATGTTACGGGACGTCCTCCATAATGTTGCTATGTATAATGTTATGGGTGTTCTTCTGTTATCCTTTTTCAAGCAATTGAAATTGTGAAACTTTGGGCTTTGAACAACAGGTTGTGGTGTCTCTGGGAAGTGGACCATGGGATCAACTATTTGGTGGTGGAAACTCACCAGCTTTCGCCGTAGCAGGTGTTGCAGCCCTCACCGGTGGACTGGTAGCAATTTGGCTATACCTGGAAGTAGTTCACAGAAGTCAAGGGTCCTCCCATGAGGTAATTTGTTGTACCTTTTTTTTTGCTTGTCAATTGTCATCAACATGATCATTAAATTTGGATCCTCCCATGAGGTATTTTGTTGTACCTTAGTTTTTTGTTTGCCATCAACATGAATGCTAATTTTGTTCATACAAAAAGAATTTGTATATAAATATTGTTGCTTTATTGATTAATAAAATCGTTATGATCTGAGGTTTTGTTTGCCAATATGGTATTTTTCTTGGCGTTTGAAACACTGAATTAATAACTATATATTATGTTGTAAATAGTGAACGTCAGACTACATTCAAGTTTTGAAGCTTGTAGGTCTTTTAGAATTTTTGAAACCTGAAACCTGAATGCACAGCGAGTTTCCGGAATTACTAATCGATTCTTCCCCTCAGAATGGAAAACGGTGGACCTTAAATATTTTGCATATTGATCATGATGGAAAATGTATATACAAATTCTTTAAATGTAATGGTTTACAAGTGTTGTAGCTTTCAATAAAGTTTGCAGAAAATGGAAATTTAGTTTGTAGATTCATTGAATTCAGGATGAGACAAGTTGGGTGAAGATCAGCGGTGACTAGTTTTTCCTTTTTGGATGAACCTGACATGTTTTTAGTTTAACAGTAGGGGGCGGATACAATTTTAAAGAATTTTTTTCGAAGATTTTTTCATTCTCATGCTATTCTTGCGGATCCCCGCGGGTTTTGATGAATCCACATTCAAATAACATAAATAAATTTTAATACATTAAAATAAATACTCAACATTAAATCTAAGAGTGTATTTAAGAGAAAAAAATGATATGTGCGGGAGAAGATATAAAAGCTCTAGCAATGTTGAAAGAAAAAAAAATCTAAGAGTGCATTTTAGAGAAATAAAAATTTTCATTGACAAAAAAACAATCATTCTACTAATAGAAAATAAAGCGAAAATAAACAAATGATTTATTTCTAAAGGGAAAAGAATTAGAGAATGAGAAAAGTAGAAGAAGAAAGAAATATGCGATAGTGCGGTTGAGAAACTTGATAGTGGCTAAGTTTAGAGGTGGCAAACGAGTCGTTCAGGTCGGGTCATTTCGGTTCGGGTCAGGTTCAGTTTTGACTACATTCGGTTTCAGTTCAGTTCGGCTCAGATCTGGTCTGGTTCTGTTTTAATTCGAGTATATAGTGATTTGGGTCGATTGATATTGGGTCAGGTATTTTCGAGTCGGTTGATTTTGGGTCGGGTCAAGATCGGTTCAATAGGAGATCGATATGTTTCAGTCGGGTTTTTAGGATGAATAAGTTTTTACACCTATATATGGCTTTATTAAGCCAATATATTTGACTTTTTGGTGAGTTGTGCGACAGTTCACATCAAATCTTTATTTATTTATTTTAATATCTTTTCTTTATTTCGGGTTACCTTTGGTTCGAGTTGCTTTTGGTTCGGATGAAATTGGTACGGGTCCATTCGTTTCGCTGAAAAATCTGTTCGGTTCGGTTGAAAATCAGATCGGGTCCATATTGGTTCAACTAAAAATCAGGTCAATTTCGGTTCGATTCGGCTTTTTCTAGGTTTTGGATCAAGTTTTGATCATCATGTTCGGGTCTATATCGGATAAAATCGATTCGTGTCAGTTTGCCCCCTCTAGCTATGTTAGGTTTGAGATAAAGTTAAAGCGATAATAATATAGTTAGAGTTTTTATTGATCATATAAGTTTTTTTTATTAAGACATATATTAGAGATACACGGGTAAATGGGTAAATATTTTAAAAAATTTGTAAAATGTGGGGATCCTTGTGGATATTTTTCGAGGATCTCCACGATGATTTATTCGGTTATGATTTAGTTATCCTCATAATTTAGATATAGCAATTCTCGTCCCCATCCCCATTTGAGCTTTAGTGATAAAACTTTCCCGTCCTTGTCCCCGTGGATGAAGGTTTTGATTATTCTCCATTCTTTCGGTTCGGATTCTCACAGTATTCGATTATTTCCCACCTGATTGTCACCCCTTTTTAACATTGTTTTTGAAAAATGCGGTAAAAAAATATTTTCGAATGTTTGATTTAAAATTGAATGTTTAGTATTGCTATCAGAATGTTCTTTTAAATAGATATCAACGAGGATAATGAGTATTTTTTGTTTGAAAAGTACTTTAAGTGAAGGGTGTTGTTTACGATTGCTCTGTTCTTCTGTACTAGTTTCTCCTCTGTTTTTGTTGTCATTGGAATAAATTCATGTTCATCATATCTTGATTTGCTTTGGAATTGAGAAAAGCATTTAAAAAGGATTGGAGAATGCAAATAACATGATTCAACAATTTTCTTTCTGTCAACAAAGGTTGAAACAAGCGGTTAAGCCACATTCCCTTCCATTCCGCTCTCCTTTTGTTGTAGGTATTCTCTCTGTACATTCTGTGTTGGAACACTGAGGACTGGAGTAGTTGTTGTAATGGAATATTGAGACTAAGCAACGCATCAATCTTGTTTTGCGGAAATGAGAATGGAATCTATGGATCTGTTGCCAGATAACCAGGAGTAGGAGGACGACTTCATTGCCATTGCTAGAAACGACTTAGGAGTTTAGGATTTAGAATTTAGCTTTTAAATTTTAAAATTAAAATAGTCATATTTATGTAAAAAAATTACACTAACAATCTGACATTACATCAAATAATATCCCTAATGATATTGCTCATTTGAAACCTTATTCTACGTATCATTCCTACCTATAACATTTTCACCAATTAATAATTTTTTTTAAGAATTATACTGTTCTATTCATAGGACTATTAATTAATCACTTTTAAAAAAAATTATTCACAATAAATCTTATTAATGGTAACAACATTTTTAATACAAAAAATCAATTAAATTCTCGTACATGTACTACTCAAATAGATTGGGTTACTATAACTGAAAATTTAATCAATCAATCTCCTCCTCAACGTTGACCAGGGGAGAATCTTGAGGTCGGAGTTTGAGGTGGCTTACTTTTTTTAAAAATATTTAGACGTTTAAATTAAAATTTTCGAAGATTTTGAAGTGTTTAATTTAAAATTTTTAGAAATTTTGGGGTCTAACTATTTTTTTATAAAAACAATACTTCAGGAGAACTTTAAAAAATTTTAAGAAGGGTACTTAATTAAAAATATTCAAAAAAATTAAAACTGATAAGAATATTTTTAAATTTTTGAAGGGCCAAGTTGAAAATTTTTAAAATATGGACTAAATAATACAATATCAAAATTTTGGGGGCCAGGGCTTCCATTGACCCATTATCGTCCGCCTCTCACATTGACTATATTATTTGTTAGTTTTTGCTGACATGGCTAATCGACTTCTATAATGGTGACACATGTCATTTGTGGGCTTAATTGATTTTTTTATTATAAAAATTTAATTGAGTATAAATTATAAAATAATTATAAATATATAAAAAATTAATTCATTTAAAAATAAAAATTATATACAATTATAAAATCTAAGAAAGAATATTAAAAACTATAGTAATTTTAGTGGTTGCTCACCTTATCCCTTAACCATGAGGTCAGGAGTTCGATTACTACCAATGAGAATGGAGTACATTTCATAGCCAGCCGTTTACCTTTTAGTGAGAGCACCCGCGGCGAGAGGATTAGTCACTGCTATCACCAGTGAATACTTTGGCTCAAACAAAAAAAAAACTATAGTGAATTATAAAAATATAAAAGAATATGTATATAGAATTTTAAAATTATAAAAAATATAGAAAATTACAAAAAAACATATTATACTTGAGATTTTTTGTCGAGTAATGCTTATAAACCAATTGGTGCCACTACTAGCTTCCTTCTCTGGTAATCTCACATTGATGAAAACATGTCAATGGCGACTTTCAAATTTGTTGTCGGGTAAATCATGTAAATTTGGTTTGTTTCGTAAAGTTTTTGATCTTATTGAAGTTAATCTCCTAACAAATGTTTGTATTTTCATCTTTTAATGATTTTAATTATTTAAAAAATATTTTTTTTTTACATTTTTACATTTGCACTCATTTGAGCTCTTAACATCAAACAAAAGAATCAATTTTTTTTGAATAATATGTCGTCTGAATTTTATTAAAATTAAAATAGAAAAATAGTCCCAAAAAATGAAAATGTAACAGAATAATAAAACACAATAAAAACTAAATTGAAAAAAAAAACCCAGAAAACGAACATCAGACCAACAAAACACATCTAGTGGACTGCAAATCAGTGATAAAGATGGAACATCGAAGAAATTAAAAGCGGAGAACAAGACTTGTTGTCTCTATCCACCTACACGCTTCAAGCTCGAAGTAAGAGTGGTGTGCAAAACCATCAATCTTGAAGGTTGCTTCATAAAACAGATCTGACTGTATCGGCAAACAAACCAAAAAAGGAGATAAATCTACTGAAGACTACCGACAATTTGCAAATCAGAGCCAATACGTCGTGAAAAACGTATCCACGAACACAGATCTATCGCAACGGTAGATGAATACGTGTCATAAGACAGAAGCGTACCACAAGACTGCGGAAAAAGCGTGCTACAAGGAAAATAAAAACTAAAACAAGAACTTGATATTAAAGTATAAGAAAAAAGGACTACCGGCGGTGACGACCAACACTAAAACTGACGCCACCGCCAATAAATCAAGAACTAAAAGAAAGTTGGGTTAGAATTGAGAGAGCGCGCTTAACAAAAGAATCAATTTAATCCTCTACATGAATGACATGTTTCATTATAATAAGATAGGTTAGACACACAAAAAAGTAACGATCAACTGATATACATTAATGAGAGATTTGATTGATTAAATTTTCAACTTTAAAAGCTATATTAGATACAAAATTTTCATGAATTATTATTATTATTTTGCGAAAAGCTTAGTTTTAACCATCAAACTTATTTGATATCTTCTTATTCACTAAATATATCACATTCGTTAAATAATGTGTGATCAATAAAATCATACAACAATGCCACTTGAATATTATGAATTAGAATGAATATCCAAAGTGAGCTCTGATGTATATATAAAAGTATATAAATTGGGGAGAAGATATATCCAATTGGGTTGAGTTGCATTGCATGACACATGGAGTCTGACATTGGAAGAGGGGTATGGGTTTGAAGGAGAAAAGCAGTGAAAATCTTATCTATTAACCAACAAACAAAACTGATGAGTGCTAATGCTAAGCAACTGCGTTCCTGGTAGGGTTGGGAGCCACTGGCAGTCTCAGACACGACCACAAGGCTTCTTTTTCATTTTTCCTATCCCGCAGAGCCAGAAACAAATTAAATGGTTGGAAGTGAAGCACGTTATTGTCTCTCAGTGTTCCCCTTCTACCATCTTCTGGTTTGCCCAAAATACAGATGTCTACTGTCTGCCATCTCCATTAACACACTTTGCTGGTCCCATTTCATGACCAGTACAATACCTACCTTTGCTTCCCCTTTCAAGAGGATAACCCTTTCTCATAACACCCTCCCTCCAATAACAACTCTAAACACCAGACGCTTTCACCCTTGATTACAAATTAGCTTACACAATATGTATTTATATACTACAAAGAATAGAATTGATATTTTAGCACTTAAGATGACATTAATTGTTTTTATATATTGCCTCAATGGGAAGCTTCAGTCTCTAACTCATTGCTCTCAAAAGGAATGAAGTTGGTAAAAGATACGACCAAAAGCTTGTCAACTCTCCCGCGTATTGCCTTGTGCTTGGAAGGGGTTTCATTCATCACATGGGTTGTGCCAAAATGGAACATGCATGGCTATATATATATATATATATATATATATAAGTCATTTCGTTAAAAAAGAGATGATCTAAGTTTTTTTTAATACAACTATGCTTATACAGTATAATCTATAGAGAGGTGAGAGACGGCAGTGAAGATGATTTTCAAGGTTATCCACTTATAAAATATACTTTTATTTTAACTCTTTAAAAGAGTGTTAAACTCACCAATGGCAATCACCATACTCCATTATCTAATACAAAATGCCAAAGAAAGGGCCCCCCACATTTTCATTGCGGCAAACAATTTCGTAGGGTGATAACGAGCTGAGCCTCCCATGCTTTGGCTTGGCTCGGCTCGAAAATAATATTATTAAATTAAAATTTTAGGTTTGAGTTTAAATTAGATAGTTTGAGTTCAACTCAGTTTAGTTTAACTCGAGATCGACTTGTTGCTTTCTTCAAATTATTTTTAAATATTTTTTAAAGTAAAAAAAAAACATGTGAAAACTTATTTAGAAAAAGATAATATTTATTTTTGAAGACAGTAAGTAACTATAGTACATTTTTTTAAATTATACAAGTCCACAAAGAAAAAGGGGATTTAAAGTATTTAACTATGATAACAAGTTAATAACACTAAAACATACAAGTGTATATGAAGTATATATATATAATTATTTTTATCATGCTCATAAACTTTTCGAGCCGGACTTGGGTCAGCTCGACTTGTTAAAATCTCGAGCCGAGCTTTGACTGGTTAATTTTATATATACAAAGAAACCATGAGAAGAAAAAAAAGGCTCTGTGATGGGTTCCTTCCCGCACTCAAAAACTGGAGTTTTCTTTGCTTTTCTCAAAGTAGAATTCTCCACCTCAGTTGTTCAACAAAAGGAATACAAATTCCAAGTGACTAACCTTCCTTCAAATTCAGAGTAAGAGATAAGGAAAGAAACAGAGAGAGAAACTCAAAAAAGCTATAAAAAAAAAGAGGGATGGACGCTTCCAAAACCAAAGTGTTTGCTAAGTAGACACTTTTCCAGCATTAGCTTGCCTTCCATGTTGTCTAATATTGACACGTTTAAGAACCCAAATTCCCCTCTGTATAAATATCCACTTCCCCCTCCTCTCCTAAACCCCATAGCACCCTTCAAAACAAACAAACCGTATAAGCACAAATAGTCAGAGGGTCTACTTCCCTTCCCTTTCCCATAACTTCTTTTATCCATTACAATATGACTAACATCCAGCTAGCTATGTATAGCCCAAAGCCATCTTCTCCAACGACCTCATTTCTACCTTCAAGCAAAGACCCTTTCAATAAAACTGTGGATCCTCCCAATGATGATGAACAACAACTACATAGGTTGCCAACTCTCTCTGAGGTATAAAAACAGCTTAAACCATATCTACCCAAACTGATATCTGCTTCTGTGATGTGTTTATGTAGTCATTTACAAAAGGGTACCTTTTCTTTTTATCATAGGATGCCTTCCTTAATTTTCTTGCCTTGTTTTACATTTAGGCCCTGGAAGAAATCAAAGCCATAGGGAAGATCTCAGGCCCCACAGCTATTAGTAGTTTACTTCTGTATTCAAGAGCCATGATCTCCATGCTTTTTCTCGGCTACCTCGGTGAGCTTGAGCTTGCTGGTGGCTCACTTGCCATTGGTGTTGCAAACATTACTGGCTACTCTGTAATCTCTGGTTTAGCCATGGGAATGGAACCCATTTGTGGACAAGCTTATGGTGCAAAACAGTTCAAACTTCTTGGACTGACCTTACAGAGGACGGTGCTTCTTCTTCTATCCGCTTCTATTCCTATCTCTTTCATGTGGGTCTGCATGAAAGCTATCCTTCTTTGGTGCGGTCAAGACCAAGAAATATCATCAGTTGCTCATACATTTATTGTCTTCTCAATCCCTGACCTTTTTTCCCTTTCACTTCTTCACCCACTTCGCGTCTACCTCAGGGCTCAAAGCATTACAATTCCTGTAACTTACTGTTCGGCCATCTCAGTTCTTCTCCATGTCCCATTGAATTTCCTTCTCGTTGTTTATCTCAAGCTCGGTGTTGCAGGGGCGGCGATAGCTATGGTGTGGACTAACCTTAATGTCTTCCTTTTGCTTTCTTCATTTGTATACTTCTCTGGTGTATATAAAAATTCTTGGGTAACTCCAAGCATTGATTGTCTCAGTGGATGGTCATCTCTGCTTGCTCTTGCTTTGCCAACTTGTGCCTCAGTTTGCCTTGAATGGTGGTGGTATGAGCTCATGATATTGCTTTGTGGCCTACTCGTTAACCCCAAAGCTACCATTGCTTCAATGGGGATCCTTATTCAGACAACAGCTCTAGTCTATTGTTTCCCATCAGCTTTAAGTGTTGGAGTATCCACAAGGGTTGGTAACGAACTCGGTGCAAATCAGCCCAGAAAGGCCCGCATTTCCATGATTGTTTCGGTCTTCTGCGCCTTAGCTATCGGTCTCTCTGCAATGCTGTTCACAACCTTTATGAGACACCAATGGGGCAAGTTTTTCACCAGCGATGCCGAAATCCTCGAGCTTACAGCAGTTGCATTACCAATTGTGGGGCTTTGCGAGCTCGGGAATTGCCCTCAAACGACTGGTTGCGGGGTGTTAAGAGGCACTGCCAGGCCAACCATCGGAGCAAACATAAACTTGGGTTCGTTTTACCTTGTGGGGATGCCGGTGGCTATCCTGATGGGGTTCGTTGTCAAAATGGGGTTACCCGGGCTCTTGCTTGGCTTACTTGCTGCTCAAGCAGCCTGTGCATTGATGATGCTGTTAGTTCTCTACAGAACAGATTGGATGGTTCAAGTAGAAAGAGCAAAAATGCTCACACAAACCAGCAGTAACAGTAATAAACTTCAATCCCCATTGCCCATTTCAAGAAAACAAGAAGATCCCAAGGAAATCAACAAGAAGGCCGATCTTGAAATTGAAATTGAAAAATCTACTTCACCTGAAAAAGACCCTCTTATCACTCACACAGTACTGATGCTGAGCACTAATTAGAGTTTCGGTTCAGTTCCCAGCTACCACCTCCATTTCTTACCCCCCCCCCCCCCCCACCTTTCATAGGAACACTTTGACACACTTTTCCCACTCTAACTTTCTACTGTTTAATTCTTTGTTTGAGCTTAGTTTTTATTTTGTGTTTTTTTCCTTTCGAATCCCAATGCTGTATCAAAATAACAATAACAAATGTAGAAAGTTGTGAAAATATTAACAAGGCCTGTGGAACATGATTCTGCTTGTTGTTCCTTTCCTTTTAAGGCAAACATAACCTTAGACTTCATCACTTTCTATAAGCCAAAATCAGCATAATTGCTTTTCCTCAAAACCATATCCTCATTTCTTTACCACATAATAATAATAACAACAATAATATAATTACAAATGAATATATTCCTTCCTGGTCCTATTTTAATTGCTTTTCCCCAAAATCATATCCTCGTTTTTTTTATCATTAATTTAACCAAAATATTTAACATAATATATGAGCCTACACAAGTTGGAATTCAAGTGATATTCCGGATTATCTCATTTCATTGAATTAATCAAAGGGTTGAAACAAACAGTGATGCTGACGATTAAGCAAACATAAAACAAAAGGCAAATATTTAGAAAAAGGGTGGGGGTGGAGCCTGCTTCAACTGAAGAAACAAAATCCACAAATTATTACGTGTCTACTTCTCACATGACAAAATTTTTGAGCAGTGGCTGGCTCTGCCATTTTTGGCACTTTCTCACCTCGTTGCTTTGGCATCTACAATTCCAGCACTGGTGACTGAAGTCTGAACCCACAAACATTTAAAAGAAATCAATAGTTATGAAGCTTGAATTAATAGAAGAAAGAAGTTTGCTTTGGCAGTATAAACCCTGAAATGGATCAGGGTTGGTGGGGACGTTGCATCGGTACTGATGATACTTGTACCTTTGAGTTTTGGATAGAAGCAACGGGCATATCTAAGGTAAGCCATGGTGCACTGCGGTTATTGTGCGGTATCGAAAATGTTACACTTTCTGATAACATTTTAGGTTAATGGTTAAGTATCGAAACTTAGCTTCGATGCCATATGCATCATTATAATTTTTATTCAGCAACAAACCATTTGTCGGCGTCTACAATGGTCCTGGCATAATCATTGAGTCCGGTATAAAATATCTCCATCTGGATCCAAGTAGGGAATCCATATATGGGACATCTTCTCAACAACTCCTTAAATCGCTCTCAAGTATCGTAGAAAGTTTCATCATCAGCTTGCCTGAAAGTAGTGATTTCAATCCGCAGCTTGGCATTAAGTTTAGGTGGCTAGAATCTCATAAGGAACTTCTGGCATAATTCTGCCTACGAAGTAACTGAACCTGGTGGCAAGGAATTTATCCACAATTTTGCCCTATCTCGCAAGGAAAATAAAAGGGCTTCAACCTTGTTGTCTCTTCAGTCATACCAGGCTGGTGAAATAGTTGGCAAACCTCTATGAATTGCTTCAAATGTTGTCTTGGGTCTCCATTAGGTGATCCATCAAATTGACCTACATTCGTTAGCAATTGAATCATTAATGTTTTAAACTCAAAGTTAGCCATATTTACCTCTAGACTAATCAGTCCTGGCATCAAATCATCTATGGTAGGTGTTAGGTGTTCTCTGATAGATCGTTCTTTAGGTATCTGAGCAGCAATAGCAGGAGCAATCGATATAACTGTAGGTATGATCGATTTTTCCTGGTTATTGACATCATTTAGGACACTTCCTAACTTACCATTCCCGTTATGATCCTTTTCTCGATGTTCTCTTCTTAACCTGTACATATACCAAATGAAGTAAAATAAACAAAAAAAAAACGAAAACAAGTAAAAATAAAAACAATTAATCTCATTGCAATCCCCGACAATGGCGCCAAAAACTTGTCGACGGAATATCGCATGGCAAAAGATTGATGAATCAGTGTAAATATGTAAGTAAATATTGCCAAGGATTCGTCTTTTTTGTGCAAGTATACACGGTCAGCAAGTAATATAGTAGTGAGTGAGTACCGTTTCCACAGGGATTGTCCAGGAATTAATTGCCACGATTAACACTTGTGAACTAGAAAATAAAAGATGATGGCAATAGATTGAGGATGGAAATAGATTGAGGTAACGAATAAAATAAGATAACTAAAAGTAAAATAAACTAGAGTAAAGTGAAGAGTACGGTGATGAAATTATAACAGTCTGGCAAACAATGGGTGCAAGAATGATAACAAAGATTTGGCAAAGGATGTCTGGATTTCACACTAGCTACGCCAGCTACTAATAATGTCTTGTCTTGGATTTATTGCCGGGTAGATTTCAAGAATAGTATTACCTCTGTCGATGGCAATATCCTAAGTTAACCATGGTAAAACCCCTACATGTCTATAGCGAAGTTTTTCATTAATTCACTCGATTAAGTTTCAATCTATACTCCTAAAGGGTAGATTCACTTCATGCGTAAAATCATCTACTTGAACATCTTCTGTCGAAGTTTCTCTCCTTAGTACCTGTCAACTAATCGTTGCCTCTTAAGTCTGTTAAGATATTAAGGTGCAATAAACATACAATGTCAACTTTTGTATAAAAAAGAATTTAGGAAAATTAAGTGCTAGTAGATAGAAAATAATGCCGAAGCATTTAAATTATTAAAAACCAAACATAAACTGAGCATTCATCGCGAACATCCCCTAGCTAATCAAGAGTTAGTTCATGGTTGGGGTAAATCGCAACAAGTATAAGTTTGAAATCATTCTTTAACACGGGAAATAAATACAAAAGATCAGCAAAGAACTAAGGACAAGAAAGAGGTCTTTCGATGCAACCCTTCAATAGATTCCATATGTCTCATGGAATCTTCAAGCCGTTGATCTTGTTGTCTCTAATTCATCATTCTCTATTGTTGCAGACCGCTTCTCAAGTTCAAGCCTTCATCTTCTTTAGCGCAACACCTCTTTTTTTCTTTACCTCCATTGATTAATTAACTTCTTATTTAAATAAGCATGCGTGAAAACCCTAAGAGTGGTTTGAAAATCAAAAATTGGTTGTGCAAAAGAATAAGTGTATTATCATCTTATTATCTTATCTCCTTATCCGCTTATTTCTACATTTGAAATTTAGGGCTGATGTCATCAGCCGCCGTTCTTTTGCCAAAGAAGCTTGGCATTCTTTATCTTTTTTTGCCAACCAAGCTTGGCATCATCCTTTATTAGGGCTGACATCATCATCTTTCATTAGGGCTGACGTCATCATCTTTCAATCTATTACCAACTGAGCTTGGCAATTCTCGTACAACTTTGCCAACCGTAACTTGACATTTCTCTTCTGCTTCTCTGGCTTTCTTCTCCTGTCATGCTCTTCCAACCTGCCATCAAAACCAGCAAAACAACATTTCACTCCAGAAAATACAAATTCTAACTCCTTAATGGAAATGCATGATTTAACTAACTAAAATGCATATATGTATACTCAAAGGCAAGCAAAAGCATTGTAATATATGCATGAAAAGCAGTACTTTTGAAGAGTTAACAACGGGCCAAGGGCGTACCGATACCACTATTTTATTGCCAATTCTAGTAGCAAAATAACATATCGGTACGCCAATGAGCATTTCGGTACGCCAAGGAGAATTTCGGTACGAGTAGGGTTTTGGTACACAAGGTATGTGTACCGGTACATAGTTTTAGTACACAATGAGGGCGTATCAATATGGGGCCGTAATTATTTCCTTCAAACCTAAAGTGGGTATCGATACTCAAAGAGGAGTATTAGTACCTAGAGGGTCATACCGATACCGATGTAAGAGTATCGGTACTCGTAGAGAAATCTGCCCAAGAAGTTTTAGCTTGCATTTGGGAGTTCTATAATTCAAGGTAAAGGGCTCAATGTGTCTCTAAAGGTGTGAAATGAATTGTAAAACAGAGAAATATAGATTAATATCCCATATGCGAAATAAATGGCTAATGACTTGGTAATCTTTGGGTGAATTGATTGTGTTAGTAACCCATAGGGACCCTTGGTGGATCAATCAATGTTGTGTGGCGTGTAGAGTCTTTGTTGGGCGCTAAAGGGACGCATGTATAGTCTAGTTGCTTTGAATAATGAGATAATCCAATGTGAATGTCATGAATGAACTTGAAAGACATGAATTAATAATTGTAACGAATCGAAATATGCCTTGGGGGTATTTGTAATGGTTCGGCTTGATGCTTCTTATCTCTTGGTGAGATGTAAGGATGCTTCGAGAGCATATGTATCTTGTGTGTCATGGTAAGGAATCCAGATGTCCTAGAGTCAGTGCAAGGGAACTTATATAAGGGGATGTGTACTTCGGGCTGTGTGATCGAGTACATCTAATGTATCCAGGAGATATGTGATATGGGTGCAGTTAGAAACCTATTCGTGGCTATGGTGAACCAGATAAGGAAACTTAATTCTGTGGGTTGTATGAGCTCGAGTAACTCGATGGGCTATATAAACTAGAGTAACCTGATTGGCTGAGTGACCTTAGGTAAAGACTACTTGTGGCTATTGTGATCCAAGTATGTATAAGACGCATCTGTGGCTATAGTGATCCGAATATGATCCAACTAACCCGACGACTATGTGATCATGGGTAACCCGGCGGTTGTGTGAGCACGGGTAGTGTAGGGCTTCGTTGGCCAGTGTGTAGGGCATGTATTGTTATTTATGCTTGCTGTGTGGATAATAGTTGATGGCTATATTACCCTAGGGCTGTGTGAGGTCGAGTAACTCGATGAGCTGTGTGACCTCGAGTATGGTAAAGCCTAGTGATGGGATGTGAGACTTATTTTAATTAATGATGTCTTGAGACAAATATTGTGAACTCTAGCTAGGGTAGGCTAGAAGGTGATCTTCGTTATATGTGAAGCCTTGTCTGTTCACTCTTGACTATATCATCATGCATGCTTGCTTTATGATATTCATGAATTGCGGTAGAGTATAAATGTACCACTGACCTTTGTTAGCTTAGCGTGTGGAATTGTGGTTTTTCCGTTCGTAGGTTGACAGGTTATCTTTTGGAGGAGCACATCGTAGAGGACTTTCCAGCATCCAGCTAATTTCAGAGTACAATACTTGATATTTTAGTTTGGACTAAAATGTATTCATAGGACCTTACACAGTCCAGTCTGTAACTCTATTTGCACTATTATTTTGTATAAGGTATATTTTAAATTAGAGCTCCTATTTTGTAAACTCATTTTAAATGTTATTTATCTACGTGGATTTATGGAAATAGATGTTTTTGAAAAATGTCAAAGTTGTGATTTTAAATGGAAAATTTGATGGGTCGGTTTTTGGGAGACTCAAATGTAGTACTTCGAATTTAGATTGAGATCGGGGTGTTACAAGTCTATTTAGGCAAGGAAATAGTGGATTTAAATCGAGTTGGTATCACTATTGATAGGCTATGTTTTGAGATTTTATTATTACGAAATTTCTACGATTGAATGTATGACATACATACGCGATTCGATGCGATGCCCACGCAGCGACGCCAACATATATATATATATATATATATATATATTGTTCTGGTCAACCGATGATCAGTACATGTACATTTAGCGATATTTATATATATTCTGCGACTAAACCTGTGAACCATGTTTTCAACGTTATCGCTTATAAGTAAGGTATGTTTATGGATTTCGGTTATAAATTCTGATTGGATGAATTAATTATTCTGCATGATATTATGATATGTTTGTTAACTACATTCGTATTAGCATTCTTTTATGTATTCTATATGGTAATTTTGTATTACTGGGCTCTAAAGCTCATGTATTCAAATTAATTCCCCTCTCAAGCTAGTAGGATTTTGTGGCTTGTTTGGATATCAAATGTTGGTAATGCTCAAGGGTGTAAGAGCATGTAATCCCACATTCGTTTTAACACATGTCTTCGACACGTACCACACACGTTATCTTTTTGTAGATAAATACAGAAAAGTTTTCTTTTGAAGTTTTTAATTTCTGCTCTACTATATTAAACAATTCTATGTTGGTTTAAATTTCGAATCGTTTTTAATTACTTGGTAATTGAGACTTAATTGGCAATCTTAATTGCCTTAACTGGGGTGAGAATTGAGGCATAATTGGCAATTTCAAATTGCCTTAACCGACGTCATTACCAGGCTCCTTTCATCTGCTGTTATTGCATGATTTATGATGAATGAATGTGGCCAATTTTCAAGCTCTATTCATTCATAACAGCTGTAATTTAAAGGTTGAATTTGAGCAGATTTAAAGGACGGTTTTTAATTGATTTTATCAATTTTAATTGCTTTTATTACTGATTTATTTTGAACGAATTTACCCCTTGATTTTCACTATAAAAGGAGCATCACTTTGCTCATTTTCTATCGAAAAAATACATTCTCAATATACACTACAAAACAACTTATGTTTTCTACATAGTTCGTTTTTCTATTGCTTTCAAAAGCAAACCGTTCTTGAGTTTTAAAAGAGAAGAGCAGTACCACTGATCTCCACTCTAAAGTTTGTGTGTACAAATTTTAGAGAGTCTGTATTAATCTTAGGGGACGATCTGCCTGTAGCAGCAATTACAACGGTTGGGGCGAATCTATTTCTAAGGCAATGGATTTCATCGACGACACGGTTATTTTAATTTTTTGTTATTTTATATTATTCTATCATGTCAGTACTAACGCCCTGTTGTGCATTGTTTTTTTTCAACAATTTAGAAACAAATTATACTGCAAAATTGAATAATGAATCTATCAAGTCGAATCTTAACAATTCTACATGAGTCTGTGACTTGAAAGAAAACATGCAGACGAAATTTCAAAGTGGTAAGAATCAAAGAAAGGTCAGTATTATGAGAGTTTTATACTGGTTATTGATTCTGAAGTGTTTGTATGCTTAACTTTTAATTAGAACATTTTATTTGGAAATGTTTATTAAAATATTTTAATATGAAAGAAATGAGTTTTAAATATGATTTTTTTATAAAATATATGTTACAGTTTTGATAGGCTTTGCTGGTTAAAACCATATTAAAATGATGGGACCATAAAAATACATGGTCTATACCGTGTATTGAATTTGGTAATTATCATTACTTATGTTTTGAGTTCTATAGATTTTGCCTGTTCCGTTCTTATTTTGTAACAAAGAACATTAAAATTTTCTATGGCATTGTCAAGAGAAAAATAATCTTTGCATGATTAATGATATTAAAACGATAAAATATATGCGATAAATGGTGGTCTGTTTCATGCGTTATTATAGCTATGTTTATAGCTATAAATATGTTTTATATAAACATAAATTCTTAGTGAAATTTGAATGCATCTGAGTGAAACTTTATTATTATTTATAGCTATAAAACTAATGAAACGTTTGCATTGCTTTTATGAAATGTTTAGAAATGTTTTATGAAACTTTATCATTTATAGCTATAAACATCTTTTCAATATAATTTGTTTCTATTTATGTTGCAAAATTGAAAAGACAATGGGAGGGACCTGTTTCAACTTTAAATTTCATTCAATATTTATGAGAATAAAAGGGTAAGTTGATTTCAATTTTTAAATCAACGATTCTCATAATTTTAAGCATGATATATGATGAAATTTATGCATATGGGCATATAACACCATTTTAGATTTCTGTGAGAAATTTGTCGAACTAATAATTTTTTTTGAGAAGTTTATTAAGGAACCAGGACGTTGTAAATTTTGGAGAAATACAAAGCTAATGATTCTGAAAGGGAAAAATCTCCAATATATTTATCGAGGAACTATGGTTCTACCTACGAAGACAGATTACTTAGACTTATTGTCTATTAATTCATGTTATTTACATGGATTTATGTTTAGCCTTTAAGCTAGTTTGTAACTCACCAAGCATGTTTTAGACTAGGTTGTACTCTAAGGCTAGATGAATTTTCTGAGTAGAAAATCTCATCATATGTATGCTTAATACAATACTTTTATATAGTAAAATATTAAAGCATAAATTTTGAAGAGACTTAAATAAAGAATTTTTTTTTATAAGTGACTAATTGGAAAATAGTAAGAAAACACATGTTTAGAACTGGTTTAATGAAAGACTTGGTATTTTAAGCGTGCTTCATGCGCCACCTCTCTTTCAAACCTACTTGGTGCATTACTTTTCTAATTTATAAATGACTATGACTAAATAACTTTTTCTAACTTAGTACAGAAGTTAGAATAACTAATTAATAATCTTTCTAACAAAGATTATGTTGAGTCATAGTAGATGAAAATTTGTAGTCTCTTTAAAATAATATGAAGAGAATTTAATAAGAAATTAATGCTACTTAAAAGTATTCTGTAGCCATTAGTTTAAGAACCATTCTCTTCATAATAGAATTAAGAAGGAAGAAAAATTGTCTTTATAGGGAGTGTATTGTAATCTCCTTATAAAATTCTCTTTAGAAAAAGTTGAAATATCTTTACAATGTCATTACGCAGATTCAGTAGGGACCGTCGGATTAGAGGGGACTCAACTATAAATAGAGGTCTCCCCACCTCAGTTGTAATCATCCATTCTTTTATTTATTCTCGAGTAATATAGAGCGCATTCACTCTAAATTCTCTGAGTTGTTCTTCTCTTGTTCTTCGCGTTCTTTCAGAGTTCTTCGTAGCCGATCTCATAGTTTGCTTCCGCTAAGAACGATCTTGCGTTCTTCG
The DNA here is from genome assembly GCA_019671005.1 of Hibiscus mutabilis. Lineage (NCBI taxonomy): Eukaryota > Viridiplantae > Streptophyta > Magnoliopsida > Malvales > Malvaceae > Hibiscus > Hibiscus mutabilis. The sequence continues at coordinate 33,684,011 of CM033733.1, read as the reverse complement.
GTGCCTTAGGAATTCGATCTTTCAGGTCGAGGATTCAGGCTTCTAGATTAGGGCATGTGAATTAAAATAATAACTAATCATGAAAATTAATAGCTTTAACAAAATATGAGTTTTGTTTAGAATCTAAAGCATACTAAACCTTCTTGAAGATGATTTTCTAAACTTAGATCTGAACTCCTTTATACATTTTGATCTAGAGAACTTTAGAAACTGTGAGGATAAGGAAGGAAAACACTGTTACATCACCTTTGTAGATATTTTTTCTAGACATGCAAAGGTTTATCTCCTTGGAATAAAAGTGAAGATGAACTTCTTTCTTAAAGACAGAAGTTGAGTATCAGCTAGATAGGAGAATAAAACGTGTTAGATTCGGTAGAGATAATAGATATGGTCTAATTTTCTTAAAGAGGTGTGTGAGAATAATGATATAATTAAAAAAACCTTCGTTCAAATTTTAGAAGGAAAAATAAAACTTTAAGAAGAGATAATGAATTCTTAAATTTTAAGGAGAAAGTCATTCTCGGTTAATCATGTATTAAACCGAGTACCTCATAAAATTAGACTATACTCATACGAACTGTACAATAGGCTTGCATTACCTGAAAGTGTGGGGATTTGGCAAAAGTGGTTTAGCCTGAATTTAAGAAAACCTCTATTGAATCTAAAAATTATTGATGCAGTGTTTGTAGGGTATGCTACATATAATGCCATATTGGTTCATGTCTTTACATGATTTCTCAAATTTATGAATCTAGGGTTGTTGTGAGGACTACTTTCCTCTAAAGAAAGCTAGATTAAGAGTTGTAACATATCAAGAGAATCATGCCTCTTCTTCTTGTACTGCCAATGATGCTCTAGAGTTTGAATTAGAGCCTAAAATAAGTAAAAGATAAAAGGTAGCTACTACCTTTAAACTAGTTTTTATAAACCTTCATTTATTATAAAAATAAGTGATTTAGACTCTATATCTAAACCTATAGCTCAATCTCTCCTGATAGATGAGGATCTAAAAACCTATAGTGAAGCTATAATGTTCAAATTGATGTTAGTTTCTAAAGAAGTTCAGTTTATGATAAACTAGAATCAATAATGTCTAATCACACTTGAAAGAGAGTAATGTAATGTTTGGAGTTAAGGGTACCTAAAAATAGGAAAAGGTTTTTTCTTTTAAATAAAAATATTCTATTTTGAGAAGGTGTTAAAGAAATTTGACAGTGCTGATGTTATCCCTGTTTAAACTCCTTATGATTCTAGATTATATCTCTTTAAGAATAAAGGAAGTAGTGTTTTCATGGTTGAGAATACTAAGAAATTCATGGTTGAGAAATTAATGGTTGATACCCAACTTAGTTATCTAAGTTCAATGTGGTTAAACGAAACCATGAAGAGTACTCATAGTGTACATTTATTATTACCAATCCCTATGAAGAATAATGTACATGCCTAGGTTGAGTTATATTACTCTTAATAAATTCATAGCCCAGGTTTTGGGTGGTCTTAGTGAGAAAGACTTGATAAATTTACCGACTTTGGTTGAATAATTACTCTTATTAAGTTCATAGCCCAGTGTTAAGTAGGTAGTCCTATCGCGGAGGACTGAATGAACTTGCCGCTAGAAAGGATGGATTTTTAACTCTTAATGAATTTAATCAAAAGAGCTTGGGTTGTTCTATTGAGAAGAACTTATTGAATTCACCGATTAAAGAGGTTGATTTTTTATTCTTAATGAATTCTTATTCCAGAGTTTGGGTGGTTCATTTTATAAATGGACTTGAAGAATTCATCTATTTATTAGAGAGGATGAGCTTAATGAAAAGACTTTTAATTATTTCATAGCTCTTATTTGAGTGGTTTATAGTGTGATAAACTTGATGAAATAACTTATGTAAGTGAGAAGGATTAGCCACCTTTTATGAAAAATGTTGGGCTGTTTTTCTAATACACTTACTAGAATCCTGAGGTCAGATGGTTATACTTGTTTACATCTGTATATTTATACATTTGTATATTTTCTAACATATCGAGGATTTCGGTGGATGAAGGGGTTAGTTATGTGTTATGAGTTCACCCCTATCTTAGAAAGTTCCAGATTCGTTCACTTATTTAAGAGAAGAATCACTCATATCACTATGTACTAGTTCCAGATACGTTCGCTAGTGCTTAAGCAACTAATCTCGCTATTGCTCTTCTTGCGTTTTTAAACTCAATTTTATCTCTCTGTTTTTCCAAAGATTCTTTTGCATTTGTGGGGAATGTTAGTAATGCTCAAGGGTGTAAGAGCATGTAATCCCACATTCGTTTTAACACGTACCACACGCATATTATCTTTTTGTAGATAAATACAAAAAAAAAATTTATTTTGAATTTTTCTGAACACCGAAAAATAATTTCTGCTCTGCTATATTAAACAATTCTATGTTGGTTTAAATTTCGAATCGTTTTTAATTACTTGGTAATTGAGACTTAATTGGCAATCTTAATTGCCTTAACTGGGGTGAGAATTGAGGCATAATTGGCAATTTCAAATTGCCTTAACCGACGTCATTACCAGGCTCCTTTCATCTGCTGTTATTGCATGATTTATGATGAATGAATGTGGCCAATTTTCAAGCTCTATTCATTCATAACAGCTGTAATTTAAAGGTTGAATTTGAGCAGATTTAAAGGACGGTTTTTAATTGATTTTATCAATTTTAATTGCTTTTATTACTGATTTATTTTGAACGAATTTACCCCTTGATTTTCACTATAAAAGGAGCATCACTTTGCTCATTTTCTATCGAAAAAATACATTCTCAATATACACTACAAACAACTTATGTTTTCTACATAGTTCGTTTTTCTATTGCTTTCGAAAGCAAACCGTTCCTGAGTTTTAAAAAAGAAGAGCAGTACTACCGATCTTTACTCTAAAGTTTGTGTGTACAAAATTTAAAGAATCTGTGCTAATCTTAGGGGACGATTCGTCTGTAGCAGCAACTATACCGGTTGGGGCGAATCTATTTCTGAGGTATTGGATTTCATCCACGACACGATTATTTTAATTTTTTTATTATTTTATATTATTCTATTCTGTTAGTACTGACACCCTATTTTGCGGTGATTTTCCAATATCAACATCCCCTTTCAAGGAGTTCCAGTACTTTGATCCGAGTACTGTTTAATTTCTATTAGTGTGCATTATATGTCATGACGCTATTCGTCTTTTGTGTTAGTAACTCTGCATTTTCATTTTGGGACTTTGTAATCGTATTTATGGTTATACTTTAGAGCTCCATATTTTGTAAGGCTGTTGACTATTATCTATTTCGTACCTATTATGTTTTAAAAATCCTTGCTTATATGTTTTATTATTTGAAAATTTTTATTAGGTCGCTCTTAGGATCCATTGTAACCCCTTGGATTCGGTCGGATCAACCGTACCGGGTCTAGGGTGTTGAAGAAAATCTTGGAATTTAACAGTATACATGCTCTGTTTTAGTGCTTCTATTGAAATGTAGTGCAATTCAAATGTAGGTTTCAAAATAACTGAGTTATTTTTTTCAATTATTTATTTATTTTTCAATTAAATGAATCCTTTCAAATATCGATGCGGGGAAGGGTCAGATATTCTCTAGTTTTTTGGTTGAAGCGGTGCGCAATTGCCATCCTTAAAATTTCAAGGACACTCGTAGGAAAGTAATTTTGTTGGTTGACATTTAATTATAAATTTTCGAGATTCAGAATGTAATTTAATTAGTTTATAAGTTTATAATTTTAAGGGACTAAACCGAAGTTTAACCATTTGTGAGGCATACAATGGTAGCATTATTTTAACTTGAATTTTTAAAGGCACTTAGACTATTTTTTTTTCATTTCTTTAAAGGCCTAGGCCTAGGGATGAGCACGGATCGGGTTGGGTTTTTGGCCGACCCGATTCAAAAATTACTCAAAATCTAAATTTGATCCGACCTGAAAATTATATTACTCAACCCGAATTCGTCCTATAAAAGATATTCAATTTTAAGGACCTAATTATGAAAAAATTATTTTATGGACCAAATTATAAATAAAAATTCAATTTAAGGACTTAATTGTAAAAATATGCAAAGATGTGGCATTATTACAAATATCCCTAAATAATATATAGGAAAACTACACTATTAGTCTCGGGTCAGATATTTTTCACCCTAAACCCGAACCTGACCTCACCCTTAACAAAACTTGACCCAAACTTGATATTCTTTTACAAAAAAGTCCGACCTGAACGGGTCGGGTGAAATGACTATTCTACCTATCCCCTAGCAACGCCTTGCCTACGGCCCTGATTTTCTATACCATCCATCACCTTTTGGAGCGAAAAGGGGGAAATACCCAAATATGCTGATTTTTAATATTATTTATGGGTCTGACACCCTAAAAGTTTAATTCTTGAACTATCACCCTTTACAGAAACTCGTATAAATGATCATACGAGTTTTATGTCCTTTAAACTTTTAATAGAATTTGTCTAATATGTATGGCGAGTTTCATAGGTTTTTGTTTCTTTAAGGCCCTATAGGATCTATTACTCCCATTAAAAATTAAAAACTCATTGTACTCGCCATACATGTCAGATGAGTTTCATTAAAAAGTTAAAAAATAGAATTTGCCATACCAGTCAAGCGAGTTTCAGCAAAAGTGCTAGATCTAAAATCAACTTTTTTAAGGTTTCAAACGCGTAAATAATATAAAAAATGAGATATTTGGGTAAAATTGCCCAAAAAGGCTTCAAATTATATTCAATGACAATTTATAGTTTTTATACTCCTTCTGTCCCATTAAAATTGTCTCTTATTGATTATTTTTATTAAAATTTTCAACTTTGACTCTTTAATATTTAAAATTTATTATTGATAAAAATATGAAAACAAATATTTTTAAAACCTTCAATAATAGGACTTAAACTATAAAAACTCACCCAATTCTCCGTAAATAATAGGGCTTAAATGAGATTTCAAAAAAAAAAACTTAAACGATAAATCAATTTTTTTATGCTTTTAGTACTTAAATTATTTTTGTATTAAAATAAGTATTTAAATTATTATTTTATGTCGTTTAAGTACTTAAACTATTTTTTGGTATAAATAAGTACCTAAACTATGTTATTTTTTTGCTTTTAGTTCTTAAACTATCTTTTGGTCAAAAAAATCTTTGTGACGTGTCAACATCTTATTGACCGAAATAATTTTTTAACTTAGATAACTATTGAACTTAGATTGATAAAAAATAGTTTATATACTTGTTTTGACCAAAAAAAAAGTTTAAAGACTAAAAAAAATTAGGAGCTGATTTTCCATAAAGCCGTACAATAAATATACAACATCATTATCCTTTTTGGATCATAGACGTACACCACACCATGGAGTTGAATCTTATTCAAGCATTGTCACTTATGAGTATGGTTAAATTTATCTCCACTATATTTCCACACAAAAGTTGTCGACACACAATATGCCTACAGCTAAATAGTCTTGCATCGTGGAGTCCAGATCATATATTCCCTAATCCCCTGCAGCCACTGAGATTGCGTGCAAATTATCACGATTCCTTCCTATATAAGGACAAACGCAAACCATAGTGCATAAATATTGCATTTCATTTCCTCATGATTAAGGCGATGTTTTCAATGGTGGTGATGTTTCGTTAACAAAGTATTAATTAATTGAACTACTAAATCAATTACCGAGTACATGATTTATGATTCTATAGATACATGCCGGAAAATGGGTTTTCATTGTAAGAAAAAAGATTCCTACATGTTTTATCTATAATCTATCAAAAAGATTACGGAATATGGATGCTACGAGGGGGAGATGTTGTAAGCGCATTCTCTAAAGTTAACGTGAAAAGCTAGAAGTCTTAACATATTAGGGTTTCATTCTATAAATATATAAATCGTAAGCATTCAAGTTATTCCGTGCAAACTTAACGAATGGTGTTAGAAAAGGAAGCTATAGTTATGTTTTTGGATGATGTTCGTATCAGCTCAAAGATGGAAATTGCGAGGCATTAGGATCACCCAAAGGACATCCAAGGGTAAGGCATTAGGTTCTATGATTGAGGGTAGTAAATGAATGGAGTTTATTTTTTTTAAGTATATTTGTATTTGTTAAGAATTTTAAAAGGCTTAAATATACATTTGATATCTGAGCTAGACACATTCTCTCAAGTTGGTATCTAAAGAATTTTTTCTCGCATATTAGTACCTAAACTAAATACTTTCTCCCAACTTGATACCTAAAAAGTTTTTACTCCCAAGTTGGTACCTGAACTAGACACCTTCTCCCAAGTTGGCACCAAAACTTATACATTCTATCAATTTGGTCCTAATTTGAAACAATTTACTATGTGTTATTCACCTAAATTGTTCAATTCAGTAAATTTACTCTCTATATTTAAAAATTCTCTCAATTTACTATGTGTCATACACCTAAATTGTTTGTTATTCTCTTAGAAATGTTATATGATTTCTTGGTATAATAAAAGTTTTAACGTAACTTGTTGATTTATGGTAGAATTCAGTTATCCAATTGTTGCTATGATCCAATGGACTCACTTGGTTTGACACTATCACAAAAATGATTAAATTGATGAAATTTTTAAATATGAAATGTTAAATTTATTGATTTGTTTCAAATTATGACTAAATTGATTGAATGCATAAGTTTTGGGGATTAAAACTGTTAATAAAAGTTTCAAAACAATGGATGACATTAAAGTTTGGGTACCAACTTAGGAGCAAAAATTATTTAGGTACTAAGTTGGGAGAAAGTGTATAGTTTAAGTGCCAACTTGGGAGAAAAAATTCTTTAGGAACCAACTTAAGAGAATGTGTATAGTTTAGATACCAAAACTATATTTAAGTTAATTTAAAATTATATTTATATTTGTTTGTTTAATTTAAACGGATTTTTTCATGATTATTAAAGAACATGTTCATGAACATATTATTCAATATGTTCGTACACAATTAGAATTGTGTTCATGAATAATAAAAAACGAAAGATGAGTTTAGAACGGGCGACGCATACCGCTGAACACCACTAACGTAATACATTGATGAACACCATTAATTTTTAAATGATTTTTAAATAATTATTAAAAAATTCAAAAGTTCGACATGCAATTAATCATATTTCAAAATAAAATTAGAAGAAATTATTTCATGAACCATTCTCACCACTTCATCCATGGTTCTACTCAATTAAATAAAACCACATTATCTTTATTTTTCACATAATATTTTATTATAAATTAAAATTTACAAATCATCATTTTCTTCCTTATACCTCATATATTAATTTCAATATGTTAATGAATAAAATCTTTAAAATAAAAAACCAAAAGCTTAACTTGCGAATCAAAAGAGACAAAAATAAAATAATTAATTCTAATATGTTAAAAACCTTAAAATTAACATATTCGTTTGAACCATGAACAAATTAATTTTAATTAAATATCTCCCTAATTTGATTTCATGGTAACCGATATAACTTAGTATCCAATCTGGGCGCCATTTGGATATGGAGCCAAACACTGCTCTTTTCTACGTGATGTAAATGGTGGGTTTGGACATTCATAGCCATATAACTTAGAAACCCTAAGTTTTTTAATTAATTTGTTCGCGGTTCAAATGAATATGTTAATTTTAGAGTTTTTAGTATATTATAATTAATTATTTTATTTTTGTCTCTTTTGATTCGTGATTTAAGCTTTTGATTTTTTCAAGATTTTATCCACTAACATATTAGAATTAATATACGATGTATGAGGAAGAAGATGATGATTTGTAAATTTTAATTTATAAGATAATATTTTGTGGAAAATAAAGATGATGTGGTTTTATTTAATTGGGTAAGACCATGGATGAAGTGGTGAGAATGATTCATAGAATAATTTTTTTTTCTAATTTTGTTTTGAAATATGATTAATTGTATGTTGAGCCTTTGAGATTTTTAATAATTATTTAAAAGTCATTAAAAAATTAATAGTGTTCAGAGGTGTATTGTATTAGTGGTGTTCAGCGGTGTGCGTCGTCCGTTCTAGAATTTTCTAAAAAATAATCACAAATAACCATATTTATTATTATTATTATTATTTTGAATATGCATATTTATTATTTTTAAATACAAAATAATCAAACTTAAATATTAATAACTATATTATAAATAAATAAAACAAACACCCTATATTAATTGTAAAATAAACATGTTCAAATGAGCTTTGAATGATTAATTTAGTAAACGAGTTTATACGAGTATATACAAATTTGTTCATAAACTTAAATAAACTGAACATTCATTGTATGTTTTCAATTCATTTGATAAAAATATTAATTTTTTTTATAATCATTAATTTTAGTTGAATAAATATAAACAAAAAAATATTCATTCTTAAACCTTTCATATAATGCTTTGAACAATTACGGCTGCAACTAAAAAAAACCCGACGGTAAACAACATCATTTGTCACTTAACTATTTATGTTTTTCTATTTTAGTCATCGAACTATTTTTTTGGCAAAATCATTACTAACATTACATTATTTTTCAATCCTGGCCATCGATTGTTAAAAAATTAACGGCGGTGCTGACATGAATTTTTTAGTTTTATTTTCTATGTTATTTTTCTCTCCTCATTAGTAGTCCATATGTTATTTTTTAGGGTAAACAATACCATTGATCACTAAAATATTCTCGTTTTTTTTTATTTTGATCACCGAACTATTCTTTTTGACAACATCCCCACTAACTTTACGTTCTTTTTCTATTTTGCTCATCGGTCGTAAAAAAATTAAACTTCTCAAAAAGGTAGAGAGAAATTCAAACCCTAAACGTCATGCAAGGAGGTCCAGGCTCTTAACCACTAAGACACTCATTAAGTTTGTTATAATTTCACCAAAAGAATTATATTTAAGTTATAGGTCATGTTTGGTAAATAATGATTTGAGCCAAAATTAGAGGTTTAAGCTAATATTAGAGGTTTGACCGGTCAAATTAGCTAATTTGAATGTTTGGTAAATAGCGGATTGTAATAGTGGACTAGGGTGAAGCTCTCATTTTGAAAAAGCTGCTAATATGAGCTTTTGAAATTAGAGGTTTTGACATAAGAGTTGTAAAGACCATTTTCCCCTTAACAATTATTAAAAATCTCAAAATAACCTAAATTTAACACTTTTTATTTTAATTCTCCACCCTTACGTATTTACATTGTGACATTTGTAAACTAATATTTTTTCCTTTTTATTCCCACACATTTATATTTATATTTATATTTATATTTATATTTAATAATTAATTAAATTGTATTAAAAATAATTATATAAATAATAAATTAATATATAGATCCTTCAAATATGTTTAGTAATGTTATATTAAAAAATATTTTTATAATCTAATTAATATACAAAATATTGATAGTAATAAACTATTCAAACAAGTATCGAATATAATCATGTCCGTATATGTCATTTTGCTTGTTTAAATAATCAAACAACTATCAGCTATCAATTAACTTTACAAAACACTTTTATACAATCAACTAATACAATCCGCTAATTAAATCAGCTAATGCAATCAGCTATCCGCTAATTGTCAAACATGACCATACTCTTAGTTGAATAAAACTAAAGCAAATAAAAGTATTCAAGTGAGTAATGAGAGAATTAAACCTAAGAACTCTATGTAAGATTTTCAAGTGCCTAACCACTAAGCCAAGTTCCAAATTTCTTATATTTTCACCAAAACTTATATTTAACTTAACTACTGAATTAAACTATACAGTCAATACATATTTAACCAAATTAATATTTAACTTATATTGTGATTAATATCAAAAGACAAATTATAATTATTTCCCACTTCATTTGGGAATAAAATAAACTAATTAAATAACTATTTATTTTTATAAAATTAATATTAAATCGTACTAAAAATTAAATTCATAACATTCATTAATGATATAATATAAATTTTATATTACTTAAAATAACCATTTAGATTTAAATTTATTATTTTACTTTTTAAATATCATTTAATTGGTTGGCATATATGTTAGATTTAAATTTATATTAGATAGTTAATTGGTTAAATTTATATTAGATAGTTAATTGTTTAAGTTAAATATAGGATTTGGTGAAATTAATCCAATCTTGGGTCTTGGCTTAGTGGCTATGAACTTCAATATATTTTATAGAGGTCACATGTTTGATTCTCCCATTACCCAATAGTACACTTTTATTTTCTTTGGTTTTATTTCCCTAAAAGTGTAATTTTTTTGAACAATTTCTACTTAAGGTGAGGGAAAATTTATTCCTAATAAGTATTGAACCCATAACCTAGAGGAGGGGGAGGATGCCAGCTGAGAATTTTTAACCACATTCTCTAGAGATTGTTGACTCCCTGAGGTATAACTTAAATATAATTTTTTTGTGAAATTTAATAAATTTAAGGGTTGACTTAGTGGTTAGGCACTTAGACGGTCTAGGGTTCAAATCCCTTTCTACTATTTTGAGAAATTTAATTTTTAATGGTTGGTTACCAAATAAAAAACGTAACATCAGTGACGATTTTGTCCAAAAAATAGTTCGATGATCAAAATAAAAAAATGAATAGTTTAGTGACAAATGGTATTGTTTATCCTAAACATAACACATGGACACGATGAGAGAGAAAATGAAAATGAAATAACTTTCTTGAGAAAAATATACATCAGCATCGTCGGTGATCAAAATAAAAAAAAATTACGTAACATTAGAGACGGTTTACTAAAAAAATAGTTTTGTGACCAAAATAGAAAAGGAAGAATAATTTAGTGGCCAATGATGTTTACCCAAAAAAGCAATTGACCATTTTGCTTATACTAACTTTTTTAGGATGGGTAAGTCTAAAAGAAAACCCCTTAAAAAGAGGGGCATAAAATCAAAAAAATGTCCCCAACGTTTGACTGAATAGTCACTTTGGCCACTATTTTTTATGGAGTAATACAACCCTTAACGTTTCATTTTGGGTCAAAATAGCCCCTCCGCGGATGAAAACTATCAGTCAACTAATGGTAAATGGCTTGAAATGACTTGACAAACCTACATGGCAGTGCACGCTAAAATGGCAGTATCATATAGACAAATGTGTTGACTTGAAAAAACATTACATCGGTCAAAAACTAATTTTATAGAATTATATAAAATATTTTTTCTACTGACTTATCATTCTGTCAAGTCATTTCAAATTGTTTACCATCAGCTTTCTGACAATTTTCATCCATAAATGGACCACTTTGACCCAAAATGAAACGTTGAGGGTTGAATTGCTTCAAAAAAAGAATATTTGATAAAGTGACTATTCAGCCAAACATTGGGGGGCATTTTTTGACTTTATGCCAAAAAGAGGCTAAAAAGACAATATCGATACGACCGTTAGATTGGGGGTAATCAAATCTGATCCGTTGGTTTAAAAAAAGAAAAATTAAAAAAGGGTAAAGTTAAAACTGGTTAACCGGTAGGCTTAAAAAAGGTTAAAACCTTTATCCAAAGCAATATCGGTACCCCATCTCCTCTCCAAATAGTTTTAAAACTTGTTCTAACATTTTCTACTTGAATTATTAGAATATTGAGTTCGAAGGAAGTTAAGATACGAGGTAAGAAACTTGTCCTTAGCAAAACATTAATTGGTAATTTCTGAAAATTTTGGTACCAAAACGGCATTAGTATGGAAAATATTATTTTTTCTAGGATTTTGGAAACAATTATGGTCTATTATTGAGTGTGAGGGATTTTGGATGATGGATTTGTATTTACTGAAACATATTTATTGGTGTTTTCATTTTGTAGAAATTGAAAGAAGATGAAGAACAAGTTGAAGAGGTTGAGGGAAGGAGCAAGCATTCGAAGAGTAGACAACTTTGGTTGAAAGAAGTGACACATTTGGTACGTTTTATCCAATATAATAGGCTTACAACTGTATTAGGCTTAGACGTGGTTATGTTTAGTACGGATTTCGAGGTGAAAATACATTTTTGGTGATTTAGTATCGATACTATAATGACCCAAATTTCAAAATCTGAGGGTTGGGTTAACCTGAAGCATGGGCTTCGCGTTTGGGTTGAGACATTTGGGCCTTGAGGGCTTGTGTTTAGTTGTTGGGTTTGGGCCTTAGTTAGGTGGTTGAGTTTGGATGATGAGGGAAGGGTATTGTGGTAACTTGCCTACTTTTGAAGGTTGGGGAAGAGGATTTTAATTTCCCTCTGCAGAAAAGGGGATGGTGATATCACCATTGTTCCCCCTTGTCTTCTTCCCCCAGCCATCTCTATTTCCCAACTCCCACACTCAAACAAAGATTGAAACTTTTTAGTTTTGAGTTTGATTTTTGGAGTGCAGGTGAAGGGAAGTGTTATCAGCATCAAACATCTATCTAGCAAGGCAAGGATAGAAGATTTTGGTGGAGTTTGGAAAAAATGAGAGTTTGGTGGGGGTTGTAGATGATGAACAAGAATGGGGTATTTGACTCAATTTTCTATTGTATAGTTTTCGCTTTTATGTTTCTTAACCTTCTAGTAATGTTGTAACTCGATTTGCAACATCGCTTTATAGTGAAAGAGGTTGGGGGATCTTTTAAGGAGCTTGGGAAGAAAAAGGCTTGAGGAGCTTGGTGGGAGCTTCGTTTTTAGTTTTTAGTCAAGGTTAGTATACTACTAACTCTCTTGTATTCCTAGAAATCATAAATTCGATTACTTTGTTGCTTGGTTGACATAATGGTTGTTTGAGTTGAAACCACTTTAATGGCTAATCTTAAGATTGATGTTTAAATGGCTTAAAAAGTAAGAAACCACTTAAACCACTTCCCATAACTTGTAGGTTCATTTTGGGGTCTTAACTCTAAGTTTTTAGAGTGTGAGAGGTGATTTAAGAACTTCAAAAAATGAATTTTGGGTTTGAGTATCGATATAGGTTGAACTCGTATCGATACCTTATGTTAAACTTGATGAACACATGCAATTATTGAAGGGTGTATCGGTACACCTAAGGATGGTATCAACACCCCCTGCTCTACAAGAATTCCAGTAGCAAAAATGAGTATCGATATGCTTGGGGTCATATTGATACTGAATGGTGTATCAGTATACGACCTCGTGTATCAGTATGAGGTTGTTGGTTAAACCCCTATGTGTATAAAGCATGGTATCAATATACATTGATAGGTATAGGTACCCTGAATGGTGTATCGATACACGTATGAGGGTATCGATACCTTTGGGCAATCTCCCCGAAAAATACATTTTGAGTTCGAGGGACCTATAATTGAGGACTAAGGCCCAATGGGCTTTTAAAGTGGTAAAATGAATAGTAAAATTGAGAAACTAAGATTTAAACCTCACATACAAGCTTAATGAGCAAATAATTTATTAAAACCTTGGGTAACTTGCTGTGTTAGATTAATAAGGATCCTTGGTGGATTAAATGAGGGTTATATGCCACGTAAGGGCATTATTATGGTTAAGTCACCTTGTTTGATGGGATTCCGGATGCCCATGTGAGAAAAGTGTATTGCAACACCATAGTTAAAGTTTTCTGAATGTATAAAGTAGAACCGTGACTTATTCAAAGATGCTCGATGAGAGATTCTGAGCATGAGTGTATAAACTCGATGCTTAGTGGAACCAGGCCTCACTTAGAGTGTGTATACTCGATTCTTAGTGGAACTAGGCCTCACTCTAGATTTGTTGATATGACGCTTATGATTTATGTGTGAGACTTTATGCATCCTTATTGGCTGATATGTGTTTAGGCGGCTAAAGGTAGCACCAATGTTATTGTTATTGTCATGTTGTCATCTTTAGTTGCTTTCTCTTATTTATGATCTGCAAGTGTATCCATTGAGCTTCGTTAGCTCATCATTCAAAATTATTGTTTCCGTCTGTAGGTTAGTAGGTTGGCGTACATCGTTGGAGCACCATCAGACTAGGACTCTAGCATCAGCTTGTTGTTCGAGTAAAATACTTAGATTATTTGGGCTATGTATTCGTAGGACCCTATGTTTGTATTGCAACTCTTATTTTAAGATTTTAACTTGTGAGTTGAATGCTTTTAGTTATATATTTTAATGAAGCTCCCATGTAACGTTTTAAATCGATTTATCTATTCTAAAATATTTAAACTAGATGAGTTTTATGAATAAATATGATTTGGTCTAAATGTAGTTGCAAAATTTGATGGTATGGGTTGGGCTTGAGGCCCAAATGTGATATCTGGGTCGAGGATGTTTCATTTAATGGTATCAAAGCCTAGGTTTAGCTGGTTCTAGGAAGCCCTGGGGTTGTATAGAGTGTTGTATAGGTGTCTAGCGAATGTGTTACCCATAAGTCGAAGTCGTACATGTTTAAGCTGAATATTCGATGGTGTAACCTTATTTGTTTGCTTGTGTAGAAAGTAAGCATGCCAAAGATATCACGAGAGCGGGAGGGGAGTTAGAGCTCATGAGAATGGATCTATCATGAGGATTGCGTTCCCGGTTCGAAGGAGATATCGAAGGATAATAGGGGTCGAGGTGCCAATTATTTCTCTCATATGTGCTAAGCTTTTTACCATATTGTAAGGGTCATACCTAGGCCTTCGACTGCCTATTGCGAGGTACCATTTGAGAGGGTGCATCGCCATAGTGCAAAAAAATTTCTTAGAATGGGATAAGACAATCTAGTTAAGTCAGATCAGTGGTTGAGGGACACTCATTGGATCATGCGATAGATGAGGTTGAAGCCCGATAAGTTGACATGTGTCCTCTTGTTCAAGGAGAATGCTCGAAAGTGGTAGGAGATCATAGAGTTGGGATGGTATCTTAAGTGGTAGGAGATCATAGAGTTGGGATGGTATCTTAACCAACCTTCACGGGACAACTTCTTATACAAGTTTGAGAATAAGTATATGGGAGAAGTCCACATTGATAGTTTAATGGATCAGTTCAACCATTTGGTCCAAAGAAATCGGTCAGTCTTTGAGTATGAGTAAGAGTTCCTTCCTGCAGTTGAACATATATGCCCCTGAGTTGGTTGCTACTGAGAAGATGAGGTGTAAGATGTTTTTAAGGGTTTGAGGAAGGAGATTCGGACCTACTTGTCTACTGCTCCACCAAAAGTGTTTTCAGAATTGACTGCTAGTGCCAAGTCACTTGAGCAAGTGCAAGGTTTGACCTATGGCCCAGCTGGCGGGCAATGGAGCTCGAGTAAGAGGACTCAAAACTTTTCCATCAACTCACAATCTTATTTTGAGAGGAATAGAAATAGTTGAAACTAAGGTAGAGGAGCTTTAAATTGAAACACAAGATCAGACCGTAGGTCGGAATCAGTTGACCGTAAGAGGCATTCGTCTTTGTCCATGATGAGCTTAGAGGCCTCAAAAAAGAGTGCGGGTGCACTAGTTTGTGATCTGTGTGGACGTAAGCATAGGGGCAAGTTTTGGGGGACATCTAGAGTTTGATATGGTTGGGGGTCACCGAATTATTTTTTGAAGGATTGTTCGACATCTGCTGACACCATCTCGGTCTAAACTCAGATTACCTTTTATACAGTTCAGAGAGGTTGAGGATTTGCTAATAGAGGGGCAAGCCACATGTTCAAACATCAGATTAGGGGTATGATCTAGTCTACTGCTAGGGCACCCACGAAACAGTACGCAATCAAGGCTCAAGAGAACTGTGAGCTTGCCGACGTCATATCAGATACCTTTACCTTGTTTTCTATTTCTATTATTGCTTTTGTGGATTTGAAGTCTACCCATTCCTACATCCGTAGTGGAATATCCAAGTAGTAGGGTATTCTTGCCGAGGACCTTGAGATATGTGTCCCTGTGATGAGTCCTTTAGGGTATGATGTCTTAGTGGATAAGGTGTATCGGAGGTGTTCAATTGAGTTTTAAGGGATAATCTTTTCGGCTGATCTGATGGTGTTACCGTTCTAAGAGTTTGATGCCATCTTAGAGATGTATTAGTTGTTTAAGCATGACACACAACTTGGTTGTAGGACGAAAATCCTAAAGCTTTTTGGTTTATATAGTGCCAAGTTGGTGGTGAAGGGTAAGAGGAATCCTTGCATTTCTAATATAGTGTCATCTTTAGCGACACAAAAATTGATCCAACAAGGTTGCGAGACCTTCTTAGTTCATGTGGTTGATACAAGTGTTGAGAGTTTAATGCTTGAGAGCCTTTGGACTGTTAGAGAGTTTGTCGATGTGTTTTTGGAAGAGTTACCTGAAGTTCTTCTAGATCGTGGGCTAGAGTTTCATATAGATGTGATGCTTGGCACGACATTTGTATCCATTGTGTCGCATCACATGGCACCGAAAAAATTAAGAGAGTTAAAGAATCAGATTCAAGAGTTATTAGAAATAGGGTTTATTCGACCGAGTATATCGTCTTGTAGAGCACCAGGTCTTGCTTGTTAAGAAGAATGATGGGTCGATGAGGATGTACATTGACTATCATTAGCTCAATAACGTAACAATGAAGAATCGTTATGTTCTCCCGATGATAGATGACCTATTTGACTAGTTGAGAGTTGCCCGTGTATTCTCGAAGATTGACTTGAGTTCAGGTTACTACTAGTTGAAGTTAATTAAAAGAAGATGTTAAGAAAACCGCTTTCAGGATGCGGTATAGACAGTATGAGTTTTTGGTAATGCCTTTTGGGCTTACCAACACACATGCGGCTTTTACGGACATGATAAACTGTATCTTTCAGCCCTACCTAGATCAATTTGTAGTGGTCTTCATAGATGATATCTTGGTTTATTCGAGCTCAGAGGAAGAGCATGACTATCATCTTTGTGTTGTTCTTCAGACCTTGAGGGAGAGGCAAATTTTTGTTAAGTTCAGTATGTATGAGTTTTAGCTCTCTTAGGTGGCATTTTGGGCCATGTTATTACAGCGGATGGGATCCAAGTCAATCCGCAAAAGATTTAAGACATGGTAGAGTATAAACCACCTAAAAATATTACAGAAGTCTATAGTTTTCTTGGGCTTGTCGGATATTATCCCTATTTTGTCAAGGGTTTTTCCATTATAGCGGCACATATGACCAAGTTGTTACATAAATGAGTTCTGCTTGAGTGGAATAAAATAAGACAATAAAGCTTCAAACAGTTGAAGGCTTACCTTACGGAGGCTCCAGTTTTGACGCAACCCAAACCAGAAAAGGATTATATTTTGTCTAGTGATGCTTCATTGAATGGGCTTGGTTGTGTTCTTATACAAAAGGGTAAGGTGGTTGCTTATGCCTTAAGACAACTTAAGACTCATGAACAAAACTACCATACGCATGATTTGAAGTTTGCCGCAGTTAACTTCGTGTTGAACATTTGAAGGTATTATCTGTATGGGGAAAAATGTTACATCTACACCGACCACAAGAGTTTAAAGTATCTACTCACCTATAAAAAGTAGAATTTGAGGCAACGAATGTGGATTGAGTTGTTAAAAGACTATGACCGCATCATAGAGTATCATCACAGTAAAGCTAATGTGGTAGCCGATGTTTTAAGTCGAAAGTCCATGTCAGATTTAAGGGTGATGTTTGTCCGCTTAAGAATGACCAAGGATGGTGGGTTGTTAGCCGAGCTTCGTGTAGAGCCTCCCTTAGTGCAATAGATCAAGAGGATGAAAGTGTTAGCCGAGCTTCGTGTAGAGCCTATCGAGAAGTAACAAGATGTATCAAGACCTTCTTTCTTTTTATTTGTGGCCTAGTATGAAAAGAGATATATCTGAGTTTGTGACAAGATGCTTAGCTTGTCAGCAAGTTAAGGTCGATCTCCAGGTTCCCTCGGGTTTACTTTAGTCATTTCAGATTCCACAATAGAAGTAGGATCGTGTGACCATGGATTTTATAACAAGGTTGCCGTTGATGCAAAAGAAGCATGATGCTATATGGGTGATAGTGGATTGTGTGACCAAGTCTGCTCATTTCTTACCTGTGCGTATGGATTTTATGCTTGAGAGATTGGTGCGGTTGTATATTCAAGAGATAGTATAGTTGCATAGAGTGCCATCATTGATTATATCAAACAGAGATCCGTGTTTCACAACAAAGTTGTAGAAAAAGATACATGAGGCTTTAGATACCAAGTTGCATTTCAGTACAACTTTTCATCCTTAGACCGATGGTCAGTCTGAGTGAGTTATCCAGATTTTGGAGGATATGTTTTAGTGTTGTATCATTAACTTTGAGATGGGTTAGGAAGAGCAGTTACTGCTCGTTGAGTTTGCCTACAACAACAACTTTCAGTCGAGTGTCAGGATGGCTCCTTTTGAGGCCTTGTATGGACGTAAGTGTAGAACGCCCTTGTGTTGGACCGAGCTTAATTAGAGAAGGATTGTGGGGTCAAATTTGATCAAAAAAATCAAGGAGAATGTTCATATTATTAGGTAAAGATTGCAAGCAGCCTTTGATTGTCAGAAAGCTTACGCAGACCATATATGTAAGCACATCAAATATGAGGTTGATGATAAAGTGTTCCTCAAGGTGTCACCATGGAAGAGATTAATCTATTTTGGGCGAAATGGCAAGTTGAGCCCAAGGTTTATACGTCTGTATGAGATCCTAAAAAGAGTTAGACCCATAGTTTATCAGTTAACCTTGCTTCCCGAGATGACGTGCATCCACAATGTGTACTATATGTCTATGTTGAACGAGAATGGGGGATTTACTCCATTTTCTGTTGTATATTTCCCTCTTTTATGTTTCTTAACCTTCTAGTAATATTGTAACCCATTTTGCAACATCACTTTGTAGTGAAAGAGGTTAGGGATCTTCTAAGGAGCTTGGGAAGAAGAAAGCTTGAGGACCTTGGTGTGAGCTTTGTTTTCAACATTTAATCAAGGTTAGTACACTAATAACTCCCTTGTGTTCCTGGAAATCGTAAATTCGATTACTTTGTTGCTTGGTTGACATAATGGTTGTTTGAGTGCTTGAAACCACTTTAATGGCTAATCCTAAGATTGTTGTTTCAATGGCTTAAAATGGTAGAAAACCACTTAAATCACTTCTCATAACTTGTAGGCTCATTTTGGGGTCTTAACTCTGGGTTTTAGGGTGTGAGAGGTGATTTACAAACTTTAGAAAATAGATTTTGGGTTCGAGTATCGATACGGGTTGAACGCATATCGATACCTTGTGTTAAACTTGATGAACATAGGTAATTCTTGAAGGGCGTATTGGTACACCTAAGGAGGGTATCGATACCCCTTGCTTTACAAGAATTCCAGTAGAAAAGATGGGTATCGTTACGTTTGGGGGCATATTGGTACTGAAGGGTGTATCGGTATATGACCATGTATATCGGTACGAGGTTGTTAGTTAAACCCTTGTATCTGTAAAGCTTGGTATCGATATGCATTGATGGGTATCTGTACCCTGAAGGGTATATCGATATATGTATGAGGGTAGCGATACCTTCTAGGTAATCTGCCCAAAAAATACGTTTTGAGTTCGAGGGACCTATAATTCGAGGAATAAGGCCCAATAGTCTTCTAAAGTGGTAAAATAAATAGTCAAACCGAGAAACTGAGATTTAAACCTCACATACAAGCTTAATGAGCAAATAACTTATGATAACCTTGGGTGACTTATTGCGTTAGATTAATAAAGATCCTTGGTGAATCGAATGCTGGTTGTATGCCACGTAAGGGTATTATTATGGTTGAGTCACCTTGTTTGATGGGATTTTAGATGCCCATATGAGAAGAGTGTGTTGCGACACCATGATTAAAGATTTTTTGAATGTATGAACCCAATTTATAGTGGGACCGGAACTCATTCGAAGATGCTCGACAAGAGATTTCGAGCATGAGTATATGAACCCGATGTTTATTTAAATCGGGCCTCACTTAGAGTGTGTGTACCCAATGCTTAGTGGAACCGAGCCTCACTCTAGTTTTGTTGATATGACGCTTATGATTTTTGTGAGAAACTTTATGCATCCCTATTAACTGATATGTGTTTAGGTGGCTAAATATAGCACCATTGTTATTGTTATTGCCATGTTTTCATCTTTAGCTGCATGCTCTTATTTATGATTTGCATGAAGCATGTTTGAGTGAAAGTGTATCCACTGAGCTTTGTTAGCTCAACGTTCAAAATTGTTGTTTCCGTTCGCAGGTTAGTAGGTTGACGTATATCGTTGGAGCATTATCAGAGTAGGACTTTAGCATCGACTTGTTTTTGGAGTACATTACTTAGATTATGTATTCGTAAGACCATATGTTTGTATTGTAACTCTTATTTTGGAATTTTAACTTGTGAGTTGAATGTTTTTAATTATATATTTTAATAGAGCTCTCATGTAACGTTTTAAATTGATTTATCTCTAAAAAATTTAAACTAGATGGATTTTATGAATGAATATGATTTGGGCTAAATCTAGTTGCAAAATTTGATGGTATGGGTTGGGCTTGAGGTACAAATGTGACATTCGGGTCGAGGGTGTTATAGATATTGTTCATGCGATACCAATGCTTCTAAAATATATGGTTAGAATGTAGTAGTAAAAATACTATTAATGATGATATCAATATTGTTCATGTAATATAGGTATCGAATATGTAGTGTCGAAACATGATAAAGTTGAGGTAATTCGAAGCTTAAATTGGCATCGGTACTATAGGATAATATTGGTACTACTTAATGAAATATAATGTTAATGCGTATATTATAGGAATATCGTGTAATATGTATAGGTATTACTATTTGAGAAGGGATGTTAAGGATGAAGAAATATAGCTAGCAATCTAATAGGATGATGATGGAACAAATTATTAAAAGATATATAGTATAGATAACTGTGGTTATAACATGGAAACACGTTAACATAATTTTATAGTAGAGAACTATTAATATGTTTTGGTCCAATAATGGGTTTTGTTGAGTATTATGTGTGTTATAAACTTATGTCACATTAGTTTTCGAAGAAGGTGATTGAGCATGAATGAAATTTGCAATTTGGACATAGAAGGTGTGAAAGATGACACGGTCATGGTGGTTGAGGCCCCAAAAACATTGACTGCATATTTTAACTTCTAGTAAGTTAAATTTGAATCTAAATTAAAATTTTTAAATTGTTAATTGGTTAAAATTATGTTGTGCATAGAGTAACTTTGAATTAATGTATGTACAGTATAAGTGAGTGTAAAGGACGTAAGGGAGGGAAGAAGAAAATGAAAAATAATGTAAATGAGAAGTTTGGAATAGTTTTATGTGATTTGTATTTGTTATTAATGTTTATATATGATGAAATTCTAATATTTCTCTTACTAATAAAGGTGAGGAAAACATTGGCAAAGAAATGGGCTAAATTGAGTGTTGAGGGAAAAAAAGCCCTATATTGATATGCACTTGCAGCAAAAGGAAGCATATATAGAATCAACATCAAAAGGTCAAGGCATGACTATTGTTAAGAAGGTAAGAGTTACTTTATTTCTTAGACGAAGTAGTTGAGCTTAAAAGTAATCATTAGTATACTATATAATACTAACATTGAGGTAATTATTCATATGTTATTTGTTGTAGGAGGTATCATCAAGGTGTAGTATGAAAAAGTTGTCGAAGTTGTTTAAAGATATGAAGATTAAAAAGATTGATGATGTAGTTGGAGAACTTGGGTTTGGGGGTTTACTTGAAATAAAATATTGAACAATTTATCGCGAAAATATGTCGCGATTTAGTATAGAGCTTTGATGTTGAAAAGTCAAT
Source organism: Hibiscus mutabilis (assembly GCA_019671005.1). Taxonomy (NCBI): domain Eukaryota; kingdom Viridiplantae; phylum Streptophyta; class Magnoliopsida; order Malvales; family Malvaceae; genus Hibiscus; species Hibiscus mutabilis. Next base: position 33,662,265 of record CM033733.1, on the reverse strand, counting down.
CATGCAATTTAATGGGCACAATATTTGTGTAGTGGTGGAAGTTGTTCTGGGGCTTAGAAATAAAGATGTTGATGTTGAACACATAATGGAGAGATATAATGGGAAAAAACTAGCTTTGAAGAATAAAATCAGAACAAAGGTTTCATATGTTGATCTGGAGAGAGAAATCTTAAGTAGTGCTTATAAGGGAGATGATTAAGTGGTGCTTATGAGGTGATTATGTACATTGTTGTTGTATTTCTATATCTAACGTCAGACTCCGTATGATCGATAGAAAATTTTAAGTTATTATACTTTAATGGGTTGAATGAAAAGCTGAACTAGTGTAAATTTACATATGAAAAGTATATTGATGGTATATCAAAATATAATGCTCGTGAAAGTTACACATACTTGATTGGGTGCATAGCAATCTTAGAGGTAGATTGGTAGTATATTTATGTTTCGTGCTAGTAATATAGAATTTAACATGGTTTAATTTTGAATAATAATGTTGTGAGTAATTTGGAATGTAGGTGAGATTGTATGATGATTAGACAGGAGTTTACAACAGAGCAACTACTGCTACAAACCGCGTTAATCGCATTCATGCACGAGAGAACAAAGAGGTAGTATAACTTGTTTCTCGCATTAAGGGAGACAGACCTGCGAAAAATTAAAGGTATGTAAGTTATTATATGATGTATTGTGTAGTGAAAGAAAATTAAATTAAATAAATGAATGATTTTGATAGGTTATTGGCTCAGGTGGTGGTTGCAATGAAAGAAAAGAAGCTGGAAAGATGAGTGCTACTGCTGATATGATTATAAAAGCATTTGGAAAGGTTATTTCAGATGTGAGTAAAATGAAAGAGAGTCTGAAAACCAAACTAGAAAAGCAAATTAAGATTGAAGAGACGTTGGAGGCATTGAAGGGTGCATCGAAGAACGTGGTTGATCATGTTGTGGGTTTGAGAAAGAACATGATGTACTTGAAGAAGGCTTTACGCGTAATTGATGCCAAATTTGGCATTGGGCTTGACAAAGAGGAAGCGTGGGAAGAAAATACAGATGTTCTAGTTTCAAAACTGAATGAAAAAGTAGTTATTGATGATGAAGTGTTAGTTGATGATGACAATGTGGTGAAGGAAAATAATGTAGGTGTGGCAACCAGAAAGAGAAAGGTAAAATCAACATTATAGTTTATAAATTTGTTGATGATTATTTTGATGTTTAAGTTGTATTAACAGATATGTCTATTTGTAGGGTAAGTCGAATGAGGAAACACTATCCAAGGTTAATGGACAAGCAAAACAAGTCGAATTAAAACTCAAAACATGCATTAACCAATAACAATGATCAAAATGTTTGATGTTGATCTTCGTTATTTAATGTAATGTCTTAGTTTTCATAATATGGTGCTTGTAATGTGACATGAATTAGAAATTGGTAATAACCTTTGCCATTTTAATAGTACCTAGTATGGATGTATGAGTTGACAATGGAGTGAGAATTGAATGTGTGTGATTTTATTTCGCATCAGATGTTTTTTTAAATATGTTTAATAATATATAAATATGGTAAAACTAGCTATTTTGTGAATGTTGTTACCTCTGTTTATATTTTATACCACTCAACATTTCATGTGCAAGGTTTAAGTGTTTCAACTACTGACCTATGTTGAAATTACCGATGAGGTTGGGCCGTCTACAAGAGACACCTGTGACTATATATGGAATATGCCCTTACCAAAAAAGTAAGCCATCCATTATAAGTGTATATAGTTAGGTCGGTAACAATTTATAAGTAATCGGTTTTGTGCAGCTAAATCCTCATGCATTTTGGCCACATGTACATCAACTGTAACTGATGTTGATTCATTACGTCTCGGACATTGGGTGAATTCAATGGTTAGTATAAGTAATACCTTAATCAATGCAATGATTTTATTTTAATTAATGAAGTTATCTAAAGTTGTTTAACTTTGTTTTACGTTATTTAGATTATTGACGTTGTTGGGTAGACTATGGTTGTTGAAGATATTACAACGAACTGTAAAGCAAGGAGAGAGATTCTCACTTGCTCCTTAAGTGTGTGTTAATTATTTACTTAGTTAATGTATTGTACAAATAAGCATATATTTATTTGGAAGCACGATGAATACTATTATGAAATATAGAGTCAGCTTCTAAAAGGGGCAATGGGTGGTAAACAACTTGCTGACTTTTGGGTTGCGTATGACAAACTGTGAAACAACAAGAACAAACTTATGTCCATAGAAACTTTAGAAAATGATTTTTTTTTATAATTTTTGAATTTAATTGTATATTACTTAAATATTGAATGCAAATATTTATCCCCATTAATAACAACAACATACATTGGTATCTGTGTGTGCTGGATATGAGTCTTGGGAAAGCTAAGATACTTGACAGCTTACCAACTACTCAAGACAATTATGGAAGAATGGCTGTTGTTAAGAAATTGATAAGATAATCACTTTTTGTATGTAGAAAATGGTAAGCTAACTTTTTGTACGAAGTTAAAGAGTATGTGAAAGATGATGTGTTTATGCATGTAGATTAAAATATTAAGGGAATGTTTTTGGATGAAAAGTTCGTACAAGTTTTTGGCTCACCACGGTGTCATTGACAGAGCTGCGCGTGGTGGTGCCTAAAGTCAAATTCAAAAAAATGGGTATATTGCTGGCAGTGATTAAATATGTTTAATCATTCCATTTTGTGTAGGCATGTTATTAACTATTAAGTGAGTTATTTTGTAATGTTTAATGACAGAGATGACTATTAGATGTATGTAATTAACTGGATGCAACATTGGCATAGGAAGGTATGGAGGATGCGGTACGTGCATGGGTAGGATTGTTTTATTTTAATCTCATATCAGAATTTTAATGATTCCATATGATAATCTGATAATTAATTGTTTAATTATTGTATATAGTCTGTTGGGCAATGATACCGATTTTTGTGTTATATAATCTCCTTAATAATGAACAAAATACAAAAAGACGCAAAATTACAATTGCTGTGAAATCACATGTGGTAGATATACAGTCATGACCATACACAAACCGTACAAGCATATGTCGAACGATATGCTAGTGAGTAATTAAGTTATTTTTCTTCTATATAATACTGAATTATTTGTTATCTTCATATTTATGTTGCTATTTATTATTAATGTTATTAATTAACAGATTAGATTAGGTGTTGCAGATATATTACGACAATTTTCTGTTGCTATTTGTTATTATCTGCCTCACAGTAGAACTACTTTTTTAGGACACGTGTAAAAGGCAACACGTCCATGTGACCTTTAAATTTGATGTTGGGTGCAATGGGTACCGGCAGGAAACAAGAATGCTAAGGGGGCTTTAGGGGTATTTTACAGTCCATGTATAAAAAATTATAGTTTTTAATTGGTTAAATCCTATGATTCGTTCTTATAATATGTATAAGTTTTGTATTTAATTTATATACTTTAATTTAGTCCTTTTTACTCGTGTACTTTTCATATTTTGAAATTTAGATCTTGATGCAGACAATAGCTGCAAAATTTATTAAATTAAAATATTTCATTAGTCTCCATGTTATATGTTAATTGTAGATTCAATTCTTATTATCTAATTTAATAATTTTAAGTTTTGTACTTTGGTTATATTTTCTTTGTAACATTTGAATCGTGATTGAAATTTCAAATTTAAAATGTACGATGATTAAAATTAATCAAATTAAAGTACATAAACTAAATTCTCATCTTTTATGTAATACAATTACTAAAATTAGAAGTTTACCTTTTTACTTCCTATGTAATAACCGACCTTTGATAACTTTTGAAATGTAGTCCTGATAGGCTCGATGCACTCCAACCGATTGTGTCAAGAGTGTTGAACTTGCTTTCCGAATGAATTAGCTAAAACTGAAAAATAGTGGACAATATTGCACGATGATTTTAGATTGGTTCGACTACCCAACCGAGTCTACATCCACTACCTTAGCGCACCACTAAGGATTTTTCTATTCACTACTATGAATTCTTCCCTTTTCCCGGGTTCAATAGGTAACCTTTACAACCCTATCTTTTCAATGGCTAGGATAGAATCACTCTAGTTTTTCCTTAGGCTAAATTAGAACCTCTCCCTTTTACAAGGTTTGTTCGATAAATTAAATACCTCATAAGGTAGGTGTTTACACAAATTTTAAGCTCACAAGAGTAAAAAAGATAAAAAAAAAAAGTAAGCACTATCTATACACTATATACAAGAGAAATGAAGAACTATAACTTAAAGACAAATTCTCTTGATCATTATGCTTGAATGTGTTCTCTAACTATCTTCAAGTGTCCTAACTCTTCTTTTAAAGTGTGAAATGAGCTATTATCCGTTTGTGGCCGTGGGGGAGGTTTGGAGCCGTTGGGGACTTTAATTCCAGCAATAAATACAGTCTGGTGTAGGGCATATCGGTACACAGCTTCAGGTATCGGTACCTGCCTCAAAATAGAAATAGTCGTTGTGCATTTTTACATTGGGTATCGGTACACGATACATGCGTATCGGTACAAACCCTTCCGTATCAATGAGGTTTAAGCCGCATCGATACTTATTTTGGCTACTGAAATTTGTCAAAGTTTGGGGACAAAGGGGCGTATCAGTATAGGTCAAACGGGTATTGGTACGATTGACAGGGTATCGATACACTAGCAGGTGTATCGGTACACCTGGCCTGTTTTTAACACTTTGGCTATTTAAAATTATTTTAAACATGTCAAAAATCCTTTGAAACCATTTCAAACATATTTTTCAAGTTAATGGACTTTTGAAATATTTTTCTAAATTTGTTTAAGTCCAAAAACATCTTTCATTTAAGTTATATCAAAATCAAATATCTCAACAATCTTCCCAGTTTTGATATAACGAAGCCAGTTGAAAAATCATTTTTGAAATTTCTCTCCCTTAGAAAAATAATTTTAGAAAAAAAGAATATTTTTAGAAAATATTTAAAGCTCCCCTTTTTTCTTTTTGAAATTAAAATTTTCAAACCTATCTCTCCCCCTTTTTGTTATATCAAAAATAATTTCAAAACTAATTTTAAAATCTCATTTAAGTTGAAAACACCAATTGTTGAAGGGTTGAAACCAATCGCTGAAAATTTAGTACCAATTGATAGAAAATATCAATTGTTGGTGCAAAAAAACAATAGAGAATAAGATAAATCTTTTTAAAACAAAAGCTTCCCCTTAATCAAAGCATTCCATTTAAAAATTTGGTTCAAATTTTGACACTTAAGAGATTGAATTTCACTATGGAGTCAAATCAATTTAAAATCATATGAAATTCAATTTATCCAAGACTTTAAAACTTTATGCAAACATGTGAATGATATATGTTAAAGCATACATGCATAAATCAATCAAAAGCAAAATAGGCAACCAAATATAAGTAATAAAAATCATTATGGTTAGAGGTTACCCATCTTCTTCACTTGTGTGACTAGAGCATTTGAGAACATTGCTTTTCTCGCCATAGCTCCAACACACTTACAAGAGACATTTACTTGATTTTTGGTATCCAAATTGCTTTGGATCCTTTGACATTAGTTTCAATGTCCCTAGCTCCCTTAGGAACCCATACTTGTTTAACCCTATAAGATTTTTTTTTCTTTATAGGACAAGTATGCAAAGAATGATCATGATAATAACAATGTGAGCATTCTGTCATTATGGGATGAGACGAAATATTTAAAATAATTTCATTTTCTTTTGTTGATCTTTCAAGCTTAACCTTCAAATCAAGATTTTCTTTTTCCAAAATTCTATTGCTCATTTTTGAAAACTCTAAATCATTTTTCAAAATCTCATTTTGGTTTTTAAAATCCAATTTTGTTTTCAAAAGAAAATCATTTTCAAATCCAAGTTTTGAAATTATTTTCTTAAATTTGAAATTCATGGTCTCAAATTCCAAAAATAATTCATCAAATGCATCTTGTAACTCATCAAAAGAATATGAATTTAATTCATTTGAGTTAGAAGATACCATGGGCTCATCTAGAGCCATTAAACATTCCACCTTAGAATTTGAGAGGAGGTTTGCACAAGATGAAGCATCATCTTTCTTCTCTCCCTTCTTGTTGCCATAGAGTTTCTCAAGCTTCTCTCATATTTCTTTGGCACTTTTGCATGTGAAGACCTTCTTGTAAAATCTTCATTGAGGCCACAAAGAAGAGTGTGCATAGCCTTAGCATTTAGTTGTGCCTTCTTCGTGTCATTCACATTTGTTCTCTTCTTCAGAACTTTAAATAACCGTCTTCAATTATTTCCCAAACATCGAAATCGAGTGCTTTGAGTAAATACTTCATGACATTGTTCTATTGGAAGTAAAAATCTCCTTTGAAGAGAGGAGGACACGAGATAGAAGCCTTCTTCAAATCTAGCCATTTTCTTGAACGGTAGACTTCAAGCTTGATGATCTTTAATCTCGGTTGTGAGACATTCGCTAGAGACAAGGCTCTGATACCAATTGATAGGCTTGATGCACTCCAACCAATTGTTCCAAGAGAGTTGAAATTGCTTCCCGAATAAATTGGCTAAAACTGAAAAATAGTGGACAATATTGCATGATGATTTTAGAGCGGTTTGACTACCCAACCGAGTCTACATCCATACCTTAGCACACCGCTAAGGATTTTCCAATTCACTACTATAAATTCTTCCCTTTTTTCCAGGTTCAAGGGATAATCTTTACAACACTATCTTTTCAATGGCTAAAATAGAACACTCTAGTTTTTCCTTAGGCTAAACTAAAACCTCTCCCTTTTACAAGGTTTGTTTGGTAAACTAAATACCTCACAAGGTGTGTGTGTTTACAAAAATGTTTAAGCTCACAAGAGTACAAAAGATAAAAATAATTAAGCACTCTCTATACACTATATACAAGAGAAATGAAGAAATAAGACTTAAAGACAATTTCTCTTGATCATTATGCTTGGATGTGTTCTCTAACTATCTTTAAGTGTCCCAACTATTCTTTTAAAGTGTGGAATGAGCTATTAGCCGTTGGGTGGTTTGGAGTCGTTGGGGACTTTAATTCCAGCAATAAATATAGTCTGGTGCAAGGCGTATCGGTACACATTCTTCAGGTATCGATACCTGCCTCAAAATAGAAATAGTCGTTGGGCATTTTTACAGTGGGTATCAGTACACGATACATGTATATCGGTATAGACCCTTTTGTATCGGTACGGTCTAAGCCGTATCGATACTCATTTTTGGCTACTAGAATTTGTAAAAGCTTGGGGACAAAGGGGCGTATCGGTGCAGGTAAAATAGGTACCGATATGGCTGACTGGTTATCGATACACTAATAGGTGTATCGGTACACCTGGCTTGTTTTTAACACTTTGGTTATTTAAAATCATTTTAAACATGTCAAAAAACCCTTTGAAACCATTTCAAACATATTTTTCAAGTTAATGGACTTTTGAAATATTTTTGCAAATTTGTTAAAGTCTAAAAATATTTTTCATTTAAGTTATATCAAAATCAAATATCTCAACAAGTCCGTTTGATTCATTGAAAACCTATCCAGAAAAAAATTCTGTAAATGAGTTATATTTTCTAGAAAAAATTCAGAAACCATTTTCTGGTGTTTGGATGATATCGTATAAAATATTTTACGTTGTTTGGTGAATTTTTTAGAAATTATTCATTAAAAATATAAAATACAATAAATAATATTATTCATTATAAAATTAATATTATTATTTTTAAATATTAAAATAATTTAGTTAGTATTATTTACGTCAATATTATGTTATTATTAAAAAACTATTTTTAATTGATTTTTAAATAAAAATATGAAAAAACTATTTTTATTAAAATAAATAATATCATTAATCATATTAGTTAAATATTAAAATGCTATTATTATATTGTATTATTAAAAATATTACTAGATATATTTTAAATATTTTAATATTTAATATTTTCTTAAATTAATACTAAAATAGTATATTAATTTGAATAAATAAAATAAATTATTCGTTATCAATAATTCAGTAATATTTTTTTATGAAAGAATAATTGTATTAATTATATTCATAATTTATTATATATTATTAAATGAAAATATTTTATTATATATTTCTCATATATATCTAAATATATCCTTATCATATTAAAATTATATATTAAAATAAAAATATTATAATATTAAAAATTGTTAATAACTATATTTTAAATATTTTAATAATTAATAATTATATTAAAAGAATATTATAATATTATATTAATATTAAATACACAAACTAATATTACTCATTATTAACGATCTAATAATATTATATTTATGAAACTAATATTACCAACAAGTGTTCGGTGTAATGGTAAGCTACATTGCACTCTCAAGTATAGAATCTAGGTTCAAACCTTGGAGAGCACATTGGTGGGAGGGAAAGCCATGAGTCACGAACATGAACCATCAAATGGACATGGATTATATTGAAAAATATATATATTATTAAAATGGTAATATTATAAAATTATAATATAAATGTGCATATTATTATAATATTAAAACAAGGATATTATATTATTAAAAATATTAATAAATAAATTTTATATATTTTAATAATTAATATTTTTATTAAAATAATACTAAATATTACATGAATATTAAATATATAAAAAAATATTACTCATTTGATAATTCAATAATATTATTTTACGAAAATAAAAAATAGTATTAATTTAATTAATAATTTATTTTGTAATATTAAAATATGTATATAGTATTATATATTATAATATAACTAAGTATATTATTATAATATTTAAAATTATAATATTATATTATTAAAATTATTAATAAATAAATTTTAAATATTTTTAATAATTAATATTTTTATTAAAATAATAGTATACTATTATATTAGTATTAAATTCTTAAAATAATTGTATTTTAGTTGTTTATGCTTTTAATTGAAAAGTTGAAAAAATGTACTATCAAAATTTAGATGGTAGTAGATTTTTTCAGAAAATACTCATTTTACATTGAATTGGAAAATAAATTAAGGTACGTTGACCAAACTAAATTTACACCAACCAAACAACGAAAAATAAAGAAAGTGTTTTACGTAAAATGAAATATCTGAATATCAGTCCACCCTGTGCGATCATTATGTGATCTTTAGGTGGTTTTCAACTTCATTCCCTCATTTCTTAATTCCACAATCCAACAACAAAAAATAGAGAGAGAAGGAGAGGAGAAAATGGAGTCCAACAAGTTATAAATTATTTTTTAACAAAAGATAAGCTGACAATTCATTGAAGAAAAAATAAGAAAAAGAAAATTTTACGACGCTCGACGAACATCGATGAATACTACTAATGTTGAATACTGCTGAACACTATTAAATTAATTAATAAATATTTAAAATATCAAAGACTTAATATATAATTATATTTTTTTAAAAATAAAATGTTAATTAAATTATTTTATATATATATATATATATATAATATTTTATAAAAATAATTGAATCAAATACTAATTTTAATTGAATCAAACCCTAAATTCTAAACCCTAACTCTAAATGAAAATTAATTTAGGCCTATCAAGACGACTTGCACCACTGAGGAGTTGTATCTAAATCTTAACTTTGTGGGCAATTCGGCGGCTGATTATTCATCTTTAACTCCATCTCCCATGCCCATTTTTTTTCTTATCTCAATCTTGACTTTGTGGGCAATTTGGGGATTAGATTCAGGGTAGACGTCATCTTGATAGGCCTAAATTATTTTTTATTTAGGGTTTAGGGTTTATGATTTAAGATTTAAGATTTAGGTGTAAGATTTTAGGGTTAATAAAATATTATATATATGGAAAATAATTTAATTAATATTATATTTTAAATTATTTATAATTATATGTTGAGTCCTTAAAATTTTTAATCTTTATTAATTACTTTAATAGTGTTAAACAGTGTTCAACATTAGTGGTGTTCAGCAATATTCGTTGAGCGTAATAAAATTTTCCATAAGAAAAACAATAAAAGAAAATACGCAACAGAAACAAAAATACAAAAGAAGCATAAAGGGTCACAAACGAACCACAGGAAAAACAAAACACAAGAAACAAAGAACAAGAACAGAAAGCAAAAGAGAAAAACACAAGCAGAAAGAAACCTAAACGAGGGAACCACATAAAGACACCACAACCTGCAAGAGAAGACGAGACGAGAACAAGCCAAAAATCTAATATCTTCACTGCATGTTGCTTTTGGGGTCACAAAAGGGTAAAAACAGTTGAAGAAATGCAGAGATAAAGTCATCACTATCACCGCGTAAGATCTAAAAATCGTCGAAGGCTTGTGAGCAAAGAGGAAGAAATAGAGTAGGAGAGTCAACAATATTCCGCTAGCGAAAACCAAGAATCCTGACTAAAACCACCGAAAAAGTAGTTAGGACCTCTATTGTTTTCACTGGTGCCGTCTTTGTCGGAGGGAGACGTCCAATCCAACCATCAAACAACGTCTCGAATGAAAAACTTAAAGTCGAAGAGAAGAGCTCCCAACGAGCAAATCAAAAATAAAAAAAGAAAACAACGGCAAAATAAAAAGAAAAAAGGGTTAGTTGGACGCGAAAAAAAATAAAAAATAGAGGGGTCGGACGATTCCTGGCAGAATCAGAGCCATCAAAAAAAATACTATCCTCAACTTTACAAAACAAAAAAGAAAGAGAATTTTTTTGAGAGGAAAAAAGAATCATCTTACAAAAATTAAATTCTTTTGAATCCGAGAAAAAGATACCAACACTTTCCCTTTCGACTCAATCGTAATGGGTGATGCATGATATGTTGATGACCATGACATGATTCTCAGTCAAACAAGACTTGGTCAAATTCAAAGAACATAAAACTGACAGAGATTTGGTCCTTTTTGGCTTGAGTCTTAGCAATGTGTAATACGAAAGCATGCGCATTCCTACCAACACCAAAGACCAATCCTTTCCTTTGGAAGTGCATTCGCTTCAACATCATAATGTTGTTGACATAAAGACAATAACTGTCTTCAACCAAAGTACCACTGACTGGAAGTATGGTCTTCAGAATCTTATGTTAGACCATTTTCTTGGCAATGAATAACACGAAATTACCCGTACCATACAAATACAATTATTCTCAAACAAATTATAGGCAGCGGGACTCGGTCCAAGTTTGTAGCTTAAAAGTCAAGAAAATTATTTGAGCATTAAAATAGAGGTTCTCCAAGGTAGAACCGAGGGATGGACCTAGAGGGGTTGAAGGTGCTAATTAATTGAACTACCGAATCAAATATTCAGTTCATGATTTATGATTATATGGATACATGCAGGAAAATGTGTTTTTATCATAGGGAAAATATAAAAATTAGGGTGCTAATTGAGTCGGTAGTTCGCGAGCAGTTCGAACTCGACTAGATCAAGATTCGTTCAACGTTCGACTAGAGTTGACTCAACTCAAATTCGAACTCGACTTGAGATCTTAATGAGTCAAGTCGAGTAAAGTTCAACTCGACTGGATAAGTTCGCGAGCGGTTCGTTAATTTTTTTTATATAATATGTTAGTTTGGTGTATTTGTTGATTGTTACTTTGGAGTTCATATTTTGGAATTGCTTCACACACTATTTTGATGATTTTTTTGTTAAATTTATTAATTTATGTTTATATTAAGTTTTATATAGTATTACTAGATTTTGAATATATTAAAAAAAGATAAAAATTCAAACGAGCAACAAGTTTTTTTAACAAGAACGGGCCGAGCAAAATTTTACTGAGCATATAGAGTACAAGTCGAGTCAAGCATTGCTCAGCTCGTGACCGACTCGCTCGACAAGCATCCCTAATAGAAATTTTCTATCCCTTTTTGGTGACTCTATGTATGTCCTAATATTAAAAAAAATAGATTTAGGTTTAAGATTTGGAGTTTAGGGTTTATAGTTTAGGGTTTATTTTTTATTGTTGAGATATAGATTAAGACTCCAAAAATAGACAAAAGATTTTTGTTCAAAAAAATCACAAATTCGTACATATCTTATCTACAGTCTATCAATAAGATATGAAATAATGATAAGAAATCTCCTGCCGTTTTTGGTGTTTATTTCTATGTTCAACACTAAAGATTGAGTTTATAATTTAGAATTAAGGTTTATGGTTAGTGTTTAAGATTTAAACTTTAAGGTATATGGTTTAGAGTTCAAAATTTAATATTTAAAATTTAATGTTAGAATTTAGTGTTGAGTTATAAAAATAGAAAAAAAAGAAGATTTGAGTTCATTTTAGTTCATGGAATAATGGATGTTATGAGCAACAAGAGATTATCATTTGTCAGAGCATTCCCTAGAAAAAAGTTAACGTGAATAACTAAAACTCGTAACATATTAGGGTTTCATTATATATATATATATATATATATATATATATATATATATAGGAAGCAATCAAGTTATTCCGTACAAACCTAAAGAATAAAAAATTATTACATGGTTTCGGTTCACCACGTCATCTATAGTTCATCCAATAAAATTATTCATTTAATAACGTGCAGGAAAAATATGAAGATTCACTTTGAAAGAAAAAAATGAGATAAAAATTATTATTAGACGAGATCATAGATGACGTAATGAGTCATGTCTATCTAATAATTTTTCTTAAAGAATGGAGTTAGAAAAGGAAGGTATAGCTATGTTTCCGGATGATGTTAGAAGCAGTTCAAAGATTCCAATCATGAATGCATAAGGGTCACGCAAAGGGCACCCAAGGGTAAGGCATTAGGTTCCGAGATATAGGTTTGGAAGTGTATTATTTTTCATGCGTGAGAAGAGGTGAAAATATTAATCTCAAACTAAATATATTTTTTAAAATATTTAAATAATGAAGCCGTATATCTTATTAAATATGTCTTTAAAGGAAGTAAAATAGCCCCTTGAAAATAAAAAAACAACAACAAAAGAAGACACTAAAAGCTTCCTTCCAGCAAAGTACCAATGATTTGAAGTCTGGCCTTTGGAATCTTAGGTTAGGTCATTGTCTTGTCAATGAATAACACGAAATTATCCATACCATACAAATACAATTATTTTCAACTAAGTATCGGCAGCGGGACTCGGTCCAAGTTTGTAGCTTAAAAGTAAAGAAAGTTATATCCGTAATTAAACTTCAAAAGAGGTTTTTTAAATTTACGAAGTATATCAAAATCTATATCAAATTATCAACGAGGATTGAATGTAATAGTAAGACATGTTGCATTTAAAAGAGAATCGAAGACTCGAACACATGAGTAATATTACAACATATAATATAAATTATACATTTAATATAATTAATTTTTCTCTTAAAGGTATATATTATTTTGTTTTTCTTTTGTAATACTAATAATTTATGCACTAGATTATCATTTTTGACATTGAAACTTTAATTCCTACTATTTTTTAATATATGTAGCATGAACTTTGAAATGAATGTAACATATCATACTCTCATATTTAGGGGTGTGCAAAACCAGGTTCGGTTAATCATTAGCAAATTATTTCGGTTAACCGGTAAGTTCGGGTCATCCAATTCTCAACCTTAAATTGTAACTATTTAACGGTTAACCGTTTATTTGGTTAATCGAAATATTCAGTTCGGTTCGAGTACCGATTTTTTTACTTTGTTTATTAAAAATATAAATTTTAATAATATGTTAGAAAAAAGTATATATTTTTAAAAACCGACAGAGGATATTAGTATCCTTTTTAATACTAGCAAATTATACACTTAAACTTCATAAAATGAAATTCAGGTTTTACTTTTGGCAATTGAGAAGAGAAAATAAAATTTGATTTTTTAATATAAAATATTAAAATGACATATAATATAATAATATATATTATATAACTGGTCGGTTCGATTACCTTGTTTATCCTAAAATTGTAAACCTTAACCGAATCGATTTCTTTTTAAAAAACAAAAAAAATGAATCGAAACCAAATTTTTCGATTCAATTAACCGATTTTTCGAATTTCAGAAACAATTTTGATTTTTCGGTTTTTTTGTACACCCCTACTCGTACTAAAGCTATTTACGGGACATAAGTCAAAGTTCCAATAATAAAATTTTGCTTTCTCAATGCCGAATTTAGCTTTGTAGCGATATCCCTTTTTTGCTAAAAAACCGAACGGGTTTCGAAGGTGTTTGGGGTATTTCGGGTATTTTAAAAAAATCATCCGTGGGTGTTTTAGAAAAAACGTATTTTATTTTTTAAAATGGAGTCGCCACCGGCCAATTAAGGTAGGTTGGACACCATAAAACCAGAGATTTGAAAACTGTTGGGTTCGTGAGTCAGTTACGGATTGGGAAGGATTAGCACCCCCACACTGCCCAAAAATTGGTACTTTAATAATTACCGCTTTATTAATATTAAACTTTTCGGAATAAAGTGGCGATTAAATTAAAATTCGGTTATAAGTGCGAGTAGATTTTAAGGGTTCCGTTATTCGAGAGTAAACCGATAGACCACCATCACTGCGCTTGATACTGGCCACGTTTACGCTCGAATAAAAGGGCATCGCATTGACAAATATTATATCCGTTGTGCAATCTTAGAAACTAAAATATAAAATTTACATTGACATGATATTAAAACATAAAATATGAATATCACAATATTAAACAAAAATAAATGAATGTATAAACATAAAGGCATAACATATCCTAATAAGAAGTACAAAGCATAAATAAACACGAAAAAACATGCTTTCGAAACTAAATTAATTAATTCTAACATGCTTAAACTCGTTAAAAGAACCACAAACTTAACACATACATGACATATACACATGGCATATTATGATACTAAATTAACAAAGCAACATGTGAACATGAAAACTAAAACTTAACACAATCTATGCATACACAATGTAAATACGTCATAACCATATTAACAAATTTTCATACCAACATGTAACCTAAGAACAAAGCAAAAATAAAAAAACTAACATTTATTTATCGTAACCAAACAAAGCTAAACATATGATAATGCATATAAAAGAAAACATGCATGAATAAACATGACCAAGATAATATACATATAAAGACGTCAATGGACATAAAAAAACTAAACATCCTATAAATTAATATGTAACATAACATACTAAGCAAACAAAAAGCATGCTAATATGAAAATACAAATTAAACTAAGACATAACATGTAAGAAAAAAGACAGATAATATGAACAAATAAATTAAAACATGGAACATGATATCACAAACTAAACATGTATCATAAAATCATGAAAAGAACATACTAAAAACAATGCTAAAACCATAATAAGAAGTAAATAATATAAATACTTAAAACAAATAAAAAAGGGACCGAAATGAAAAAAAAAGAAATCAGAAATCAGAAATCAGAAATCAAAACAATAAAAACATAATTCAGGGAAGAGATTACAAATTGGCCAAAACTCAAGAGGACCTTTAGAGTAATTTACCCATGCGGCAAGACAGTTTTGAAAACATTGAAACCGCGGAATGGCTACTAGGGTAATTTACCCTTTCACAAATCTGACTTAATGAAACTTAGTGACTAGATTGAGAATTTTAAAAAATAGGGGAGGACTAAGGATGTAAATAAACCCTGCGGCAAGCCCAAAGTGAAAAAACAGAAAGGATGGAAGTCCTTATTGGACAATTAGACCATTTTGAGAAACAACACACTCTATAAATCACACCCAAAAATCAGATTTAGAACCCTTTAGCGTTTTTTTTAAACCGTTTATTAAAGCCTCCCCAAATCCTCTATATTGTAACCCTAAAAACCCAAATGCTCAACCTTTCTCCAAAGAACAGTGGTGGCTGGCCGCTCCGGCCGTCGTCCGCCACCACCGGCCGTCGTCCCTAAAACCCGAAAACGAAGCATTTATTTATTTTTAAAACCAAGTACCGCCATGGATTTCAGAAAATAAACATGCTTAGCTTTAGATCTAGGAAACCCAAACTGTATTTAAAAAAAAAACTTTTTTAAAGAACCACCATCGTCCGATTCACCATGTACAGTTCGAAAGAACCCTGAGGCTTATCATCGAACGGCGGCCACGGTGAGGGTAACCACTTAACTCTCTTTTTTTCTTTCTTTTATTTGTTCATATGCATGTCTGAGAAAGAAAAGAAAGAAGGATTACCAGTGGATCTTTGAAAACCTTTTTTTGTTATTATCCTATTTCTAGTACAAGTTGTGGATACATTATATAGACTGCCCTTTTTTGACTGATTAATTTTTGCTTTGCTTACACTATTAAAAAATGAAATGATTAACTTGTACTTCTATGGCTTTGTATGTCCGGTTTGGTGAGCCGATGAAGCACAGGAGTATGGCGGCAGCAGCGGAGCAGCCTTTCGGTCAAATTCAACATCAGTCGTTGGATCTGATCTGATCCAATGGATGAGATTTCTTGACGGATGAATGGTCAAGATCCAATGGTGACCTCTGATCTTGACACGTTGCGGATGGCAGCTGAAGGGTCTGACGCGTAGGATGCACGCACGCGTGGATGACTGAAAGGCTAGTGCGTGATTCCACGCGACCAGCTGAGGGTCTTCTCCCTTCGATCGTGGCCGTTGGATCAAGACACAAAAAGGCAATTAGAGTTAGATAGTTTTAGGGTTTAGTTATCTAATAAGGATTGGGTTTTGGGGCCAAACGAGCCTTGTAATGAAAAACAATTGGGTCTGTAAACTTGGACTGGACTTCACATTTGGGTTTAATATTTTTTGGATTTTCATTTTAATTTAGCCCAATAATATTAATATCAGTGTTGATGTTAATAATAATAATGACAACCATACATGCGCATATAATATACATACGTATAAACATACATGCGAATATTAATATATAACACAGTTTTAATTAATATCATATACGAACATACATGCATATACAATCATACACATAATGCACACACATAAAATATACATACATATGACACACATATACTATAATAAGTATTAACACATACACATACATAATACGTAAAATATTCATCCACTCACATATTTTACACACATTAATCATATATATACAATAAACATAATATAATATGCATACATGCAATAGTATTGTATTAATTATTAAACTAACATAGATTAATACAATATTTATACACCGGATAAAAATGAGTGATTACAGTTGCCCCTCTTTGCTTGTTCTCATAGAACGGGAACAAAGCAAAGATTATAAGTACTCATTTTTATCCGACTTCCTTGTTTGTAGCTTTGGAAACACGTGTTCTTCTGGAAACTCTTTGTTCTTCCTTAGCCGAATCTTCAGGTTCGTAAGTTCTTCCTACATAGAACTTTTCACCTTCCAATCTTGAAGCTACAAGTCATTCATATATAAACCTTTCGCTCTGAAGTCTAGAATTACGAGTCCTTATATAGAACTTTTCTCTCTGAGATGGCAAAGCTCGGAGTCCTTCATTTAAAGAACTCTTTGCCTTCAATGTGGCGGGTTTTCCCTATATAAAACCTTCTGCCTCATAGGTGGATTCTCTTGACTGAGAGTTCTTCCTATGTAGAACTGCTAGTCTTCACCCTGGAGCTACAAGTCCTTATTATATAGAACTTTTAGCTTCTGAAATCTCAGAGTTACGGGTTCTTCCTATATAGAACCTTTCACTGCGAGGGCTCGAAAATATAGGTCATTCTTATATATAACCTTTATCTTCGAATTAGGATTCACGCCAAAATGGCTACCGATCTTTATGGACTTACTCTACTAATGCTGCCACAATATTTCTTCAAATTTGGGGATACATGCCAAAATGGCTACCGAACTTTCTGGACTCACGCTACTAAGGCTGCCGAAATCTTTCTTCAAATGAAATCCAACTCTTCGATATGAAGCTAGAGATCAAAAGTCATCGGTAATCTGTATGTACCTGTTTAAAATGGATAAAATGTTATGATAAATGAGTTAGCATGCTTCTAATCCTAGGGATGCCTAACTATATATGATGCATGAGTGTCAATATTCCGATGCAGCTGCTTCCGCGGTCAGTTAGTCTCGACCCTCTACTTGCTTTCTCTTTTTTTTCTTCTTCTGGTGACGGTACCCCATCTCACTGTTAGGTTCACCCATTTCAGCCTTTCTTTTCTGAGTTTCTGGTTTGAAGTTTTAAAGTGCCCTTTTGGGTTTTTGTTTTAGAGAGTTTTTTTTTCTTTTTTCTTCTTCTTCTTTTTTGGAGGCGCCCTTACGGGTTTTCACCTGGGAGATCCTTATTATTGTCTTGAATACTTTCTCAGACAAATGTGAATGGTGCATGACAATGGTTATCTTACGCTAATGCTTAGTGTCTTCCCCTCGTCGTGCCTCGACATTCATTATGTAAGAAGCTTGAGATCAAAGTTAACTTTATTTTCTAGTCACCTGCACTCTCAGGGTTAGATCATAGTAATGCTCAGAAATCTTTTGTTTATCATAAGTCTATATTAACCTGTTTGCATGATGCTTATGAAAACAATGAGAAGACAAGGAAAGGAAGGCACCAAAAATGGGATCTTATTAACATTAAGGACTTGGAACAATTTTAGAAAAGTCATGGCAAACATGAGGAAAAGGGAAAGCAGAATATGACATGCAAAACCCCCAAATATCCACTGTATGAATACCGCGTGATCATGTCAACTGAAGTAGAATCTTTGCCTAGAGCTCATTCTTCTGGTACCTGTGAAGATTGTTCTACTTGTCAGAGGCCCGATCTCAAAATTTATCTAAGTCGCCCTTAACGAGTTTTCAACTCAAATCCTTCCTTTGCTTTAAGACATTCTCTTTCGGGTTTTTCACCTCGAGCTTTTTTTTTTCTTTTTTTTCACCTAAGGCGCCCTTTGCGGGTTTTCACCTTAGGTTTTCATTTTTCATTTCATTCATCATTTTTTTATCAAACGCCTTTTCAGGTTTCCGCCTCATTTCTTTTATCATTTATCTTATTTTTCAAACATAATACTTCTTAACTGAATCGAAATTCACGAGATTTTTAATTCTTCTCTGTCCATTTCAGTTAGAATCAACGCTCCTCCCGAAAAGGCCTTCTTGACGACATATGGCCTATCCTAGTTAGGCATCCACTTCCCTCGAGAATCTTTCTAAATTGAGAGGATCTTCTTAAGCATCAGATCTCCTTCTCGGAATTCTCTCGGGTGTACTTTATTATCATATACCCGCATCATTCGTTTTTGGTACATTTGACCATGACAGATGGCTTTCAGCCTCTTTTCTTCGATAAGATTCAACTGGTCGAACCTGTCTTGCACCCACTCTGGTTCCTTCAACTTTAATTTATTCAGGACTCAGAGTGATAGAATCTCAACCTCAATGGGTAGTACCGCATTTGTACCGTACATTAGAGAATAGGGCGTTACCCTATTGATGTGCGAACAGATGTCCGGTAGGCAAACCGAACAAATGGCAGCTTCTCATACCAATCTCTGTAGGTATCCGTTGTCTTCGCAATGATTTTCTTTATGTTCTTGTTTGCCGCTTCTACTACCCCATTCATCTTAGGACGGTAGGTTGTGGAGTTATGGTGTGTTATTTTGAATTGATTGCACACCTTTGTCATCAATTTTTTATTCAGGTTAGAAGCATTGTCAGTGATGATCCTTTTCGACAACCCATAACGACAAATGATCTCCTTCTTCAGGAACTTGCACACCGTCGTCCTTGTGATGTTGCCATAATATGCTGCCTCCACCCATTTAGTTAAGTAATCAATGGCAACCAAAATAAAACGGTGCCCGTTGGAAGCCTTCGAATAGATCTGTCCAATAGCATTCATGCCCTATATTGAGAACGACCATGGTGAGTTCATGGTGTGTAAAGGCAAAGAAAGAGCGTGGATCTTATCGGCATATATTTGGCACTTGTGACATTTCCTGGCATAATCGATGCAATCTCCCTCCATGGTCGACCAGAAATAGCCATATCTCATAATTTTTCAGGTTATTGACAGACCATTGGCGTGTGTTCCATACAAACCATCGTGCACTTCTGCCAAAATTTCTTTCGCCTCCCAAGCGTCTACACATCTCAACAACGTCTGGCCATGGCTTCTTTTGTACAGAACCTCCCCATCCAAGGCATATCCTGTTGCTATCCTTCTGAGTGTTTTTCGGTCATTTTTGTTTCCTCTTCGAGATATGTTTGATACTTGATGTACTGCAAGATACCGCAATACCAAGGGTTGCCGTCTATTTTTTCTTGCACATTATAACAATGAGCTAGCTTTTCAAAGGTTTGCATCTCAATTGGCTTCATTTCTGCTCTCGTATTTGCTTTGAACATGGAGGTTAGGGTTGCTAAGGCGTCTGCCATCTGGTTGTCTTCTCTAGGAAGGTTGGTGAAACTGACCTTTTCAAACTCCTTAATGAGCTCCTGGATCAACTCATAATATTTGACTAGCTTCGGATCTCTAGTTTCCCATTCTACTCACAACTGGTAGATCACTAAGGACGAATCTCTGAATACTCGAAGTTCTTTAATCTTTCTTTCAATGGCCGCATTCAGTCCCACGACACAGGCTTCATATTTGGCTATGTTGTTAGTGCAGAAGAATTACAGTCTGCTGGTGAAGGGATAATAGACATCTTCCGGAGAAATTAGCACGGTTCCTATTCCATGGCCAATGGCATTAGAGGCTCCATCAAAGTAAAGCTTCCACAAGTCACCATCTGAAACACCGTCTCCCCCGATTGTAATACACATCAAGTCCTCATCTGGGAAATTGAAATTTAACGATTCATAATCATCTGAAGCACGACTAGCTAGGAAATCTACTATAGCACTTCATTTCACAGATTTTTGGCTCACATACATAATATCAAACTTGGATAACAGCATCTGCTAGTGGGTCATCCTCCCCGTTAATGCTGATGCTTCCGTCAGGAACTTCAAGGGGTCTAATTTGGATATCAACCAAGTAGTATGGTATAACTTGTAATGTCTAAGCCTTTTGGTCGCCCAGGCCAAAGCATAACATAGCTTATGAATTGGCGGGTACCGTGCTTCACAATCAGTGAACTTATTGCTTAGATAGTAGATGGCTCTTTCCTTTTTCCCAGACTCATCATGTTGCCCTAACACGCAACCCATCGAGTTCTCAAAAATTGTCAGGTAAAGGATTAAGGGCCTACCTCGTACTGGTGCAACTAAAATTGGAGTATTCGTCAAGTACTTTTTAGTCTTCTCTAGAGCTTATTGACATTCTTCATCCCAGACCCCTGGGTTATTTTTCCTGAGTAATCTGAAGACAGGGACGCATTTGTCTGTCAATTGGGAGATGAAATGGAAGATATAGTTTAACCTTCTAGGAAGCCTCGAACTTCTTTCTAAGTGTGAGGCGGAGAGAGGTCTTGGATAGCCTTCACCTTTTCTGGATCGATCTCAATCCCCTTCCTGCTCACTACAAACCCAAGAGTTTTCCAGATGTGACTGCGAAGGTACATTTAGTCGGGTTAAACTTCAGCTGGAACTTTCGTAGTCTTTAGAATAGTTTCCTCATATCATGGAAAAGAGTCACCATTGCTCTTTGATAGGTCACCCCTGTGTTCTTAAGACTGAAAGGCATCACCTTGTAACAAAATGTGCCTCACATAGTTACAAATGTGGTCTTCTCCATGTCTTCTGGGTCCATCTTTATCTGGTCGTACCCTGAGAAACCATCCATGAATGAGAACCATGAATGTCCGTGGTATTATCAACCAGCGTGTCAATATGTGGCAAAGGGAAATTGTCTTTAGGGCTTGCTCGATTGAGATCCCTGTAATCTACACACATACGAACCTTCCCATCCTTCTTTAGCACCGGTATGATGTTTGCAGCCCATTCAGGATATTTGACAACCTCCAGAAAGCCAGTATCAAACTGTTTTTCACCTCTTCTCTAATTTTTAACAGCATGTCAGTCCTCATTCTTCTGAGCTTTTGCTAAATTGGTTTGCATTTTGGCCTCGTTGGTAGCTTGTGCACCACTATATTTGTATTCAACCCCGGCATATCTTGATAAGTCCAAGCAAAAATGTCTTTGAACTCATGGAGCAGGGCTATCAATTCATGCTTGGTTTATGAGAAAAATGTGGTCCCGATTTTCATTTTTTCTCTCTCTATCAGTTCTCGGGTTCACAATTTATGTTTCTTCTTGGTGGGGCATGATTTGCCTTTCTTCATTGGCCATCATCCTTACCAACTCTTCAGGGACCTCGCGTTCTGCCATATCGTCTTCCTCTTTAATTTTTACCGAGATCTCTGGGTGTTCAAAATCTACATCGCGATTGGTTTCAAAATCATTCATAAGGTTCACAATTTTTGTTTCTTCTTGGTGGGGCATGATTTTCCTTTCTTCATTGGCCATCATCCTTATCAACTTTTCAGGGACCTCGCGTTCTGCCACATCGTCCTCCTCTTTAATTTTTACCGAGATCTCAAGGTGTTCAAAATCTACATCGGGATTGGATTCAGAATTATTCATACAATTAATTATGGGGGCCCTGCATGAAATGAGAATGAATGTATTGGGAAGAGAATGATTTTAAATGAAGTGAATGAATACGAACAAGAAATTAATGAATAGAGTAAATGAAATGTTTGCCATTTAAGAAAATGGGGAAGATATTCTTTCATTGCAAACAAAAAGTTAACATAGGTGCCTTATACAAAAGATCCCCATTGCTTATGGGTAAAAACAAAAAGGGTTAATTCGGAGCATTACTCTGATCTAACCCTAAAGACTACAGGTAGATCAACGTAGCTCCAGTTATCAAGTGTTTCCCCGGGATAGTAGTGGCGGATATCGGTCAACACGTTGCTGTCATTTTCATCTTCGGCTATCATGTTGATGGACATCCCTTCAAACGATTCACTGAACATCTCATTCTGGTTAAGTGTGTCATTTTCTCTAATTGCTTCCTCGACTTTCTGTCATGTACAATCAATTCTTCCAGAGACAAAAGTATCATTTATATGAGGGAAAGATATCGGTCTCTAGGGAATGTCTTCTCTCTTGAGTCTGGCCTTCTTTTGTTCTTTTTTTTCTCCTATACTACTCTCTCCTCTGCTGGACACTTGGTTTGTAGCCAAGCCCAAAATGATCTATCTTGGTGATGACGCTCCTAGGTCGTAGGCTTCATTGTAATCTCCTTCCCAGCCCTTTTCCTACTTTGGCTCCCTGTCCTAAAGTTTCAGAAACGGTCATCTTGGTGCAGTTAGACAACATGGGGCAAGGGATCCTATTACCTTCCGCAACAAATGTAGCATTTACAAGTTCTAATGCTCGAAAGGAACATTCCACAACATCTTCGTCATTCTGGATGTAGAGGGCATCTGAGGTTACTGAGGCGATGATCTCCTGCATAGCTTCTACAGTGACCAATTTGCCTTCGATTACGAATTTTAATTTTTGATAGAGCGATGAAAGAATAGCTCTTGTAGAGTGAATCCATGGTCTCCCCAACAAGCAGCTATAGGTTAGTTTTATGTCCATTACCACAAAGTCAATTGTGTACTCGGTCGACCCAATCAACAAAGGTACCTTAATTTTTCCAGTGCTACCCTTTGGGTACAGTCAAAGGCTCTCACAGAATTATGACAGGGTTTCATGTGGGAATCATCCACCTGCAGCTTTTGTAGAGTCACCATCGGTAGTACGTTTAACACCAACCCATTATTAATCAGTACTCCTGGCAGCACATACCCTTTGCAGTGGGTCGTGATGTTGAGAACTTTGGTGGACCCCATACCTCCTTTCGAGATCCTGTCATCGCTAAATGTGATGTGGTTGTATGCAGTGATATACCCCACTATTCTGTCTAGCTTAGTCACAGAAATATCACCGGGTACAAATATTTGATTCAACACCTTTAACAATGCCTCACGATGCTTTTTAGAACTTAAAAGCAGCTCCAACACCGTAATCCTCGCTGGTTGCTTTCGCATGTACTCTACTACACTGTATTCGCTGTGCTTTAGAACTTTAAAAATTATTTTGCCTGAGCCTCAGTTACCGGCTCATTTATCTTCGGAGAGGGCTCCTCGTAAATATCTGGGCAAGACCGGTTGATGTACCTTTTTCCTTTATCCTTTGCAGCCTCAGCAGATTTCAAAGTTTTTGAAGAGTAGCACATGCCGCTCCTCGTGAAGTGGCATACTTCGTTGACAATTTCATCATTCTTGGCCTGTCCATCCTCCCACGTTGTCTCTTCTTTTTCCATTTGTTCTTTCTCTTCATCGGGCTTCGATTTGTCTGGTATGGTCACATTGGCTGCATAATTCCAAGTGGTCCGCCGCATGTCCTTGAACGAAAATAGGGCAGGTGTTAAGATAATGATTTTGGGGGCCACCTTTGCAGCTTCTCCTTGAGATGACCTTGCTCCCTCTGATCTAGAGGAGACGACGGAATGCCTATCTTTTCCATATTTGATGTTGGGGTATTTGACGCACATACATCTAACCCCCTACATTCCTACAACTTCCACAAAGAACTCTATCTGTTTGCTGTCCATCAACTGTTGAACCAATCTCCTAAATTCTTCACATTGCTCGATGTCGTGTCCTCCATCCTGGTTGAACTCGCAATAAGTTGTACACCCCTTTTGCACCACTACCATGCCCCTGTCGATCAAGCGGGCCATGCATAATTGTTGGAATACCCACCGTAAGGGAGACTTGATCTCTGACACATCTTCTTTAGAATTCCTAGCAGATTACTCCTCGATAGCATTCACCCCACGGTTCTCATGATTGGATAATGGGTTAGCAGCCACGTTCGGTTCCTCGAACTTCAATACCCAGAATTAATCAGACTCTATACGAGTTTCTTGAATACGAGGTAATTTTTTGTGGGGTGACCAGGAGCACCGCCATGATAATCGCAATGCCCGTTAGGATCGTACCATGACGAAAACAGAGGTTTGAACGGAGTAACATAGTATGGGCGGACCAAATCAGCTTTGTGCAACTGAGAATAAAGCTCGAAGTACGAGAATGGTAGCGGAGTAAATGATGTTTTCTCCTTTTCCATTCTTGGGGCTCTCTCTTTTCTTTGGTTCTGAGTCTTCTCAGTAGATGTTTACGGCTGAGAGACTGTGAAGTTCTTCAGAGCAGTGTAGGTACTTGTAGTGTTTACTTCATTCTCTCTCTTCTTGTTGTACTTCCGAGAGTTATCTCCGCTATCGATCATGCCACTCTTGATCGCCAATTCAAGAGACTCCCCAGTCCTGATCAAGTCGGCAAAGCTCTGAGTTGTATTATTGATGAGGTGATCGAATAATGTCCCTTTCAGAGTATTTACGAACAGGGGTGTGATCTTATGCTCGGGAATCAGTGGCTGAATCTAAGCGGCCACCTCTCGCCACCTCTGGGCGTATTGTCATAGACTCTCATTGGACTTCTGTCCCATGTTTTCGAGCATGATCCTGCTAGGGGTCATGTCTGGCACATGCTTGTACTACTCAATGAATACTTTCGAAGGGTCTTTCCAGGTCTTGATGTTTACCCGGCTTAATTGAGTGTACCACCGAAGTGCTGCCCTAGTCAAACTATCCTGAAAATAATGGATTAAAACCTTTTCGTTCTTGATGAATACTGCCATCTTTCGGATTTACATGGTCACATGTGGAGAAAGACGTGAAGTTTCATCATATTTTTTAAACTCCAGAGTCTTGAATTTCGGTGGTAAAACAAGGTCAGATACTAGGCTCAAATCACTTGCCTCTTTTTTTGGCTCATTCGAGGCTTACAGTGCTCTAAACTTCTCTTCCATGAGACAAAATCTTTTCTCCCATTTTTTTTCCACTTCCGTTCTAATTTTCTCAACCAAGTTCAAATCTGGCACCTCTTCTTCGTAGAATGCCCCTGTATCAATGGGTTGGCTTTTAGATGCCCCTGCCTAAAGACTAGCAGATATCTCGATAGGGTCAATGTATACTCTTTTTGCCAGACTTGGCGTCGTTGGTTGAACCTTGCTGTGAGATGCGACACTTTCTGGCTCCTGGGCGACTTCATCTTCAACTTTTTCTTTTCCAAGGCCTTTTGCCAGCAATACATTTATGTCGGATACTATCGCAGCTTGCGATTGAGCGATCTGCTCACAGAGGCTCCGTTTGGCTTCATCGAAATGTGCTTTCAAATCCTCCTGCCCTTTTTCCAAACTAACTATTATATCTTCCATTAGTTTGCTCTGAAACCGAGTAAAGTATGGATGCGGATGGTTGCGGGTTATTGTATTTTAACTGCCACAATATTTACACTATTAATATTTTTGGAAAGAAAGACGAATGCATGTATAATGATGCAAATGTCATGATGCAATGCAAAAATCTATGCAAATAAAGATACTAATTCCACTGGTAATCACCCTTTTGAACTACTTTTATAGGAATTAAAGGCTCCAGATTACAAAATATCAAAGAAGAGTTCTACACATAAGCCCTAGCTCTTTCTCTTAACTTCTCGATAGCCCTAAGTAGCTTGATGAACCTAAGTGCTTCTTTCATGTCTAAGGTTATGAAAGGTCAAAGAGCTTCGGCTTTGGTAGCTAAGTCATTCACGTGTCCCGCAACCTGTTGTATGTCTACCATTAGGTTCGCGTAATACTGGTCTCTGTCTTGAATCATCTGGGAGGTATCACGAAGTCTTCGCCGCCAATAATTGTCTCCATCTGCTGCAATTTCTTCGAATACCCTGATTCTCCCCCTGTAATCCTGAACGGTTGCCTCGAGTGACTCAATGTGAGCTCGTAACATACCAATTTTGCGCTCCTTTTCTTGCAGTTCGATGAAGCCATTCCTCTGACGATAGGTCTGAAATGACTGCTCCAACTCTTTCAGTCTCCCTTCTAACTTGACATTCTGATCTTGGCTCTGATTCAGGCTTTGAACGGTGTCATTGTACAAGTTTTGCATCTCTAGTAGTCTATTCCTGCTCCCTATAGATTTCTGCTTCCAAACGGTAGTGTTCTCCCTTTCGTAGATGATTGCTTGCTTGCCTTTGTCGATTTCTTGCCTAGCTCTTTCTTTCTTTTGGTTAATAACGTCCTTGAAAGACCGTCTTTCACTATCGATGGCTAACTTGCAACTTTCTACCTCTTTCTCGATTGCTCGCTTGCCTTTCTCTCGTTCTTCTTTGACTAAACGCATGTCGTTCATCCTTTCCTTCTCCACGGCTAGGAATTGGCTTTGGCAGGCATTCTGCACCTTTGCTTGAAACTGAAGAGTATCTTTCTGATAAAGGGCATTCTTCTCACTTAGATCCGCATTTAGCTTCTTCAGTTTCCTGATGGTCCCATCTCGTTCGTCGACATTTAAACTTGCCTTTTAAAGTTCATCCATATGCTGAGTCTGTAGAGCCTCCATCTTCTTCTTGACCTCCTCGAGTTTATTTCGCAAAATTTCATCCTCGGACGGTACTATCCTCATGTGTTCCTCAAGTGACATGGTTGGTCCCTAGTCAGGTTATAGAATCTTGTCATCAATCCTTAGACATCTCCAAAGATCGTAATCCAGGGTGATCATGAGCTCGGTATCTCCTTCTACACTGATCCAATAATAGTGATCCCAAGCTCTCATGATGGTCTGAACCTTCGTCCTGAACTCGCCCTTGAAAGGAAACTCACTTTGACTTAGACCAGCAGTGACGGGAATGAACTGTCACGATCCGAATTGTCGGGACACCAAAAGCGAAGCACAAGCAATCCCACCATATAGCCCTAACATCATCAACAAGTCATAATCGCCGCAGCTGTATAAGAAGTAACTAACCCTGCAAAGCCACTAAACTCTCCGCACTATGTCTCCGTCTTGAATGTTCTTAAAGATATGTGACCATTTCTTCGTCTTCCAGTCTTCTCGCCATTCCTTCGCTGAGTACTCTCGCAGAGGTGAAAAGTCTCGGAACAGTATTTCTGGTAAAACCCCCGTCGATGTCTTCCATATATGGCTCTAGATCCAAACCTGTAGTAACTGTGCACACCCTCTGAATCGTCCCTCTTCATGCTTTCGGCTCGCATTCAAAGAAATAAAAGTTTCAGTCAAAATGGCCGGTACTGGATTCACCTTCCGCTTTATTCTCTCAAATAGGTCTAGAATGGCTACGTCGATATTTCCAAGGACCCTTGGAAAGATGACCAAACCATATATCCCTAAGGCAAATAGGTTCATCTTCTTTACCTCATCTGGGTGCGCGGGTATGATGTCTCGGATACTCTCCCAAGCAAAGGCTATGTTGTCTCCTCGAACCTGGATCAGTCCATTAACCCAATCGTTACTCATCCCAGCAAAAGTTTTGAGCTTTGAAGAGTAATTCTGGTTTCTCGGCGGCTTCGAATAGATCCAATCTTTCTGGACATTCTTCTGGTTAAGTAGGGCCGTGTATTCCTCTACCGTAGGCATCATATCTTGTCCATTGAAAGTGAAGCAGCAAAAAGCAGGATTCCAGAACTGGAAGATGGCTCAGAGTAAAGGCTGGTTGACCCGGACATACATCAACTGTGCAATGTCGCCGTAACTATCACAGAATAAGTCTTGTAGTCTTTGTTCCCATCCTTCCCAATGTTTTGTAAGATCCCATAGGTCATTCTGTTGGAGGCTCACATAGGTATACCCTGACACTATGCGCTCACTCGGCAAGCTATTACCTTGGGTCCTCTAATTGACTTCTGACCAATGTCTGACGGCTAAGTGGAGTTCGTCATTCTTAAGATACCTTTTTTCCATGATGAAAGATTTTCTGATCGAGCAAACCACTTGATCCAGTACCTTTATGTAATGCAAATGCAATGATATATGCAAAAAAAGCAAAACAAAAAAAGAAAATGAGCCAGTGCCAGATAAAATAAATAAATACATAAACAAAAGGGCAAATTAAATAAGGTAAACAAACAAAAAACCCTATTTACATCCCGTCTAAAACACTTAGGTTATCCGCATGGCTCTAAAGGGTAGGTTTTCTATATTCTCTACATGAAGTGTTGGTGCTAGGAGGTACTCGAACTGTCCTTGTTGTCCCCTACTAAGGGTAGCGAGGCCCCCGATCATCATCCATTATAGGCTCCTTTCAACCTGGTTCAATTCAGGGGGACCCATTCGCTTATGCCCCTACGATGGAACGATATCCTCACGAAAGCATAAGGTACTCGAGCCCCAAAGGTACTTTGGCTAGGCCCATACGAAGGAACGGTATCATCACGAAAGCACTAGCGTTTCCCCCCACTTAAAAAGGACGAGTTTATATGCCAAATTTTAAATGCGTTAAAATAAACGCGCACTTACAACCGAATGTTAATTTAATAGTCACTTTAATCTAGAACTTCCGATATTAATAAAGCGATAGTTATTTAAAAAGTTGATTCTCATTTGTTTTTTGAAAAACAAAAAAATCCCCAGCTGAGTCGCCATCTGTAGCGATATCCCTTTTTCGCTAAAAAACTGAACGGGTTTTAAAGGTGTTTGGGGTATTTCGGGTATTTTAAAAAAATTATCCGTGGGGGTTTTAGAAAAACCATATATTTTTTTAAAATGGAGTCGCCACGGGCAACTTAAGGTAGGCCGGACACCATAAAACTAGAGATTTGAAAACTGTTCGGTTCGGGAGTCAGTTACGGATGAGGAAGGATTAACACCCCTACACCGCCCAAAAATTGGTACTTTAATAATTACCACTTTATTAATATTAAACTTTTCATAATAAAGTGACGATTAAATTAAAATTTGGTTATAAGTGCGAGTAGATTTTAAGGACCCCGTTATTCGAGAGTAAACCAATAGACCACCATCACTGCGCTTGATATTGGCCACGTTTACGCTCGAATAAAAGGGCACCGCATTGACAAATATTATATCCGTTATGCAATCTTAGAAAACAAAATATAAAATTTACATTGATATGATATTAAAATATAAAATATGAATATCACAATATTAAGCAAAAATAAATGAATGTATAAACATAAAGGCATAACATATCCTAATAAGAAGTACAAAGCATAAATAAACACGAAAAAAGAAAAAGGAAAAAACATGCTTTCGAAACTAAATTAATTAATTCTAACATGCTTAAACTGGTTAAAAGAACCAGAAACTTAACACATACATGACATATACACATGGCATATTATGATACTAAATTAACAAAGCAACACGTGAACATGAAAACTAAAACTTAACACTTAACACAATCTATGCATACACAATGTAAATACGTCATAACCATATTAACAAATTTTCATACCAACATGTAACCTAAGAACAAAGCAAACATAAAAAAACTAACATTTATTTTTCGTAACCAAACAAAGCTAAACATATGATAATGCATATAAAAGAAAACATGCATGAATAAACATGACCAAGATAATATACATATAAAGACGTCAATGGACATAAAAAAACAAAACATCCTATAAATTAATATGTAACATAACATACGAAGCAAACAAAAAGCATGCTAACATGAACATGAACATACAAATTAAACTAAGACATAACATGTAAGAAAAAAGACATATAATATGAACAAATAAATTAAAACATGGAACATGATATCACAAATTAAACATGTATCATAAAAGCATGAAAAGAACATACTAAAAACATAATAAGAAGTAAATAATATAAATACTTAAAACAAATAAAAAAGGGTCCAAAATGAAAAAAAGAAAACAGAAATCAAAACAATAAAAACATAATTCAGGGACGAGATTACAAACTGGCCAGAGCTCAAGAGGACCTTTAGAGTAATTTACCCATGTGGCAAGACAGTTTTCAAAACATTGAAAATGCTAAATGGCTTCTAGGGTAATTTACCCCTTCACAAATCTGACTTAATGAAACTTAGTGACTAGATTGAGAATTTTAAAAAACAGGGGAGGACTAAGGGTGAAAATAAACCCTACGGCAAGCCCAAAGTGAAAAATCAGAAAGGAAGAAAGTCCTTATTAGACAATTAGACCATTTTGAGAAACAGCACACG
This sequence comes from Hibiscus mutabilis, assembly GCA_019671005.1. NCBI lineage: Eukaryota > Viridiplantae > Streptophyta > Magnoliopsida > Malvales > Malvaceae > Hibiscus > Hibiscus mutabilis. Next base: position 33,631,239 of record CM033733.1, on the reverse strand, counting down.
CTATAAATCACACCCAAAAATCAGATTTAGAACCCTTTAGCATTTTTTTTAAAACCCGTTTATTAAAGCCTCCCCAAATCCTCTGTATTGTAACCCTAAAAACCCAAATGCTCAACTGTTCTCCAAAGAACGGTGGTGGCCAGCCGCTCCGGCCGCCACCTCCAGCCGTCGTCCCTAAAACCCGAAAACGAAGCATTTTTTATTTTTAAAACCAAGCACAACCATGGATTTTAGAAAATAAACATTCTTAGCTTTAGATCTAGGAAACCCGAACTGCGTTTTTAAAAAAAACTTTTTTAAAGAACCACCACTGTCCGATTCACCATGACGGTTCGAAAGAACCCTGAGGCTTATCATCAGACAGCGGCCACGACGAGGGTAACCTCTTAACTCTCTTTTTTTCTTTCTTTTATTTGTTCACATGCATGCCCGAGAAAGAAAAGAAAGAAGGATTACCAATGGATCTCTGAAAACCATTTTTTGTTATTATCCTCTTTTCAGTACAAGATGTGGATACATTATATAGACTGCCTTTTTTTTAACTGATTGATTTTTGCTTTGCTTACAAGATTAAAAAAATGAAATGATTAACTTGTACTTTTCTAGCTTTGCATGTCCGGTTTGGTGAGCCGGTGAAGCACGCACGGGCGTATGACAGTAGCGGCGGAGCATCCTTTCGTCAGATTCAACCTCAGCCGTCGGATCTGATCTAATCTAATGGCTAAGATTTCTTGGCGGATGAACGGTCGAGATTCAATCTTAGGAGTGACGTGGCAGCCTCTGATCTTGACACGTGGCGGATGGCAGCTGAAGGGTCTGACGCGTGGGATACACGCACGCGTGGAAGACTGAAAGGCCTGCGCGTGATTCCACGCGACCAGCTGGGGGTCTTCTCCCTTCGATTGTGACCGTTGGATTGATCCAACGGCCCAGGATTAGCTGTGCACAAAAAGGCAATTAGGGTTAGATAGTTTTAGGGTTTAGTTATCTGATAGGGATTGGAGTTTTGGGCCAAACGGGCCTTGTAATAATTTTTTTTGTCTGTAAACTTGGACTGGACTTCACATTTGGGTTTAATATTTTTTGGATTTTCATTTTAATTTAGCCCAATAATATTAATATCAATGTTGATGTTAATAATAATAATGACAATAATACATGTGCATATAATATACACACGTACAAACATGCATACGAATATTAATATATATCACATTTTTAATTAATATCATATACGAACATACATGCATATACAATCACACACATAAAATATACATACATATGACACACATATACTATAATAAGTATTAACACATACACATACATAATACGTATAATATTCATGCACTCACATGTATCACACACATATTTTACACACATTAATCATATATATACAATAAGCATAATATAATATGCATACATGCAATAGTATTATATTAATTATTAAACTAACATAGATTAATACAATATTTATACACCGGATAAAAATGAGTGATTACAAGCTTGTTACTTTGTTTTAATATTAAAAGAATATATTTACATTTTATTTCAAAAGACTTGTGTAGTTTAAAATGAGGTAATTGATTACATATCTCTATACTATGATCATCATTCTAAGTCTTCAAATTTTTAATTATTTTAATTTCTTTTTTAAACTACGACCCTCATTTTAAATTAATTCTCTAACTTCTTAATATTTTAATTTTATCTCTAAATTATTGTCTGAGGATTATTGTTTGAGAACGTATTCAAGTTATAATTTGAAGATAAAAGAGAGATTATTGTTTGAGGGCGTATTCAAGTTTAGACTTTAAATGCTTATTTGAGTTGAACTTTTCGGGAGAGAAACATTCCGACATATGTAGTGGCCTGTTTCATTACAACTTCTACTTTAATATTTCAGTCCTTTAACTGTATTCCTGGTCGAAAAATTTTAGAGTAAACATCATGTACCGATATATACCACATAATTATATGTATTGATATGCATTATTATTTATTTTAATAACTTTTAAAATTACAAGGACCTAATACGTGATTAATCATTTTTAGAATAAAATATATTAAAACATTTTCCGAGCTATTTTTTCAGATTTTTTTAATTTTTGCCCCTTTTTATTTTAATAACTTTATAATTTTGCTATCCCAAAAAATTATTATTTTGAATTAGAAATAAAAAAAATCTGTATTTTTAACACATTTTTATTCTAAAAAAATGAATAATCTTGTTTTAAATTTTGTAGTTTTAAAAATTATTAAAATATTTAATAATATATATCAATGCATATGATTAATAGTACATATCGGTATATAGCGTTTACTCTAAACTCACCGTTCCTAGCCCGGTCATTTTGATAATAAATCAATTCTCACATCTTCGGTCAAGAGAGGGATGGCAATCAGGCTGAAGCTAAACATTCTTTTAAGATAGAATTAAACTATAAAATTTTGAAAACTCAAAATATAATTTTATTGTTGGTTTAACTTATAATTATATGGATTAATTTCTTAACAGGAATAAATTGAAATGTTATATTTGTTAGAAACTCGTTGTTTCGAAAATTAAAAATAAAAGTAAAAATAAAATATTGATATTATTAAACAATCAAACAAAATAAAATTTGAACGAAATAGTAAAATAAATATGAATTTAAATTACTGAAAAATTCGATATGAGATAATGTTGTAAAAGTCGCATTGAGTAGAATATAAAACCATAATTTCATGATTTGAATCTTCATCTTTACTCGTTGAAAATATGCCTCAAAGTTTCTAAATATTTATGAATAGCGATTTTTTGGATTTGGATATTATAGATTCGAATATTCTTTACTACCTTTAGTATATGCAAATATTAATCATCAAATTTTCATTATTTTTTGACACATCAACCAAACAACTTTATTGAAAAACAAAAGTAAAATAATAACATAATTTATTAGATGTTTTAAAACATTAAAAAACATTAAAAAAGAAAACGACAAATCTATTTTTAACTATAAAATTATTTAATAATTAATAAAAACTATTTAATGGAGTATAATTTATGCAATAAATATATTTTTAATTAATTTGATCCTAACCTTAGTATATTAACTATAAAATTATTTAGTATAATTAATAAAAAACACTATTTCTAGCATCAGTTAATATTTTACATAAACTAATTATTTTCAACATTGTAATACACCCATTAGCTAGTTATTGAGGTTGTGCATTAAGTCCTTTTCTTTGTTGGACCCAATTGCAAATCCCAAAAAGTAGCGTATACTTATTTTTATCTCACTTTTATCAATTAGATCGTAACATGTGTTATTATCTTATTAGAGATGACATATTAAGTTGGTTGTCGATGTTAAGGTATTCAATTGTGATGATTGAAGAGTTTTTTTTATGACAGTGACTAAGTTGATAACACATAAAAGTTTAGTGATTCGACGACTTTTTGGGGTAGCTAAATTGACAATCCCCTAAAAGTTGTGTGACTATTGGAGTAGTTTACCCATTTCTTTTTTTTTTTTATAAATTTGTTGTACCTAAAATTTGATATTTATTGGATCCAAATCAAACAAATAATTTAATTAATTTAAATTCAGGTTTAGATAGTAATAATTTAATTAATTTTCACATCAAAAAAATAATAAGTTGAAAAAAAAAGAACAATCATAAAACTTGTTAAAAACAAAATTGTAATTGTCCGAAGAGGAGTTCAAGAGAAAACCAAAACTGTAAGAGGAGAATCCCCTTGCTTTCTCACTTCATATATTAATTCAACATTTGACTGAAATGCCCTTCAATGAATCTATGACCCATAACCACCATTTCAGGCCCAAATCATAAAACTTGTAATGCTACATCATCCATTGCCATGCAAGTCCCATGGAGATGATAAAATTAGACTCTCTCTAAAATATTTTTAGTTATTATTTTCTGAAAATTGAAAAGCATGTTTGATAAATAAAATAAAAGTTTTGTTTTCAGTAATGAAATTAGGAAAACGGTACCCTATTTTTTTAATAGTGACCTGAAAAATATATAAAAAAATCGAACCATAACCAATGACTTGATGTTTTCAAAACTATTATAAAAAATATTGGTTTCTTTTAACTGAAGTACAATATCGTAAAAGCACGGGATTGGGACATTTTCTAATACTTCAGAACCCAATGTTTTAAAAAACAAAATACAAGTTCGTAACAATAAAAAAGCCCAACATTGTCATAGAAATATGGGGCTTAGTAGCAGGGGTCATATTTTCGCCACTTTTCGCAAATCACCGGAGGGAACTTCACCGTTTCTCGTAGTTGTAAATTGCAATACAGTCTAGATGTCCAAATCCAAGAGAAATGGGCAGTCTCAAACCCTTGATTTACTGTCTTCGATGATAATAGACCGAGTCTAAAGTGAGGCAGGTCTAGGGTGCGGTTAAAAAAAGGGTAAGTTTCGAAATTTGTCCAATAACTTAAAATGTTAGACTTCTTCATAAAATTTTAAGTTTTTTTTTTGTGATTTTTAAAAAGTTTCGATACTTACAAAATAAGTTTCTATGTTTTGTTCAATTGCCTAAAATGTTATGAAAAAAATAAGTATCGAAACTTGTTTTGTAAGTTTCAAAACTTGTCGAAAATCACGAAAAAACTAAATTAAAATGTTATCTAAAAGTCTAACATTTTAGGTTATTTGACAAGTTTTGAAACTTGCCATTTTTTAGCCGCACCCCAGACTCACCCATGTTATTGCCTTTAATCTTTGTTGTTGAGATACCTAAGAAGTTATTAGGTTTTACTTGTATGAGAGAAAAGAAAATTTGAAGGGTGAAAAATTGGAGGGGTGGAAAAGTGATATGATATAAGACGTTTGTTTTCTTTATATTGGTGTGCATGGTTGGAGGTAGGGGTGCTAAGAGTTGAACAACTCGTGAGCAACTCTATCTCAATAATTTTATCGAGCTCGAACAACTTTGTAAAGGTCACATTCTATATCTTCATCATCATTGTTGTTGTATACGATAATTTCATTGAGTTCTTTCCTCTTTGACGCCATAAAATTTAGGATTTATTTTAATAGTCTAAATGTTATTACAATATAGTACATGTTCATACATATTCTTCTTACATAATTTTAAAGATAAATATATACAGTAGAAATAATACTTTTACCAAACATTTGATATATTTAAATTAAATGAAACTTGACAAACGATATTATAACATATTTTGGCACACTAATAATGTTAATGCTTGCCTCAATTCATATGGCTTTTATTCTAATGCATATAGCAGTTCCCAAGCAATTCAAGTAACCTTGTAGCGATGTCCCTCTCGCTAAAAAAAGAAAGAATGGGTGATTTTATTTTTGTTTTGAAAATATTGAAAATGATGCCTTCCGCGTAGGATTTTGGAAAACCCGTATTTTGTTTTGAAAATGGAGTCGCCACCGGCCACTCAAGGTGGACTGGACACCGTAAAAACCAGAGATTTCAAATTGATGGGTTCGGGAGTCGGTTACGGATGGGGAAGGATTAGCACCCCACACCGCTCAAAAATTGGTACTTTAATAATTACCGCTTTATTAATATTAGACTTTTTCGGATTAAAGTGACAATTAAATTAAAATCTGGTTATATGAGCGAGTAGATTTTAAAAGGCCCCGTTATTCGAGAGTAAACGCCCAACCATTATCACTACGCCTGATACTGCCCCGTTTACGCTCGAATAAAAGGGCACCGCATTGACAAAATATATATCCGGAATGTAGCTTTAAAACACGGCAAACATAAATAAATACAATGCAATAAAAATATTAATATAATAAAATACTAATATAACATAAATAAAATACTAATATAAAACATACATACATAACTATTAATTTAACACATAAATAAAAACAAATCTAACATAAATAAAATATTAATCTAAAACATACATATATAAATATTAAACTAACTCAAAAATAAAATATGATAATAATAACAATGATAATAATGATAGCAATAGCCAAGGATTTATACTAACATGCATAAAACAACTTGGAAATAACAACTTAAGGACTAAGATGCACAACCACTAAGTTGCGTGGCATGAGAAACATATATATTACAAGACTAAAATGATCAAAATATAAAATGCATGGGCAGAAATATAAACGACATAAGAGAAAAGTGCTAAAAGTTAAATACCAAGTAGAGCAGTGACTAAAATTGAACAAAATACAAAATAAAAGACACAAATAAAGCACAAATAGGCGATATTAAAAACGCATAACAAATACGGGGACCATATGCGTGATTATTCCATGGGTAGAAATGAAATCGGGGAAGAAATGGAGCGACTAGGCAAGTAATTTGCCTCTTAACCAAAAATGCGGATCCTCCCCGGGTCAACGGGTCACCGCGGGTCGGGCATGCTAATACGGCGTCATTTCATGGCCGGTTTGAAAACAATATTAAAGGGTCATTTTTTTCATTTCGAACAAGATAAAGGAAACCCAAAAAAATTATTCCAAACTTTTCTTTCTCTCAACCCTCTTTCTCTCAACTCACAGCGGCGGCCACTCTCCCGCACGTGCGCCGTTCGCCGGCGAAGAAGCCTTACGGCGAGGGCATCATGACCACGGTGGAGACGTGAGGATTCAATTCAAGCTTCAAAACGAAGGTAAACCACAAAAATCCTTTCTTTCTTGTAATAAAACGGGATTAGAAAATCTTTTGATTTTTTTTGAAAATAAAAACAAAGTTTGATTTTTAGAACAAAGAACCCCCTTCTTTGAATCTGTTTTTTTGTTTTTGATTCGAACAAAACAAACATGCAAAAAACGAGAAAATACCTTAGACTTTTTGTATTGATTTTGAAATATTTCTTCCCTCTTTTACAAGTTTTCTAGATCCAAAAGTCCCCTAAATTTCTCTCTATTTTTTTTATCAACCCCGACCCCCTTTTATTTTCATTTCAGTTTTGTTTTTTATAACCGATCTTCACACACTAAATCTTCTTTTCTTTCCTATTTGCTGCTGCAGATTTGATGAAGGGTAGATGGCCGGGATTTGAGGGTGGCAGAGCATGGGGCATTAAGGGATGAAGTATGGGTGGCAGGGTATGGGGCAGGGTATCGGATGACAAAGGGTTTGGGTTTGATTTAGGGATTAGGGTTGTTTTATAAATTTAGGGCCAATTAAATTGGGGTTTTCAGGATTTAGTTTGGCTTAATTTAGCGGTTGTAAAGGGGTCACCAGAGATGGACGGTGGCGGCATCGGCGGCGGCGACGACAGATGAGGGTATTAGGTTTATTTTTTTAGGGTTTTTTGGTTACCAGGTCAGGTAGGGTTTAGTTTGGATCCGGGTTTGGTTTGGTTACGGGTCATTACAGTTGCCCCTCTTTGCTTGTTGTTGTGTAACGGCAACGAAGTAAAGACTAAATATGACCCGTTTCATCCGGTCTAGCTGGTTATCTTCCCTTGGCGTATGTCTTCTTTCTTCAGTAGATCTTCTTTCTCCTTGATGCAGGTCTTCTTTCTTGTCTTGGTTGATCCACCTTGTCACTCTTGGGGAAGCAAAACCTTCAAAATAGGGGTTGTCTGTTGGGGAGCAAAATGAGTTCAGCTTGCTACATTGTTGACGACGATAATACCTAGAGGAGATTTGACCCAGCTACAGCACTGACGAAGAAACAGGGTCTACAAAATTTGATCCAGCTGCAACACCGACGAGGAGGCAGGATCAAAAACTGACAACTTTTCCCTTTTTTTTGTTTGTTTTTTTCATCATGGTAATACGAGAGTAAAAATGACCTGGCTACAACACTGATGAGGAGACCGGGTCGAAAGATAGATGTTGGACCCCACTACTCCATCAACAGAGAAGTAAGATCAGAGAACGTTGGTAACATGGATTCAACCACCCTATCAGCGGAGGGGCTGGATCGGATAATGGCAACCTGGGATCGGCTACACCATCAGCGGAGAGCAGGATCAGAGGATGACTGTAACTTGGACCTAGCCACTCCATCAGCGGAGGACTAGATCGGGCGATGAAAGTTAATTTTTTTTGAATTTTTCATTTTTCTTTTCTTTTCATTTTTTCTTTCTCTTTTTCTAATTTTTTTCTCTTTTTTCTCTTTTTTCTTTTTCTCTTTTTTTTACTTTTACTTTTTTTTTTGATTTTTTCCTTTTTTTTGATTTTTTTCATTAATAAAAAGGACTTGAAAATCAGTAGAGTTGGATCTATCAACGGAGAAGCAGAACATTAACTGGAACCCTACTACACCATCAGCGGATAAGTAGGACAACAACAACTAGGACCTAGCCACTCCATCAGCGGAGGACTGGATCGGATAATGACGACCAATAATCGGCTACACCATCAGCGTAGAGCAAGATTAGAGGGCGACGGGAGCTTGGACCTAGCCACTCCATCAGCGGAGGACTAGATTGGATAACAACGACCTGGAACTGGCTACACTATCAGCAGAGAGCAGGATCTGAGGACGACGGGAGCTTGGACCCGGCTACTCCATCAGCGGAGGACTAGTTTGGATAATGACGACCTGGAACCGGCTACACCATCAGCGGAGAGCAGGATCTGAGGACGACGGGAGCTTGGGCCTAGCCACTCCATCAGCGGAGAGCAAGATTTGATAATGACGACCTAAAACCGGCTACACCATCAGTGGAGAGTAGGATCTGAGGGCGACGGGAGCTTGGGCCTGGCCACTCTATCAGCGGAGGACTGGTTTGGATAATGACGACCTGGAACCGGCTACACCATCATCGAAGAGCAGGATCTGAGGACGACGGGAGCTTGGGCCTAGCCACTCCATTAACGGAGAGCAAGATTTGATAATGACGACCTAAAATCAGCTACACCATCAGCGGAGAGCAAGATCTGAGGGCGACAGGAGCTTGGACCCGGCCACTCCATCAGCGGAGGACTGGTTTGGATAATGACGACCTGGAACCAGCTACACCATCAGCGGAGAGCAGGATCAGAGTACGACTACAGCTTGGACCTAGCAACTCCATCAGCAGAGAGTAAGATTTGATAATGACAACCTGGAATCGGCTACACCATCAGCGAAGAGCAGGATCAGAGGACGACGATAGCTTGTACTTAGCCACTTCATCAGCGGAGAGACTAGATCGGATAATGATGACTTGGAACCGGCTACACCATCACTGGAGAGCAGGACCAGATGACAACGATAGCTTGTACCTAGCCACTCCATTAGCAGAGAGACTAGATCGGGCGATGAAGGTTGATAAATTTTCATTCATTTTTTCTTTCTTTTCTTTTTTTTATTTTTCTTTGATTTTTCTTCTTTTCTTTGTTTTTCAATTATTCTTCCTTTTTTGATAATTTTTTCAATTTTTCAATTTTTTGATAATTTTTCTAATTCTTTTTTTTTTGATGATTTTCTTTTTTCTTGAATTGTACAAAAAAGTAAAACTCGAGAAAATTAGGTCTGGCTGCTCCGTCAGTGGAGAAACAAGACCTGAATAGAAATTTGATTTGCTTGGGGAAAGGTTCGGATCTGTTGCACCATCAACGGAGAAACGAGATCTTTGGGATATCTATACTGCTGTACCATCAGCGATAAAGCAAAATCTGGAAATGTTGGCCTATCAATAACGACGAAGGCAAGATCTGAAAATGCTACTTCTGCTGCTCTACTGGCGAAGATGTGTGACCTGAAACTGGAAAAAAACATTAATCAGTAAATGTTCACAAAATTTGCCACTGTTACCTTTTATTGATATTTCAGCATCCTCTTTGTGTTTGGCCTCCTCTAAGACTAAGGCTGGCTGTCGTGTTATTGCCCCCACGACTGAGGTTCTTTGGTTTATTTTGAACCTGTTTGCATGTACAAGCAAAAATGCATGAATTTTAGGCCTAAATGCATGTGTCTATTCTAAATGCAATGTGACTTTAGTGTATCCACTAAACATAGATGTGTGACGTATGCAAAATGATTTAATGCAAAATGAATGCAACTAAATGCATGAATGTGATATGATTTTTCTTGCCCTCAAAGGGATGCCCCTGACGCCTCACTGGTCTCGTTAGGATCTTGGTTTTTTCATGCGGCGGTGCCCCGATTTTGTCCTGAGTTCTATCAGCTTTCATCTGAGTGGATGCCTCAAAATTTTGTTCATTATATGACATTATCTGACATTGTTCTCGTAATATTTTTGAAACTTTAGGGTGATGTATTTTGGATATTCAAGACTCAGATATGAACAAAAGATGTTTGCATTGCTATTTGTAGTTTTGATCCTTTACAAAATACTCTCACCACTATTGTACTTAAGTCGGTGAGGTTGATTTACAAAAAGTATTACTCTGAAAGTGATAAAAACTACAAGGGGACCTACTATGGTCAAGACAGTGCAATACTTAACATGGTCCAATTCAAAAAACCTTCAACACACCCTCAGTTGGCATCTTCATGTTTCGGTAAAGGGTTCCCACTAGTGGCTGAACTTGTAGGGTTTTCAATACTTATAACACCGAGTTTGAGGTGCCTTTCTATCAGCCTCTTGAAGCCTCAACAATTTTCAATCGTGTGGCCCACCTGTCCAGCGTGATATTCGCAACTCGCGTTAGGTTCATACCACTTAGGGAATGGGGATTGCGTCGGAGCCTGGTGGAAAGGTACCACTATATGGGCTTTTAGCAGTTCCTTATACAGATCTCCATACGACATCGACAGAGGAGTGAACTCTATCTTCTCAGTGTTCTTCCTCTGACCAAAACCTTGGCTTGAGGCAATGTGAACACTTGGCACGACATTAGATTGCACAACTATGCTGGGTTTGGAATAATTGGCATTGTAAACTCCCGAAGAGTTCACTTCCTGGTCATTCCTTCCATGGTAAGGCTTCTTATGGGATGAACTACCCCCATCGTCAATTTTGCCAGTCTTGAAAGCATTCTCGATGAGCTCACCGGATAATACGAGGTCAACAAAGTTGGTAGTCGCGTTGCCTATCAAGCGACCCAAGATCGGACCTTCCAAAGTTTGTACAAATGTGACCATGGTCTCCCTCTCACTAAGCGGGGGTTGGACCTGAACTGCTATATCCCTCCAGCGCTGAGCGTACTGCCTGAAACTTTCATTATGCTTTTGTTTCATCTGTTGTAACGTCCACCGGTCTGGCATCATGTCATTGACGTGTCGGTATTGCTCCAGAAAAGCTTTCGCCAAGTATCTCTAGGATCTGATATGATGTTGGCTCAATTGATTATACCATCGGGCAGCAGATCCTGATAGACTGTCTTGAAAGCAATGAATTAACAACTTGTCGTCTCGGCCGTATCCTGTCATCTTTCGACAGAACATAGTAAGATGAGCACGAGGACAGCTTGTCCCGTCATACTTCTCAAACTCTGGGACCTTGAATTTAGGAGGTAAAACCAAATATGGGACAAGATTGTGTTCACTGGCATCGAATCCACTAAAGGTATCCTCTACTCCCATAGCCTCTAGCTTATCCTTGAGTCTATTACATCGATCCTCGATTTCCTTTGAAGCTTCTACCTTCGGCCCCTCGGTCTCAAACAGATGATCCATTTTTGAGATAAAATTTTCAGCTTGATTGCCCCCAGGTTTAACTTCTGATGCAGATGGATGATTTATAGGGATCAAAGTACCGGCCTGATGTAGATGGGACTTTCCCCGAGAAATGATCACCTGGGGTTGAGTTTCTGGCTGTATCCTGGTTTGAACGGGCATGAACCCCGGAGGATACATAAGATCCTCGTCCTCAATAGTGGGTTTAGGATTTGTAGTGGGATTTAAAACAGAGGCCTCTCCAAGCTCGGGAAGCTTTAATCCCAGCATTTGTGCCATTTGACCCAACATGTCTTGTTGTGACTTTGCAAGCTGTTCTCTCATATCCTGTTGGACTCTAGCCAACTGTTCCTCAACCTGCTTGGCTATGTTCGCTTGCAATTCTTTCTGATCTTGCTCAATTTTTTCAATCTTTCATCGTTCGCCATCATTGTTTTGTACCGGGTTTTGTATGGATGCTGAGCTGACTGATCTTCTACTTTATCCAGTATCACTGTCATAGGGCACCCCTGGAGTTAGTTTTCTTATTTTGAAAAAGAGTATATATACATGCGAAATGTGTCCTAAATTGATGCAATGCAAAATCAAGATAGTGATGATGTTGTGCAATGATGCAGATGAGATTGATGTGATGAAAATGAGAATGAAACGAGGTAGTATCGAATGATTAAATAAAACAAATGATAAGTATGAAAAAAATAGAGTAAAAACTGTACATAAATAAGGCACCAAATCCTAAATAGGGTGACCACTAACCGGACAGAGTTTCACATGGCTCTAAAAGGGTTGGCTCCTACGGCTTACTATATGCAGTTTTGGTGCTAAGAGGTACCCGAATTGTCCTTGTTGTCCTCTACTAAGAGTAGCAAGGCCCCCGGTCATCACCCATTATAGGCTCATTTCAACCGGGTTCAATTTAGGGGGACCCATTCGCTTATGCCTACACGAAGGAACGATATCCTTACGAAAGCATAAGGTACTCGAGCCCCGAAGGTACTTGCTAGGCCTACACGGGAGAACGATATCTCCACGAAAGCATTAGCGTTTTCCCCCACTTAAAAAATGGGTTTATATGCCATATTTTAAATGCGTCAAAATAAACGCAATTATAACCGAATATTAGTTTAATAGTCACTTTAATCCGAAATTTCTGATATTAATAAAGCGTAATTATTTGAAAAAGCTTGACTCTCATTTGTTTTTGAAAAAAAAATGTCCCCAGCGGAGTCGCCATCTGTAGCGATGTCCCTCTCGCTAAAAAAAGAAAGAATGGGTGATTTTATTTTTGTTTTGAAAATATTGAAAATGGTGCCTTCCGCGTGGGATTTTAGAAAACCTTTGTTTTGAAAATGGAGTCACCACCGGCCATTCAAGGTGGACCGGACACCGTAAAAACCAGAGATTTCAAATTGATGGGTTCGGGAGTCGGTTACGGATGGGGAAGGATTAGCACCCCCACACCGCCCAAAAATTGGTACTTTAATAATTACCGCTTTATTAATATTAGACTTTTTCGGATTAAAGTGACAATTAAATTAAAATCTAGTTATATGTGCGAGTAGATTTTAAAAGGCCCCGTTATTCGAGAGTAAACGCCCAACCACTATCACTACGCCTGATACTGGCCCCGTTTACGCTCAAATAAAAGGGCACCGCATTGACAAAATATATATCCGAAATGTAGCTTTAAAACACGACAAACATAAATAAATACAATGCAGTAAAAATATTAATATAATAAAATACTAATATAACATAAATAAAATACTAATCTAAAACATACATACATAACTATTAATTTAACACATAAATAAAAAAAATCTAACATAAATAAAATATTAATCTAAAACATACATATATAAATATTAAACTAACTCAAAAATAAAATATGATAATAATAACAATGATAATAATGATAGCAATAGCCAATGATTTATACTAACATGCATAAAACAACATGGAAATAACAACTTAAGGACTAAGATGCACAACCACTAAGTTGCATAGCATGAGAAACATATATATTACAAGACTAAAATGATCCAAATATAAAATGTGTGGGCAGAAATATAAACGACATAAGAGAAAAGTGCTAAAAGTTAAATACCAAGTAGAGCAGTGACTAAAATTGAACAAAATATAAAATAAAAGACACAAATAAAGCACAAATAGGCGATATTAAAAACGCATAACAAATACGGGGACCATATGAGTGATTATTCCATCGGTAGAAATGAAAACGGGGAAGAAAGGGAGGGACTAGGCAAATAATTTGCCCCTTAACCAAAAATGCGGATCCTCCCCGGGTCAACGGGTCACCGCGGGTCGGGCATGCTAATACGGCGTCGTTTCATGGCCGGTTTGAATACAATATTAAAGGGTCATTTTTTCATTTCGAACAAGATAAAGGAAACCCTAAAAAATTATTCCAAACTTTTCTTTCTCTCAACCCTCTTTCTCTCAACTCACAGCGGCGCCCACTCTCCCTCACGTGCGCCGTTCACCGGCGAAGAAGCCTTACGGCGAGGGCATCATGACCACGGTGGAGACGTGAGGATTCAATTCAAGCTTTAAAACGAAGGTATACCATAAAAATCCTTTCTTTCTTGTTATAAAACGGGATTAGAAAATCTTTTGATTTTTTTTTGAAAATAAAAACAAAGTTTGATTTCAAGAACAAAGAACTCCCTTCTTTGATTCAGTTTTTTTGTTTTTGATTCGAACAAAACAAACATGCAAAAAATGAGAAAATACCTTAGACTTTTTGTATTGATTTCAAAAAATTTATTCCCTCTTTTACAAGTTTTCTAGATCCAAAAGTCCCATAAATTTCTCTCTATTTTTATCAACTTCGACCCCCTTTTATTTTCATTTCGGTTTTCTTTTTTATAACCGATCTTCACACACTAATTCTTATTTTCTTTCCTATTTGCTGCTGCAAATTTGATGAAGGGTAGATGGCCAGGATTTGAGGGTGGCAGAGCATGGGGCATTAATGGATGAAGTATGGGTGGCAGGGTACAGGGTAGGGTATGGGATGACAGAGGGTTTAGGTTTGATTTAGGGACTAGGGTTGTTTTATAAATTTAGGGCCAATTAATTTGGGGCTTTCGGGATTTAGTTTGGCTTAATTTAGGGGTTGTAAAAGGGTCACCGGAGATGGACGGTGGCGGCATCGGCGGCTGCGGCGGCGGCGACGGCAGATGAGGGAATTAGGTTTAGGTTTTTTTAGGGTTTTTTGGTTATCGATTCAAGTAGGGTTTAGTTTGGATCCGGGTCAAATCCGGGTTTGGACTTGGGTCGAGTCATGAGTTTGAACCGGGTTTGGTTTGGTTACGGGTCATTACAAACCTAACAGTTAAATCAAACGAAGACATATTTCTAATGTAATTGGATTCAAATATCATCTAACTATTGCCATAGCTTCATATATTTCTGACGTAAATAAAGATCAGAAAAAATATGACCTAAAGCTACATGAAAATATAAATAATAACAAAAGATTAACTTCACTTGACTAGACCGAACTCAAGGAAGTAATTAACTGTAAATGAAAGTTATTTATGAAATTTGATACTGAAATCTAAGAATGTGTGATTTATAATGAGCTTTTATCTGATTTCATATTGTGTCCTATTTTACATGGATATATGCCCCAAAAAGAAATGGAAGAAAATGATCACATATTATAATACACATTCATATTAAGGTAGGGGATGCAATTAAATTTTAACCTATAGAAGATAAAATTATGTTATACATCCTTAACTCATATTTCTCAAAGCATAAAGCAATACTAATTATCTTTTGTTAGAAATTCAAGAAATCTTCCAAAGCACTTTCATTGTTTGTTATGTTCGTGTTAAAAATATTAAAAAAATCATGTTACTTCTCATTTGTAATAAAAGAGAAGTAAATTTCACAACTTTGGGTCTTAAGAAATCTCAAAACTAGAATAGACAAAACAATAATCATTATGTTGAATGTACCAAGTTTTGATTTTGTTGGCTTTAGGCATTTTCAATTTCATTGCATGTAGGTCATTATATTTATAATTGTAAGATACTTTTCACAACCCTTATAAATAATAGTCCGAATTTTGGGTTAATGGTTCAAGATTTAGATTTAGGTTTTGGATAATTTGAGTGAAGAATTTTAGGCTTATTGGATTTGGATTTTTAGGTTGATTCTTATTCTTCTTTCTCTTGACCCAATTGAAGAGTTGAGCCATTTTTGCAAAAACATGTAAAATTTACGAGTTAATGTCAATTTAGTCATTTTCCCCCTCAAGGTTGATTTGGTTTCTCATTTTCACAAGATTTGGGAGTTAAGGGATGAATAAAACATTTATTTTTTTGGCAGTCCACTCCCTCCCTTTTTGTCCGTATAACATTTTTCATCTTTCCCTCTCTTTTCCTTCATATCCCTTACAAATTTTGAAAGCTCCATAAAAGTAATCTTCTTTAGCTAAGATCTCAAGCAAACATATCATTGTGATTTTTATCCTCGTCATTCTTTGGTCTCATTTTGAGCTCAAGACTAGTTGGATAGATGTGTGATAATCCATTTGAGTGTTAGAAGGGTTTCCGGTAAGGTTGAGTTTTCTCTAGTTCATATCATTTCTATTGCATAAAATATGTTTAGTTTCATCTCTTAATATATTTTAGTAGTGATTTTGATTCATTTTATTTGTTGATCAAGTTTCCAAAGAACTTGAATAATCCTCCCAAAGAATGTGCAAGGCGAAGCTTGGAGGAACATAAAGAGGGGTATTTCTTACTATGAGCTAAGGTAATACATTCTTACCTTTTTGATGTTAGGTGAATCATGTTTGTGTGTTGGGTGAAGTGTAAATATATGTTTGCCATTCAAGTATTTCTTGTTTGGAACATATTGTGATAGTATGTGTTATTCGAGTCGACCCATAAAAGATTCAAGCCGTGTTAGAGTGGAAGTCACCTAAGAATATTTTAGAGCTTGTGGGT
The DNA here is from genome assembly GCA_019671005.1 of Hibiscus mutabilis. Lineage (NCBI taxonomy): Eukaryota > Viridiplantae > Streptophyta > Magnoliopsida > Malvales > Malvaceae > Hibiscus > Hibiscus mutabilis. Next base: position 33,614,685 of record CM033733.1, on the reverse strand, counting down.
TATTATCGATGCTTTGTTAAAGGATTCACGATAGGACACATGTTAAGGTGCGGCTAAAATACGACCCTACACAAATTTTTACCATTTTGGTAAGAATTTATGTAGGACTGGGTAATAATTTAGGTAGAACCAAAATTCTTACTAACTGGGTAAGAACTTGTGTAACTACATAAATTCTTATCAACTGGGTAAAAATTTGTGTTGATTTTGCCTTAGGTAAGAATTTGTGGAACTAAACAAATTCTTGAATTATAACATAAATTTTTACCATCTGGGTAAAAATTTGTGTAGATCGTAAGAATTTCTCTTTAAGAAACCCTAACAGCCAAGCATCAAAAGAGTTAACTTTCTTTATTGGAGTACTCATATGGAATTCAAGAAGTCTATATTAATAATCTACATCTCAAGAGCTTCAAGAAAAGCTCATTACCTTGTTTGAAAGGTGATAAGAAACACTCTGAAGGTTTTATGAGGGTATAAGTGATGAAAGTTTCCTCTAGTTGTTTTAATCTAAGTTTTATGTTATAAATTCATTTCCTTATTTACATTAACCTCCTAATAGGGTTAGTAATTTGTTATATGCTTGTTTGGATAGAGAAAGAGGTTGGTAAGTCTTCAAAAACTAGAAGGAATGAAAAACTTATGGATAGGTGAGAAAATGAAATGTCTCTCATGATTTTTTAAGGTAGTACACTTTTAACTCTGAAGTACTTCTTAAAACTCATAAATATGACGACTCACATGTTGGTTTGATTGTATGTTGGTAGTTTGAGTGAAAGCATGCTTTGTTTATCAAAATGATGCTTTGATGTTATAAGTTGTTAAAATGATGTTACATGACTTCTTATAACTTCCATATTTTTAAAGAAACAATTATAGCCTTGGAACAATGATTAAAGGTGTTTTAAAGGTGATTTCTGAATTAAAACTACACTATCTAGGTTCCGGTTAGGTGTGTTCATCGGTAGTTAACTGTACCGAAACTACTTGTCAGTATGGTTACCAAACTCTCAGTTCTACATTTTGGTGAACCATTGCCGTCATGTATAAATCAGTTACCGTCTAAATGGTTATTCGATTTATTTGGTACGGTTACTCGGTTAATCATGAGTCGTTTTACATAGTATTATAAATAATATACCTATTTATTATTACTAATCGTAATATGAATGCAAAAAATCAAATAAAGCCTTCAATATTTATAATATAAAAGAAGTACAATGCTATTGTTCAAAGTTTAAATGCAATTAAAAAGTTTAAAGCAGTACACTAGAATTACAAAAGGATCGAAGCGATAACTCCAAAAATAAGAGCTTTCACTCTTCAATATTCACTCTTTAGTCGTAGAAAGGGGTTCAAATCATAATTGTAGTTTGCTCCCCTGTAAAATCTTTCATTTCTGCATAAGTAAATTTTTTATAACTATTAGTGTTTTGTACATGAAAAAATAAGAATGTAAAAACAACAATTAAAAAGAAGAGTTTAAACTTACCCTCTTCCAAATTCTCTAACGCAAGAAAGTTTTCCTCTATTGAAAGAAGACCTCGAGATGTTCGCAACCAATCATATGTGCAAATTAGTGCTTCCCCCTTCTTAGAAGTAAAAAAAAGTGTAGAAACAATCCAAAACCCTACCTCTCATGCTAATTAGATAGGGAGTCAGATTCAAAGAGCCTTAGTAGATTTTTTGCTCAATATGTATGATTTTATTAGATGTAAAATCATACAAGAAAAGGTAACGAGTGACTCGTTAAACCCCCTTAAACCTTACAAAATAGCCTGAAACACCGACACCCTGCCCACCCCCTCTTTAGCTAATGCATCCGCAAGACAATTCGCCTCACAAAACACATGCACAAAGCAAACCTTACACAAAGAAGCACAAAGCTAATTGATAGTAACGAACACCTCTCAAAGCCTCTATGGGCGACGAGCCGCACATGAGACCCAACCCAAAGCAACCCGAGAATATGACTCCACAACCAAACTCACTAATCTCGCCCAACGTGACCGAGCAAACAACGACAAGGCAAGCTCAATGGCCCAGACCTCGGCCTCATTGGACTCTATAATCCTCAAAAATCCTGAAAAAACGGCCAAGATCTTCCTAACCTCATCGCACAACTGTTACCTCTCCAAAACTACTGTTTTTAATGCCAATCTTACAATGCTTTTGCTTTTTTTTAGGTACATTTAGTTGCATTAGGATGCTAAAACCATGCATTTGCATAAGGAGTTTAGAATTATGTCTATGCCAGTGTGAAAGGGTTGTTTTGTTGGAAGTTTTGTAGGTTTGGCATAGGATTTGGCCTATAAAAGCAACACAGGAATGAATGTTAGAGAAAATATTGGGTGATGTTAGCACAGATGGACCAGACAATGCCAAGCACCGGTTAGTAGAGAAGTAAACTTGGTGCCATGCCAAGAAGTTGTTGGGCCCCGAAAAAATAAGATATGATCAGGCTCCAAAAAGATAGCATTTGGATCAATCTCCGAAAAAATAGCGGATAATATGGTGCCAAGACTGGTTGGCAGATTCATGCCAAGCTTGGATGCCAAGGCAGCGTCGGCAGTATGACGTCATCCCTAGCCTGATCAGCTCTCAATCAAACTTAGATAAGATGATTATCTCTTATCTCTTCAGCATTTAAAATTCAAATGATGAGCTCATCCTATCCCTTCCTTGCACGCCTATTTAAACACAAGTTGATGAGGACTTTGAAAAAAAGGAGTTTATAGACGATCGAAGTGAGTAGTTGGTGTGCAACGATTGACAACCGACTGCACCTTGGAAGGATGGTTCGACCAGCTTGGCGAGAAGCCTGGATCTTGAAGGGTTGCATCGAGAGACCCCTTCTAGCCTATTTTCTCTTTCAAGTTATTTTATTTTGTTTTAAAAGATGATGTGCTTAGCAAATGTTTGTGGTTTTTTGGTTAAGCCTACACCATGAACTAATTTTATAGTTGGTGGGGGATGTTTGCGTTGAACGCTATTTTATGTTTTAGTTTTTAATAATAAATCTGCATTGGCAATGTTTTATCTATTCGGCATAATTTAATGTTTTCTAAATACTATGCCAAGCGAGAGCTGTCACTGTTGGGCTATTGCTCCTCAATATCTTAATAGACTTGGGGTGGCAACGATCAACTTGTTGAATACTAAAGAGATAAGCTTCAAGCAGAAGTCGTTCAAGTATATGAACTTACTTCGGGAGTGAAATCTACCCCTTAGGAGTATAGATTGGATCTTAATCAAATTGGTTTATTTAAAATCATGCACTATAGAGATATAGGGATTTTTACATGATCAATTTAGGGCAATGGCCATCGAGAGAGGCTTTACTAATTTTGAATCTGCTCGTCAAACAATGTCAAGATAGGTTGTTATTAAAGGCTGGCACAACATGAATAGCGTGAAAACTAGGCATTCCCTGCCAACGCTCATCATTCATTAAAGTACCTTCCTTGCCAACGCCTTTACTTTACTTTTATTTCTTTTATTTTCAATTATTTCTAAAACCAACTTCAAAACAAATCAACTTTTTCTTAAGGCAAGTAACAATCAAAGCAATTGAATTCCAAGTCAATCTCTGTGGGATCGATACTTAGCTTACCAGCTGTATTACTGCAGAACGTGTATACTTGCACGCAAAAGACTCATCTCAGCACTATTTTATATTTTTCCAACTCATATCTTTTTCCCCTTTTTCCAAGCATTCACTTAGAGAGTCTACAAGTTTTTGGCGCCATTGTCGGGGATTGTAACGAAATTGATTGTTTTTAAATTTTTACTTATTTTTATTTTTGTTTTCACTTTTTCTTTTTTGTCAGTGTATGACCAAAAGCCATCTTGTGGTGGACAATGGAGAAAATCTACTGAACAATGAGATACCACCACCACCTACTATCTCAGTTATTAATGAGAGACATATTAGAGAACATTCGGCACCAACCATTGACAATTTGATGCCAGAACTTGTTGGCACAGAGGTAAACACTGTCAATTTTGAACTTAAGCAAGTAATGATTCAAACTCTTTTGAATATAGGTCAGTTTGATGGAGCACTTACTAGAGATCCTAGGCAACATCTGAAGCAGTTCATGGAGATTTGCCAGTTATTCCAACAAAATGGAGTACCTGAAGATACTGTGTAGCTGAAGTTATTTACTTTTTCTTTGAGAGACATAGTGAAGGCTTGGCTTAATTCCTTGCCACCTGACTTAGTTACTTCATGAGCAGACCTATGCCAGAAGTTCTTGACAAGATTCCAACCGCCAACACTCACTGCCAAGCTACGAGGTGAGATTATTACATTTAGGCAGGCTGAGTATGAGACCTTATATGATGTCTGTGAACGATTTAAAGACCTGTTGAGGAGGTGTCCTATGCATAGATTCCCGAATTAGACCAGATACAAACTTTTTTACAATGGATTAATGCACAAAGCATGACTGTTGTTGACGCTTTAGCAACTGGTTTGTTGCTTGACAAGATATATACCGAAGCTGTTGACATTTTAGAGAGGATTGCAATCAATGATTTTGAATATCCTATTGCGAGACTTGGGACCTGAATTAAAAACCACTGGAAATTTCAGGTTGATGAACTAACGTCCATTCATGCCGAGATTTCCAACCTTACTAGCATGGTTAGAACGTTGCAAAAGAACAATGAGTCCCATGAAGTCAAAGCATTAGACCCATTCTGTACAATTTGTGAAGAGAATCATCAAATGGATGAATGCCATGCCAACCTTGAATTGGTAAATTTTGTTGGCAATGTTAATCGTTACTATAATCCTAACTCCAATACTTATAATGCAGGTTGGAGACAACACCCTAACTTAGCATGGGGAAATCAAGGAGGTAACCAGTAAAATGCCCAGCGCCAGAATACCCAGAGGCAGAATAACAATACCATGCCACAGAAAGCTCAAAACAATTTCTAGCAAGGGCAGAGATTTAACCAATGAGGCACTCTCACAGAGTACATGGAGACGAATTGTGCCACAATCTAGAGTTTGGTAGTGTCAATGAGGAACTTGGAAGTACAGATTGGGCAAATTGCCAATGCGCTCAGCAATCGACCCCAAGGAACATTGCCAAGTGACACAGAGGATGCTTGGCACAAAGAAAATGAGCAATGCAAAGCTATAACTCTTCGGAGCGGCAACCAGTGCGAGATGGAGAAGGCTACTAAGCAGCCAAGTTGAGAAGCATGTGCCAACAGATAATCTCAATGAAGTAGAGAAATAGGAAACAAAAGTAGATGATGCTAGATAGCATACCGATGCCAGTACCAATGCCAAAACCAATGCCAAAATAGATGCCAGAATTGATGCCAAACAGACTGATGCCAACATTGCCTCGGCAAAGCCAGCAACGCCGACATATGTTTATCCGCCACCACCATTTCCAGCGAGACTTCAAAAGCATAAGCAAGACCAGCATTCAAGCGTTTCTTAGAGGTTCTTAAGCAATTGCAAATCAAAATTCCATTGGTAGAAGCCCTTGAGCAGATGTCCAACTATGTTAAATTCATGAAGGACATTCTGTCCAAGAAAAGGAAGTTGGGAGACTTCGAAACTATTTCTTTAACCGAATGATGTAGTGCCATGATCCTAAACCGATTGCCACCAAAGCTGAAAGATCCGGGAAGTTTCACTATTCCCTACACCATTTGCAACAAATTCATGGGCAAGGCACTATGTGACTTAGGAGCCAACATCAACTTGATGCCAATGTCAGTTTTCAGGAAGCTTGGCATAGAAGCCAGACCTACCACTATGACACTTCAGCTGGCAGACCGATCCTATGCACATCCTAAGGGTAAGATTGAGGATGTGTTGGTAAATGTAGACAAATTTATTTTTCCAGTTGATTTTATCATTTTGGATTATAAGGTTGATATTAATGTCTCGATTATTTTGGGTAGACCTTTTCTTGCCACGGGTAGGGCTTTGATTGACGTTCATAAAGGGGAACTAACAATGTGCATGAATGACCAGCATGTTACATTTAATGTGTTTCAAGCATTGAAATGTGCAAATGAACCTGATGAGTGCCAAGCAGAAGAGATGATGGAGTCTATTTACACTTTGGACATAGCACAGTTATGCCAAGATACAGAATTCGATGCCAGCGACTTAAACTACATAGCTGAATTGTTTAAGCAATCAGAATAATCAGTCTTGGAGGCTGAAGAGGCGAGTTATTTTGAGCCACTACAGTTGGCCAGTAGAGAGATCAAGGTACCTAGACCATCAATTGAGGAGCCACCATTGTTGGAACTAAAACTACTGCCAGATCACTTGAAGTATGCTTATTTAGGTAACCACTCGACTTTGCCAGTGATCATTATCACTGATCTCACTAATGATCAGGAAGAGAGATTGTTGGCAACATTACGCAATTATAAGCAAGCATTAGGATGGGCCTTGGCAGACATCCGAGGGATTAGCCCGACCATTTGTATGTATAAGATTATCTTGGAGGAGTACCATGGCAAGACCATTGAAGGCCATAGAAGGCTAAACCCAAGCATAAAAGAGGTAGTTAAAAAAAAGATCATAAAATGGCTTGATGCCGGGATTATTTATCCCATCTCCAATAGCTCTTGGGTTAGCTCGGTGCAATGTGTGTCAAAGAAGGGTGACATGACCGTGGTACAAAATAGTGAATCTGAATTGATTCCATCTAGAACTATCACAGGATGGAAAGTGTGCATAGACTATAGGAGGCTGAATAATGCCACGAGAAAGGACCACTTCCCATTGCCATTCATTGATCAGATGTTCGACAGGTTGGCAGGTAAAGCTTTCTATTATTTTTTGGATAGTTATTCAGGTTATAACCAGATTTCCATATCCCCTGATGATCAAGAGAAGACCACGTTCATGTGCCCATATGGGACGTTTGCGTTTAGAAAGATGTCATTCGGCCTATGTAATGCACCAGCAACATTCTAACATTGCATGATGTCTATTTTTTTATATGATCGAGCACAACATGGAGGTATTCATGGATGATTTCTCAGTGTTTGGTAAAATATTTGAGAAATGTCTTCAGAGTTTGGAGCAAGTCTTGAAGAGATGCATAGAGACAAACCTAGTGTTGAACTGGGGAAAATGCCACTTCATGGTGAATGAGGGCATTATTCTTGGGCACAAGGTAACTGAGAGAGAACTAGAAGTTGATCAAGCAAAAGTTGAGGTAATTAAGCAATTGCCACCACCAAAAAGTGTCAAAGGTATAAGGAGTTTTTTAGGATATGCCGGTTTTTACCGGCGGTTTATTACAGATTTTTCAAAAATTGCTAAACCTTTATGCTTGTTATTAGAACATAATGCCACTTTTGCATTTGACGATTCTTGTTTGAGAGCATTTCAAGAGCTTAAAAAGAAGTTGATCAATGCCCTTATAGTTGTGGCACCGGACTGGAATGAGCCCTTTGAGCTCATGTGCGATGCCAACGACTATACCGTTGGAGCAGCCTTAGGACAAAGGCATGGCAAGGTTTCTCAAGTCCAAAACCTTAGAGTATAAGTTGAAAAGAAAGCCTAGTGATGTCTAGATTAAGGTGAGGATTCGTGGTATGCTCCCTCTTATCTCTCACGCTAAATAGTGTCACGAAGCAAGCTTAAATTAATGCCAACAAAAACCCTTGGCAAAGAAAAAAAAATTGAGTTTAGGTAGTAAAATTGACTAAGGGAGTGAAATGATACTTGATGCATATTGCCTACACATTATGCACTCTTTATGAACTTAGACTAGAGTTATATTGCTGCACTTAAATTACTACCTGCTTGGCATTATTGCACTGAGATACTGAGGACAGTGATAGAGCCAAATTTTGCTTGCCAGTATGTGTTGGCATTCAACCAAAATTTTGTCGAGGTAACATTTTCACAGTTTTTGTTTTTATTTTGTTTGCATTACTTGAGGAAAAGCAATGAGTTAGGTTTGGGGGTGTGTTACCTCTCCAAAAGTACTATTTTTAATGCCAATCTTACAATGCTTTTGCTTATTTTTAGGTACATTTAGTTGCACTAGGATGTTAAAACCATGCATTTGCATAAAGAGTTTAGAATTCTGTCTATACCAGTGTGAAGGGTTATTTTGTTGGCAGTTTTGCATGTTTGACATAGAATTTGGCCCAAAAAAGCAACACATGAAGAAATGCCAGAGAAAATGCCGGGTGCTGTTGGCACAGATGGACCAGACAATGCGAAGCACCGATAGGCAGAGAAGTGAACTTGATGCCATGCCAAGAAGCTGTTGGACCCCAAAAAATAGGACATGATTAGGCTCCGAAAAGATAGCAATTGGATCTATCTCCAAAAAAATAGAGGATAAGATGGTGCCAAGACTGGTTGGCAGATTCATGCCAAGCTTGGATGCCAATGCAGCGTCAGTAGTATGACGTCAGCCCTAGCCCGATCAAATCTCATTCAAACTTGGAAGAGAATATTATCTTTTATTTCTTCACCATTTAAAATTCAAATGAAGAGCTCATCCTATCCATTCCTTGCATGCCTATTTAAACAACAGCTGAGGAGGAATTTGGAAAAAAAGAGTTGCTAGACGATCGGAGTGAGGAGTTGGTGTGCAACGATTGACAATCGGCTGCACCTTGGAAGGGTGGTTCGACCAATTTAGCCGAGAATCCTGGATCTTGAAGGGCTGCATTGAGAGACCCCTTCTAGCCCATTTTCTCTTTCAAGTTATTTTATTTTGTTTTAAAAGATGATGTACTTGGGAAACGTTTGTGGTTTTTTGGTTAAGTCCCTCACCATGAACTAATTTCATAGTTGGTAGGGGATGTTTTCGTGGAACGCTATTTTATGTTTTATTTTTAATAATAAATCTGCCTTGGCAATGTTTTATCTATTCGGCATACTTTAATGCTTTCTAAATACTATGCCAAGCGAGAGCTGGCACTGTTGGCCTATTGCTCCTCAATATCTTAACAGACTTGGGGTGGCAACGATCAAGTTGTTGAATACTAAGGATAGAAGCTTCGAGAGAAGTCATTCAAGTAGATGAACTTACTTCGAGAGTGAAATCTACCCCTTAGGAGTATAGATTGGATCTTAATCAAATTGGTTTATTTAAAAGTATGCACTGCAGGGATATAGGGGTTTTTACATGATCAATTTAGGGCAATGACCATCGAGTGAGGCTTTGCTAATTTTGAATCTGCTCGGTAAACAATGCCAAGACAGGTTGTTATTAAAGGCTGGCACGGCATAAATAGCGTGAAAACCAGGCATTCCCTGCCACCGCTTATCATTCATTAAAGCACTTTCCTTGCCAACGTCTTTTCTTTACTTTTATTTCTTTTCTTTTCAATTATTTCCAAAACCAACTTCAAAACAAATCAACTTTTTCTTAAGGAAAGTAAGAATCAAAGCAATTGAATTCCAAGTCAATCTTTGTGGGATCGATACTCAGCTTACCAGCTGTATTACTTGCAGACCGTGTATACTTGCACGCAAAAGACTCATCTTGGCACTATTTTATATTTTTCCAACACATATCATTTCCCCTTTTGCCAAGCATTCACTTAGAGAGTCTACAACAACACACCCCCATAACCTGCCAAGCCCAGCTTTCCACGAGCGGAACCATCCACATTAAACTTTACATAACTCGGACGTGGCAGACACCAGCTAATATTCGCCCGCACACATGCAGCCCCTAACGATTGGGAACACAAACGAGGGCAACTCCACCACTGTGCTTCATCAATCTCATGCACAACACGTATCCAATAGAACGCCCAGAGTTTAACCAAGAAGAAAACCTCTTCCATCGCAATACGTTTCGAATTAAACATCAGCTCGTTTTGTGCTAGCCAAAGGGACCAAAGAAGAGCCCCAACACATGAAAGCCATCATTGCCGGACCTCACCCCCGAACAAACCATGCAAATTTGGACACATTAGCTCCCGTAGTGACCCTGGAAGATGTAAATAGACATCCCACCATCCAACAAACCACGTCCACACAGTACGAATCACCGGGCATGAGAAAAGAATATGATCCATCTCATCTAGACCTACCCCACACCACAAGAAGGACTCTTGACCCTCTTGAAGGAGAACACCCCGGCTTATAAAAAAATGATAAACTGGGCAAACAATGTAGGCAAACAAACCATAAAAATGCTTGTACCTTCGGTGGCACTAGAACCTTCTAAACAAAACACGTCTCAGCTGAATCATCCCCTACAGCTTGCAGGAGAAGCCGCTCGGTCAAGGCCTTTACTGAGAAGCAACCTTTCGGGTCGGTTTCCAAATCAACGTATCCCGAACCACCGGGAGCACCAAAGACCATAACTCCTTGAGCTTCCGTACTTCAAACGAGCGTAATGAATGTAAAAAAATGACTACCATAACTCATGCCAAAATATCCCTGCACTGAATAGTCCCTAACCAAGGCAAACATATTCACGGAAATAGAATACAAACGTGGGAACACTACCTTCAACGGTTATTCCACGTACCATGGATCCAACCAGAAAAGAATCGCTTCCCCTGACCCAATTCTCCAAACAAAACACAAAATGTCTAGGAACGGCCTAACCTCACTACTACAAGACAAACCCACAATACTCATCCAAACATGTGACATATATTGCGCACCATTAAAATTTTGACGCCACGAGGTGACCCCAGCACCATACTTATCTGTAATTGCAGATCTCTACAAAAAGGTATCATCCAGAGCATAACTCCAAACTCAACGAGCTAGCAGAGCCTTATTCCTGATTCTCAAATCCACAACTCCTAACCCACGATACCGTCGTGGTCGGCAAACTACATCCCAACTAACTCTACTTAACGTCTGACACATCTCAACTCTACTCCAAAGAAAATTTTGACGAATACGATCAATCTTCGCAATCACCCCCTTTGGCACCTCAAACAAACCCATATAATACATTGGTAAAGACGACAAAACTGAGTTAACCAACACAACTCGTGCTGCAAACGAAAGAGATGATCGCTTCTAACTTGCTAATTTTAGTCGAAATCTGGCAATCATTGGATCCCACAAGGCTTTACTTTTTGGATTCACACCCAGCGGCAATCCTAAATAGACAAATGGTAGCTCCCCCGTATCACAATTAAACACTACCGCCACCTCTTCGAGCAATTCCTCTGTATCACCAAACGTATACAATGCAGATTTATGAAAATTGATCTTCAACCCCGAACATACCTCAAAACAGTTTAAAATACGCTGAAGACTCCTCGTCACATCTACCAAAGCCTCAAAAAACAACACCATGTCATTCGTAAACTGTAAATGTGACATAGTAACACCCTCAGCCACCACCACGCCCTTAAACACTCCACTACTCGTTACATTGTCCAACAAGACATGAAGAGCTTCAGCCACAATCACAAACAACACAGGCAAAAATGGATCCCCTTGCCTCAACCCACAACCAACTCTGAATTCCTTTGTAGCTGAGCCATTAAAATGAACAGACATATATGTCGTACTAATGCATTCATCCTCGCCAAACTGAATCAAAGCCCATCCGAGTCATTACATTATCCAAAAAAGACCATCGAACACAATCATAGGCCTTGGCAAAATCTAATTTAAGAATAAACATTCCAGACGACCCGTGTCTCATCCTCAATGAGTGAATGACCTCATTCGCAAGTAGCACTCCATCAACAATCTGCCTACCTTTAACAAACGTTGATTGCGTATCACTAATTTCCTTCCTCAACATACGCTGCAACCGACCTGCTAATAGCTTAGCCAACACCTTGTATACTGAATTCAGCAAACTAATAGGCCTATAATCCACTAGAGTCACCAGCACCTATTTTTTTTGGAATCAAAACCAATAAAGAAGAGTTTGAACCCCTCGATAAACGACCCATAGCGTAAAAGCGATTCACGAAACCAAGCACATCTTCCTTAACAAAATCCCAACATTTCTTGTAGAAATTAAAGCTAAAGCCATCCGGACTCGGCGATCGAGACCCATCACAGTTAAAAACTGTAAGCTGAACTTTCTCTTTTGAAAATGGTCCCCTCAACATGTTAACATTTAAAGTTCCTGGCCACTGACCACTCGGCCAACTTAGGTACCGTAGAAAAATGCTTTTGAAACTCTCGCACTACATAACCTCGAAGTCGGCTCTCGTCTGATTCCCAACGACCATTCACCATTAAACCAGTGATACGATTGCGCGCAGCCTAAATTTTTGTTGCTCTATGGAAGAATGTAGTGTTTCGATCACCTAATCGCAGCTCAGAAGCCCAAGATTTTTTCCTCCAAACTGACTCCTTATGTCTAATTGCCCTCTATAACGCCTGCATCCACACAAGACGTTGCACCAATAAATCCTCCGACACCGTCCCTGCCGCCACCGACACATCAACCCCCTTAACCTCCAGCTGCAACGCCTCAATTGTCTTGTCTAAATCCCCAAAAATTGACCTATTCCAATGTCTCAAGAAATTCTTTAAGTGTTACAGCTTTATAAAAATATTATCAGACCCAATTCCCTCCTCTGAAAGACGCAACCACTCCTTTGCAAACCACCTCATATTAGCTGCACAGTCTAGCCAACAATTTAAGAACCTAAAAGGCCTAGGCCCCCCATCACAATTATCACTAGTAAGCAGTAAATAAGAATGATCAAAAGTACTTGTAAATTCTGAAAGCGATTCAACCAGCTAGGCAAAAGTAAGAAGCGATCAATCCTGCTGCACCGATTACCCGACCCAAACCACGTAAAATGCTTCCCACTAAGCGCCACATCAACTAACCCAGCCTCATCAATGAACGAACAAAACTCATCCATCCCCATAGGCCTCGAGCTACACCTCATCTTCTTCGCCACACCAACGCACCAAGGCCTCTCATCGGCCAAAACATGCTCCACAATCATCTTCCATAAAACCTCCTGCTCCGTAACCCCACACGGGGCATACACCGCTATAATTCTACATTCAAACCCTTTATGGACCCAACACCCTTTTACCAACACAAAACTATTGAATGATAACGATACAGCCACACGAAATCGCGAACTTTCCCATAACACCAGAACTCCCTCTGAGGCCCCCACCAAAATCAAGAACACAAAGCCAAAACTATCAGAAAACCACACCTTACCCGCTAAACCTACCGTCACCTCCTCTAACTTTGTCTCTTGAATCGACGCTAACTCACACTGGTGCTTTCTAAGAACGTCACATACCCCCACAGCTCTTAGTTGCACTCCAAGACCGCGGACATTCCATGAAATCATCCTCATTTTTTCGAGGGTTTTCTCTGAGCTACAACCACTCAGAAAATATCCTGTATAATGTATTCCTCCCTCCCGATCGTCTTAACCCCCACTAATTACCCAAGTTGAACCGTGACTTCTGCTTCTCGTAAAATCGCTTGCTGCCTAGTCCTAATATCTAAATCCGACAGGGATTCATTCTCAAAACCTACTTCCTGCACCGGCCCCTTATGGGTCTGCCTTGTTGTTTCTTGCCACGCGCAACTACCTGCTCACGGCGTCACTCAGGAGAGAGAGAACAATCCACCAAAGTGTTAGCAGACCTTACCTTCCGTCCAACTTCTTTAGAAAATAACCCATTCCGTTTTAATCCCGCGACATAATTTAGCTTTCAGCTGCTCAGGTAACGGATAAGATGAGACCACCGTCAAAGCATTATCCCCTTGAAAATCTACCAACAAATCTTTATTTGAAACTGAATAATCCGAAATCAAATTAGCCTCTACCAAATCCTTATCTTCTACTGAGTTTGAAACGAGACCAGCCACCTCTATCTCTCTATCACAAGGGGACTTTGAAACTAACTCAAACTCAACATTCTTCCCCTACCTCCCATTGGCCATCTCCTCGCCACCTCTCTTCCCCGCCGGACATCACCGCAAAACTATAACAAGTCTCTTCAAAATTGTGCCCCACAACCGGTACCACTTTACTCACTACCCCCACACATTCATCCGATACCAAACCCTCATACAACACAAGCTCCTTACCCTTATCACCTTCCCACAACCCATTGGCTTGCCACACTACCCCCTGCCCTTCGACCAACGTATGCGACTGCACCATCTTATCCGACAGCCCCTCAACACAACCAAGCCTTCCCAGGCAGTGCTGCTTCACCTCCCGGCCATCCTCCTAACAACTAACAGATTCCTGTTCACAATCGCATATAATGTCATGAGAATGAACCACCTCGACCTCTTGGTTCGAACTCAATTTACACTCCCGTCATGGACTAGTTCTATCACCTCATCAACCCTTTCCAACCTCTCCATAACAATAAGGATTCTAGCCCTCTCAAAAGACTTTGGCTCTGGAGTACCATTATCCATTCGAACAAAAGTACCCCATCCTGACGCTATGTTTTTTAATGATTTAACCGACCATAAATGGATTGGTAAACCCACAATTGACACCCAAACACTCCGACACTCAATATAACTTTCAAGCGACCAAGCATCAATCCGATCAAACCAACGGTCCAACCCTTCCCGTGCAAAAACTGTCTGCCGATCTACCTCGTTCGTGAACATGAGTAGAAACGAAAAACTGGATATACGCATTATCGAACAGTTCTGGATCTCTGCCTTTCGTATTTTCGAGACAAACTCCTATCCACTCATCGGCTTCTTACACCAGTCCACCGCGCACGTGCTCAAAACCTCTAACTTATCCTCATCTGGAACTTCACAGACCTGCCGAAACGGCCCCTCACATTGCCCCGTCTTGCTCTGGCAGGACTCTGCCCCTCTTTGAAATTCAACGTGCGATTTTCCTCCCTCCTCTCCCCTTTTCTCTCCTTCACTCATTGCCAAAAGAAGTCTTTCCTACCCCTATGAGCCATCAACACCAACACACGAGTACCATACAACCATGACCCATTTAATCGCTCAATTACCCGAAGCGCATCCACACGATTATGCATACGCACAAATCCAAAACGAAAGCCAAATCATGTGATTTCTTTGCCGGAATGAAAACATCCAGCACCTTACCATATCGATCAAAGCTCTACCAAACCCCTTGCCAATGGAGCCGATCCGAGATATTCTTCACAAACTGCATCCACACCCTTCGTCTAGACTCCGTGAAACCCTCTGCCATTTCTGGTTTGAGATCCACCAACCCTAGTAGATTTAATTAAGTCAATTTAATTAAATTAATTATACTTAGTTTCGTTTCACCAAAATTATTAATTAAGTTAATTTAATTAACTAATTAATCACTAAGTATTACAAAGAGGGAGAGAGAAAGTCAAAATCAAAGAGCCCTAAATTACTACTTAAGTTAATTTAATTAGGTATAATTAACATGATTTAGTAGCTTAATTTAATTAAGTTAATTATACTAATTATAACTATCATTGAAATTAATTTTAATTTTTTATCACTTTTTGTGATTAATCGTTTCACTGAAAATCGTAATCATAATTGTCTCGTTTAACTGCTAATTTTACCAGTACAATTACTATACTATTTTAATCAAATTTTCTCCAACCTGTTACATGTCGTTTAGTCCGATATTTTGTGTTTTTCGGTATGGTATGTTGATTTGAGTTTTTATGAATAGCCCTAGTTCTAGTACTTAGGGGCAAATTTGCAATTCTGCAAGGTAGGTCATTAATTATAAAAAATTCCTTAATAACTCCTTCACCGAAACTCTGTCTCACTTTACCAAATCTCCAACAAAGCTTTGATACATTTTTTATTTCCTTCAGCTTTTATTTTATCTCTTTATCCAAATTTTTCACCAATTTCCTCATGGTTTTAAGGCTTTGTGATCACTGATCACGTACATATCTTAATATCATTTCCCCCTAATTTTTCTTCAAATTTTGCTTTAGTTAGATTTAGGTTTACATCAAATTTCAATTTAAATTACGTCTCTTTTCCCCTTTTTGTATTGGATGAATTTCTGGATTCATGTAATTGTTGTGATGAATTTCATTTGGCATGGTTGATGCCCTCGCTATTAGCTGTTGTGGTTGGGGGCTGGATTTAGTTTTAGTTTCTTATTTAACCTTTACTTGGAAGATGATTCTATTGGGTGTTGTAGTAACCTATTTTTGACCGGGTACTTAATCAAGTTAGATCCAATATATACCCATTTATTATTTCAAGTCCAGGCCCAAAACCTATTACAAACCCAGATATAACCCAAATCTGTCTACCCAGGATATAACCTAAAAAATAAAAAGAACCCTAATATCGTAGTCTGCCGCCAACCCTAACCCTAACCCTAATTGGTATCAGAGCCTCACTCCTAGATCTATTTTTCTCATCCTCATTGAGTTCCAGAAAGAAGAGTTTTTATCAACCATGGCAAACATTCCAAATAGTATTTCTCGTTCTTCTTCTAGTCGTTCCCTTGTCTCTATGGAAGTCAATCCTAAGCTGAAAATTCAAACATCCAAAAAGATTTCATCCCTTTATGAGGTGGAATATTCAGAAGATGATAAAATTCAGCCCACTCAACTTCCTATTGTAAATCCCTATTTAGCCTATCAGAAGCCTCAGATTTCGCTCTATCGCAGTATTAAATCCTTAATCCATTCCCCTTCTAAATCTGTGAAAGAATATGTATAAAGTCATCCGCATTTGATAAATACTATATCACTGGATCTGCCACAGAACAGTTTGTCACCCTTGAAATTCCTACTGAGTTTCCAAAAAGATGGATCGAAGCAGGATATTCTCACATCCATTTTGGAGCCATCAGACTTGCTTTAAATTACCATGGAGTTGATGGAAAGCCAGTAGTAGCAAGGATAGCATCGCTTTCGACACCGGATATTTAAAGTACCAAGATGCTTGTATTGGTACGGTGGAGGCAACTATGAACAATGAGCTTGTAATGGTAACGCTGTTCCCAAACTTTATCATGGCCCTTGAAGATCCAAATCTGATGGATGCTCTTAAAGTACAGATCCATATAGTTGGAGCCCAACAAGTGGAATCTTCCATCATTGCTACCCTTCATTATCAGATTGTCTACCGAGTCCAGGATCATGCCTTTAGGCTTGGTGGATGTGGATCTAATGATTCCCTCCTCATTACAGTAAATATACAAGAACAGCCTCATTGCGTACATATCCCCAGACAAATTCAGAAGGATGAACTAATCCAGTTACTCCCAGAAAGATGGGTCACAAGTTACGACCAGATCCATGCAAAGAAACAACCTATCAGATCTACCAACACCAAGATCATCTCAAAAGGTGATGGAACATCAGAGATAAGGTTCGACCACAGCCACCTGAAGGATTCTCCGACTCCTCCCGTATTTCCAGCACAAATGATGATGACCCCCCGAGGAGATCTTACACAAACACATGACGTAGAAGATCCAGACTGTTGGTGTGAACTATGCCATCCTGGAACAGAATAAAAGATGATTGAATCTTTCGATGCAGATGGAAAACCTATCTTCTTCTTCAAAGATCCCGAATGGTCATTGTCCATGGGATATGGACTGTTCTCGTGAACAATGTGTTGAAGAAGACTTTGTCCAGAAATCGAAGGTGGATATCATACTAGTTCTGATCCCCACAAAAAGAAGAAAAACAAAAAGAAGAACTCCATCCACTCCCAACTTTATCAAAGATGGAAGAATGGAGATCCCTCTTTGTTGGTCCTCTAGAGAAGATAATGGCAAATTTGTCTTCCTAGTTGACTATGGACCAAAAGAGAAAGAAGAAAAGTTGGTTCCAGATCTAATGCCATCAAGACATTCACCATCGATCCTCCGAACCACCTTCCTACTGAAAAAAAAAAAAAAAAAGACAGACCTTGCTATAAGAAGATCCGTAGTGGTTAAAGAAAAATCCAACAGCCCAAACAAAACCGCCCCAGATAGAAAGTATATGCATGTTTACTCTCGCTGGTTCATCATACAACAAAGATTTTCCACCACTTGAAGAATTTATTGAAAAGGAGTTTAGGCATATTCCTAAAATCCCTACACAACTTCATGGAGAAAAGATCGGTGCAGCAGAGGCCACTCTCAATGGCGAGACGAGAGAGAATGCATTGGCACGTAATGCTACTCTACAACGGATTGATACCAGAGAGTTGCCCGGATGGATACCAAGATCACAATGGTAGAAACAAAGGTGGACAGCAACACCGGGATTGCTAACGAATTGATAGTCAATCTACATAGAATGCTCAAAGAAGTGAAAGAAGACCTGTGACCCAGGCCAAGACCTTTTTTTATTATGTTGAGCGGAAGAATCAAGAGATTCAAAGGCTAAAAGACCATATCAAACATTTACAAGAACATGGTCTTCCTCCCTATGCCCAACCAGAGAAAAAGCTGTCCTCGGACAAGACACAGCTCCCTCCTCAATATTCTCTCCTCTCGAAAGAAGGACACCTCCTTCTCCACTAAACGTGTTCACCGTCACCCTACAGAACCAAGGAGACTAGCACCTTATGAGCTCGAAATCTCATTCAAATCAAGAAGCTGAGCAAAAAGAGAAAGAAAAGAAAGAGAAAGAAAAGGGAAAAGCCGGAGATCCAAGAAGAAGAGGAGCCAAAGCACCAAAAGTTTCACGAGCCTTGATGATTAGCGATGAGCAACAACAAAATTCTTTATCATTGTTCTTAAAAGGGTATAAAGAGGCAATTATTCCAAGAATAGCTGCATTAAACACAGAAGAGACAGAACAATCATCAGAATCAGAAAGCTCTGATGACTCTCAGACAATTGAAACCCAATCCTCCTCTGGTGATGAGATACACATGGCTACTCAAGGAGTAAAAATCGAAGAAGTTGACCCGATGGATACTGATGCCTCACCGTCAACATCAGCACCTCAGCCTTTCCAGATCAATAGTGGAAAACACGTATTCACTCTTGATGATATCCCTTCCACAAAATGGTTTCAAAGGCTTCAAGAATTTCAAGCGTGGATGGAAACTCAGAAACTTACTAGAGATAGTAACTATGAAATTCTATCTGAGTTTGTTTCAAGATTCACTGGAATTCTCAGAGACTGGTGGAATACATTAAGTGAATCAGATCAGGTTGTGTTCCTGACCAGACAAAGCTTTCCTGAAGTTCTGCAAATATTACATACGTTCTTTTTGGGTAACCAAGAAGATCTCAAGACATTGAAAAAGAAAGAGTTCTTCAAAAGAAAATGCTGCTCTCCAGAAAAGAAAGATCTGCAGAAACACTTTACTATCATGACGAAGTTGTTCTACTTCCTTGGAGCAGATCCTAATCTTAAGCATACCATCCTTGCGTCAATCCCGGAAATATTACAGAATGCAGTTTCAAGACAGATCCAGAGTACGGGAAAAAGAGTTGAAAATCTCACTATTGGAGAAATCCAACAAGAGACTTACATGGCGCTTGAAGAAATTTGTGACAGAAAGAAGATCATCAAAAGCTATCTTACACGAAGTAAGGAGATTGCCAGAGCATGCAAAGACACCAAGCTACAAATCAAATGTAAAGAAAAGGGAGATTGTCATTGCAGACAAAAGAAGCGGTTTCAAAGAAGAAGTGATCAACGCCCTTTCAGGACACCAGCTTATCCTAGAAGTCTGAGAAGGAAAAGAAAATGGAGATATCTAAGAAAGAAACAACCACAAGGACAAAAATCCTCCAGATGCTATATATGTGGAAGACAGGGGCATTTTGCTAAAAGATGTCCTAAGAACAAGCAAGGAGCAAAGATAATCCAGAAGATTCAACAAAACACAGGAATCCAGATTCATGAAGAAGATGATGTAGAATCTATCTTCTCCATTGATGATAAGCCCAATGATAATTCCCTATTTGCTATTCAAAGTCTTGAAGAAAGCAAAGAGAAGTCAGATTCAGAATTGAGCTCAGCAGAGATATACATGCTCCAAAACCAGATTAATTCTTCATCAGCAATAACCTCCGTTGCTCCAGCCCCTCATGTTCCAGTATCAATCTACTTAGGCAAATACGATAAAGCTACAGACGTTATTGCCTTCATAGACACTGGAGCTGCCAAAACAATCATGAACCCTGATGTTCTCCCAGCAGAATGGTGGAAGCCTCACACCAGAATATTCTCAACAGCATCCAGTGATGAATTTATCACACATTTAATTAGCAAGCCAATCACTATCCAGTTCTTCCCAGGATGCTCGGTACGGACTACAGTGCTTGGATCAAAATTGCCTGGAAAAGACCTAGTAGTAGGTTTTGATATATACAGACAGGCAAAGTTCTTAAGAATTATCCCAGATGGTCTCAGATTCAGACAGATGTTCAAAATGTTTGTGGATATTTCAAGATTATTCCTGGTGCAACCAACAGAAGAGATCAAGTCACTCTTAGAAGAGCTTACGGCCAAATCATGTGCAGAATCACATGAAGATTTTTAATCTAAATGTGAACATCCATTATGGAGAAACTCGGAATTCCATGTCAAGCTGCCTTTCAAGAAAAACGAAGATGTGAATCCAACAAAGGCGAGCCACACAGGAATGAATCCAGAACACCAGAGGCTTGCAGAAGCAGAATGTAATGAACTGCTTCAACAAGGATTAATCGAGCCCTCAGATTCTCAGTGGGCTTGTGAAGCTTTTTACGTCAACAAAAGATCAGAACAGGCCCGAGGAAAATTAAGACTGGTAATCAATTACCAGCCCCTTAATCAATTCTTACTAGATGACAAGTTTCCTCTACCCAATAGGAATGCTCTTTTTTCCAGTCTTGCCAAAGCCCATATCTTTTCAAAATTTGATCTTAAAGCTGGATTCTGGCAATTGGGTATTGATCCTGCAGATAGGCCCAAAACAGGATTTTGTATCCCAAATCATCATTTCCAATGGAGAGTTATGCCTTTCGGTCTTAAGACAGCACCATCATTATTCCAGAAGGCAATGATAAAGATCTTCCAGCCCATCATGGACCAGGCCCTAATCTATATAGACGATATTCTATTGTACAGTCCAGATGAAGAGGCCCATTTAAAGTTACTTAAACGATTCTGTCAGTTGATAGCCCAATATGGGGTTATGCTATCTGAAAGAAAGATAAAGATCAATCAACGGGAGATCAAATTCTTAAGAATGCATCTCAAAGAAGGAAAATATCACCCAGGACCACACATTGCAAAAGAGCTGATCAAGTTCCCAGATAAGGATCTTTCAAAGAAGCAAATTTTACAGTTCTTGGGGATAGTAAACTACCTTCGAGATTTTGTCCCAAAAATCTCCAAGCATACTAATCCTTTAAGAAAGATGTTAAAGAAAGAACCTCCTCAGTGGTCTACAGCGCAATCAAAGGCAGTAAAAACGCTAAAGGATATACTTCAGCATTTACCACCTTTGCAAATTCCTTCAGATGGGAAAAGAATCCTTCAGACTGATGCCAGTGACAAATACTGGGGGGCCATTCTCTTCGAAGAAAAGGACAAGAAGAGACATCTATGTGCATATAAAAGTGGAAGATTCTCTGATGCTGAAATCCACTATCACTCCACTTTCAAAGAAATCTTAGCTGTGAAGAAGGCAATATCCAAATTCGAATTCCATTTGATTGGACATCACTTTCTCGTAGAAATGGATATGTCTTCATTCCCACAGATGCTCAAGTTCAGACAAAAGACAGTCCCTCACCCACAATTGCTCAAGTGGGCAGAATGGTTTTCCAAGTTCTGTTTCGATTGCAAACATATCAAAGGGAAAACCAATGTTCTTGCTGATCTACTCACTAGACCCAAGATCATGATGTACAGAGCTCCTTCCAAGGAAACAGGAAAGGAAAAGAAGCAGAAGAAGAACCCTGAAACAGCCTTCAATATCCCTCCTAACTTAAATCCAGAATTTCCTCCGGAAGTCTACAGACTAGTTTTAGAAAACAAGTTCCATTCCAGAGCAAGAGATATGGTTTTCGAGTACCAGCTGGATATTTTCAGGGAATATGGGGGATTAATGCTAAACCTATTTGGACTTCATCCAGATTATCCTTTCATTCATCCAATACATTTTGAAATCACAGAAGTTCCAGATGAGGTTAAATGGCTACTATGGTATCTCACTCATATACACCAGATAGCCATCCAGTTTGTTCTACCAGACCTTCAATAATTTATTGATGAAGCTATTCAAGGAACAGAGCCTGCTATAACCAGAAATCTTGCTGTTATACTTAAATGGTTCTTCCCGTTATTACATTGGAAGGAAATCATAGAACAAGCAGCAACGAAAAACCAAGGTTATTTCATCATCATCTTCTTCTACAAGCCACAATACTTTATGCACCATGGAAATGCGAAACAACTAGGATCTTTTCCTTCAGCGCATATCCATAGTATCCAGTGGGAAGATGTACGAAAAGAAGAAGAAAGATACAGGACTCTACAAAAGCATATGTGTCAGGTTAACAGACAGATTCCAAAAGAAATCTGGCCACCACCAAAAGAACAAGCACCATGGGACACTTGGCCAGAAAATCCGGCGTTATTGACACCATATCACAAAGCAATAATGGAGGCACAAAAGCAGTATAAAGATAATATTCCTGACCCCTCTGAATGGTCACATGACTACCCGTGGTATGAAAGCAGTGCTAGCAAGATGCCAAAAGAAGACAATGATGATCACATGGAAACAGAAGAAGACAACACATCCACTGACAGTGCTCAATTACCTTTCTCAAACAGAAACTAGTTTGTCTTACTCCTATATTACTAGTATAAATAATTCCTTAGTGTGTAAAATAATTACAAGATGGTTTGTTCTATTATATGGATAAGAAGATGCAGAGAGCTACGAGTAGAAATTAAAAGAAGACGAGATCTCTCAAGCTTTATCTCGAGCATTAAAGATTATGAGAGACCGAGAATGGATGACTGCAGAAGACCTGGAAATGTAAGTCTAAGATTTTGTAGAAGATATTCTCGGTTGTCCGGAGAACTATACCATCTTAATTATGAATTGTATAATATAATGCTTATAAAAAGATAGTGGTCTGTCACTATCTTAGTTATTTATTGTATAAAGATAGTGGTCTGTCACTATCTTAGTTAAAGGTCGATAAAGAAGGAATCTACGAGTTGTCGATGGGACCCAATGTGTACCGGGCTCAGAATTCTTATCCTTACAGCTAGATATTATCCTAAAGTTGTTTGTTTGTATCCGACTCTTGAGTCTATAAAAGGAGAAGGAAACTAAGTTGTAAGGCATCCTTTGGCCAATCTAAGAAATAAGAAGTGTGTTTCAAAAGATGAAATTCTAAACTCTCTGTTCTTCTTTCTGGTTCAAAATGAGTTGAGTGAGATAGATCTCTCGTGAGTTTTCCTGGCGTATGCTCTGCAACTTGCCACCATTGGTGGATCCTGTTTGCATCAGAAACCATGGATACTTAGACCCACATACATCTATTGTGTGGAAATGTTGAGTGATGATGTTCACGGATCTTGAGCTCAAGATTGGTAAGCTAAAGCTAAAAGGCAGTTCCCCCTTTGCTCGTTGGAAGAGAGCCCCCTTTGGAATAGCATACCTGCTACAGCTAAATAAATCCAGTCATCCTCTCCGTTCGTCATCATCCACCATTATCCCCCATAATTGGTATCAGAGCAAAGGTGATGGAACATCAGAGATAAGGTTCGACCACAGCCACCTGAAGGATTCTCCGACTCCTCCCGTATTTCCAACACAAATGATGATGACCCCCCGAGGAGATCTTACACAAACACATGACGTAGAAGATCCAGACTGTTGGTGTGAACTATGCCATCCTGGAACAGAATCAAAGATGATTGAATCTTTCAATGCAGATGGAAAACCTATCTTCTTCTTCAAAGATCCGGTAACAGGTCATTGTCCATGGGATATGGACTGTTCCTGTGAACAATGTGCTGAAGAAGACTTTGTCCAGGAAATCGAAGGTGGATATCATACTAGTTACAGTCCCCACAAAAAGAAGAACTCCATCCACTCCCAACTTTATCAAAGATGGAAGAATGGAGATCCTACTGTTGGTCCTCTAGGAGAAGATAATGGCAAATTTGTCTTCCTAGTTGACTATGGACCAAAAGGGAAAGAAGAAAAGTTGGTTCCAGATCTAATGCCATCAAGACATTCACCATCAGATCCTCCAGAACCATCTTCCTACAGAAAAGAAAAACCAGTTCAGCCAGTACAGCCTTGCTATAAGAAGATCCAGAAGTGGTTAAAGAAAAATCCAACAGCCCAAACAAAACCGCCCCAGATAGAAAGTATCTGCATGTTTACTCCTGCTGGTTCATCATACAACAAAGATTTTCCACCACTTGAAGAATTTACTGAAAAGGAGTTTAGGCATATTCCTAAAATCCCTACACAACTTCATGGAGAAAAGATCAGTGCAGCAGAGGCCACTCTCAACTGGCAGACAGAGAATGCATTGGCACAGAATGCTACTCTACAACGGATTGATACCAGAGTTGCCCAGATGGATACCAAGATCACAATGGTAGAAACAAAGGTGGACAGCAACACCAGGATTGCTAACGAATTGATAGTCAATCTACATAGAATGCTCAAAGAAGCTGAAAGAAGACCTGCTGACCCAGGCCAAGACCTTTTTTATTATGTTGAGCGGAAGAATCAAGAGATTCAAAGGCTAAAAGACCATATCAAACATTTACAAGAACATGGTCTTCCTCCCTATGCC
This sequence comes from Hibiscus mutabilis, assembly GCA_019671005.1. NCBI lineage: Eukaryota > Viridiplantae > Streptophyta > Magnoliopsida > Malvales > Malvaceae > Hibiscus > Hibiscus mutabilis. The sequence continues at coordinate 33,589,995 of CM033733.1, read as the reverse complement.
CAACCAGAGAAAAGGCTGTCCTCGGACAAGACAGCTCCCTCCTCAATATTATTCTCCTCTCGAAAGAATGACACCTCCTTCTCCACTAAACGTGTTTCACCGTCACCCTACTGAACCAAGGAGACTAGCACCTTATGAGCTCGAAATCTCATTCAAATCAAGAAGCCGAGCAAAAGAGAGAAAGAAAAGAAAGAGAAAGAAAAGGGAAAAGCCGGAGATCCAAGAAGAAGAGAGCCAAAGCACCAAAAGTTTTGAGCCTTGATGATTAGCGATGAGCAACAACAAAATTCTTTATCATTGTTCTTAAAAGGGTATAAAGAGGCAATTATTCCAAGAATAGCTGCATTAAACACGAAGAAGAGACAGAACAATCATCAGAACTTAAAGCTCGATGACTCTCGGACAATTGAAACCCAATCCTCCTCTGGTGATGAGATACACATGGCTACTCAAGGAGTAAAAACCGAAGAAGTTGACCCGATGGATACTGATGCCTCACCGTCAACATCAGCACCTCAGCCTTTCCAGATCAATAGTGGAAAACACGTATTCACTCTTGATGATATCCCTTCCACAAAATGGTTTCAAAGGCTTCAAGAATTTCAAGCGTGGATGGAAACTCAGAAACTTACTAGAGATAGTAACTATGAAATTCTATCTGAGTTTGTTTCAAGATTCACTGGAATTCTCAGAGACTGGTGGAATACACTAAGTGAATCAGATCAAGTTGTGTTCCTGACCAGACAAAGCTTTCCTGAAGTTCTGCAAATATTACATACGTTCTTTTTGGGTAACCAAGAAGATCTCAAGACATTGAAAAAGAAAGAGTTCTTCAAAAGAAAATGCTGCTCTCCAGAAAAGAAAGATCTGCAGAAACACTTTACTATCATGACGAAGTTGTTCTACTTCCTTGGAGCAGATCCTAATCTCAAGCATACCATCCTTGCGTCAATCCCGGAAATATTACAGAATGCAGTTTCAAGACAGATCCAGAGTACGGGAAAAAGAGTTGAAAATCTCACTATTGGAGATATCCAACAAGAGACTTACATGGCGCTTGAAGAAATTTGTGACAGAAAGAAGATCATCAAAAGCTATCTTACACGAAGTAAGGAAATTGCCAGAGCATGCAAAGACACCAAGCTACAAATCAAATGTAAAGAAAAGGGAGATTGTCATTGCAGACAAAAGAAGCGGTTTCAAAGAAGAAGCGATCAACACCCTTTCAGGACACCAGCTTATCCTAGAAGTCTGAAAAGGAAAAGAAAATGGAGATATCTAAGAAAGAAACAACCACAAGGACAAAAATCCTCCAGATGCTATATATGTGGAAGACAAGGGCATTTTGCTAAAAGATGTCCTAAGAACAAGCAAGGAGCAAAGATGATCCAGAAGATTCAACAAAACACAGGAATCCAGATTCATGAAGAAGATGATGTAGAATCTATCTTCTCCATTGATGATGAGCCCAATGATAATTCCCTATTTGCTATTCAAAGTCTTGAAGAAAGCAAAGAGAAGTCAGATTCAGAATTGAGCTCAGCAGAGATATACATGCTCCAAAACCAGATTAATTCTTCATCAGCAATAACCTCCGTTGCTCCAGCCCCTCATGTTCCAGTATCAATCTACTTAGGCAAATACGACAAAGCTACAGACGTTATTGCCTTCATAGACACTGGAGCTGCCAAAACAATCATGAACCCTGATGTTCTCCCAGCAGAATGGTGGAAGCCTCACACCAGAATATTCTCAACAGCATCCAGTGATGAATTTATCACACATTTAATTAGCAAGCCAATCACTATCCAGTTCTTCCCAGGATGCTCAGTACGGACTACAGTGCTTGGATCTGGTCGTAACTTGTGACCCATCTTTCTGGGAGTAACTAGATTAGTTCATCCTTCTGAATTTGTCTGGGGATATGTACGCAATGAGGCTGTTCTTGTGTATTTACTGTAATGAGGAGGGAATCATTAGATCCACATCCACCAAGCCTAAAGGCATGATCCTGGACTCGGTAGACAATCTGATAATGAAGGGTAGCAATGATGGAAGATTCCACTTGTTGGGCTCCAACTATATGGATCTGTACTTTAAGAGCATCCATCAGATTTGGATCTTCAAGGGCCATGATAAAGTTTGGGAACAGCGTTACCATTACAAGCCCATTGTTCATAGTTGCCTCCACCGTACCAATACAAGCATCTTGGTACTTTAGATATCTGGTGTCGAGCAGTGCTATCCTTGCTACTACTGGCTTTCCATCAACTCCATGGTAATTTAAGGCAAGTCTGATGGCTCCAAAATGGATGTGAGAATATCCTGCTTCGATCCATCTTTTTGGAAACTCAGTAGGAATTTCAAGGGTGACAAACTGTTCTGTGGCAGATCCAGTGATATAGTATTTATCAAATCTGGATGACTGTACATATTCTTTCACAGATTTAGAAGGGGAATGGATTAAGGATTTAATATTGCGATAGAGCGAAATCTGAGGCTTCTGATAGGCTAAATAGGGATTTACAATAGGAAGTTGAGTGGGCTGAATTTTATCATCTTCTGAATATTCCACCTCATAAAGGGATGAAATCTTTTTGGATGTTTGAATTTTCAGCTTAGGATTGACTTCCATAGAGACAAGGGAATGACTAGAAGAAGAACGAGAAATACTATTTGGAATGTTTGCTATGGTTGATAAAAACTCTTCTTTCTGGAACTCAATGAGGATGAGAAAAATAGATCTAGGAGTGAGGCTCTGATACCAATTATGGGGGATAATGGTGGATGATGACGAACGTAGAGGATGACTGGATTTATTTAGCTGTAGCAGGTATGCTATTCCAAAGGGGGTTCTCTTCCAACGAGCAAAAGGGGAACTGCCTTTTAGCTTTAGCTTACCAATCTTGAGCTCAAGATCCGTGAACATCATCACTCAACATTTCCACACAATAGATGTCTGTGGGTCTAAGTATCCATGGTTTCTGATGCAAACAGGATCCACCAAAGGTGGCAAGTTGCAGAGCATACGCCAGGAAAACTCACGAGAGATCTATCTCACTCAACTCATTTTGAACCAGAAAGAAGAACAGAGAGTTTAGAATTTCATCTTTTGAAACACACTTCTTATTTCTTAGATTGGCCAAAGGATGCCTTACAACTTAGTTTCCTTCTCCTTTTATAGACTCAAGAGTCGGATACAAACAAACAACTTTAGGATAATATCTAGCTGTAAGGATAAGAATTCTGAGCCCGGGTACACATTGGGTCCCATCGACAACTCAGAGATTCCTTCTTTATCAGCCTTTAACTAAGATAGTGACAGACCACTATCTTTATACAATAATTAACTAAGATAGTGACAGACCACTATCTTTACATAAGCATTATATTATACAATTCATAGTTAAGATGGTATAGTTCTCTAGACAACTGAGAATATCTTCTACAAAATCTTAGACTTCTGTTCCAGTCTTCTGCAGTCATCTGTTCCTGGTCTCTCATAATCTTTAATGCTCTGAGATAAAGCTTCTGGAGATCTCGTCTTCTTTTAATTTCTACTCGTAGCTCTCTGCATCTTCTTATCCATATAATAGAACAAACCATCTTGTAATTATTTTACACACTAAGGAATTATTTATACTAGTAATATAGGAGTAAGACAAACTAGTTTCTGTTTGAGAAAGGTAATTGAGCGCTGTCAGTGGATGTGCTGTCTTCTTCTGTTTCCATGTGATCATTATTGTCTTCTTTTGGCATCTTGCTAGCACTGCTTTCATACCACGGGTAGTCCTGTGACCATTCAGAGGGGTCAGGAATATTATCTTTATACTGCTTTTGTGCCTCCATTATTGCTTTGTGATATGGTGTCAATAACGCCGGATTTTCTGGCCAAGTGTCCCATGGTGCTTGTTCTTTTGGTGGTGGCCAGATTTCTTTTGGAATCTGCCTGTTAACCTGACACATATGCTTTTGTAGAGTCCTGTATCTTTCTTCTTCTTTTCGTACATCTTCCCACTGGATACTATGGATATGCGCTGAAGGAAAAGATCCTAGTTGTTTCGCATTTTCATGGTGCATAAAGTATTGTGGCTTGTAGAAGAAGATGATGATGAAATAACCTTGGTTTTTCGTTGCTGCTTGTTCTATGATTTCCTTCCAATGTGATAACGGGAAGAACCATTTAAGTATAACAGCAAGATTTCTGGTTATAGCAGGCTCTTTTCCTTGAATAGCTTCCTCAATAAAGTATTGAAGGTCTGGTAGAACAAACTGGATGGCTATCTGGTGTATATGAGTGAGATACCATAGTAGCCATTTAACCTCATCTGGAACTTCTGTGATTTCAAAATGTATTGGATGAATGAAAGGATAATCTGGATGAAGTCCAAATGGGTTTAGCATTAATCCCCCATATTCCCTGAAAATATCCAGCTGGTACTCGAAAACCATATCTCTTGCTTTGGAATGGAACTTGTTTTCTAAAACTAGTCTGTAGACTTCCGGAGGAAATTTTGGATTTAAGTTAGGAGGGATATTGAAGGCTGTTTCAGGGTTCTTCTTCTGCTTCTTTTCCTTTCCTGTTTCCTTGGAAGGAGCTCTGTACATCATGATCTTGGGTCTAGTGAGTAGATCAGCAAGAACATTGGTTTTCCCTTTGATATGTTTGCAATCGAAACAGAACTTGGAAAACCATTCTGCCCACCTGAGCAATTGTGGGTGAGGGACTGTCTTTTTTCTGAACTTGAGCATCTGTGGGAATGATGACATATCCATTTCTACGAGAAAGTGATGTCCAATCAAATGGAATTCGAATTTGGATATTGCCTTCTTCACAGCTAAGATTTCTTTGAAAGTGGAGTGATAGTGGATTTCAGCATCAGAGAATCTTCCACTTTTATATGCACAGAGATGTCTCTTCTTGTCCTTTTCTTTGAAGAGAATGGCCCCCAGTATTTGTCACTGACATCAGTCTGAAGGATTCTTTTCCCATCTGAAGGAATTTGCAAAGGTGGTAAATGCTGAAGTATATCCTTTAGCGTTTTTACTGCCTTTGATTGCGCTGTAGACCACTGAGGAGGTTCTTTCTTTAACATCTTTCTTAAAGGATTAGTATGCTTGGAGATTTTTGGGACAAAATCTCGAAGGTAGTTTACTATCCCCAAGAACTGTAAAATTTGCTTCTTTGAAAGATCCTTATCTGGGAACTTGATCAGCTCTTTTGCAATGTGTGGTCCTGGGTGATATTTTCCTTCTTTGAGATGCATTCCTAAGAATTCGATCTCCCGTTGATTAATCTTCATCTTTCTTTCAGATAGCATAACCCCATATTGGGCTATCAACTGACAGAATCGTTTAAGTAACTTTAAATGGGCCTCTTCATCTGGACTGTACAATAGAATATCATCTATATAGATTAGGGCCTGGTCCATGATGGGCTGGAAGATCTTTATCATTGCCTTCTGGAATAATGATGGTGCTGTCTTAAGACCGAAAGGCATAACTCTCCATTGGAAATGATGATTTGGGATACAAAATCCTGTTTTGGGCCTATCTGCAGGATCAATACCCAATTGCCAGAATCCAGCTTTAAGATCAAATTTTGAAAAGATATGGGCTTTGGCAAGACTGGAAAAAAGAGCATTCCTGTTGGGTAGAGGAAACTTGTCATCTAGTAAGAATTGATTAAGGGGTTGGTAATTGATTACCAGTCTTAATTTTCCTCGGGCCTGTTCTGATCTTTTGTTGACGTAAAAAGCTTCACAAGCCCACTGAGAATCTGAGGGCTCGATTAATCCTTGTTGAAGCAGTTCATTACATTCTGCTTCTGCAAGCCTCTGGTGTTCTGGATTCATTCCTGTGTGGCTCGCCTTTGTTGGATTCACATCTTCGTTTTTCTTGAAAGGCAGCTTGACATGGAATTATGAGTTTCTCCATAACGGATGTTCACATTTAGATAAAAAATCTTCATGTGATTCTGCACATGATTTGGCCTTAAGCTCTTCTAAGAGTGACTTGATCTCTTCTGTTGGTTGCACCAGGAATAATCTTGAAATATCCACAAACGGTTTGAACATCTGTCTGAATCTGAGACCATCTGGGATAATTCTTAAGAACTTTGCCTGTCTGTATATATCAAAACCTACTACTAGGTCTTTTCCAGGCAATTTTGATCCAAGCACTGTAGTCCGTACCGAGCATCCTGGGAAGAACTGGATAGTGATTGATAGATCTCTCGTGAGTTTTCCTGGCGTATGCTCTTCAACTTGCCACCTTTGGTGGATCCTGTTTGCATCAGAAACCATGGATACTTAGACCCACAGACATCTATTGTGTGGAAATGTTGAGTGATGATGTTCACGGATCTTGAGCTCAAGATTGGTAAGCTAAAGCTAAAAGGCAGTTCCCCCTTTGCTCGTTGGAAAAGAGCCCCCTTTGGAATAGCATACCTGCTACAGCTAAATAAATCCAGTCATCCTCTCCGTTCGTCATCATCCACCATTATCCCCCATAATTGGTATCAGAGCCTCACTCCTAGATCTATTTTTCTCATCCTCGTTGAGTTCCAGAAAGAAGAGTTTTTATCAACCATGGCAAACATTCCAAATAGTATTTCTCGTTCTTCTTCTAGTCGTTCCCTTGTCTCTATGGAAGTCAATCTTAAGCTGAAAATTCAAACATCCAAAAAGATTTCATCCCTTTATGAGGTGGAATATTCAGAAGATGATAAAATTCAGCCCACTCAACTTCCTATTGTAAATCCCTATTTAGCCTATCAGAAGCCTCAGACTTCGCTCTATCGCAGTATTAAATCCTTAATCCATTCCCCTTCTAAATCTGTGAAAGAATATGTACAGTCATCCAGATTTGATAAATACTATATCACTGGATCTGCCACAGAACAGTTTGTCACCCTTGAAATTCCTACTGAGTTTCCAAAAAGATGGATCGAAGCAGGATATTCTCACATCCATTTTGGAGCCATCAGACTTGCTTTAAATTACCATGGAGTTGATGGAAAGCCAGTAGTAGCAAGGATAGCACTGCTCGACACCAGATATCTAAAGTACCAAGATGCTTGTATTGGTACTGTGGAGGCAACTATGAACAATGGGCTTGTAATGGTAACGCTGTTCCCAAACTTTATCATGGCCCTTGAAGATCCAAATCTGATGGATGCTCTTAAAGTACAGATCCATATAGTTGGAGCCCAACAAGTGGAATCTTCCATCATTGCTACCCTTCATTATCAGATTGTCTACCGAGTCCAGGATCATGCCTTTAGGCTTGGTGGAAGTGGATCTAATGATTCCCTCCTCATTACAGTAAATACACAAGAACAGCCTCATTGCGTACATATCCCCAGACAAATTTAGAAGGATGAACTAATCCAGTTACTCCCAGAAAGATGGGTCACAAGTTACGACCAGATCCATGCAAAGAAACAACCTATCAGATCTACCAACACCAAGATCATCTCAAAAGGTGATGGAACATCAGAGATAAGGTTCGACCACAGCCACCTGAAGGATTCTCCGACTCCTCCCGTATTTCCAACACAAATGATGATGACCCCGAGGAGATCTTACACAAACACATGACGTAGAAGATCCCATGTTGGTGTGAACTATGCCATCCCGAGCAGAATCAAAGATGATTGAATCTTTTCGATGCGGATGGAAAACCTATCTTCTTCTTCAAAGATCCGTAGTACAGGTCATTGTCCATGGGATATGGACTGTTCTCGTGAACAATGTCTTTGAAGAAGACTTTGTCCAGAAATCGAAGGTGGATATCATACTAGTTTGATCCCCACAAAAAGAAGAAAAACAAAAAGAAGAACTCCATCCACTCCCAACTTTATCAAAGATGGAAGAATGGAGATCCTCGTTGGTCCTCTAGAGAAGATAATGGCAAATTTGTCTTCCTAGTTGACTATGGACCAAAAAGGGAAAGAAGAAAAGTTGGTTCCAGATCTAATGCCATCAAGACATTCACCATCAGATCCTCCAGAACCACCTTCCTACTGAGAAAAAAAAAAAAACCAGATTCAGCCAAGACTGACCTTGCTATAAGAAGATCCAGAAGTGGTTAAAGAAAAATCCAACAGCCCAAACAAAACCGCCCCAGATAGAAAGTATCTGCATGTTTACTCCTGCTGGTTCATCATACAACAAAGATTTTCCACCACTTGAAGAATTTACTGAAAAGGAGTTTAGGCATATTCCTAAAATCCCTACACAACTTCATGGAGAAAAGATCAGTGCAGCAGAGGCCACTCTCAACTGGCAGACAGAGAATGCATTGGCACAGAATGCTACTCTACAACGGATTGATACCAGAGTTGCCCAGATGGATACCAAGATCACAATGGTAGAAACAAAGGTGGACAGCAACACCAGGATTGCTAACGAATTGATAGTCAATCTACATAGAATGCTCAAAGAAGCTGAAAGAAGACCTGCTGACCCAGGCCAAGACCTTTTTTATTATGTTGAGCAGAAGAATCAAGAGATTCAAAGGCTAAAAGACCATATCAAACATTTACAAGAACATGGTCTTCCTCCCTATGCCCAACCAGGAGAAAAGTTGTCCTCAGACAGTACAGCTCCCTCCTCAATATTCTCTCCTCTCGAAAGAATGACACCTCCTTCTCCACTAAACGTGTTTCACCGTCAGCCTATAGAACCAAGGAGACTAGCACCTTATGAGCTCAGAAATCTCATTCGAAATCAAGAAGCTGAGCAAAAGAGAGAAAGAAAAGAAAGAGAAAGAAAAGGGAAAAGCCAGGAGATCCAAGAAGAAGAGGAGCCAGCACCAAAAGTTTCCACAGCCTTGATGATTAGCGATGAGCAACAACAAAATTCTTTATCATTGTTCTTAAAAGGGTATAAAGAGGCAATTATTCCAAGAATAGCTGCATTAAACACAGAAGAGACAGAACAATCATCAGAATCAGAAAGCTCTGATGACTCTCAGACAATTGAAACCCAATCCTCCTCTGGTGATGAGATACACATGGCTACTCAAGGAGTAAAAACCGAAGAAGTTGACCCGATGGATACTGATGCCTCACCGTCAACATCAGCACCTCAGCCTTTCCAGATCAATAGTGGAAAACACGTATTCACTCTTGATGATATCCCTTCCACAAAATGGTTTCAAAGGCTTCAAGAATTTCAAGCGTGGATGGAAACTCAGAAACTTACTAGAGATAGTAACTATGAAATTCTATCTGAGTTTGTTTCAAGATTCACTGGAATTCTCAGAGACTGGTGGAATACACTAAGTGAATCAGATCAGGTTGTGTTCCTGACCAGACAAAGCTTTCTGAAGTTACGCAAATATTACATACGTTCTTTTTGGGTAACCAAGAAGATCTCAAGACATTGAAAAAGAAAGAGTTCTTCAAAAGAAAATGCTGCTCTCCAGAAAAGAAAGATCTGCAGAAACACTTTACTATCATGATGAAGTTGTTCTACTTCCTTGGAGCAGATCCTAATCTCAAGCATACCATCCTTGCGTCAATCCCAGAAATATTACAGAATGCAGTTTCAAGACAGATCCAGAGTACGGGAAAAAGAGTTGAAAATCTCACTATTGGAGAAATCCAACAAGAGACTTACATGGCGCTTGAAGAAATTTGTGACAGAAAGAATATCATCAAAAGCTATCTTACACGAAGTAAGGAGATTGCCAGAGCATGCAAAGACACCAAGCTACAAATCAAATGTAAAGAAAAGGGAGATTGTCATTGCAGACAAAAGAAGCGGTTTCAAAGAAGAAGCGATCAACGCCCTTTCAGGACACCAGCTTATCCTAGAAGTCTAAGAAGGAAAAGAAAATGGAGATATCTAAGAAAGAAACAACCACAAGGACAAAAATCCTCCAGATGCTATATATGTAGAAGACAGAGGCATTTTGCTAAAAGATGTCCTAAGAACAAGCAAGGAGCAAAGATGATCCAGAAGATTCAACAAAACACAGGAATCCAGATTCATGAAGAAGATGATGTAGAATCTATCTTCTCCATTGATGATGAGCCCAATGATAATTCCATATTTGCTATTCAAAGTCTTGAAGAAAGCAAAGAGAAGTCAGATTCAGAATTGAGCTCAGCAGAGATATACATGCTCCAAAACCAAATTAATTCTTCATCAGCAATAACCTCCGTTGCTCCAGCCCCTCATCTTCCAGTATCAATCTACTTAGGCAAATACGATAAAGCTACAGACGTTATTGCCTTCATAGACACTGGAGCTGCTAAAACAATCATGAACCCTAATGTTCTCCCAGCAGAATGGTGGAAGCCTCACACCAGAATATTCTCAACAACATCCAGTGATGAATTTATCACACATTTAATTAGCAAGCCAATCACTATCCAGTTCTTCCCAGGATGCTCGGTACGGACTACAGTGCTTGGATTAAAATTGCCTGGAAAAGACCTAGTAGTAGGTTTTGATATATACAGACAGGCAAAGTTCTTAAGAATTATCCCAGATGGTCTCAGATTCAGACAGATGTTCAAACCGTTTGTGGATATTTCAAGATTATTCCTGGTGCAACCAACAGAAGAGATCAAGTCACTCTTAGAAGAGCTTAAGGCCAAATCATGTGCAGAATCACATGAAGATTTTTTTATCTAAATGTGAACATCCATTATGGAGAAACTCAGAATTCCATGTCAAGCTGCCTTTCAAGAAAAACGAAGATGTGAATCCAACAAAGGCGAGCCACACAGGAATGAATCCAGAACACCAGAGGCTTGCAGAAGCAGAATGTAATGAACTGCTTCAACAAGGATTAATCGAGCCCTCAGATTCTCAGTGGGCTTGTGAAGCTTTTTACGTCAACAAAAGATCAGAACAGGCCCGAGGAAAATTAAGACTGGTAATCAATTACCAGCCCCTTAATCAATTCTTACTAGATGACAAGTTTCCTCTACCCAACAGAATGCTCTTTTTCCGGTCTTGCCAAAGCCCATATCTTTTCAAAATTTGATCTTAAAGTGGATTTCGCAATTGGGTATTGATCCTGCAGATAGGCCCAAAACAGGATTTTGTATCCCAAATCATCATTTCCAATGGAGAGTTATGCCTTTCGGTCTTAAGACAGCACCATCATTATTCCAGAAGGCAATGATAAAGATCTTCCAGCCCATCATGGACCAGGCCCTAATCTATATAGACGATATTCTATTGTACAGTCCAGATGAAGAGGCCCATTTAAAGTTACTTAAACGATTTTGTCAGTTGATAGCCCAATATGGGGTTATGCTATCTGAAAGAAAGATGAAGATCAATCAACGGGAGATCGAATTCTTAGGAATGCATCTCAAAGAAGGAAAATATCACCCAGGACCACACATTGCAAAAGAGCTGATCAAGTTCCCGGATAAGGATCTTTCAAAGAAACAAATTTTCTGAGTTCTTGGGGATAGTAAACTACCTTCGAGATTTTGTCCCAAAAATCTCCAAGCATACTAATCCTTTAAGAAAGATGTTAAAGAAAGAACCTCCTCAGTGGTCTACAGCGCAATCAAAGGCAGTAAAAACGCTAAAGGATATACTTCAGCATTTACCACCTTTGCAAATTCCTTCAGATGGGAAAAGAATCCTTGAGGTGATGCGGTGACAAATCTTTGGGGGCCATTCTCTTTGAAGAAAAGGACAAGAAGAGACATCTCTGTGCATATAAAAGTGGAAGATTCTCTAATGCTGAAATCCACTATCACTCCACTTTCAAAGAAATCTTAGCTGTGAAGAAGGCAATATCCAAATTCGAATTCCATTTGATTGGACATCACTTTCTCGTAGAAATGGATATGTCATCATTCCCACAGATGCTCAAGTTCAGACAAAAGACAGTCCCTCACCCACAATTGCTCAGGTGGGCAGAATGGTTTTCCAAGTTCTATTTCGATTGCAAACATATCAAAGGGAAAACCAATGTTCTTGCTGATCTACTCACTAGACCCAAGATCATGATGTACAGAGCTCCTTCCAAGGAAACAGGAAAGGAAAAGAAGCAGAAGAAGAACCCTGAAACAGCCTTCAATATCCCTCCTAACTTAAATCCAAAATTTCCTCCGGAAGTCTACAGACTAGTTTTAGAAAACAAGTTCCATTCCAAAGCAAGAGATATGGTTTTCGAGTACCAGCTGGATATTTTCAGGGAATATGGGGGATTAATGCTAAACCCATTTGGACTTCATCCAGATTATCCTTTCATTCATCCAATACATTTTGAAATCACAGAAGTTCCAGATGAGGTTAAATGGCTACTATGGTATCTCACTCATATACACTAGATAGCCATCCAGTTTGTTCTACCAGACCTTCAATACTTTATTGATGAAGCTTTTCAAGGAACAGAGCCTGCTATAACCAGAAATCTTGCTGTTATACTTAAATGGTTCTTCCCGTTATCACATTGGAAGGAAATCATAGAACAAGCAGCAACGAAAAACCAAGGTTATTTCATCATCATCTTCTTCTACAAGCCACAATACTTTATGCACCATGGAAATGCGAAACAACTAGGATCTTTTCCTTCAGCGCATATCCATAGTATCCAGTGGGAAGATGTACGAAAAGAAGAAGAAAGATACAGGACTCTACAAAAGCATATGTGTCAGGTTAACAGGCAGATTCCAAAAGAAATCTGGCCACCACCAAAAGAACAAGCACCATGGGACACTTGGCCAGAAAATCCGGCGTTATTGACACCATATCACAAAGCAATAAGGGAGTCACAAAATCAGTATAAAGATAATATTCCTGACCCCTCTGAATGGTCACAGGACTACCCGTGGTATGAAAGCAGTGCTAGCAAGATGCCAAAAGAAGACAATAATGATCACATGGAAACAGAAGAAGACAGCACATCCACTGACAGCGCTCAATTACCTTTCTCAAACAGAAACTAGTTTGTCTTACTCCTATATTACTAGTATAAATAATTCCTTAGTGTGTAAAATAATTACAAGATGGTTTGTTCTATTATATGGATAAGAAGATGCAGAGAGCTACAGTAGAAATTAAAAAAGAAGACGAGATCTCCGAAGCTTTATCTCGAGCATTAAAGATTATGAGAGACCGAGGAGCATGATATGCAGAAGACTGGAAATGTAAGTCTAAGATTTTGTAGAAGATATTCTCGGTTATGCGGAGAACTATACCATCTTAACTATGAATTGTATAATATAATGCTTATGTAAAGATAGTGGTCTGTCACTATCTTAGTTAATTATTGTATAAAGATAGTGGTCTGTCACTATCTTAGTTAAAGGCTGATAAAGAAGGAATCTCTGAGTTGTCGATGGGACCCAATGTGTACCCGGGCTCAGAATTCTTATCCTTCTGACTAGATATTATCCTAAAGTTGTTTGTTTGTATCCGACTCCTGAGTCTATAAAAGGAGAAGGAAACTAAGTTGTAAGGCATCCTTTGGCCAATCTAAGAAATAAGAAGTGTGTTTCAAAAGATGAAATTCTAAACTCTCTGTTCTTCTTTCTGGTTCAAAATGAGTTGAGTGAGATAGATCTCTCGTGAGTTTTCCTGGCGTATGCTCTGCAACTTGCCACCTTTGGTGGATCCTGTTTGCATCAGAAACCATGGATACTTAGACCCACAGACATCTATTGTGTGGAAATGTTGAGTGATGATGTTCACGGATCTTGAGCTCAAGATTGGTAAGCTAAAGCTAAAAGGCAGTTCCCCCTTTGCTCGTTGGAAGAAAGCCCTCTTTGGTAAAAACCCAGATATGTAAACGAAAAAGAGGCTTCTTTTTTTAGGGCTCGAAGGAAATAAAGAGATAAGCAAGCATTCTCTGATAAAAAAAAGAAACGAAGGTATACCTTCTTTTTTAAATCGAATCTAGTGATAAATATACAAAAAAGAGTTTTTAGACACTTATCTTAGTTCGACTTTGAACCGTCACCTACGCCCGAGGTTGAACCACCAAGGAATGGTTCGGATATGCACCCCGATCTTCATGTTTTACCCAGATTTAGAAGCTTTTTTTCTTGATTTACAATGCAAGAATGAGTTTTTTCAAGAAAAATAAAAAACCAGAGAAAAAGGGGGAGGTGAGGCGGACAGATGAAATAAAATGAAAGGATTAGGATCTGTTTTAGGTCATTATGTTGGTTTTAAATCAAGAAAAATGGGTAATTTACATATTAGGTCCCCACCGCATCTAGCTTTTTTTGTTTCTACCCTGCCGCAGGGTTTAATCACGCATCAGGCCCTTGTTAGTTTTCCTAGTTTTTCGATCTGGTCCCATTTTGTCTAATTTGGCCCGAATAATTAATTAAACAAAGGGTAAATTGCGAAGTTAAGTCCCTCAGCCCTTCCATAATCTCAAATTTTGGTTATTCTGCATGGTATATTTGCGCTCTCAGTCCCTCTTTCTTTATGAATTAATTAATTTCAGTCATATATGTTATTTAAATTTTCGCACTGCTTTTCTATTTCCTTTAATTTTAGTCCCTTTTTTATGTTTTTTATTTGATGCATTTTATTCTTATTTGTGTAATTATTATGTGTAATTTATGTTTATAATATATAATATATCCTTGTGTATATATGACATGTATACTGTATATGTATATATATTTACGCGATATGCAAAATATGTATATAATATTTATGTTATATTATTATAACCAACCCTTTTAATGTACATAAGATTATTTTGATTAATATATATTTATAATATGTATAATCCTTGCAGGTATATATTAATATATGTTGTATATTATATAATATTTTCTTTCATTTATATTTATCACCGTACCCTTGTTATTTTTATTGTGTATATTTTTGGCCTTATTGTTCCGATATTTCTACTGGGAGTGTCATCCCGGCCTCCGGGTGTCATCTCCTTTGAATGTCGTAGATACCTAAGCAAGTTTTGAAATTACCGGATATATTTGATTATCTAATATTTATATTTTTTATTTATTTATTTTATCCTTCTATATTTTTATTATTTATGTATATATTTTTGTTTGTTCATTCATTCCCGCATAATAATTATTATACATAGTTTTAGGCCTCATTATTCCGATATTTCTACTAGGAGTGTCATCCCGGCCTCCAGGTGGCATCTCCTTTGAATGTTGTGAATACCAAAGCGAATTTAAACTATTATACATTAAGTTAAATCGAACTTTTGTTTTCCTTAAATAAATATAATGCGAACTTTTAGGTACCAACTTTAGGCGTACTGGGGGTGCTAACCCTTCCCCACTCCCGAACCTATCTCTGGTTATCTTTTCGGTGTCTGGCCTACCAAAAGTGGCCGGTGGCAACTCCACCCTGTGTTTTAAAAATTTAACGGTAGTTTGTTGGAAGTGTCATCCCGTTTTTCGGGTGTCATCTCCTTTGGTGTCGCAAAACACTTCCAAATCTTAATCTTCAAAAATAAAAAGGGGCGCTACAGCTTGGCGATTCCGCTGGGGACTTATTTTGTTTTTAAAAAAATAAAAGAGGAGTTAGGCCTTAGTTAGGGTTCGCATTGTAATTAATAAGGAAAATTTAAATTTGATTTAATTTAATAATTAATTTACAATTTTTGTTTGATATAAACTGTCATCATATATTAGTGATAGAACCCTTAAGTGGGAGAGACTACTTCGCTCTGTGAGATTTTCATCTTCGTATAGTGTTGTAATGTACTCCTGGAATTCGGTCCTTATATTCTATGGGGTTTTCACCTCCGTATGGTATAAGAGTCGTATTCCCCCGAATCGATGTCCCAACGACAGTTCGGGTACCCTTATTTTAGAACCAAACCGCATATAATGAGCCGTAGCATCCCACCCTTTGATCACCTGGTACTCTGCCCATTTAGGATTGACCTTTTCTAAGTTTTGCGATGTTTGTTTATATTTTCTGTATATTTTAACTGCTTATTTTCTTCATTATTTAATTTCTATTGCACTGACTCATTTGCTTTGTTGTTTTTATTTTATTTTCTTTCTTTTTTCTGCACCTGCATTGCATATCATATCATACATAGGTGTTGATTCAAAAGGAGTCCATTTTAGAAGGCGTTCAGGTATAAAAAGGGGGTTTTGTAATGTCAAAAGCGATAATGCTATGGTTTAGGGATAGTCCAAGATAAGACATCATGACAGCTGGATATGTATCAGAAATTACTGGGCCACATTGATAGTTTCCAAATAGAACAATCTTAATGAGCTGAGAGGTATGGCGAAGCTGGTATCCCGAGTAAATGCCCAACCTCACGAAGTCGAAGTCTTAAGGATAGAAACTAGACGCTATCTGCAAATGCGTTATCTTTGCTTTTTGCAATCAGATTTCTTTATCTAATGAAAGTTTTTCTAAGGACTACTTGTGAATCAACACCTACATGTGCATTCATCATTGATTTTTGTTTTCTAATAAAGCTTTCATTTTAGCAATGTTTACACCTTCCATTTTGTAAGTTAACACATTCATTGCATTAAGCACATTGCTAATGGAGAGAAGATATTCATCTCAGAGTGAGGTAGCAGGAAAGACAAGAAAATAATCTCACCAATACAACTTCAAAATTATGGACAACTTAGTGGCTAGAGTAGAGAAGCTTGAGGAACTTCAGGGATATATGATCGGGACTCAGAGAGAAATGATGACACACATGAAATAATCTCAAGAGGAATTTAGAGAGAAACTGAATGAGCTGAAGAGTATGACGACTACTGCAATCAAAGGAAAAAGTTTGGCAGAAAATCATTCGACAGAGATGGAAATTGAAAATGCAGTGAGAATTAGGGTTTTACTTCGTGGAAAAAGGAATTGTACCTGAAAAAGAACAAGCTGTTATTAACCAGTTTGAGGTAGCTCGCACAGTCTCGGAATACCCCACTGATCTTATGTTGAATAAAATCCATGATTCTGTCATGAAACTCTTATCCCAGCCAATGAAGAAAGATTCAAATGAGATAAAATTGCAGAACGGAGAAGATCCAAAAAACAACAATGAGGCAAAGATATTAGCTACTCCAACGACTGAATTAACGCCCTCTCTGACCCAAAATCAAAATTTGGTGCTCGCTTCTTCAGAACCTCTTCAGTTGTCGGCTAATCATGCTTCCAATTCTCAAAATGAAGAATAGAAGCTGAAGGACCCTCAATACAGCCATATCCCTCTTACCTACCAGGAGTTGTTTTTAAAGTTGCTAGAAGCCCGATTAGTCAATCATGGTTTTGATAGGCCCCGGTTACCTCCTTATTCGAGAAGGTTTAAGGAGAATGATCGTTGCGACTTTCATGGCTGTAATCAATGCCATTCCATTTAAAATTGTAACAGTTTCAAAAGAAATGTGCAACGTCTTTTAGGTTCAAGGGTATTGGAGTTTGAGCCCACAAATCAAGGTCTAAAGATCAACTTGCCAAACACGATTAGCATTGTAAAATCAGGGGAAGAACATGTCACGCAAAAGAACAAGACAAATGAAGCAGACTTGCATGTGCCGGATGAAATTGGAAATGTAAGAAATTATCAAGATCATAATCCTCCCGTAAAGAATGTTGTTCTGGACCCACTTGAGAAACCCGAAGCATCTATAGAAAAGCCCGAGCGAGTAATGGCACCTAGAAACAAGGATGTTTTCCAAAGGGGTAGATTTTGGGAAAGAGGAGCAAAGAATGCCGAAGTGCATGATGAGGGCGCCGAAAAGAGTAGCAAGGGGATAAAAATGTTAATCCCGATGTCATATTCTGGTCTATTACCCATGTTAGTCCAAAACAAACTCTTAAAGCTACCTCCCCCAAGACGATACTTGTATCCTAATACGCAAGGTGTCAGGGTTTCATGTGAATATCATCGCGATGACTTTAGTCATGCAATGGAAGATTGTGTGTTTCTCAAAGGCAAGATCTATGAACTTCTTGAGGAAGGCATGCTCACTTTCAAAGATGGAAGACCTAACTTCAAAGGATCAACATACGCCAGAGAGTCAAAATCTTTGCTAACCAATGAGAATCAAAACCAGGTCCCTCAGAGTATATCCCTAGAGCTGAATCTGTTACGTCTATCCAATTCACTTGCCAACGATCCGGTCAGAGTTAATGGCCATCAAGATGTTTAAGACAAAAAAAAAGAAGGTACGGTCGAAAGAGGAAAATTTCTGATCATGTTGGCCAAAGGACAATATCCAAAGATGAAAGGGAAGAGACCTCTTAGGGTTTTCAATACACCCATTTCGGTTTTACTCCCCTATTTGATACAAAAATACCTCACTCCCATGCCAATGGAGGATACGTTAGATCTATCTCTTTTTCACAATCCTAGTACTTGTGATTTTCATATGGGGGCACCAGGGCACCTTACCAAAGGATGCTGGATTTTGAAACAGAAAATAGTGAAGTTGACTTATGAAGAGAAACTGATGCGCGATATGGTAAATCAGTCGAAGCAGAAGAGGAGAGATCAAGAAGTATTGAAGGGATAAAAGTAAATAAATCTCTGCTCAGGACAAACTGAAGTTCTGTTTTTTTGTCTTATCCATGTTTTGACTACGGCTTGTTATGGCATCTCTACGGTTAGGGTTTCCTTTTGAAGTAATGCATTGAACCAACTTTGCTATCATTGGCCTGAGTGTAGCAATGATCTTTTGTAAAAGGGCATATGTCATGTTTGATAATTTTTATTCTAATAAAGAATGTATTTTGCTTAACATACAATGGCCTTGAAAGCATGTATATGTATATCTCTTCTCGTCTTTGTAGGTCCCTAAATATCAATTGCAAAATGCGACGTTGAGATCAATTGAATTTTGTGATAACGATAAGGTCTAATTACTCTCTTAATAGACTCTGGTTAGCAAAGCAAGATTACTACTCCTTTAATGAAGTTCGATGATGAAAAAGCTCCAAAGTTAACCATGCAAAGTTGCTTGAAATTGAAATTCTAAGCGTAATCTTCTATGCATTAATGGATCAAAATATAAGGAAAAAATAAAATTTTAAAAGAAAAAACCACTTCTTTGCTCGAAAGCCTGGTAATAGGCATGTTTAAAGCTTGGTAATAGGCGTGTTCATAAAGAAAATACAGGAAAGCACACGCATGCATCTAAAATTCTATTCTTAGAATGATATTTCTGTACTCTAATGGTTAAACAAGTCTATTTTCTTAGATGGAGCAAAAGTGAGAATTAAGAAGGAGTAGTCTTCTATAGTAACACGGTAATCATGAGGATGAACCGAGTCATTAAAGGGAATTTTGAGACTTAGAATCGCCATAATATTCAAAGGCTTCACAGACACAAGCTATGCTTGGAATGATCACCGAAAGGTTAAATCTGGGACGATTTTGCACTTGATATTCAGAGCTCCTATTCTAGTTTCTTTTTTATTATAATTTTGGTTTCAAGGTCCTGTATACTAATCCAAAAGAACACACTTCATTGGGATGACAATCAGCAAAATTGATATTTTAAGTAAAAAGATTTTCTTGCATTACTTTAGGAGTAAGCTTTAGGATACAAGGTTGTGGATACAAATGATCGGCCTAACATAGAAAAATAACTCATCAAGGAGTATAGCGAGAATGATGACAAGACTACATATGCCAGACAGTTTGGAGATTTAAGACAAGTTTTTCCCATTTAGAGAAATGAAGAATGAACTATTGAAGGGAATAATATGTTCAAACACAAAGAAAGTTTACAAATCGGAGGCATTCGCTCACCAGAAGGATAAAAGATATAAGAAGACTCTATGTGATGGGTCAGTGTCGACGAATCAATTATGCCCAAGACTGAATAGGGAGAAGTACCGAAGAAATAATAAGAGTTCCTAACAAGAAAATAGTTGAGCCCAGGATCAAATGGGACAACTATGAGCAAAAAATGGTATGGGTCCCTACAATAGTACATGGACTAAAGATGAATGTTCACAGAAATGAGAAATGACTCTGGATTAAAGGTGTATTGTGGGACATATTTGAGATAAACACCCAACTGATAAGAAGAAGATTGAAGAGCATACAACAAATGAAAGAAGTAAAGAGAAAATCTAAGGATGACCTTTCAAGGACCAAGAGTTTCAAAAAAATGAAAATGTTCCATATCATTCATCATATAGATAGGCATCCCTAAGATTAGGAGCATGCTAACTCGCATCATTCAAGTTTCTTGTCTGATTTCTTGACAGATGTTCAAGAATTAGAGGAAGATCAGATTTTTATGCTTCGCAACAGAAGAAGAAGCTCTCAACAATGATTCAAAAAAATTTCATACTCGAACATTTGCGATTTGATACCTATGACGGTCAGAAACTGGGACATCCTTTAAGGTTTTTCAGTCTTCACCTTTCATGGAAGCGACGAAAACTTTTCGGCAATCTTGTGGCGAGATACCCTTTTATGCCTATGACGATCAGAAATTGGGGTATGATCTTTCAGTCTTCGGCCTAAGGTATGCATGCCAGCAGCGGAAGAAATCTCAAAAGAAACGAACATCGAATTGCCAACCAATCACACATATTTGCATTTTAGGGACGAAATTGAAAATTAGAAAACTATAAGGACTTAGTTAAATTTGAAGTTACCAATTCTCAATTAGTCAGGTTACATGGTTACTTGCCAAGTTTTAGATTAAAAAGGTCATCCAAACTCATACAATTGCATTCACAAAAAGAATGGACCAAAATGAAAGAATTAGAAACCATAAAATCACATCAACTGAAAATAATGGTTGCCCGTACCGATCTCGGGCTAGGGTATCGGTACATGGCTATATTTTTACAAAGGCGTACTGATACTCTCTCTCGAGTATCGGTACACTAACACGAACTCAAAATTCCAGATTCCAATAGCTAAAATGCTTATAGATACACCATCCCGCGTATCGATACCTATGCTAAAAATACGCATACTTGTATCGATATGATTGCTCGCGTACCGATACCCCTGAACTTGTAATGTACAAACTTGTTGGTTTTTTACCCAGAACATAGATCAAACATGCCTTAAACATTCTTACATGAATACACCACTAAACCAAGATTAAATCATACCAAAATCCCATGGAGACAAACTAAACCAAGATTAAATCATGGCAAAATCCCATGGAGACAAGAACTACAAAAAGTATACTTCTCATTGTTAAAATTCTAGAGGCATGCTTCCTAAAACCATCCAACTCAACATTCAAAAAGAGATTTAAGGCATATTTCAACATTGGTATCATCTCAATGGTCTAATAATAATATATCAAACATGTTTGAACCACAAAAGCATAAGCATAGGCATTTTCCAACCTATATGCATACTATAGAAGTCACAAAGCATCAAACACATATAGGCAAGTCATCAACAAAACATACATCAATCCTCAACATGATAATCCATCAAACCACAACATAGAACCTCCACAACATAACCAAAATCCAGATTACAAATCCCCCAAAACATGGAAACACATTGCCCTATTTGTCGAATTTAAAACTTGGTTTTCATAATAAATGGTTATCTTGCTTTTGGACCCTCATTGCCAAGAGATTGATGCCCCTCAACTCTATTGCTATGCATCAATGGGGAAAAGAGAGCGTAAGCACACTTGCTTAGTGAGGATGCTCTTAAGTAAAACATTGATGTATTTTAAAACTCTTTTGAAAACCATATAGCTTTTCATGTAAAACATGCTTGCTAAACCAAAGCAATTTCTCATTTGTTTCCCAAAACAAATCATGCATAACAACCATATGCATCAAACAACTTTCACAAGTTATAAATCTCATATATTGGCAATTAGTGTGACACTGGATAGACTCACCTCTATCTTTACATTCAAAACCAGAATGTTATCTATATACATTGAATACACGAATTTCTCATGGTGGTCTCACCTCCACCAAATCTTATTTTGGTTAGGATTAGGCTCACCTCTACCCTGTAGTGTTAGGCTCATCTCTAACACACATCAAATAGGCTCACCCCTATTACAAGAACTGAAATAACCATAAGCTCGAGTAGCCTCATCGCTATACCTCAAGAGGCGCAGAGCGATCGACTTTATATTATAGTGCACTTTAACCTTATGGCTAACCAACTATATCCGATACTTTCTCATTTATGTCACATAGCCAATATATCATTTTCAAATACATTTACTTATTGTTTTACAATACATTTCACTAAACCGTTTCATATGCAAAACCACATTGCCAAAGACAACAACGCATTCCCTTTTAAGAACAAATCTCAATGCTCATAGGCATACAAATACTTTGATAAACATTGCTTATTAATCTAAAATGATGCATTTACAGTAAGAAAATCAAACCATGTTTAAAACCAACATGAATTCAACAAGCTTATACCAAGCAATACACAAAGGTGAAAATAGCGAAAACTTACCTTAAGCTTAGTTAATCTTTTTAGGCTATAACTAAACCCCCACGATCCACCGATCAAACCTTTAAAGAGCTTTACTCATTTATACACCCACTGATACACCTCACTTTGCTCTCCAACGTGAATCGAGCCTCCAAAAAGCGATGAATCCAACTAGGCAACCTTACCTTGACCGTCCCCTGTTTTAATCACATAAAACTAGAGGGAAAATGCATCATTATACATTCAGCTCACTGGAAAACATCAATCCCCCGCATCCTTTACATTACCCTTCTGAAATATTAGCCGAAACTACCGAAAACAACATCAATCTTCGTTCTACCGACACCTAACTTCAAACCAGCGATTTCTAAAATTTAATCCACATTAAAACACAACCAAAAAACCTTCTAAACATCCTTATATTTCCAGCAACTCAAGAACACCTAAAACACCTAAAAAAACTAACTATTAACAACCTAGAAATTTAGCAATTCAATTAGTTTCGAGATTTCATTTGAAAATCTCATTACTCATCATTAAAATAACCTTCAATATTATCTAAATCCACCAAAATCACATCAATTCAGATTCATAACAAAACCCAATCAATTTCTTAATAAAACCAACATTAAACCATTAAATATTGATTTAATCATCAAAACATCTCAAAAATCAATTACAAAGGATCGAGAACTTAGGAATTTTAGCAAATAACCTTTGATTAAAGGAGACAAACTAAAATCACCTCTAATTGTAGAATCCTTCCTTAATTGGCTTGATTTAGAGAAATCACCAAGGTTGAAGTAGAAGATTTGATGTAGAAATAAAGGAATCCATTGTTGAAATCAAAAGTAGGATTAAAAGATTGAATCCTAAGATTTTTTTGAAAATAAAAGATAGTTTGGTTGTTGAGAATTTGAGAGAAAAATAGTTACGTAAGAAAACATTTTGGGTCATTAAACACAACTAATTAA
The DNA here is from genome assembly GCA_019671005.1 of Hibiscus mutabilis. NCBI lineage: Eukaryota > Viridiplantae > Streptophyta > Magnoliopsida > Malvales > Malvaceae > Hibiscus > Hibiscus mutabilis. Next base: position 33,566,665 of record CM033733.1, on the reverse strand, counting down.
AACCCAATTTAATCCCATTTATTAAATCATTTTAAAATAGACAAAATTAAGGAAAAAGTCTGATAAAACCAAGTGGCTTAATAGATCCCTAAAGATTCTAAGTTTTGACCCTTTTTTGATTTAGTCACTAAAAGCAAATTTCAATTTTTACATTTTGTCACTAGCGCAAAATGCCCACAAATCAAACTCTATTTTATCAAATTGACTTTACCAAAACCCTCAATATAATTATTAAACATTTTCCAGCATTTTTTCATAATTTTATCCGCGTCAAAAATATTTACTATGAATTAATTCCTAAAACTAACTCAAACTGACTAATTCGGTTCACTCGAACCGTCTAAACTATCCATCTAACTCCCAGGCCCCAATTCGAGGCATTACAAACCTGATACAATAGGAATCACCTTAGCAGAAGCATAGGAACCTGGTACAGTAGATATCACCCTAGCCGAAGCATAGGAACCTGATACAATAGGAATCACCCTGGCCGAAGCATAAGAACTTGATACAGTAGGAATCACCCTAGCCGAAGCATAGGAACATGGTACAGTAGGAATCACCCTAGATGAAGCATAGGAACCTGGTACAGTAGAAATCACCCTAGCCGAAGCATAGGAACCTGATAAAATAGGAATCACCCTAGCCAAAGCATAGTTTAGTTTAGAGCCATAGCTCTCGTAGATGAGTCAAAGCTCTCAAAGATGAGCTGAAGCTTTCGGAGATGAGTCGAAGCTCTCGGAGTTTACATTATATATAAACTAAACATACAACCTCAAGTAGCCAAACATGTATGTACAAGAAAGTATAGTAGTTATAATTATAGTCTTCACCCATTGAAGCGATGTCCGTTTCGCTAAAAAATATCGAGTTTTCGAAGTGTTTGTGGTTTTTCGGGTATTAAAATATTTATTCCGTGGGGTTTTAAATATACCGTATTTTATTTAAAGAAAGGGAGTCGCCACCGGCCACTGAGGTAGGCCGGACACCATAAAACCAGAGATTCAAAAACTTTGAGTTCGGGAGTCGGTTACGGATGGGGAAGGATTAGCACCCCCCACACCGCCCAAAATTGGTACTTTAATAATTACCGCTTTATTAATGTTAGATTTTCCGAATTAAAGTGACGATTAGTTTAAAATTCGGTTATAATTACGAATAAATTTTAAAGGCCCCGTTATCCGAGGGCAAACGCCCAACCACTATCACTACGCCTGATACTAGCCCCATTTACGCTCGGATAAAAGGACACTGCATTGACAATTTATATTCCATTATGCAACCTTAGAAAGCAAAATGAATACAAAGCGATAAAAATATAAATAAATACTAATATAATAAAATAATAATTTAACATAAATAAAATACTAATCCCAAACATACATATATAAATATTAATCTAACTCATAAATAAAAACATATCTAGCATAAATAAAATACTAACATTCATAAATATTAATCTAACACATAAATAAAAAACAAATTCAACATAAATAAAATACTATTCTAAAACATACATACATAAATATTAATCTAACTCATAAATAAAAACATATCTAACATAAATAAAATACTAACATTCATAAATATTAATTTAAAACACAAATAAATATTATTCTAACACATAAATAAAAACGAATCTAACATAAATAAAACATTAATATAAAACACAAATTTAAAACATATTAAAATACTAATCTAAAACATAAACATACAAACTAAAAAATAAGACTACAATTTTAAAATAACTAATACTTCATTAAATTATAAAAATTACAACACTAATAAAAAGGGAAGAAAATATACCTAACTAGGAGCTCGAATGACGAACCCCGACTCAACCCCACCGAGATCTACCGCGACCCCTCCAAAAATATTAACTAGATCGGATCCAAAATAGGACCCCGATCGAACCGGTTAGGGATCGAGAGCACCGCCCCGGTCGCTGGCTACGAGAGCATAGCTCTCTTTTGGCAACCCACGCGATTGCTTTCCCTCTAATTGCCCCCCATGCCTCCTATTTATAGGCAATTGGGGGGTGACGTGGTCATCCCAAAGCCACACAAATTTCTTTTTTTTAATTTCACTTTTTTATTATATTTTTATTATTATTTTTTGATTTTTCATTGATTTTATATTAATAATAATATTATTAAAATAATACTAATAACACTAAAACCCGGTCAAAAAATGAGTGATTCTGATTTGCCCTCTTTGCTTGTTCTTATGAAACGAGAACAAAGCAAAGATCAAAAGCACTCATTTTTGACCTACTTCCTAGTCTTTGGCTTCGAATCACGTGTTCTTCCGGAACTCTCCGCTCTCTTCCTTTATTTGAGTCTTCAAGCTTGTAAGTTCTTCCTATATAGAACGTCTTCACCTTTGATCTTGAAACTATAGGTCCTCCCTATATAGAACCTTTCATTCTGAAGTCTTGAGTTACGAGTCCCTTCTATATAGAACTTTTCACTCTGAGATGGTAAAGCTTGAAGTCCTTCCTATATAGAACTCTTCACCTTCAAAGCTGGTTTCTATATAAAACCTTTTGCGCCACTGATGGATTCTTCCGACTGGGAGTTCCTCCTGTATAGAACTGCTAGTCTTCAAACCCTAGAGCCGCCAGTCCTTCCTATATAGAACTTTTAGCTTCTGAAATCTCGGAGCTACAGGTTCTTCCTATATAGAACCTTTCACTCTAAGACAGTAAAGCTCGGAGCCCTTCCTATATAGGACTCTTCGCCTTCAACACAACGGTTTTCCATATATAAAACCTTATGTGTCATGGGTGAATTCCTTCGGCTGAGAGTTCTTCCTATATAGAACTTCTAGTCTTCACCCTGGAGCTGCAAGCCCTTCCTATATAAAACTTTCAGCTCCTAAAGCCTTGGAGCGGCGGATTCTTCCTACATAGAACCTCTTTCTATGGGAGCTTGAAAATATAGGCCCTTCTTATATAGAACATTTATCTTCGAATTTTTCTTTTCTCTTTTTTCTCTTTTTCCTTTTCTTTTTTTCTTTTTCCTTCTTTTTCTGTTTTTTTCTCTTTTTCATTTTTCATTTTTTCTTTTTCCTTCTTTTTCTGCTTTTTTCTCTTTTTCATTTTTCTCTTCTCATTTTCATTTTTTACAAGGCTGTTGATATCTTTGGACTTACGCTACTAAGGCTGCCGAAATCTTTCTTTAAATTTTGGGATTCACGCCAAAAATGGCTACCGATCCTTCTTCAGATTTGAGGATTCACGTCGAAAATGGCTACCGATCTTTATTCAAATTTGGGGACTCACGCCGAAAATGGCTGCCAAACTTTCTTCAAATTTTGGGGACTCACGCCGAAAATGGCTGCCAAACTTTCTTCAAATTTTGGGGACTCACGCCGAAAGTGGCTGCCAACCTTTCTTTAATGAAATCCATTTCCTAATACTTTTTGATAATTCTTCAAGTACCTGTCCAAGCAAAAATTGGCATGCCCCTATCTATATGATGCATGCAATGTAGTGCTTTCTTTCTCCTCTTTTTCTCTTTTCTCTATTCTCATTTTCTTTTTCTTTTCTTCTTTTTTTCTTTTTTCTTTTTCTTCTTTTTTCTTTTTTCTATTTCCTCATTCTCCTTTTCTTTTCTTATTTTTTTCTTTTTTTCCTTCAACTTCTTCTTATTTTTTCTTTTTCTTTTCTTTTTTCTTATCCCTCTCTTTCTTTCTCTTTTTTCTTTTTTCCTTTAGCCCCTTTTTTGTTCTAAAGTCTTACACCCTGAAAGGTCGCTCCTCAGATTTCTTCATCTCTTTACTTCTTCACTGTATGCTCTTAAATCCTCATTTGAACATGTTTTTAAACCTTTTGTGCGGAAGGATTTTCTTGTTTTCTGGGTTATCACTCATCTTCATAAATGATCTTCTGGTTCTTATATTATTCTTATAAGAACCCTTGTCATCTTCTTTCGCTTGGCGTTGCCCCATTCAACCACGGGCTTCTTTGCTTTGAATTTTTTCGACCCATCATCTGAGCCTTGATCTATTTCTAGTTACCAGGGTGAGTCAAAATGCTTTCATCCCTTGAGCTCATCCTTGATCTTCTCGTAGCATTTCAACGGGAACTAACTCTCGGTCCCTATGCTTTAAATCTCATCATCATTCATTTTTAAAGTAAAGTAAAAGGCAATTTACTTGTGTATATTTCAAAAAATAATGATTGTTTGAAAATATAACAATCATTTTGAAAATCACAACTTGGAGGATACCAAACATTTTGAAAACAATGTTTGGAACAAATGGTAAACATTAATTTTCCTTTTTAAGGACCAAACATTTTTTAAAAAAATAATGTTTGGAGAATGGTAAACAAAATTGAAGTATATTGCCAAACATTTTAAAAACTAATGTTTGGGGAAATGGTAAACATCAAAACTTTGGGAGAAAATGTCAAAGCTTTTAAAACATGTTTGCCCCCAAAATATCAAACACCATAGCACATCTGCTTCAAATTGCAGAGATCAACTCTAATGAAGCGCATATTTAGAAGATTTTGACCATTGTGGAGATATATGCAAATGTATAGTTTCGTCTGGTCTAATAGGCTTTTGAGAGGAACAACCCTACCTAGTTTCTACCCCGTTTAAGGTGGCTCTCTTAATCTCACTATCTCACCATGCCCCATCCTTCCCTCATTTGGGTGTCGATCAAGCACTTCGAAGTTTGACGTTCCTTGAAGCAAAGTTAATCCTTATAGGCGGAATGAAATCTGAAGACATTCTCATTCAACTTGGATATCTATGGATGACTAGAATAGTCTTTGAGGGCTTGTAATGTAGGCCTTTAGTTTATGGTTAAGTGAAACAATATTTCTGTACTTGTGTAACTTGGATATGCCCATTATTCCTTCCCTTTTTTGGATCACTCTAGACTGCCCGTTTTCGGGTTTTCACCCTAGAGTTCATTTTTTTTCTTTTTACTGTAGGCTGCCTTGCATTCTGGCTATATATTGTTGTTCGTTTTCTGTTCAATAATGTTTGATCCTTCAATACTCCTTGAAACTGAGATTTCTTGAATGAAGGACTATGAATACATTTCTGGGAATTCTTGTGATTGGCACGCCCAGATAAAATATTATTCTTTCTTTCTTCTTTTCTCTTTTTTTCTTTTTCATTTTTTCTCTTGGATCGCTCTAGACTGCCATTTTTAGGTTTTCACCCTAGAGGTCACTTCCTTCTTCTGTACCTTCAGATCAGTGTATTTTGGTTGGATATTGATGCAAGCAGGCTCAGGCATACTACTCTTTTTCTTCATTTTCAGGATCACTCTAGACTGCCCATTTTTGGGTTTTCACCCTAGAGGTCATTTCCTTTTTCAAAATTGGCAATCTTCGGGCCGACTTGTCTTGACTTGGCTTCAATTCGAGCTTCTATACTAATTTTTAAAACTGATATTTACTTGAAATGTGGATTCCTTGTGTCTCTTGCTCATAGTTGAAGTCTTGTTCTTGTATTGTTTGATCCGCGTGTGAAGCATATACAATATTCTTTATTTCTCTTTTTCTTTTATCCTTTTTCTTTTTTCTTTTTTTCTTTAGCTTCCTTTTTTCTTTCTCTCATTTTTTCTTCTTCTTTTTTTTTTTTTTTTTTTTTTTCTTCTCTTTTTTTTTCTTTCATTTTTTTCTCTTTTCTTTTTTTTTAGATTTGTCCATTTTGGGATTTTTAGCATTGAATCTCTTTTTTCTTATTCGAGTCTATGAATGTATCCTCGAATCAACACGTATCTATTTGGGTATTGATATTATCTTCCACTCGAAGTTAATTGCCTCTCTCTGCAGCTCTTACGATATTTACTCAACTGGATTGTTGTGGCCTTCCGATTGCCATTTCTTTTCTTTTCTTTTCTTTGGTTTTTGTTTGGACATATCCTTGCTTTCAACCACTTTCTTGATGATTTTTCGATATTCGTATCCAATCTGTATGGTCTCCTCTCTGTCTTCTGGTAAAGTAAAAGAATACCATTCGCCGTCACATTCACGAATGTCTTGAGAAAGCCTTCAGGGGTAGAGGTTTAGGGTCAACTCTCGTTTCAAGGATCTTAAACGACAAGCGCCTGAGAAGATAAATTCCTAAAATGGGAACTGCCCATTGTCTAAACGCTCGCTTTGTTCCTCTGTTGGCCTAAGTAAACTAGCAGATACTCACATTTACAGTATCCCCACAACATTCAATCTCTTCTAAATATATGCAACTTAGAGTTGATCTTTGGATCAAGCAAATGTCTTTATTGCATTCAAAATTCGAGGACCTGGTATAGAAATGATATATACATATGTCCATTTAAAAATGCGTGTATATGCATATGGGAGAACAAAAACTACCCCATAAAAATAAAATGTTTAAAGAATCAAGAATGTAAAAATGCTTTTCTAAATGGAAATGTGATTTTTAATTCTAAAAAATATCTGTTTGGGAGTTTTTTTCTTCAAAACATTGATAATTTCTTTATGAACTGATGGGAAAACCATAGGGACCTCCGGACTACATCTCGAGTACTAACTCATTCCAGTCCTTTGTAGTGTAGGCTTGCCTCTTCTCTTGTTTTCCACCGCTGGATCAACTCTCTCGTCGTGACTCCCTCGTCAACCCGCTTCTTGATTTTTTTCTATTAACGACCCCATATTTCTTAGTGTCATGCCCCGACGCCTCAATGTGGAACTCACATATCTTTGTATGGATCAAAAGCGTTAGCGTATGAGCTTGGCGTAATCTTTATCGGCCTTGAGGTAAGGTACTAACCCTTGACGGATGAGGCCATATGTCCGAGATGGAATAATCCGAATATCTCTAAATATGTACTTGTTCAAGGAATTTTTTCTCGGTGAATTGGGAATCTGCTGTCTTCTTCTCTTACGAATACGAGAACATTTGATAGTGGTACCCATTTATCTCTTTCTTTCCTTTCTGCTCCTAGACAGTCTGGTCTTTAAACTTAGGTCTCGAGTGCATGTTCGTTTCTCTCTCGATTGTCATTAAGTCCTCAAAGCTGGCCTTCATTTTCTCGAGCATCTTATTAAAGAAGAAATATGAAAGGAGACATGTAAGTCACTTTCCTCTTCATCTACGGGAGGCTGCACTGGGTCGCTAAACACAGCCACCTCAAAGCACGTTCCTTGAAGCTTTCATCGGGCTTCATCTTCGTACCACTGGAGATACCGGCGACTTGGTGCTGGGTCCAAAGCATATCATATCACGGTAGGTCTGCTAGGACTGTCCGAGAGATAGTGGATTGGCAATTTTTCAATGCAGCCCTCCATCTTTTTGCGAGAATATGGTCGAGTGAATCTTGGGGCATCTTGTTCCGTTATCATGCACAAATCGAGTCTTTGGAATCGGAGGAACGACCAAATCAGGGTTCAAGCGAGCTTTCTTGGATCAAAGGCATCAAACTTTTTCTTTTTTCTTTTTTCCTCTCGAGCCCATCTTTTAACTACTCGAATCTTGATTTTTTGAGTGTCTTCAATTCTTTTATCCATGATAAAACCCTAATTGGTTTTTGAATTACTCCTCATAAAATTTATGCAAGGTAATAATAATGCAAGGTAATGATAATGTCATGTAAAACATGCCAGGATCGTGCAATGCAATCCTAAAATATAAACATGAATGCAATAAGGTATTGATTCCAAAAGTGATCCCCATAGAACGACGTTCATTGAGGCTAAAAGGTTTCATTATATCAGATATTAGATATTTACAGTTACTGATAAGCTTTAGTGTCTACTTTCTTCATCTAGTAGTCTGGTCAGCTTGCTCTGTAGTCCAACACTTGGTCCATGTTCTGACTAAGCCTGCCACCTTGTTGAGCCACCTTACCTGCTCGAGTAATATCGATATTCGGGTCTTCATCTGTCCTATGCTTAGTCTTTCGCAGCTTGGAAGTTGTCCTTTCCTACTAAAGAGTGTTGGATTGTCATTGCTCTGTCGTAAACTTGTTTCCAAAACTCTTGTTAATGGCTAAGTTATTCTATAGCTCATCTTTGGAGACTGTCGTACCTAATCCCAATTTCCTCAAACTTACCTAATAACAACCTGACTTGATTCTTGCTTGACTAGTTTCTCTTCTTCCAATATTACGAGTCACCCTTCATTTGGACAACACCGTTTATTCTTTAAAGGTGACCTAATCGATATTCTTAAACACTCAGAAAAAACACGGTGATCATTCTGCAAATTTAATTTTATCCAAGTTATCTCTCTCTTATCTGAGTTGGCTGAACTCGAAAGAATATCCCTCTCTTGGGATGCCCTTATCTCTGATCTTCAAATTTAACTCGCTTGAGTGACCCACTTCGGTAGTACTCGAACTTTGTCCTGGATATCGATTCCTTCTCAACTTTGCCCCTCGGGTGATTGTTAGCTCACTATAGAATTGGGGAACTCCGTCTTCGAAACCTAAAATCCTCATCGCGATAAGATCTTGAACTCATTCCTCAGGGCCCCGTAATCCTCAATATCGTGACCCAAACTTCCTAAATGGTAACTGCCTCTAGCACGTGTGTCGTAGTCTCTCGGATAAGACGGTCTCTTCGCTAGAGACTTCACCGAGGTAATAAGACTCTTGTCAATGAACATTAGGAGTAGTTCGGTGTACCTCACATGAATCGAGATATACTTCTTTTCATTACTTGCTTCTCAAGTTTCTTCTGGACTGAGCTCTATTTTTTTGAAAGGCCGACTCAAGCATACCTTCCGCCTGTTTATTGATGTAGATCACAAAAAGGGTTCAATTTGTCGTATTTGGCTGACTTGGAGGTAGAATTCTGACTATCTCGCTCTCTATTCTGATCCTTAATCGGTTCTTCTTTCGGTTTGATGGATCGCTTACCTTTCGTCAAAGTATTCATCTGATTCATCACGTCTTCCCTCTGCTTCTTTCAACTCTTGCACTTTACTTTGCTCATTATCGATCGTGTGTCTCTTACCGTGTATCGACCTGAAGTCTTGAGATGGTTCCTCTTCTATTGTCTCCGATCTTGTTTCGGGATAAAACCTTGATCCGTGCCCTCTAATATTTGACGAGGCGACCCTTTGCCAATTATGAGCGATTTTTTGAGATTTGAGGAACCACCGGGAATCAATACCCTATAAATGCGAGAATGCATGCAAATGCGATGTTGATTCTCGAGCAGTCTTTGAAAAACTTTCAATAGAGAAAATGTATGTTTACAAGAAATTAATAATGAATTCTGATCAGCAGTTGAATTTATTCTCGAGACCTTGCCTTCGGGAAGCAAAACACATGCTCCACGTCTCGGCGTCGTTTTTGAGGATGATGGGTGACTCCGTCTTCTCCTCTTATTCTATTCTATGGACTCGTGACATCATGATCTTTATTTTTGTGGCTTACGAAAAGGACATCGACAATATATTTTCTTACGTAGATGCGGGTACGTCTAAACAGGGGATGGATTCTATCGATCCTAGGGAGTACTTTAAAACTTTTTGGGGTTAAAATTAAAATTTTCAAGGATCATTTGGTTTAAAAATTCCCTCTTTTTATTATCAAAAAGTTTTAACTTACTTAAAAATGAAACTTTTAGGTTTCTTTTTGTTATTATTATTATTCTAAAAGTTTTATGAGGGAAGAAGTTTCAAAGCAAAATAATAATATTTTCAAAAAAAATTTCTTTTTTTTAAATGAGTTAAATTAAAATCTAGATTTTTTAAAAATGGTCAAATGTGAAGATTTAAAATTGGGGTTCTGCGCGTCCCGATTTGAATCTTGCGTCGACGTGCCTTACTATCGCATCGTCTTCTTTTCGCGATTGGTCTTTGCTCGGCCTAACTTAATCTTTGTAATATTATCGTTTTTCTAGCAAAGCGGACTTTTTCTATTTTGAAAGCCTTTTAATGAACTGTTCTTGAATCAACATCATGTTATGATATGCAACATGAATGCAAATAAAGGCGTTGATTCCGCTGGTAATCACCCTTTCGAACGACTTTCATGGGAATTAAAGGGTCCAAATTACAAAAAAAGGTTCATATTACAAAAGGAGTCCCTATTACAAAAAGAGTGTATTACAAAAATTCTTAATTACAAAACAAATTTCTACACATAAGCCCTAGCTCTACCTCATAGCCTCTCGACAGCTCTGAGCAACTTCATAAACCTTGGTGCTTCTTCCATGTTCGGGGTTACGAAAGGTCGGAGAGTCGCGGCTTCGGTAGCTAAGTCATTCACACACCTTGTAGCTCGTTGTATGACCACCATCAGGGTCTCGTATGTATACTTTGGCACTACATGCTTGCTCGGCAAATCATTACTTCAGATCTGTTGATTAATCTCTGACCGATGTCGCGCGACTGGATTGATGTCGTCCTTTCCTAAGACACATTTTTTCCATGATGAAAGATTTTCTAATCGGGCAAACCACTTGAATCAACGCCTCTATGTAATGTGGATGCAATGATAATGCAACAAAAGTATGTGTAAAATAAAAATAAAAATAAAACACAAAAAATGAGTTAGTACCAGATAAAAATAATAAATACATAAATAAAAGGACAAATAAAATAAGGTAAACAAAAAAACCCTATTTATCTCGTCTAAAACACCTAAGGTTATCCGCATGGCTCTAAAGGCGTGGGTTTCTATATGTTCTCTACATGCAGTGTTGGTGCTAGGAGGTACCGAATTGTCCTTCTTTGTCCTCTACTAAGAGTAGCAAGGCCCCGATTATCACCCATTATAGGCTCCTTTCAACGGGTTCAATTCAATGGGACCTATTCACTTATGCCGCACGAAGGAGCGATATTCTTTACGAAAGCATAAGGTACTCGAGCCCCGAAGGTACTTGATAGGCCTACACGGGAGAACGATATCTCCACGAAAGCATTAGCGTTTTCCCCCCACTTAAAAAAGCGGGTTTATATGTCAAATTTTAAATGCGTTAAAATAAACGCGCAATTACAATCGAATATTAATTTAATAGTCACTTTAATCCGAACTTCTAATATTATTAAAGCGGTAATTATTTGAAAAAGCTTGACTCTCTTTATTTTGTTAAAAATAAAAAATAGTCCCCAGCTGAGTCGTCATCTGTAGCGATGTCCGTTTCGATAAAAAATATCGAGTTTTCAAAGTGTTTGTGGTTTTTCGGGTATTAAAATATTTATTCCGTGGGGTTTTAAAAATACCGTATTTTATTTAAAGAAAGGGAGTCGCCACCGGCCACTGAGGTAGGCCGGATACCATAAAACCAGAGATTTAAAAACTTTGAGTTCGGGAGTCGGTTACGGATGGGGAAGGATTAGCACCCCCACACCGCCCAAAATTGGTACTTTAATAATTACCGCTTTATTAATGTTAGATTTTCCGAATTAAAGTGACGATTAGTTTAAAATTCGGTTATAATTGCGAATAAATTTTAAAGGCCCCGTTATCCGAGGGTAAACGCCCAACCACTATCACTACGCCTGATACTGGCCCCGTTTACGCTCGGATAAAAGGACACCGCATTGACAATTTATATTCCATTATGCAACCTTAGAAAGCAAAATGAATACAAAGCGATAAAAATATAAATAAATACTAATATAATAAAATAATAATCTAACATAAATAAAATACTAATCCGAAACATACATATATAAATATTAATCTAACTCATAAATAAAAACATATCTAGCATAAATAAAATACTAACATTCATAAATATTAATCTAACACATAAATAAAAAACAAATTCAACATAAATAAAATACTATTCTAAAACATACATACATAAATATTAATCTAACTCATAAATAAAAACATATCTAACATAAATAAAATACTAACATTCATAAATATTAATTTAAAACACAAATAAATATTATTCTAACACATAAATAAAAACGAATCTAACATAAATAAAACATTAATATAAAACACAAATTTAAAACATATTAAAATACTAATCTAAAACATAAACATACAAACTAAAAAATAAGACTACAATTTTAAAATAACTAATACTTCATTAAATTATAAAAATTACAACACTAATAAAAAGGGAAGAAAATATACCTAACTAGGAGCTCGAATGACGAACCCCGACTCAACCCCACCGAGATCTACCGCGACCCCTCCAAAAATATTAACTAGATCGGATCCAAAATAGGACCCCGATCGAACCGGTTAGGACTGAGAGCACTGCCCCCGGTCCTTGGCTACTGAGAGCATAGCTCTCTTTTGGCAGCCACTGCCGATTGCTTTCCCTCTAATTGCCCCCCATGCCTCCTATTTATAGGCAATTGGGGGGTGACGTGGTCATCCCAAAGCCACACAAATTTCTTTTTTTTAATTTCACTTTTTTATTATATTTTTATTATTATTTTTTGATTTTTCATTGATTTTATATTAATAATAATATTATTAAAATAATACTAATAACACTAAAACCCGGTCAAAAATGAGTGATTACAGTTGCCCCTCTTTGCTTGTTCTTATGAAACGAGAACAAAGCAAAGATCAAAAGCACTCATTTTTGACCTACTTCCTAGTCTTTGGCTTCGGAATCACGTGTTCTTCTGGAACTCTCCGCTCTTCCTTAGCTGAGTCTTCAAGCTTGTAAGTTCTTCCTATATAGAACGTCTTCACCTTCTGATCTTGAAACTATAGGTCCTCCCTATATAGAACCTTTCATTCTGAAGTCTTGAGTTACGAGTCCCTTCTATATAGAACTTTTCACTCTGAGATGGTAAAGCTTGAAGTCCTTCCTATATAGAACTCTTCACCTTCAAAGCTGGTTTCTATATAAAACCTTTTGCGCCACTGATGGATTCTTCCGACTGGGAGTTCCTCCTGTATAGAACTGCTAGTCTTCAAACCCTAGAGCCGCCAGTCCTTCCTATATAGAACTTTTAGCTTCTGAAATCTCGGAGCTACAGGTTCTTCCTATATAGAACCTTTCACTCTAAGACAGTAAAGCTCGGAGCCCTTCCTATATAGGACTCTTCGCCTTCAACACAACGGTTTTCCATATATAAAACCTTATGTGTCATGGGTGAATTCCTTCGGCTGAGAGTTCTTCCTATATAGAACTTCTAGTCTTCACCCTGGAGCTGCAAGCCCTTCCTATATAAAACTTTCAGCTCCTAAAGCCTTGGAGCGGCGGATTCTTCCTACATAGAACCTCTTTCTATGGGAGCTTGAAAATATAGGCCCTTCTTATATAGAACATTTATCTTCGAATTTTTCTTTTCTCTTTTTTCTCTTTTTCCTTTTCTTTTTTTCTTTTTCCTTCTTTTTCTGTTTTTTTCTCTTTTTCATTTTTCATTTTTTCTTTTTCCTCTTTTTTTTTCTTTTTTTTCTTTTTCATTTTTCTTCTCATTTTCATTTTTTACAAGGTTGTTGATATCTTTGGACTTACGCTACTAAGGTGCTGAAATCTTTCTTTAAATTTTGGGATTCACGCCAAAAATGGCTACCGATCCTTCTTGATTTGAGGATTCACGTCGAAAATGGCTACCGATCTTTATTCAAATTTGGGACTCACGCCGAAAATGGCTGCCAAACTTTCTTCAAATTTTGGGGACTCACGCCGAAAAAATGGCTGCCAAACTTTCTTCAAATTTTGGGGACTCACTTGAAAGTGGTCGCCAACCTTTCTTTAATGAAATCCATTTCCTAATACTTTTTGATAATTCTTCATAGTACTGTCAAGCAAAAATTGGCATGCCCCTATCTATATGATGCATGCAATGTAGTGCTTTCTTTCCTCTTTTTCTCTTTTCTCTATTCTCATTTTCTTTTTCTTTTCTTCTTTTTTTCTTTTTTCTTTTTCTTCTTTTTTCTTTTTTCTATTTCCTCATTCTCCTTTTCTTTTCTTATTTTTTTCTTTTTTTCCTTCAACTTCTTTCTATTTTTTTTTTTTTCTTTTCTTTTTCTTATCCCTCTTTCTTTCTTTCTCTTTTTTTTTTTTTCCTTTAGCCCTTTTTTGTTCTAAAGTCTTACACCCTGAAAGGTCGCTCCTCAGATTTCTTCATCTCTTTACTTCTTCACTGTATGCTCTTAAATCCTCATTTGAACATGTTTTTAAACCTTTTGTGCGGAAGGATTTTCTTGTTTTCGGGGTTATCACTCATCTTCATAAATGATCTTCTGGTTCTTATATTATTCTTATAAGAACCCTTGTCATCTTCTTCGCTTGGCGTTGCCCCATTCAACCACGGGCTTCACTGCTTTGAATTTTCTGACCCATCATACAGAGCCTTGATCTATTTCTAGTTACCAGGGTGAGTCAAAATGCTTTCATCCCTTGAGCTCATCCTTGATCTTCTCGTAGCATTTCAACGGGAACTAACTCTCGGTCCCTATGCTTTAAATCTCATCATCATTCATTTTTAAAGTAAAGTAAAAGGCAATTTACTTGTGTATATTTCAAAAAATAATGATTGTTTGAAAATATAACAATCATTTTGAAAATCACAACTTGGAGGGGATACCAAACATTTTGAAAACAATGTTTGGAACAAATGGTAAACATTAATTTTCCTTTTTTAAGGACCAAACATTTTTTTAAAAAAATAATGTTTGGAGAATGGTAAACAAAATTCGAAGTATATTGCCAAACATTTTAAAAACTAATGTTTGGGGGAAATGGTAAACATCAAAACTTTGGGAGAAAATGTCAAAGCTTTTAAAACATGTTTGCCCCCAAAATATCAAACACCATAGCACATCTGCTTCAAATTGCCAGAGATCAACTCTAATGAAGCGCATATTTAGAAGATTTTGACCATTGTGGAGATATATGCAAATGTATAGTTTCGTCTGGTCTAATAGGCTTTTGAGAGGAACAACCCTACCTAGTTTCTACCCCGTTTAAGGTGGCTCTCTTAATCTCACTATCTCACCATGCCCCATCCTTCCCTCATTTGGGTGTCGATCAAGCACTTCGAAGTTTGACGTTCCTTGAAGCAAAGTTAATCCTTATAGGCGGAATGAAATCTGAAGACATTCTCATTCAACTTGGATATCTATGGATGACTAGAATAGTCTTTGAGGGCTTGTAATGTAGGCCTTTAGTTTATGGTTAAGTGAAACAATATTTCTGTACTTGTGTAACTTGGATATGCCCATTATTCCTTCCTTTTTTGGATCACTCTAGATCGCCTGTTTTGGGTTTTCACCCTAGAGTTCATTTTTTTTTTTTTTGTAGGCTGCCTTGCATTCGCTATATATTGTTGTTCGTTTTCTGTTCAATAATGTTTGATCCTTCAATACTCCTTGAAACTGAGATTTCTTGAATGAAGGACTATGAATACATTTCTGGGAATTCTTGTGATTGGCACGCCCAGATAAAATATTATTCTTTCTTTCTTCTTTTCTCTTTTTTTCTTTTTCATTTTTTCTCTTGGATCGCTCTAGACTGCCATTTTTAGGTTTTCACCCTAGAGGTCACTTCCTTCTTCTGTACCTTCAGATCAGTGTATTTTGGTTGGATATTGATGCAAGGTGCTCTGCATACTACTCTTTTTCTTCATTTTCAGGATCACTCTAGACTGCCCATTTTTGGGTTTTCACCCTAGAGGTCATTTCCTTTTTCAAAATTGGCAATCTTCGGGCCGACTTGTCTTGACTTGGCTTCAATTCGAGCTTCTATACTAATTTTTAAAACTGATATTTACTTGAAATGTGGATTCCTTGTGTCTCTTGCTCATAGTTGAAGTCTTGTTCTTGTATTGTTTGATCCGCGTGTGAAGCATATACAATATTCTTTATTTCTCTTTTTCTTTTATCCTTTTTCTTTTTTCTTTTTTTCTTTAGCTTCCTTTTTTCTTTCTCTCATTTTCTTCTTCTTTTTTTTATTTTATTTTTTCTTTTCTTCTCTTTTTTTCTTTCATTTTTTTCTCTTTTCTTTTTTTTAGACTGTCCATTTTGGGATTTTTAGCATTGAATCTCTTTTTTCTTATTCGAGTCTATGAATGTATCCTCGAATCAACACGTATCTATACTGGGTATTGATATTATCTTCCACTCGAAGTTAATTGCCTCTCTGCAGCTCTTCTGATATTTACTCAATCTGGATTGTTGTGGCCTTCCGATTGCCATTTCTTTTCTTTTCTTTTCTTTGGTTTTTTGTTTGGACATATCCTTGCTTTCAACCACTTTCTTCTGATGATTTTCTGATATTCGTATCCAATCTGTATGGTCTCCTCTCTGTCTTCTGGTAAAGTAAAAGAATACCATTCGTCGTCACATTCACGAATGTCTTGAGAAAGCCTTCAGGGGTAGAGGTTTAGGGTCAACTCTCGTTTCAAGGATCTTAAACGACAAGCGCCTGAGAAGATAAATTCCTAAAATGGGAACTGCCCATTGTCTAAACGCTCGCTTTGTTCCTCTGTTGGCCTAAGTAAACTAGCAGATACTCACATTTACAGTATCCCCACAACATTCAATCTCTTCTAAATATATGCAACTTAGAGTTGATCTTTGGATCTCAAGCAAATGTCTTTGTTGCATTCAAAATTCGAGGACTGTATAGAAATGATATATACATATGTCCATTTAAAAATGCGTGTATATGCATATGGGAGAACAAAAACTACCCCATAAAAATAAAATGTTTAAAGAATCAAGAATGTAAAAATGCTTTTCTAAATGGAAATGTGATTTTTAATTCTAAAAAATATCTGTTTGGGAGTTTTTTTCTTCAAAACATTGATAATTTCTTTATGAACTGATGGGAAAACCATAGGGACCTCCGGACTACATCTCGAGTACTAACTCATTCCAGTCCTTTGTAGTGTAGGCTTGCCTCTTCTCTTGTTTTCCACCGCTGGATCAACTCTCTCGTCGTGACTCCCTCGTCAACCCGCTTCTTGATTTTTTTCTATTAACGACCCCATATTTCTTAGTGTCATGCCCCGACGCCTCAATGTGGAACTCACATATACTGTATGGATCAAAACTGTTAGCGTATGAGCTTGGCGTAATCTTTATCGGCCTTGAGGTAAGGTACTAACCCTTGACCAGATGAGGCCATATGTCCGAGATGGAATAATCCGAATATCTCTAAATATGTACTTGTTCAAGGAATTTTTCTCAGTAATTCGGGGGAATCTGCCTGTCTTCTTCTCTTACGAATACGAGAACATTTGATAGTGGTACCCATTTATCTCTTTCTTTCCTTCTGCTCCTAGACAGGTCTGGTCTTTAAACTTAGGTCTCAGAGTGCATGTTCGTTTCTCTCTCTGACTGTCATTAAGTCCTCAAAGCTGGCCTTCATTTTCTCGAGCATCTTATTAAAGAAGAAATATGAAAGGAGACATGTAAGTCACTTTCCTCTTCATCTACGGGAGGCTGCACCTGGGTCGCTAAACACAGCCACCTCAAAGCACGTTCCTTGAAGCTTTCATCAGGCTTCATCTTCGTACCCTGGAGATACTGACGACTTGGTGCTGGGTCCAAAGCATATCATATCACGGTAGGTCCTGCTAGACTGTCGGAGAAGTAGTGGATTGGCAATTTTTCAATGCAGCCCTCCATCTTTTTGCAGAATATGGTCGAGTGAATCTTGGGGCATCTTGTTCCGTTATCATGCACAAATCTGGAGTCTTTGGAATTCGGAGGAACGACCAAATCAGGGTTCAAGCAGAGCTTTCTTGGATCAAAGGCATCAAACTTTTTCTTTTTTCTTTTTTCCTCTCGAGCCCATCTTTTAACTACTCGAATCTTGATTTTTTGAGTGTCTTCAATTCTTTTATCCATGATAAAACCCTAATTGGTTTTTGAATTACTCCTCATAAAATTTATGCAAGGTAATAATAATGCAAGGTAATGATAATGTCATGTAAAACATGCCAGGATCGTGCAATGCAATCCTAAAATATAAACATGAATGCAATAAGGTATTGATTCCAAAAGTGATCCCCATAGAACGACGTTCATTGAGGCTAAAAGGTTTCATTATATCAGATATTAGATATTTACAGTTACTGATAAGCTTTAGTGCCTACTTTCTTCATCTAGTAGTCCGGTCAGCTTGCCTCTGTAGTCCAACACTTGGTCCATGTTCTGACTAAGCCTGCCACCTTGTTGAGCCACCTTACCTGCTCGAGTAATATCGATCTTCGGGTCTTCATCTGTCCTATGCTTAGTCTTTCGCAGCTTGGAAGTTGTCCTTTCCTACTGAAGAGTGTTGGATTGTCATTGCTCTGTCGTAAACTTGTTTCCAAAACTCTTGTTAATGGCTAAGTTATTCTATAGCTCATCTTTGGAGACTGTCGTACCTAATCCCAATTTCCTCAAACTTACCTAATAACAACCTGACTTGATTCTTGCTTGACTAGTTTCTCTTCTTCCAATATTCTGAGTCACCCTTCAACTGGACAACACCGTTTATTCTTTAAAGGTGACCCAATCTGATATTCTTAAACACTCAGTAAAGCTTCTGGTGATCATTCTGCAAATTTAATTTTATCCAAGTTATCTCTCTCTTATCTGAGTTGGCTGAACTCGAAAGAATATCCCTCTCTTGGGATGCCCTTATCTCTGATCTTCAAATTTAACTCGCTTGAGTGACCCACTTCGGTAGTACTCGAACTTTGTCCTGGATATCGATTCCTTCTCAACTTTGCCCCTCGGGTGATTGTTAGCTCACTATAGAATTGGGGAACTCCGTCTTCGAAACCTAAAATCCTCATCGCGATAAGATCTTGAACTCATTCCTCAGGGCCCCGTAATCCTCAATATCGTGACCCAAACTTCCTAAATGGTAACTGCCTCTAGCACGTGTGTCGTAGTCTCTCGGATAAGACGGTCTCTTCGCTAGAGACTTCACCGAGGTAATAAGACTCTTGTCAATGAACATTAGGAGTAGTTCGGTGTACCTCACATGAATCGAGATATACTTCTTTTCATTACTTGCTTCTCAAGTTTCTTCTGGACTGAGCTCTATTTTTTTGAAAGGCCGACTCAAGCATACCTTCCGCCTGTTTATTGATGTAGATCACAAAAAGGGTTCAATTTGTCGTATTTGGCTGACTTGGAGGTAGAATTCTGACTATCTCGCTCTCTATTCTGATCCTTAATCGGTTCTTCTTTCGGTTTGATGGATCGCTTACCTTTCGTCAAAGTATTCATCTGATTCATCACGTCTTCCCTCTGCTTCTTTCAACTCTTGCACTTTACTTTGCTCATTATCAGTACCGTGTCTCCTTACCGTGTCTGACCTGAAGTCTTCAGATGGTTCCTCTTCTATTGTCTCCGATCTTGTTCTGGGATAAAACCTTGGATCCGTGCCCTCTAATATTTGACCAGACGACCCTTTGCCAATTATGAACGATTTTTGAGATTTGAGGAACCACTTCGGGAATCAATACCCTATAAATGCGAGAATGCATGCAAATGCGATGTTGATTCTCGAACAGTCTTTGAAAAACTTTCAATAGAGAAAATGTATGTTTACAAGAAATTAATAATGAATTACAGTCAACAGTTGAATTTATTCTGGAGACCTTGCCTTCGGGAAGCAAAACCTGTGCTCCACGTCTCGACGTCGTTTTCAGGATGATGGGTGACTCCGTCTTCTCCTCTTATTCTATTCTATGGACTCGTGACATCATGATCTTTATTTTTGTGGCTTCTGAAAAGGACATCTGACAATATATTTTCTTCTGTAGATCTGGGTACGTCTAAACAGGGATGGATTCTATCGATCCTAGGGGAGTACTTTAAAACTTTTTGGGGTTAAAATTAAAATTTTCAAGGATCATTTGGTTTAAAAATTCCCTCTTTTTATTATCAAAAAGTTTTAACTTACTTAAAAAATGAAACTTTTAGGTTTCTTTTTGTTATTATTATTATTCTAAAAGTTTTATGAGGGAAGAAGTTTCAAAGCAAAATAATAATATTTTCAAAAAAAATTTCTTTTTTTTAAATGAGTTAAATTAAAATCTAGATTTTTTAAAAATGGTCAAATGTGAAGATTTAAAATTGGGGTTCTGCGGCCCTGACTGAATCTTCTGCGTCGCACGTGCCTTACTATCGTACCGTCTTCTTTCGCGATTGGTCTTTGCTCGGCCTAACTTAATACTGTAATATTATCGTTTCTAGCAAAGCAGACTTTTTCTATTTTGAAAGCCTTTTAATGAACTGTTCTTGAATCAACATCATGTTATGATATGCAACATGAATGCAAATAAAGGCGTTGATTCCGCTGGTAATCACCCTTTCGAACGACTTTCATGGGAATTAAAGGGTCCAAATTACAAAAAAAGGTTCATATTACAAAAGGAGTCCCTATTACAAAAAGAGTGTATTACAAAAATTCTTAATTACAAAACAAATTTCTACACATAAGCCCTAGCTCTACCTCATAGCCTCTCGACAGCTCTGAGCAACTTCATAAACCTTGGTGCTTCTTCCATGTTCGGGGTTACGAAAGGTCGGAGAGTCGCGGCTTCGGTAGCTAAGTCATTCACACACCTTGTAGCTCGTTGTATGACCACCATCAGGGTCTCGTATGTATACTTTGGCACTACATGCTTGCTCGGCAAATCATTACTTCAGATCTGTTGATTAATCTCTGACCGATGTCGCGCGACTGGATTGATGTCGTCCTTTCCTAAGACACATTTTTTCCATGATGAAAGATTTTCTAATCGGGCAAACCACTTGAATCAACGCCTCTATGTAATGTGGATGCAATGATAATGCAACAAAAGTATGTGTAAAATAAAAATAAAAATAAAACACAAAAAATGAGTTAGTACCAGATAAAAATAATAAATACATAAATAAAAGGACAAATAAAATAAGGTAAACAAAAAAAACCCTATTTATCTCGTCTAAAACACCTAAGGTTATCCGCATGGCTCTAAAGGCGTGGGTTTCTATATGTTCTCTACATGCAGTGTTGGTGCTAGGAGGTACCCGAATTGTCCTTGCTGTCCTCTACTAAGAGTAGCAAGGCCCCCGATTATCACCCATTATAGGCTCCTTTCAACCGGGTTCAATTCAATGGGACCTATTCACTTATGCCTGCACGAAGGAACGATATTCTTACGAAAGCATAAGGTACTCGAGCCCCGAAGGTACTTGATAGGCCTACACGGGAGAACGATATCTCCACGAAAGCATTAGCGTTTTCCCCCCACTTAAAAACGGGTTTATATGTCAAATTTTAAATGCGTTAAAATAAACGCGCAATTACAATCGAATATTAACTTAATAGTCACTTTAATCCGGAACTTCTAATATTATTAAAGCGGTAATTATTTGAAAAAGCTTGACTCTCTTTATTTTGTTAAAAATAAAAAATAGTCCCCAGCGGAGTCGTCATCTGTAGCGATGTCCGTTTCGATAAAAAATATCGAGTTTTCAAAGTGTTTGTGGTTTTTCGGGTATTAAAATATTTATTCCGTGGGGTTTTAAAAATACCGTATTTTATTTAAAGAAAGGGAGTCTCCACCGGCCACTGAGGTAGGCCGGACACCATAAAACCAGAGATTCAAAAACTTTGAGTTCGGGAGTCGGTTACGGATGGGGAAGGATTAGCACCCCCACACCGCCCAAAATTGGTACTTTAATAATTACCGCTTTATTAATGTTAGATTTTCCGAATTAAAGTGACGATTAGTTTAAAATTCGGTTATAATTGCGAATAAATTTTAAAGGCCCCGTTATCCGAGGGTAAACGCCCAACCACTATCACTACGCCTCATACTGGCCCCATTTACGCTCGGATAAAAGGACACCGCATTGACAATTTATATTCCATTATGCAACCTTATAAAGCAAAATGAATACAAAGCGATAAAAATATAAATAAATACTAATATAATAAAATAATAATCTAACATAAATAAAATACTAATCCGAAACATACATATATAAATATTAATCTAACTCATAAATAAAAACATATCTAGCATAAATAAAATACTAACATTCATAAATATTAATCTAACACATAAATAAAAACAAATTCAACATAAATAAAATACTATTCTAAAACATACATACATAAATATTAATCTAACTCATAAATAAAAACATATCTAACATAAATAAAATACTAACATTCATAAATATTAATTTAAAACACAAATAAATATTATTATAACACATAAATAAAAACGAATCTAACATAAATAAAACATTAATATAAAACACAAATTTAAAACATATTAAATACTAATCTAAAACATAAACATACAAACTAAAAAATAAGACTACAATTTTAAAATAACTAATACTTCATTAAATTATAAAAATTACAACACTAATAAAAAGGGAAGAAAATATACCTAACTAGGAGCTCGAATGATGAACCCCACCGAGATCTACCGCGACCCCTCCAAAAATATTAACTAGATCGGATCCAAAATAGGACCCCGATCGAACCGGTTAGGACTGAGAGCACTGCCCCCGGTCCTTGGCTACCGAGAGCATAGCTCTCTTTTGTCAGCCACTACGGATTGCTTTCCCTCTAATTGCCCCCCCATGCCTCCTATTTATAGGCAATTGGGGGGTGACGTGGTCATCCCAAAGCCACACAAATTTCTTTTTTTAATTTAACTTTCTTATTATATTTTTATTATTATTATATTTTTTTATTTTTCATTGATTTTATATTAATAATAATAATATTAAAATAATACTAATAACACTAAAACCCGGTCAAAAATGAGTGATTACATCCATTTTCTACAACACATACATCTAGCTTATTACACTAAACAAATATACAATAAACAACAAAAATCGGAGCATCTTATTGTTGTTGTTTTGATTCATAAAGGTAGGCACTTAACGAAGAGGAGAACTCGACACCACTATTTAAACTATCTGAATATCTAAATGCTTAACATAATCAAACTGTTTACTAAGCATAAATTCCAGCAACGGCTTGCTACATTTTTACACTAGTTTATGGTCCTTACATGCTCACAATTACATCAAACAACTTTCAAATAGCACAGGAGAAGCAACCATTTTAACTACATTTTAAGTATAACAATGAAACAAAATAGTACCAACTTGAATACCATATTTAAACTAACAAAACCATATTTAAACCTTCTTAAACTAACAAAACCATATTTAAACCTTCTTTCAATAAGTAAAGTCGTTGACCAACTTGAATTTTCAGCATATATGTATATATTCAAACAATTCTTCATTTCAAATTACATTAACTTGAGATTAAGCTTCCAATTTCCATATCCAAGAAATCTAAGCATATGATCCTAGTTCGCATCTCTTCATCTCTCTAGAGTTGGAGCTTTCTTTATAATAAAGAAAATAAGTAGACTATATAGCTACTGTTTTGCCATGGATTTAAAACTATTTTAGGCTAAGCTGGAAGCAACTGAGCTAGAATGTGGAGATTACCTACTGTGCCAACTTCACTTGCACATTATTTTGATGAAATATTCGAGTATACAAGGCTGAATAGAATAACAATGGGCTAGTGATGTTTTTAAACTGTTCCAACATCTATATACTAGCGTAATAAATTCATAAAAAAACTCAACAAAGCAGGTATCGATTAACTATGTGAGTAACTAGATTAATTTGATTAGATTTTCAGATTATAACACATAGTTATTTAGTTTAACTAAAATACACATATAACAATACAGAGAAACCATTAGCTTTATCATTGTTTCCAACATCAGATTCAGAATAAGATACACTTACCTGGAACTTTTGAATTTCACTTTCAATAATTATTTACAAGCATTTAGCAGTAAAAACGTACATCATCGTATTTATTCATTAACCTATGCATTCTCAAAATATGTAGAGACAATTATATATCGGTAAATATTCAAGAATACTATCCAGTTACACTCACCTAATTCGAGTTTTACGCTATTCCTCAGATTGACAAATTTCCTGATTGGTTTTCCTTTCTCCAAAGGAATTCTATCAATTTTGTATACCCTCAATCACATTGACACAAATACAAACAAATTTAACTTTTTTTTATAATTAAACGGACCATTTATCAAAATTTGAGATATAAAGATTTTACCCCTAATTCTTGAATCCATGTCGTTCTAAGCTTGTTTCCAAAGGAATTTTACTATCACTTGATAATCTAAACCATGGGTATGCTAAAAGATAAATCAATTTTGCTGAATTCTTTCCTCCACTCTTAATCGGTTATGCCATGTTTTAATGGTGAAGGACAACATTCCAAAAGAATGAGAAAACTATTTCCTTTTTTTTCTTTTGTAGATCTCCCTAGTGAACAACGAGGATACACCGCGAGTGGTGGCTAGGGATGAAGTCAGAATGAGGCGGTGGTCACGTCGTCGTTGACGGTGACAGCCACAGTGGGGCGATAACGGAGATCGGACGAAGGGAAATGGGTTGGGTAGAGGAAGAGTCTAGAGAAAGTTGGATAATTCTTTTTTTGACTTCTGATATTCTGATCCTAAATGGACATTAATTTTCGTAGGTGGGTTTGTTTCAAATTTTTATTTATTTTTGGTAGAGCCACACGACATAGTTCAAAATTAATTAGGGATAAACCATGACCTAGGTTGGCCTTAGCTCAAAAGGTTAAGGTTTGGGTTTATAATACTAGAGGCCAAGAGTTCAACACCCCTTAGCTGCAATTAACCATTTATTTTTCATTTTTAACCTATTATTTTATTAGGGGTGTGACAAAAGGGGTACATGTTGCATCATTCCATGAGCTTTCTACTCGAGCTTTGTCTTGTTTAAGTGGGGGGAAAACGTTGTTCCTTCGTAAGGGTAAACTCCGTATGGGATAGTAGTTGCCTCCGGGTTGCATATGATCCATGGCTTCATGAGGGCAACCTCTGTATGATCATAAGGAAGTGCATCCCCTCGAGTTGAACTTGGTCCTGAGAACCTAAAATGGGGGAGGACCACATGCCTTACAAGCCTTAGCAGACCTCAGTGAGGACAATTTGGGTACCCTGTCTAGAACCGTAACCCCATATAATGAATGTAGAAACCTACTCTGTTTAGAGCCGTGATGAATCCAAACCTTAGTGTATTACCCATTGATGTATAAGCATGTGTTTTGTTTTTTGTTTTCTTTTTTTTCTCTTTATATTATGTTTTTTATATATTGATTATTTATTATATTTATGTGACACTAACCAAATTTTCTTGTTTTGTTTATTGTTTTTATGTACATATGCATCATTATCATAGAGTGGTGTTGGTTTTTAAATTGATTTGATAGAAAATCTTTGCTATGGCCAAAAGAGTTTAGTGCATATCAGAGAAAAATGACAATGTTTGAAAATTGTCAAAAACACCTAGAGAAGAAGAGGTAACAAATTTTTAGCAAGACTAGATGAACAATTTTCAGGTTATATTCACCTTTAACTCAAGAAGAATAACACTCGAGAGTTAGTGGAGATCTGGAACCAATAGAGTACTGATAAGAGACAAATGTTGTGCGACGTATATGGTGACATAGCCTATATGCTTCGAGTACACGTAGACAAAGGGTTGATATGGGCCATGGTGCAATTCTGGAACCAATTATACAACTTCTTCACATTTAATGGGGAAGGCATGACCCCATCACTAGAAGAGTATGTTGCATTGCTTCATCTAAGAAAAGTGCATGAGTTCGAGATTTCTGTAAAGGAGGCTTAGCCTAAAACGTACAAAGAGAAGCTTGTGTCTTTGACCGGGACAAACATGTCATGGGTTGACGCTCAATTTCAAGGCAAAGAGGGAAGCACTGCTATTGCCTAGGATAGACTTCGGGGGTTGATCCACTCTCATTCTGATATGAGAAAGCAAGTCAAAATCTTTACTTTAAGGATATACGGTTTGATCATTTTTCCTAAAGTAGCCGGACATATTGAAGCATTAGTGATAGATTTATTCAGGGAGCTCGAGACATGCTTTAATCCAGCTCGTCTATCTTGGCGAAAACCTTTCAGTCGTTCAATATCCTCAAAAAGCATGAAGGCATGTATTTTCTCGGGTGTGTGTAGTTCCTCATTATATGGATGCAAACCACTACGGGGAAAAGGGGAAATCGACCATTCACGTGCATAATCCATAATATTCACTATTACATGAGTTCCTAGCAGAAGGGCCAAAAAAGAAAAGACATCAAAAGAATAGGAATCAATATTGCGAGACCTGAGATTAAATGACATTAATTAGAGGGTTTATTGGTTAGACCACACTTACATCTTATACAAGTGTGGTGCTTTTGATTGGGTCCCTTTTCTTGGGATTTGGGGTACAACCGGATATACTCTATTATTGGTATTAAGACAATACGGGTCATTGCAGCTTGTTCCAGCTACGAGGATATTAGGGCTAGATGAGTTTGCTTTTGAGGGAGAAAAATCTAAGAAGCGTATTCTTGAGTTTTTCAGGGCTTGGGCTCATCTATATCAGGCCAGGCTTGCATCTCCAAAGCTTACTTCAGATTATCAAGTCTGGAGGGCTTGGAGAAAAAATTGCAACATCCAGCCACCTAGCCAAGAGAAGGCTCCGACCTTAGAGAAACACTTCAGAGTAATATCGACTGAGGCTGAGATTGTTAGATAGGAATGTGAAGAGGAGAAAAAGGCACTGAATAAAAAAATCGTTGAACTAGAAGCCATAAACCAAGAGCTTGACTACAATGCTACGTATTTTAAAAATCAATCGAAAAGGTTTGAGAAACAGCTAAACATTGAGAGTGCAGACCTTAGAGATTTACAAGGGGACTATCAGGGGCTTCAAGAGAAAATAAAGAATGTCGGCTTACAAAAAACTTCAAAGGAATGGGAGCAAGAGCTTTGTGATCGGGAGAATGATACAAAATGATGTATAAAGTTATTGAAAAGAAAAGAAAATAGAGTGTAAGAGCTTACATCAGATTTGCAAGCGGCCCAACAGACAAATACGACAACCTTTAATGATCTCATGGCTAGTCATGCTCAAAACCACGTATTGCAGAAACATCTAGCATCTCTGCAGGAAATTCTTCAAATCTACCAACAACAAGACTCGGCGGCCGAGCTTGAAAAGGTGCGAGTTGAAAACCAGACTTTGAAGGAGTTGGTAACAACTTTAGAGGGTTCATTGCAACAACATTGAGACTTGATAAATGATCTTCAAAAAGGCTTTTGAACTCAATGAGGAACAATGGGACCTACATCTTCAATTTGCAAAGGGAGACATCAAAGTGAGGGAAGACTTGAAGAAAGAAGCCCTTGCTCAAATATGAAAAAATAGTCGAGCGCATCACCGGCTTGGCCAAAGAAGCTGAGTGGCTAAAGTTTTGGATCAACCTCTCGACACACTTCACAGACGAGTGGATAAAGTTTATGGGAAAAGTCAAGAAGCTGGGAAATAAAGCTAAACCATATCGCCGAGTTTTGCATTGATTGATTTTGGGTTTTTTGTTGTTAAAAACGTTGATTGAGGATTTATTTTTTTTAATTTTTTTGTTGTTTTTGGATGTTTAGTGGATGATTTTTCCCAACTTTAATTTCTAGATGTTTTGAGGATATTTAATGGATGTTTTTGTTTTTCTTTAAGTTATTTAATAAAGATTGTTTTTCAGTATATTGTTCTATCTTATTAATTTTCTAACCAACACCTAGTTGCATTCATTCTCGCATTCATCATTACACAGTGCATTTAACATATGTGTTTCATATGCATTAGCATTAAATAAGACACCAATTCATCGGGGTTCAATATTAGTGATACTGGAAACAAAAGACGATCAAATTAATCACCCGCACTACATGCGATTTAAGGCTAGAAGAATGGAAGATAGACTTCAAAAGCTAGAGAAATTTTAAGAACAAGTCACTCAGGATATAAAGGGCTTGAGGGAAGACATAGAAAAAAGTTAAGAGAATCTTCTAAGCAAATTAGAGGACAACTTGTCACAATTGTTATCCAAGGTAACAAGTGCTAAGAAAGGAATCTTTACCTTTTAGAACAAAAGAAACACATCCTCGTTTTGTGTTCCTACTAGTGGACTACAATCTAATGTCCATAACAAAACAAATCTTCATGTTGCTTTTGGTTCAAACATGTGGACAAGCCCATTCAAACCAGATGTCCTAAACTTTGATTACCCTATTGAGTTGGAAAAACTAAAGAAAGTGCAACCCAAATCTTCTGATGTAGTTGATGATAAGTTCAAGTTCTTAGAAGATAGAATCAAAGCTGTGGAAGGTATTGATGCCTTTAGTGGAACTGATGTAATGAGCTGAGCTTGGTCCCTGCTATGATTTTGCCCCCAAAATTCAAAGTTCTAGAATTTGAGAAATTTGATGGTACAAGCTGCCCTAATGCCCACCTTACCATGTTTTGTTGCAAAATGACAGGGTACGAGAATGATGATAAGTTTTTAATCTATTACTTTCAAGACAGCTTAGCCGAGTGTGCAATGCAATGGTACAACCAGTTGAATAGGGCCCAAATAAGCACATACAGAGACTTAGCAGGTGCTTTCAGATAACAATATAAGCATGTTTTGGACATGGTGCCCGATTTTTTGACGCTCCAAAATATGGGGAAAAAGCACAATGAAACGTTCTGACAATATGCCCAACGATGGAGGGACATGGCTGCACAAGTCCAACCACCACTATTGGAGAAAGAGACAACAACCCTTTTCATTAATTTCTTAGAAACCACATACTATGAGAAACTTGTTGGCAGTACCACTAGAGCTTTGCTGATCTTGTGACAACAAGTGAAGCGATTGAGCGTGCCCTTAAAAGTGATAAACTTAATAGTCTTGAGGCTTCCAAAAAATCATATACCAAAAAGAGAATAATGAAATTAATGTTGTGGGAGGCGATGGATATTCATATAAAAAATATCAACCTTTACCATAATTCGTGTATCCTATGGGATATTCGAAGCCCACTGCAACCTCTTCAAGCCAAGAAAAACAACTACAAGGAGGGTCCAAGTCATCAAGGACCAACATTGAAAGGCAACCTTTCACGCCTATTCCAATTTCTTACAAAGAGCTGTATGCCAAATTATTAGAAGAGCGATTGATATCCCCCATTTTTCTCACACCATTGCAACCACCATACCCAAAATGGTATGATGCTTCTGCACATTGTGAGTTCCATGCCAGAATTCTTGGACATTCGATCAAAATTTGTCTAGCTCTCAAAAGAAGGATTCAGAGCTTGATTAATCAAAATATTCTTCAATTCAATATGCCAGAGGGGCCTAATTTTGCTAACAACCCTTTGCCAACACATAAAGAACCAAGGGTTAATGATGTGATGAATTCAAGATTAAAACAAGTTTATCTGAAGTGTTGTCACCACTAAAGTGGAATTGGAAGAAAATGGAAAAAAGAGGATTGGTGAATCCTAACCATGGAGCTGTTGTGAATAGTAAAGAGAATTTCTGTGAATTACATAGGGAAATAGGTCATGAACTTTAATGTTGTGATGAGTTTAGAAAGATTCTCCAGAATTTGATGGACAATAAATAAATAAAGTTCTTCGAATGTAGCCAAGAAGTTAGAGATGTTTTTACAATGGATGAACAGTCGTCCAAAAAGGGTGGTGAGGCTAGTCGACCTTTTGTTATCAATTGGCCATGAATGCATGAAGAATGATCAGAGAAACCTCCGCTTCGATTGGTGATCGAGGCTCCTTCCCCTTTCCCATACAAAGATAATCAACGAGTGCCATGGATTTATGGCTGTAGCATGACTATTCTAGGGAAAGAGGATTCTGAAATTGCAGCTGCAAGAATTAGTAAAGTTGGGAACTCCACTCGAAGTGAAAGATGTTACTCCATTGATGCTTGATGAACCTATGAAAGAGAAGGAATCACGTGAATTCCTAAAGTTTATCAAACACAGTGAATACATTGTGGTTGAATAGTTGCACAAACAACCAGCTTGTATTTCTGTATTAACTTTGCTGGTAAGTTTAGAGCCTCACAAAAATGCTTTGCTAAAGGTTGTAAACCAAACATTTGTCCCGGATGATGTTTTAGTGGATAAGTTGGATATAAGGGTGAACAACTTATATGCTGACAATTTTATCTCCTTTAGTGAGGATGAAATTCATCTTGATGGTACGAGACCCGTCAAAGCTCTGCATATAATTACCCACTACAATAGGCATATATTGCCTCATATCTCAATTGATAATGGATCTGCTTTGAATGTCATGCCCGTGACCAGATTGAATAGGCTTAGGGTGGATAAGACTCATATGAGACCTTGTCATACAACCGTGAGGGAATTTATTGGAATTAGGAGGAAACCCAAAAGGAAAATTGACATCCTGTTTTTGATTGGTCCAACTACGTATAACATAGAATTTACCATTATAGACATCACACCTGCTTACAATTGTTTGTTGGGACGACCTTAGATTTACACAGCTGGAGTAGTACCTTCAACACTTCACCAGAAGGTTAAGTTTGTGATTGATGGGTGTCTTGTAAGTGTGGGCGCCGAAGATGACATTATTGCATCCACATCAACTGATGCTCCATACATAGATATGGATAAAAAAGTAGTCGAGTGTACATTTCAATCACTCGAGTTTATGAATACGACTTTTGTCCATGAAGAAAAAAAGATTTCAAAGCCCAAACTCTCAAAGAATATAATGATGGGAATAAGGCTCACTATTGGGAAATGAGCCAAATTAGGAAAGAGACTTGGAAAATTCTTACAAGGAATGCACACGGTGATACAACCATTCTTGAAATATGATGTGGTGTGGGATTCAAGCCTAACCCACACAAAAGATGAAACAAATTTTGATAAGGAGAGCACAGAGAAGAGAAAGACTGATTGGCCAGAACATTAAAGGGGAATTGATGGTGTTTCCCCGTATTTCTAAAACCTTTGTGTTCGGGGGGGCATATTAATTATGGGAATTAAGGAAAAAGAGACCTTGGTAATACCACAGGAGAAATTCAAAAAGCTGAGCATAAATGCTATTGGGAAAGAGGGAGAAATTGCAAGAAATCAGTCAAAGATCTACCTGTGTCCTCTGCGTTATGTCTTGAATAATTGGACCTCTGTTGAATTCCCCATTGTTTTTAATCTTTATTAGAGTAATGCTCGAAACTTACCCCACTGCTTTAGCCCAAAAGCAGTGGGGATTTATTATAAAGGCCCCCATTTAGGTATCAATTTATCAATTCATTAAATAAACGTATTTTGTCTTTCAATATGGTCTCTTTGTTTGTTTATTTTACCATTTTTGATTCACTCTTTTCTCATTCGTAAACATTCTACACCTTATTTCCTTTTGCATTATATATGTATATATATATCCTCTTACACATGTACAAGTCCTTATATATTGATTGCATGAATGACACTGCTATGAGCTCAAGAGTTGATTTTGAGCAGGTTGTATGCTTAAGAGAGCATGAGTCCGAAAACAACTATGATGAGTGTGAGTTGTCTCCTGATCTACTCAGACTAATAGAGCATGAGAATAAGCAAATTCTTCCCCACTAAGAATCGATAGATACAGTGAATTTGGGAACTGAAGATGACAAAAGAGAAGTAAAGATCGACACTTTCATATCTTCATATTCAAAAGACAAATTCATCTCTCTACTACAAGAGTTTAAGAATGTGTTCGCTTAGACCAACCAAGATATGCCGTGTTTAAACACGAATATTGTAACGCACAAACTTCTGTTGAAGTTAGAATGCAAGAATGTACAACAAAAGTTCAGAAGAATATGGTCAAAATGTTACTTTAGACACAAAAAGATGTAAAGAAACAGTACGGTATTGGTTTCTTACAAGTGGCCAAGTATCCAGGATGGGTGGTTAATGTTGTTCCAGTACCAAATAAAAATGAAAAGGTGGGAATGTGTGTCAACTACCGTAACCTCAATCATGCTAGTCCTAAAGACAAATTCATTCTACCACATATAAACATGTTGGTAGACAATACGGCAAAACATTATTTGTTCTCATTCATGGACGGTTTATCTGGTTATAACCAAATCAAAATGTATCCCGAAGACATGAAAAAAAAGAACATTTGTGACAATGTAGGCACGTTTTGTTACAAAGTAATGCCTTTTGGCTTGAAAAATGTCGAGGCAACAAATCAAAGAGACATGGTGACGTTTTTCCATGACATGATGCACAAAGAAATTGAGGTTTATGTGGATAACATGATTGCTAAGTCTCAATCAGAAGAAGAAAACGTCACCAACGTCAGAAAACTTTTTGGGCGTCTTAGGAAATTCCAATTGAAACTTAATCCTACAAAATGTACTTTTGGAGTTTCTTCAGGTAAACTATTAGGGTTTGTTATCAGTAAACGAGGAATTGAAGTGGATCTTGATAAAATCAAAGCTATCCAAGAGCTTTCCCATCCTCATACCCAAAAAGAAGTTCAAGGTTTTTTTAAGAAGACTGAATTATATTTCTCAATTTATCTCTCAAGTAACCGATAAATGTGATCCCATTTTTCGTCTCCTGAGAAAGCATAATATGGGTGATTGGGATACAGCATGCCAAGAAGCCTTTGAAAAAAATTAAGCAATACTTGTCAAATCCTACGATGTTAGTGCCGCTTGTACCAGGAAAACCTTTGATTTTGTATATAGCAGTATTTCAAAATTCCATGGGTTGTGTACTAGGTCAACATGATAAAACTAGAAGAAAGGAACAAGCTATCTATTACCTCAGTAAGAAGTTTACCGATTGTGAATTAAGGTAAACTTCTATCAAAAAGTTGTGTTGCGCTTTGGTCTAGACTGCTCGCATGCTTCGTTAGTATATGTTATACCATATAGCATGGTTGATTGCAAGTCTAGATCCAATAAAATACATGATGGAATCACCAAAATTATCAGGAATAATGGTTCGATGGCAATTTTTGCTTTCTAAATACGATATCGAGTACGTAAATCAGAAAGCCATCAAAGACAGTGCTATCGTAGACCTCTTAGCAAGTCGTGCTTCATCTAAATACGAACCTTTGATTTTTGAATTTCTTGATGAGGACCTAATGTGCTTAACTACTAGTAAAGATGAACCAACTAGCGAAAAGCCTTGGAAAATGAATTTTGACAGGGCTTAAAACTCATTTGGGTGTGGAGTTGGGGCAGTCTTAGTATCTCTCAAAGGGAATCATTATCCTTTTACTGGGACTTCGTGTGACAATCCAACGAAAAATTAAAGTTCTTAAAGCATATGGTGATTCGTCATTAGTGATCTATCAACTTCGTGGAGAGGGAAACAAAAGATGCTAAATTAGTTGAATATCGCAAGCTCATCCTTGAATTAATAGAAGAGTTCAAGAAGATATCTTTCCATTACTTCCCTCGAGAAGATAATCAAATGGTTGATGCATTGATAACTTTGGCTTCTATGTTTAAAGCTAATAGAGAAGCCGATATAATGCCCATACAAATGAATATCTATAACTCATCCATCAGTTGTTATGCCATCAAAGATGAGGTCGATGATCACCCTTGGTATTATGATATTCTACAATATATCAAGTACCAGAAGTATCCTGAGAAAGCAATTGACGTTAATAAAAGAACAATTCAAAGAATGGCTACGGGATACATCCTTGATGGAGAAATCCTATACAAAATAAGGAGTGACCAAATGCTGCTTAGATGTGTAGAAGGTCATGAGGCAAAAAATAATTGAGGAAGTTCATGAGGGAATTTGTGGAGTTCATGTAAATAGACTCAATATGTCTAGGCAAATTATGAGTTTGGGTTATTTCTGGATATCTATGGTAGAAGAATGCATCAATTTTGCTCAGAGATGCCATAAATGTCAAACTTATGGAGATAGAATTCATACAACCTCCTCACCTCTCCATGTCATAATAGCTCCATGGCCATTTACAGCGTGGAGCATGGATGTGATCGTACCAATCATACTAAAGAATCAAATGGACATTGTTTTATCTTTGTAATTATCGATTACTTCACAAAATGGGTGGAAGCTGCTTCGTATGCAAATGTAACCAGATTGACAGTATGCAAGTTCCTAAAAAGGGAAATCATTTGTCGGTATGATCTACCTGAAAGGATTATTTCTGATAATGCTTCAAATTTGAACAACAAAATGATGATAGAAGTGTGTGAACAGTTTAAGATAAAGCATCACAAGTCAGCACTCTATCGCCCAAAAATGAATAGGGCTGTCGAAGCAGCTAACAAAAATATCAAACGGATCGTTGAAAAAATGGCAATAACATATAAGTGTTGCATGAGAAACTACATTTCGCCTTGCTAGATTATCGTACATTTGTGCAAACATCTACATGGGCAACTCTATTTTCTTTAGTTTACGGAACAAAGGTAGTATTATCGATTGAGGTTGAGATTCCATCACTTTGTGTCTTAATGGAACTTGAGTTAGATGAAGCCGAATAGGTTCAAGTCAGATACGATCAGTTGAATCTGATAGAAGATGTAACACCTTCTTCCCAGCCTAGTAGTAATATGGGTCGAAAAATGTTACTGATGGACAATATGGTGAACAATTTATTAAATTTCGATAACTTAAACTATAAACAGTGACTTAACAATGTTTGATTTGATACAATGAATAACTATGGTCAATATAAACTAAGCCAAATTATAATTAAGGATTTATTTGATAGCCTATACAAATTTAGGGACTAAATTGTAATTCTTGAAAATTATAGGTGCTTGTCAATAATTAGGGTTACCAAAGTGAAATCCAATGCATAAACATCTTGTGTACAAATTTTCAGTGAATACTTTCATTTACCCCTTCAATTATGCCTTATAATATTAGTGACCAAATTACAACATTTTGAAACTTTCTTAACCATCTTTTACCTAACT
This sequence comes from Hibiscus mutabilis, assembly GCA_019671005.1. NCBI lineage: Eukaryota > Viridiplantae > Streptophyta > Magnoliopsida > Malvales > Malvaceae > Hibiscus > Hibiscus mutabilis. The sequence continues at coordinate 33,531,880 of CM033733.1, read as the reverse complement.
TACCTACCTAGGTACCGATACTTGAATAGGCCATATCGGTATGCCAAACTAATATTACTTAAACTTAGATTCCAGAATTGACCAACCGTACCAAAATGTATAGGGTCGTATCGGTACGCCTACCTTGACCGTTAAAACAGTTACTTTCTTTATGCTCGTACCGATATTGGATATCGGCATGCGTGATCAAAATTCAGAAGGTCAACTATCATGATCGATACGGTGCTACAATATTTTTCCAGTGGCTAAGACCCGTACCGATACACCTAGGTGCGTATTGATACCCAGCTATACATAAATTCCAAAGAGTAAGCCCTGTACCGATACGCCAATATCTGTATCGGTACGCCCTGTTACGTACGTCCCCAAAATGCATACTCGTACCGATACGCCATCACCCGTACTGGTATGGACAAACATGTAATGACAGATTTTCTTTGGTTTTTAGTCGAATTGGGGGCCTTAACATTGTCCAATTGTTACCAAATTTTACAAACAAGTTTTTAGCCACTTAGCCTATGCTCATGTCAATTTTCATACCATTTCGAATCCATTTACCACGATTTCACATATTAGAGTATTAAAGGCCATCTTTAGTATTTTATCAACATGCAACATGCCATATTTCATACTTTACCTTTTTCAATATGGTACACATCATATACACACAAAATGGGGCTAAACTAACATGTCTAAACCCTATGCGACCTTTCTAGGAGTTTAAGGACAAAGTTTACATTACATGTAACTTGGTGACTTGCTTCAAAAACGTCCTTGCTCTGATCCTTGATCCAACGCACTTTTAACCTAAAAATGCATGGAAATGAGATGCATTAGGCTTATATAGCCTAGCGAGGTACTCAACAATAGTAACATGAATTCCATTAATATCATTAACATGCATATCAATGTAATCAATATGGCTTTTCTCAATGTTTCAATGATGTCAATGACAATGCAATGATTCAATAATCAACTTGACAATATAATAAGCTTACTACCTTCAACAAGGTTTTCATGTAGTTGTACCTTGATTTCACTGATGGAAATGCAATAAACCAATATAATGAAATCGAGAATGGCACCTAGCCAATCTCGAGACTCTAACTACATCACCGATACTTCCAAGGCTTTTAAGGCTTCCGGATGATAATTCATTTGTTCTTGAGCTTGTTAGAATTAGAGGGATTCGGTGATTCTTCACCTTGATTCTCTTGAGCTACAAGGAAATAAGAATTACAAGGATTTCAATATCAATAATAGATTCATAGCAACTTAATAGCTATGAAAAGCAATAAAGATTAAGCCTTGATGTCCCTAGGAAATTCTAGGTTTCCTAGCTTCATGAACTTGGAATTAAACATGGATTTGATCATGAAATCAATAGGCAAATAAGGGATTATAGCTTACCAGTTCGATAGCAACACTATAGTATAAAGAAATTGTAAGAAAGAAAATCTTGGATAACCCTCCAATAGAGGTACTTGCTTGAGGTGTGTGGTTAGAGGAAGAAGATGATAACTAAGGTGCTAGCTTGATATATTCTTTTACCGGTGAACTTCCATCTCTTTTTTCTTAATTTTAATTGCTAGGATTTCTTTGCCATGAAGAAAGCTATCCTTGGAGTCCCACGTATGTGGTGATTAAGAGGAGGGGCTAATCGCAAGGTTAGTCCCTCAACTCCTTTTTCTTTACACTTTTGTCCCTTAACTTCCAATTTTCTCAATTTTGTTACTAAAACAAGTTTCAATGTTTACAGTGGGATCCTTAATCAATATCAATACTTAATTGCAATTCAATAATCCAATAATTGACCACTTGGTCAATACTATAATTTGACTTTTTGGTGCAAAATTTTTGGTTGTCATAATTGAATTCCTAATAGGCCCAGTTTTAGGGTGTTATAGAAGAAAAGAGATTGAAAGCAATATGTCATGGGTAGATGTACCAAAAGAGGACGATTTAGGCCCACGATAAAAAAGTCTAACCAAGAACGTTCTGTGAAATGGATATGGTTCTGAAAAAGATATTGCATATGCAAAAAGATTTTCGAGGAAAATGGATGCCAAATTGGGAATGACCATTTGTTGTGAAAAAAGCCTTCTCTGGTAGGGCTCTAATCTTAACTGAGATGGACGAAAATGAACTATCAAATAATGTGAATTCTGACTCAGTAAAGAAATATTACGCCTAAATTCATGACGTACCAACAGGTAAAAACTCGAAAGGGCCTTATTGGTAAAAAATAAGAGGTAAAAACCCGAAAAGGCCCTGTTGGTAAAAAAAGAACCAAGAGGTGAAAACCTGAAAGGGCCCTGTTGGTAAAAAATGAAAAGAAGAAAAAGAAGACTAAGAGGTGAAAACCCGAAAGGACCCTATTGGTAAAAAAATAGAGAGAATGAGAATTAAAGATGAAAACTCGCAAAGGGCGTCTTGAAATCAGTGGGAGATTCAAGTCAGAAGCTAAAAAATGGTCCAAGTATGATTGAAAGCAAATTCATGTGTCTTTAGATGTTTGTCCAAGAACTCAAGCTCTACCAACCAAAAGTCAAAATCAGAAAAGATTCTTGAGCGAAATAGCTATGGAACCTCTGTAATTAATATCTAGGGGCATTTTATCTTTTCGATTCCTTTTGATCTTTGTTGTCTTAAACATTTGATTATCATTCTTAGGCCATTTTCATTCAATAAGATGAAATTTTTGATGATCTTGTTTCCTTGCACTTACCATTTGAACATTTGTGCATTCTTTTGTTAATTGGTGAACTTGTTTCTTTACTCATGGGGGATTACAATATGTTTGACTTTCTGTGTATTACTCAAAGAAATGAAGATTTTAAAACAAAATGATGCTAGAAAAAATGCTCAGGAACACCCTTCCCTGATAAGTGGAAAATGTAAGAATTCAAGAGGCACGATATGGAGCACTAGGGATAAAAGTACATAGACCTTGATCTGAACGAAGACAATAACAAATTCAGAATTAAAAACATAAAATTTTGGCCCAACCATGACGAACCTTTAAAGGCCCAACCAATTTTGGCCCAAAAAATGGCATCGACAGTGACATTTTAAAACAATCTTGAATGTGATATCTTTTTATCCTATAATCCCTTGAGTCACTTGATGTCATTGGAGAAGTTTCTGACTAGAATGACACGAATAAAGTTGAGTCACTTAATCATTTAATGATGTTATTTGATTTCATTTTTGTGGCACACTTGATGTTATCTATACTTGGGATTACAAATAAGCTAAATTTAGCTTCACAAAAAAAGGAACAAGACATTGTGAATGTGATATCTATGGTTGATGTAACTAAAGTGAATCTCCAAGATTTGAGAGATAATGGATTGAATGATCTCATGGAAAGAGTTAGTTCATTTATGATTAAGCATGAAGTGCAGATTTTTAAGGCCCCGGTTTTGGCCTAGGAGTTTTCTAGGTGGGTTAAAGAATCTGTTGGATCAGATTAGAGGATTCGAGTCAGTTTCAGGATTTAATTTGGAATAAATATTTTTGGATGAGATAAAAATATGGAAAAATAGTCTAAAATCCTTATTTAATATGGAAATGATTTTGATAAAACCAGTTTTACAAATAGGGGTCTCGAACTTGGACATTTTGGTTAGTGACCAAAATGTAAAGTTTCCAAAACTATTTTTAGTGACTATTTTGAAAAAGGGTCAAAACTTTGAATCTTTAAGGAACTATTTATCCTAAAGTCTAATATTAGAGTTTTACCTTTAATTGGCTATTTTTAATTATTTAAAAATAATATAAAAAGGTTGGAGAATTAATTGGATAATTAAAATGTCTTAAAACAATTTGACGTAACTAAATTTTCTCAAAAAGGATTTTCTCTCCAATTCTCTCCAGCCAAACACTTCTTTTCTCTTCAAAATTCTCAGGTAAAATCTTATTTTAATTGAACTTTTGATTTCTAATGGAATTATGATGATTTCCTAACAAAATTTAAATGGTTTCTCATTGTTTTGCTATGTAAATACATCCAATTAAGGGGAAAATCAGTCATTAGAGGTGAGGTTCATTCTTCTCCTCTAATACAAGGTTATTTATTGAAATTCCCAAGTTATTGATCCTTTACATATGTTTTCTAACTTGATTTGAAGATTTAATTATGAAAGATTTGTTAAATTGAGCTTCAATTGGTTTAATTGATGAATTTTCGTATAGTCTCTATTTTGCTGAGTTATTGATTGATTATAATCATGATTTTGATGTTAAATAATGTTAAAAAGTGGGTTTAAAAACATGTTGCATATGGTTTAATGTGCTATTTTAGAAATGTTAAGTGCATGGTTTTGATAAGGCATGATGTTGTGATGTTGATTTAAAAGCATTTTGAAAAGTGGTTTTCGAAATGAATTTTAAATGGTTTAAAATGCATTGACGGTGGTTGGTTTTTGAGCATTCCTCACTAAGCCTAGTGAGCTTACGCTCTTCTTTTCCATCAATACGGAGAATTAAAGGTTCCAGTCAGCGAGGAAGCAATGAAGGATTTCCAAGGCCTTGTTTTCAAAGTATGATTTGAACATTATATAGTAGTAATAAGGTCAATGTGTCAAATGATATTTTGGGAGGGTTTTTTGTAACCCCCTCGACCCGGCCTAGTCGCAAGACAGAACCGAGCGAGCTACATTAGGTTTACCGAAGTAAACTGAAAAGATAAAACCCAAAAAATGTCTATTTTTTATCTTGTCTAGATGCATAATTATTATCCTACATGTACATACTGATCTCCGGTGAAAACTCAACTCAATCGGACATCGAATTGACATCCAATTGATCACATTTGCTATTTAGGGACCGTTTTGTAAATTCAAAAAATTGTAGGGTCTTAGCTCATTTTTATGTTACCTATTTTTTATTAAGCAGGTTTTATGCTTACATGTCAAAAGTCAAGTCAAAAAGATCAACCAAACTCATTCAATTTCATCCACAACATTTAGGGACCAAAATGTAAGAAAACAGAACTTCAGAAGATACCAAATAACCAACTTAACTGCCACCGTACCGGTACGGCAAGGGGTGTTTCGATATGCCTTCGCTATTTCAAATCACTAGAATTTTAGTAGCCAAAATTCGTTCTGATACGCCCCTACGTATCGAAACGCCCTTCTTAAAAACACTATACCATATCGAAACGCCTCCCTGAGTATCGAAACACTGGCCAAAATAGCCTAAGCCCGTACCAAAACAGTTGCTCGCGTACCGGTACGCTAAGCCTAGAATGGCTTGCTCGTACCGAAACAGGGACACTCGTACCGGTACGCCTGGACCTGTAATGTCCAATTTTCTGTCTAAACACACCTTGATGATATCCAAAACACTCCAACATGCTTCAAACACATATAAAACATTACCAAGATACATTACCAACCAAAACATCACAGATTCAACAACCACTCATGGAATTTTTACTACTCAAGGCTCTCTATAGGCATGCATCCTAATATCATTTCACCAAGCAACCAAAACTCCATTTTAGTACATTTAAGGCATACTCAACATGCTTTCATAGTTACAGCATCATGCCAAACTTACTTGAGCCATCAAACCATGGCAACTAATCAATCCACTAGATGCATACGTTAGCATTTAACTAGCAACAACATAGGCATGATTCACCCAAGCTCAAACAACATCAAACAATTATAAAATCCAGCACCTCACATGCTTAAAACTCTGGGAAAATTAGATTTACAAATCCCCAAAATATGGTGAACACATTGCCTTATTAATAAAAAACATAAACCGAGTTCATACTCAAACTAATTCTTGTCCTTGGACCGCTTTGGCCTTTCCCTTGCAGCCCCAAACTTTAGTGCTCTACATCATTAAGGAAAAGAGAGTGTAAGCACACTTGCTTAGTAAGGATGCTCTTAAAACAATGATGTATTATAACCCTTGAAAACTAAATACTTGTTTTCAAAGCATGCTTACTACCTAAGCAAGTTCCAATAATTCCAATTCAAACATACATATCGACCATATGCAAAACATTATAATTCACATGCTTAAATCCCCAAAGCATTATATACAAAACCATGCTTAAATTCCAAAGCATTATATGCAAAGCCATACATAAATTTCGAAGCATTATAAAATAAGTTCAACACTTTTATTTCCCTATACTGGCATTTATAGTGACCCCGGATAGACGCCCTATATCCTTAATTACCCGACCGTTAATCTTTAGGTAACCAACTGTTAACCTTACATTTCGGATACACGAATCTCTCATGATAGTTGACCACTACCATGCCGACCGCAGGATATAACACCCTTGCTGACCGCAAGATCAACATCAACAAGGGGAACCAATCGCTCAACCCAAGTGACAACATTATAATCCGAGTAGCCGACCGCTTACCTCAAGGACTCTTAACCATGATCGATTTTTAACATATTATAGTGCACTTCATCCTATGGCATGCCAACTATATCCGAATGTTATCTCATCATGTCACATAGCCAATATATCATTTATAAAACCATTTGCCCTCTGTTTTACAGTGCATTATACAAAAATCACCACATATACAAATCATATTGCCAAATCAACAACATCATTCCCGACCGGAATGTAAACTAACTCTCGCTAGCATTTCCTTTACTTTAAAACCCCTGCATATGTATTCAAAACCATATATTTCTAGCAAGCAATTCAACCATGTTTACGACCTAAACATGAACTACACATGCTCATATCCGAACCGATATCAAAGAGCAAAAGAGAGAAAACTTACTTCAGAGCTTAGGTAAGTGTTTCAAACTTAACCTAAACTCCCAACAACCTTTATTAACCCTTTTAAAGGTGTCTAAACCAGTATCCACTCACTGATACGCCTCACCTTGCTTGTCAATGCAAATCAAGCTTTCAGCAAGCCACAATCAACGTCAAGCTTTGTCTCTTTGATTATCCCTTGTTTTAATCACATAAAACCAGATGACAAATGCATCATTAGGCATTCAAACCATTACCCACCAGCAATTACCGCAACTCCCGAGTTGCCTACTCAAAACTTATCCGAAACATACCGAAATCAATATCAAACACCTTTCAACCTTAACCCAGCCACAATATAATGATTCTATACATCAAACTTCATCAATTAACAACTAGAAACCCTTTTACAACATCCTTTTACTTCCAACAAAGATTAAACGAAACTATTACCCTAAAACTCTTAATTAACCACCTTAACATTAGAGATTCAACTTGTTTCGAGCTTGCAATATTAAAACCAAGTTATAAACTCAATAAAACATCAAAATCATGATCTATTCTGATCAAAATCCCAGTAAAACAAAACAAGTACGAAGATCCACTAATCTCATCAATCAAAACATAATTAAACCAATTTTCTTTAGGGTAAACCTATTTTGGTCACTGAACTATTTTTTGGCAAAAACATCACTAACGTTATATTTACTTCCTATTTTGGTCACCGAATATTTTGCTGACATGGAATTTTATTTTATTTTTTAATTTTCCATGTCATTTCTTCTCTCTCCTCGTAAGCAATATATGTTATTTTATAATATTTTTATTCAAACTAACAGGATGGTGACACGTGTCACTGCCTATTAGTGGAATAAAAGGAATAAAAAATCAAGCCTCTTATGCAGCCAGAGAGATTCGACTAATAGGTAGTTACACGTGTCACCATCATATTAGGCAGTTACACGTGACACCGTCTCTTTTGTTGCATAAGGGGCTTGATTTTTCATTCCTTTTATTCCACTAATAGGTAGTGAAATAGGTCACCATCCTGTTAGTTTGAATTAAAATATTATAAAATAACATATATTACTTATGAGGAGAGAGAAGAAAAGACATGGAAAAGTAATAAAATAAAATAAAATTCCACGTCAGCAAAACCGTTAAGTTTTTAACAGTCGGTGACAGAAATAGGAAGGAAACATAACGTTAGCGATGTTTTTGCCGAAAAAAATAGTTCGGTGACCAAAATAGGAAGGAAACATAAAGTTAGTGATGTTTTTTCCAAAAAATAGTTCGGTGACCAAAATAGGAAAGAAACCATAGTTCGGTGACTACTGGTGTAGTTTACCCTTTTCTTTAATTAAACTTTCAAAACACATTAGAAAACACATGTAATGAGTCAACAACTTGGGAATTTCAGTAAGGAACCTTTCATTAGAGGAGGAGAACGAACCTTACCGCTACTGGATGCTTTCTCCCTTAATTGGTTGATTTACATGAGAAAACAAAATTAAAACAATAAGGTTTTGGAAAACTAACAACAAGAAATCATTTGAGAATAAAAGATTTGAGAAAAGAAATATTTACCTAAATAATTAGAAAAAAAAATTGATGTTTGGCTGGAGAGATTTTGGAGCGAAAATAGTTAAGAAAGCTTGTTACGTGATTTTTTGTTTTAAGCCTTTTAATCACAAATTAATTCTCCTCAACCTATTTATATTTTCCAAATCGCTTTAAAATAGACAATTAAGGGAGAAAGCCTGCTATTATAATCTTTGGGCAATTAGCTCCTTAAAGATTCAAAGTTTTGACACTTTACAAAACAGCCACCAAAAATAGTTTTTAAAGTTTGCATTTTGGTCACTAGTCCAAAATGTCCGATTTCAAAAACTTTTTTTCATAAATCGATTTCACCATAATCATTAGTATATTAAATAATGATTTTAGCATATTTTCCCATAATTTTATCACCATCAAAAATATTTAATCCAATTAAATCCCGAACCCGACTCGAATCTCTAATACCGGCCCACCGAACCCTCTAACCAACCTTTAAAACGTCCAAGCCCAAAACCGGGGTGTTACATTTTTTATGAACTCCATGTTTGTGTAAGTTGTAATTGTTGGTTTGGTTTTGTAAGTGACTTAAAGTGCTTGAGTTGTGGTTGGTTTTATATTTTGGATGTTGACTAGGGAGCATGCCTATAGACTTTGTGGTTGAATGTGCTAGACTTGCTAGGTTGGCTTAAAGTGCTAGTATGTTGATGTTTAAGCATGATGAAATGTTATATGATGTTTAGTTATGTGTTAATGTTATTTGGAATGAGCCAAAGAGTCATATGTTGGACCTAGAGGTTATTACAGGCCTCTACGTACCTGTACGGGTACCCAAGGATCGATACATGGGGTCTGGTTGAGGTTCAAATCGTTGGATTTAAGCAGGGTACTGGTACGCTTAGCCACTGATAAGTGTTCAAAAGTACTATTTTTCTTACCCTTTTTACTCATATTATTGTTAGACTTAGGCTCATATTAGTTGCATAATTAGCCATTCATGCATTAATCCATGTTTCCTTCAATCGTTGAGCTTGATTGCATAACTTGGTAGTTTTTGTGGGAAAAGATGCTGCTTTGGTGTGTTTTGTGTGTATGTACAGGATCACTTGCCAAAGCAAGGCTAGAGCTAGTTGCCAGGGCAATACATGAAGGAGATGCCGAGCTAGTTGCCAGGGCAATACATGAAGGAGATGCCAAGCTAGTTGCCAAGGCAATGTATGAAGGAGACACCGAGCCAGTTGCCAGGGCAATTGTCGACAAAGAACAAGGTGATATGGTAGTCGAAATTGATGACTAGACAAGCCCAAGATGACGTGGAGCAAAGCCAAATCCCAAAGGAATTTGATTTCCATGAAGAGATTAAAGAAGAATTAAATTCCAAGAAGATAGGAGAAGTTCTAGTAGGAATATAAGTATAATAAAGAATTATATTCTTTAAAGATAATTTAATTCCAACTTAACTTCCTCCTCAAAGAAGGACTTTGACCTAGCCCTATAAATTAGAGGGGAATTTCGACAACTCAAGAGAGCAAGAAAAGAGAATTTTCGACAAGCATATAGGGCAAGGGGATTTTGACAAGCTTCAATTCTTCATCTTTTTCTTTCTTGTTCAATTAGGTTCATGCTAGGGATTATTTAACTTGTGTTTCTTTGGAACCTAGCCATGAACTAAATCTATTTGGCTATGGTTATTGTGTTTTGTGGTTGTGAGAAACTATTGGATTTTGTTTAGGTAATAAGAGTTTGCACTTTTCTATTCAAGGTTTATTCATTATTGGTTCTTATTCTTGTTTGCGAGTGAATTGGGAGAGGATCTCGTGACTTCATCTATTTATCTAATATCGGGAGAGTTAGATTCAAGAAACGAATGAATATGATCTTTATTTAATCTATTGATGGTGAAGATTAATCCGGCTTAGGAATAAGTCAAGGATTTCAACGGCTAAGAGGAGTGCAAGATTGGTTGTTGTTCACCCTTGATTCACGCAGGGATGTATTATCAAGGCATGCACAAGTAGCTAGAGTTTTGACTTAGGGATAAGAACAAACCATTGAAGAACGCTCTGCTGAACCTTGAAGGTTGCTGCCCAGACGCTCAAGTAGTTGCCCAACTAGTCACCCAGACAACCATCGATTAGTTGCCAAGGCAACCCCGTTGTGCAAGTTGCCATGGCAACTGAGTTGCCCGTGCACTCTTTTACTAAGATGATCCAATCGGCTATCACACCTCAACTCACGATAACCTGGCCTATCTCTCTCATTTGATCTCAGTTATTCTTTTACTTTATTGCCTTCTAGTTTAGTTATTAGTTAAAACTCCTATAATCCTTTATTTGTGTTTTTACTTTTTACAGTGCAAGAGACTAGATTCTTGAAGTGGCACCAATCCCTGTGGAGACGATATCTTTTATACTATAACTTGCAACGTGTATACTTGCACAATTGCGTAGCACTTATTACGAGCAACTAGTTTTTAGCACCGTTGCCGGGATTGGCAATAGCGACTTTGTTTTTATTTTCTTGCACTTTCTTTTTACTTTTCTTGTTTAAGATTCAAAGGGGCTAACAAACTTTGGTTTTGCATTGGTATATGACCAGGGCGAGACCGACTACACCAGAATATCCCTTTGATCCAGAAATCGAACGAACCTTACAAAGACTTAGACGAAGGATAAGAGTTGCAATCCTTTATTTGTGTTTTTACTTTTTACAGTGCAAGAGACTAGATTCTTGAAGTGGCACCAATCCCTGTGGAGACGATATCTTTTATACTATAACTTGCAACGTGTATACTTGCACAATTGCGTAGCACTTATTACGAGCAACTAGTTTTTAGCGTCGTTGCCGGGATTGGCAATAGCGACTTTGTTTTTATTTTCTTGCACTTTCTTTTTACTTTTCTTGTTTAAGATTCAAAGGGGCTAACAAACTTTGGTTTTGCATTGGTATATGACCAGGGCGAGACCGACTACACCAGAATATCCCTTTGATCCAGAAATCGAACAAACCTTACAAAGACTTAGACAAAGATGTTCCAGCAGGAGGAGGAGTGATTCTTGCACGAAACAGAACTATTCGAGACTATCTTGAAGAAGATCTTGATGGACTTAATCCAGGAGTTGTCGCACCTGAACTTGAAGCCGACCACTTTGAGTTAAAACCGGTAATGTTTAATATGATCAACACAATTGGTCAATTTTGCGGCTCAACAACTGAAGATGTACGGCAACATCTGAAATCTTTCCTCGAGATTTGCAACTCGTTCAAAATACACGGAGTCACCCCCGATGTCTTACGATTAAGATTATTCCCCTATTCACCGAGGGATAGGCGAAAGCATGGTTGAATAGCATTCTGCCGGATCAATAGCATCTTAGACCGATCTTTGTCGTGATTTCCTTGCTCGGTTTAATCCTACAAATTTGGTGATAAGCTTCAGAACGAAATTACTTCTTTTCGGCAGCAGTGATGATGAATCCATGTATGAGACTTGGGAGCGATATAGAGAACTTCTACACAAATGCCCCCTACACGGATTCCCAATGTGGACTCAAGTAACAATGTTTTGCAACGCCGTGAATACACCAACAAGGATGATGCTAGATGCCTCGGCAAACGGCATACTCCTAGATAAGTCACTGGAGGAAGCAATGCAAATTCTAAACAGGCTGGCCAAGAATGATTATCAATTCCCCTCTACTAGAAGAGAAGGAGTTAGACGCCAAGCCACAATACATGAACTAGGATCATCGATTCAATTTTCGCACAATTGGCCACTTTAACTAAGATGGTCCGAACATGCAAAAACCAAATAACACATATGAGGTCAAGGTAATGGATTCTTTTTGTGAGTTATATGGTGATAAGCATGATTCTTTCCGAATGTATATAGAATCCGAATCCGCTTCTATGTGGGGAATTACAATTGGAACAACAATGTGATGTCCAATACATACAATCCAGCTTGGAAGAAGCACCCAAATTTTTCATGGAGTAATCCCAACAATGCTCTAAACCATAACAATCAGAATGCACAAGCATCGGGATTCCAGTAGAATATACCACGACAACAGTTACCGCAGCAACAACCGACAACATCTAGTTCTTTGGAAAATTCTCTAAATGCTTTTATGATGAAAACTGAATCTTATATGGCTGAGAATAGTAACTTCATAAAAAGAACTGATGCTTTTATTAACAGGACCGAGATGAGATTGCAAAACCAAGAGGCGGCAATCAAATCATTGGAAAATCAAGTCGGACAGTTTGCTCAAAATCTGAATACTAGACCGTAAGGAGGTTTACCTAGCGATACTGAAGTCGCAAGAGGAACTGGCCATGATGTTGAAGCTGATCAAGATGTTGAAGCTGATCAAGGAGGTTTACTTAGGAACCAGTAATACATTGCCTGTAATTATTTCTTCTAAGTTACAGCCTGAGTAGGAAAAGAAGCTGATCAAGATGTTGAAGCTACACAAAAAGGCAATAGGGTAGACAATTGCCGACTTGAAGGGAATTAGCCCGGCAGTGTGCATGCACAAGATTTTGTTGGAAGATGATCACAAACCTTCAATTGAGGCCCAGATGAGACTGAATCATGCCATGAAAGGGGTTGTAATGAAAGAAATCATCAAGTGGCTTGACGCCGGCATTATATACCCTATCTCTAATAGTATATGGGTAAGTCTGGTACAATGTGTTCCGAATAAGGGAGGTATAACGATGGTAAGTAATGAAAACAATGAACTCGTTCCAACCAGGACTGTGACCGGTTGGAGGGTTTGTATGGATTATCGAAAGCTAAACAAAGCCACTAGGAAAGATCACTTCCTATTACCCTTTATTGATCAAATGCTTGACCGTCTTGCAGGTAAACCCTTTTATTGTTTTCTTAATGATTATTCAGGTTACAATCAAATTGCCATAGCACCAGAAGATCAAGAAAAGACAACCTTCACATGCCCATATGGTACTTATGCCTTCCGAAGGATGCCGTTTGGATTGTGTAACGCCCCGACAACCTTCCAAAGATGCATGATGGCACTATTTTCAGACATGGTCGAAGACTTCCTTGAGATCTTCATGGATGATTTTTCTATTTTTGGTAATGACTTCGGCAGCTGTCTCGGCAGTTTAGAGAAGGTGTTGGCAAGATGTGAAGAAACTGATTTAGTCCTCAATTAGGAGAAATGCAATTTTATGGTAGATGAAGGAATAGTGCTCGGCCACAAGATTTCATCCAAGGGAATTGAAGTAGACAAAGCCAAGGTGGACGTGATCGAAAGATTACCCCCACCAAGTTCGGTTAAAGGAATTTGAAGTTTTCTTGGACATGTAGGTTTTTACAAGAGGTTCATTCATAATTTTTCTAAAATCACTAAACCCTTGTGCAATTTGCTTGAACATGATAAAGTCTTCGATTTTGATGATTCTTGCACCCAAACATTCGAAACCCTAAAGAAAAAGCTTGCCTCGACACCCATTGTCGTTCCACCAGATTGGACGCTACCTTTTGAGCTCATGTGTGATGCAAGTGATTTCGCAGTAGGAGCAGTCCTAGGCCAACGCACAGGTAAGACCTTCCATGTGATATACTACGCTAGTAAAACTCTTAATAGTGCTCAAGTGAATTACACAACAATGGAGAAAGAGTTACTAGCTGTAGTTTTCGCATTTGACAAGTTCCGATCCTATTTGATTGGTACAAAGGTAATTGTTCATACGGACCATTCGGCAATCAAATATCTATTTGCTAAAAAGGATGCCAAACCTCGTTTGATTCGTTGGATATTACTTTTACAAGAATTTGATATTGAAATTAAGGACAGGAAAGGAACAGAAAATCAAGTGGCCGATCACTTATCACGTTTAGAATGCAACAGGGAGGAGGACGCGGATCTAGAGATATGCGATGCATTCTCGGATGAACAAATTTTAGCTGCCTCAGAAACCATAGACGCGCATGCCTCGGTAACCCTCGATGCCTCGGAAACCATGGATGTACACGCCTCGGCAACTCTCGACGCCACAGCAGCCTTTGACACGCACGCCTCGGCAATTTTGGGAGCAGTCACCACGGCAGCACATGCCTCGGCAATACCCTAGTACGCAGATTTAGTTAATTTCCTTGTTTGTGGTATTTTACCTTATGTCATTACTCACCAAGGGAAGAAGCGGTTCTGCCATGATGCTAAGCATTACTTTTGGGACGAGCCTCTTTTGTTTAAACAATATGCAGATCAGGTTATACGCCGATGTGTCCCTGAAGAAGAGCAACAGAATATACTCTGCAATGCCATTCTTCACCCTATGGAGGACATTTTGGAGGAACTCGTACCGCGACCAAAGTTTTGCAATCCGGTTTGTATTGGCCAATATTGTACAAAGATGCCCAAGACTTTTACAAGCAATGTGATCGTTGCCAGAGGACAGGCAATATCTCTAGACGACATGAGATGCCACTCCAGAACATCATCGAGGTGGAATTGTTCGATGTGTGGGGGATCGATTTTATGGGACCTTTCCCATCTTCATTTGGCAACCTCTACATTTTACTTGCCGTCGACTATGTGTCTAAATGGGTTGAGGCAGCTGCAGTTCCCAACAACGATTCCAAGACCGTGCAACGATTCTTGCAAAAAAACATATTTACACGGTTTGGGATGCCGAGAGCAATTATCAGTGACGAAGGCAAGCATTTTGACAACAGACTAATTGTCAAGATGTTGCAATGCTTCGGCATATCACACAAGATCGCCATGGCATATCACCCACAAACCAACGGGCAAGTAGAAATTTCCAACCGGGAATTGAAGGGTATACTCGAGAAAGTTGTAAATCCCTCTAGGAAGGATTGGTCATTAAGACTAGATGACGCACTTTGGGCATATCGCACTGCATTCAAAACACCCTTAGGTATGTCCCCCTTCCGACTTGTCTATAACAAAACATGCCATCTACAGGTGGAAATTGAACACAAGGCATATTGGGCAATCAAGACCGTGAATATGGATTGGGAAAGTGCCGAACAAAAGCGTTTGTTGGACCTCAATGAGATAGAAGAATTTCGTGCACTCGCCTATAACAATGCACGAATCTACAAGGAGAAAACAAAGCAATGGCATGACAAGAAACTATTGCCGCGGCAATTCATGCCAGGGCAACTAGTTCTCTTATTCAATTCTCGGCTAAAACTTTTCCCGGGAAAGCTGAAATCAAGATGGTCGGGACCATTCGAAGTCGTCAAACCATTCTCCCATGGTGTTGTGATAATCAAGTCCATCACTGACAAACATGAATTCAAAGTTAATGAACAAAGATTGAAACACTACAATGGTGCCAATGTGGAACGTAACAAAGAATGGGTCAACTTAGGAGATGCATGAGCATGCTCTCCCATTGATATATATATTTGTTTTTCGATTAATTTTTTTTTTTATTTTTCGAACTATTTTTTTATTTCTGATTATTATTATTATTATTATTATTATTATTATTATTAGGATAGATTTTTTTTATCTTTTTAAGTTTAAGAATCCTTTTACACATCTTTATTTATTTTTCTTTTATTAGTCTATCTTTAATTTTAATCATTATTTGATTTGTCTTTGAATTGTAGGAAAAGAGTTCAAGATAAAGAGGAATTTTAATCCAAGAAGGAAAACATCTTCAACAAGGAAATTAATGGGCTGAATCTAAGGCTTATATAAAGCCTCCAACTCACCCTAATTAAACCCCTTGTCGTCACCCTCTCCCTAAATCAACTTTTTTTTCGTCTTCCCTAATCCCACCCACCATATTCACCACCTATCTTTTCTATAAAAACCCATCACCCTTAACCTATCCCTACTTTTTATCTTGCAACTCTTTAGTTTCTTTTATTTTCTTTGTTTTTACAGAACTCACAACCAAGATCATCCATGGCATCCAAAATTAAATTTTTAGTTCATCCAAGTTCCTCCAAAGAACCAAGATACAAGAAATTTGCTACACCGGTGGTTCAAGAAAGATTTCACTCCAAGTTTGAAAGCCAGAAGATTCATGAAGAACAAGGCTTTGAATACTCCAACTCTCATCAAGATTTCGGCCTTGAACCATTCATCTTCGAGAGGATTGCACATCAAAAGTGGCAAATCTTTTGCCATCAATCGGAACCGGGTAACATCTCATGGGTAAGAGAATTCTATGCTCACTCACCTAACCCGAATAATCCTTATGTTTTTGTTCGTGAAAAGGCCATACTCATAAGCCCCGAAAACGTCAACACCTTTACGGGTTTTACATTGAGAAGGACGAGCATCAAGCCTTCGTTGATCAAATCACGCCCAAGCAACTCGACAAGGTGCTTCAAGAACTCACTCAACTGGGAACTCATTGGAACGACGGTAAATACAAGGGCACGATAAATTGCCTTCGGCTTAAACCTGAGGCAAAACTATGGAATAAGTTTGTTAAAACTTATTTAATGCCCACCACACACAATACTACCGTTGATATACCACGTCTTTTGCTCATACATTCTATTTTGCATATTCGCATCATTAATATTGGAAAATTATTTGTGAAGAGATTTTTCTATCTAGCTCAAAAGATAAGGGTTCTCTTTTCTTCCCTTGCTTAATTTCTAATCTTTGCAAGGAGATGCATGTCCCAAGTGAGTCCACCGATGAAAAGGCCCTACCAAAGTCCGGTTGGAATCAAACACAAATCCGAAAGCTAATGGGAGAGACACTGGGAAAATCTTCAAGGCCTCCAATTGCCGTGGCAACTCCCGCCGCCCCAAAGAATCCCTAATGCCCAAGCACCTAACGCCCGGGCAACTCGGCCATCAACCCCGGGACACTTTGAAGCACTCTTGCAACCATTGGCAAGCCACCTAAGGCAAATTGAAGACCGGCAACTAATGTTCATGCGGTACATGAAGGAGCACAATAATTTCATCACCCAAGTCATCCTAGAAAAGTACACGAACAATCGCGTGCCGTTCCCAATCTTTCCTGCCGAGATCCTTGCCCCGACAACCAATGAAGCAGTTGCCACGACAACCACAACAGATGATGCCGTGGCAACCTACATCATGTCTGCACAAGCAGATGCCCCGCCAACCAACCTTGAAGATGCCACGACAATCAAAGCTAAAGACATCTCGGCAACCACTGCAAAAGCCAAAGGTAAAGAACTTATGCCCGAATCAACTCCTACGGTATCATTTTCTGATTTTTTAGATTCGGACGAGTCCTCCATTGCACCAAAAAAAGACCGCACCAATTGAATCCTCCAAGCGAAAAGCCAATGACACTGATGAAGAGGACGATGAGGACAACCCCGTACGAGGATCGATTCCACCACCGGAAACAAGGAAACAACCGTCGCGTTCAAGCAAGAGAATCAAGACACTGACCAAAAGGAAACTAATCATTCACGATGACGAACTCTCGGAGTAAGTCCTCGTATGCATTTTATTTTTCGTTATTTTTATTTTTATTTAATACATGCATTGAGGACAATGCCTCACTCGAGTTTGAGGGGGATTGTTATTAGTAGTTACCATGTTTAGTTACATTCATCTTAAGTATTACATTTAGGATACATAAATTGCTTTCCATGCCTTTAGTTGGAACAAGAATTGCCTAGATTTGATGAATATCCAATGATGACTTTGCCAATGCACTTAATGGATAGAATTTTTATTCTAGGATAACCATGGAAAAACTTAGAATTTTACTATGATGCTAAATTTGATGAAACACTGTTGTGGTTTGATTAATTTAAGGAATTCTAGTGAACTTAGGTTGATAATTAACAAATTGGGGGAATAGAATAAAAATTGGATGAATGCTAGAGGTGCCCGAAATTGGCTCTAGCATGTGCTAAAAAAATTGATCACTAAAGGTGCCCGAAACTAGCTCTAGTATGTGCAAAAAAAAATTTCACTAGAGGTGCCCGAAACCGACTCTAGTCGAATAAAACTAAAAACAAAACACTAGAGGTGCCCAAAACTGGCTCTAGTTAAAACATGTTAAAAAGAACCCAATGAAGTAATTTGAAAACCTCTTGTTTGCCTAGAATCTGAAAAATCAACTTGCACACAACTCCGCACACACTCACAAGCATTATAGTTTGATTCCGAGTAACTTCTAAGTTTTCCGAAAAATGAAAACTCAGTCATACTTTGTGCCCCGGTTCTGAGAATTGAAATCAAGTTCAAAGCTAAGTTTGTGAAAATTGAAGTCTTGACAGGTAATTATTAGTTTGCATTGCTTGTACTCATATTATTATTGTTAGACTTAGGCTCATATTAGTTGCATAATTAGCCATTCATGCATTAATCCATGTTTCCTTCCATCGTTGAGCTTGATTACATAACTTGGTAGTTTTTGTGGGAAAAGATATTGCTTTGGTGTGTGTTTTGTGTGTATGTACAGGATCACTTGCCAAAGCAAGGCTAGAGCTAGCTGTTGCAGGCAATACATGAAGGAGATGCCGAGCTAGTTGCCAGGGCAATGCATGAAGGAGACGCTGAGCCAGTTGCCAGGGCAATTGTCGACAAAGAACAAGGTGATATGGTAGTCGAAATTGATGACTAGACAAGCCCAAGATGACGTGGAGCAAAGCCAAATCCCAAAGGAATTTGATTTCCATAAAGAGATTAAAGAATAATTAAATTCTAAGAAGATGGGAGAAGTTCTAGTAGGAATATAATTATAATAAAGAATTATATTCTTTAAAGATAATTTAATTCCAACTTAACTTCCTCCTCAAAGAAGGACTTTGACCTAGCCCTATAAATTAGAGGGGAATTTCGACAACTCAAGAGAGCAAGAAGAGAGAATTTTCGACAAGCATCTAGGGCAAGGGGATTTCGACAAGCTTCAATTCTTCATCTTTTTCTTTCTTGTTCAATTAGGTTCATGCTAGGGATTATTTATCTTGTGTTTCTTTGGAACCTAGCCATGAACTAAATCTATTTGGCTATGGTTATTGTGTTTTGTGGTTGTGAGAAACTATTGGATTTTGTTTAGGTAATAAGAGTTTGCACTTTTCTATTCAAGGTTTATTCATTATTGGTTCTTATTCTTGTTTGCGAGTGAATTGGGAGAGGATCTCGTGACTTCATCTATTTATCTAATATCGGGAGAGTTATATTCAAGAAACGAATGAATATGATCTTTATTTAATCTATTGATGGTGAAGATTAATCCGGCTTAGGAATAAGTCAAGGATTTCAACGGCTAAGAGGAGTGCAAGATTGGTTGTTGTTCACCCTTGATTCACGCAGGGATGTATTATCAAGGCATGCACAAGTAGCTAGAGTTTTGACTTAGGGATAAGAACAAACCATTGAAGAACGCTCTGCTGAACCTTGAAGGTTGCTGCCCAGACGCTCAAGTAGTTGCCCAACTAGTCACCCAGACAACCATCGATTAGTTGCCAAGGCAACCTCACAGCAAGTTGCCATGGCAACCGAGTTGCCGATGCACTCTTTTACTAAGATGATCCAATCGGCTATCACACCTCAACTCACGATAACCCCGCCTATCTCTCTCATTTGATCTCGATTATTCTTTTACTTTATTGCCTTCTAGTTTAGTTATTAGTTAAAACTCCTATAATCCTTTATTTGTGTTTTTACTTTTTTCTGATGCAAGAGACTAGATTCTTGAAGTGGCACCAATCCCGTGGGAGACGATATCTTTTATACTATAACTTGCAACGTGTATACTTGCACAATTGCGTAGCACTTTATTACGAGCAACTAGTTTTTAGCACCGTTGCGGGATTGGCAATAGCGACTTTGTTTTTATTTTCTTGCACTTTCTTTTTACTTTTCTTGTTTAAGATTCAAAGGGGCTAACAAACTTTGGTTTTGCATTGGTATATGACCAGGGCGAGACCGACTACACAGAATATCCCTTTGATCCGTAAATCGAACGAACCTTACAAAGACTTAGACGAAGGATAAGAGTTGCAATCCTTTATTTGTGTTTTTACTTTTTACAAATTGCAAGAGACTAGATTCTTGAAGTGGCACCAATCCCCTCGTGGAGACGATATCTTTTATACTATAACTTGCAACGTGTATACTTGCACAATTGCGTAGCACTTATTACGAGCAACTAGTTTTTAGCGTCGTTGCGGGATTGGCAATAGCGACTTTGTTTTTATTTTCTTGCACTTTCTTTTTACTTTTCTTGTTTAAGATTCAAAGGGGCTAACAAACTTTGGTTTTGCATTGGTATATGACCGAGGCGAGACCGACTACACTGAATATCCCTTTGATCCGTAAATCGAACAAACCTTACAAAGACTTAGACAAAGATGTTCCAAAGGAGGAGGAGTGATTCTTGCACGAAACAGTAACTATTCGAGACTATCTTGAAGAAGATCTTGATGGACTTAATCCGGGAGTTGTCGCTTTGAACTTGAAGCCGACCACTTTGAGTTAAAACCGGTAATGTTTAATATGATCAACACAATTGGTCAATTTTGCGGCTCAACAACTGAAGATGTACGGCAACATCTGAAATCTTTCCTCGAGATTTGCAACTCGTTCAAAATACACGGAGTCACCCCCGATGTCTTACGATTAAGATTATTCCCCTATTCACTGAGGGATAGGGCGAAAGCATGGTTGAATAGCATTCCTGCCGGATCAATAGCATCTTAGACCGATCTTTGTCGTGATTTCCTTGCTCAGTTTAATCCTACAAATTTGACTGATAAGCTTCGTAACGAAATTACTTCTTTTCGGCAGGCAGATGATGAATCCATGTATGAGACTTGGGAGCGATATAGAGAACTTCTACACAAATGCCCCCTACACGGATTCCCAATGTGGACTCAAGTAACAATGTTTTGCAACGCCGTGAATACACCAACAAGGATGATGCTAGATGCCTCGGCAAACGGCATACTCCTAGATAAGTCACTGGAGGAAGCAATGCAAATTCTAAACAGGCTGGCCAAGAATGATTATCAATTCCCCTCTACTAGAAGAGAAGGAGTTAGACGCCAAGCCACAATACATGAACTAGGATCATCAGATTCAATTTCGGCACAATTGGCCACTTTAACCAAGATGGTCCAGAACATGCAAAAACCAAATAACACATATGAGGTCAAGGTAATGGATTCTTTTTGTGAGTTATATGGTGATAAGCATGATTCTTCTGAATGTATATAGAATCCGGAATCCAGCTTCTATGTGGGGAATTACAATTGGAACAACAATGTGATGTCCAATACATACAATCCAGCTTGGAAGAAGCACCCAAATTTTTCATGGAGTAATCCCAACAATGCTCTAAACCATAACAATCAGAATGCACAAGCATCGGGATTCCAGTAGAATATACCACGACAACAGTTACCGCAGCAACAACCGACAACATCTAGTTCTTTGGAAAATTCTCTAAATGCTTTTATGATGAAAACTGAATCTTATATGGCTGAGAATAGTAACTTCATAAAAAGAACTGATGCTTTTATTAACAGGACCGAGATGAGATTGCAAAACCAAGAGGCGGCAATCAAATCATTGGAAAATCAAGTCGGACGGTTTGCTCAAAATCAATACTAGACCGTAAGGAGGTTTACCTAGCGATATCAAGTCGCAAGAGGAATCGCCATGATGTTGAAAGTGATCAAGATGTTGAAGCTGATCAAGGAGGTTTACTTAGGAACCAGTAATACATTGCTGTAATTATTTCTTCTAAGTTACAGCCTGAGTAGGAAAAGAAGCTGATCAAGATGTTGAAGCTACACAAAAGGCAATAGGGTAGACAATTGCCGACTTGAAGGGAATTAGCCGGCGGTGTGCATGCACAAGATTTTGTTGGAAGATGATCACAAACCTTCAATTGAGGCCCGGATGAGACTGAATCATGCCATGAAAGGGGTTGTAATGAAAGAAATCATCAAGTGGCTTGACGCCGGCATTATATACCCTATCTCTAATAGTATATGGGTAAGTCTGGTACAATGTGTTCCGAATAAGGGAGGTATAACGATGGTAAGTAATGAAAACAATGAACTCGTTCCAACCAGGACTGTGACCGGTTGGAGGGTTTGTATGGATTATCGAAAGCTAAACAAAGCCACTAGGAAAGATCACTTCCTATTACCCTTTATTGATCAAATGCTTGACCGTCTTGCAGGTAAACCCTTTTATTGTTTTCTTAATGATTATTCAGGTTACAATCAAATTGCCATAGCACCAGAAGATCAAGAAAAGACAACCTTCACATGCCCATATGGTACTTATGCCTTCCGAAGGATGCCGTTTGGATTGTGTAACGCCCCGACAACCTTCCAAAGATGCATGATGGCACTATTTTCAGACATGGTCGAAGACTTCCTTGAGATCTTCATGGATGATTTTTCTATTTTTGGTAATGACTTCGGCAGCTGTCTCGGCAGTTTAGAGAAGGTGTTGGCAAGATGTGAAGAAACTGATTTAGTCCTCAATTAGGAGAAATGCAATTTTATGGTAGATGAAGGAATAGTGCTCGGCCACAAGATTTCATCCAAGGGAATTGAAGTAGACAAAGCCAAGGTGGACGTGATCGAAAGATTACCCCACCAAGTTGGTTAAAGGAATTTGAAGTTTTCTTGGACATGTAGGTTTTTACAAGAGGTTCATTCATAATTTTTCTAAAATCACTAAACCCTTGTGCAATTTGCTTGAACATGATAAAGTCTTCGATTTTGATGATTCTTGCACCCAAACATTGAAACCCTAAAGAAAAAGCTTGCCTCGACACCCATTGTCGTTCCACCAGATTTGACGCTACCTTTTGAGCTCATGTGTGATGCAAGTGATTTAGCGCAAAGAGGAGCTAGGCCTAGGCCAACGAGGTAAGACCTTCCATGTGATATACTACGCTAGTAAAACTCTTAATAGTGCTCAAGTGAATTACACAACAATGGAGAAAGAGTTACTATTTGTAGTTTTCGCATTTGACAAGTTCGATCCTATTTGATTGGTACAAAGGTAATTGTTCATACGGACCATTCGGCAATCAAATATCTATTTGCTAAAAAGGATGCCAAACCTCGTTTGATTCGTTGGATATTACTTTTACAAGAATTTGATATTGAAATTAAGGACAGGAAAGGAACAGAAAATCAAGTGGCCGATCACTTATCACGTTTAGAATGCAACAGGGAGGAGGACGCGGATCTAGAGATATGCGATGCATTCTCGGATGAACAAATTTTAGCTGCCTCAGAAACCATAGACGCGCATGCCTCGGTAACCCTCGATGCCTCGGAAACCATGGATGTACACGCCTCGGCAACTCTCGACGCCACAGCAGCCTTTGACACGCACGCCTCGGCAATTTTGGGAGCAGTCACCACGGCAGCACATGCCTCGGCAATACCCTAGTACGCAGATTTAGTTAATTTCCTTGTTTGTGGTATTTTACCTTATGTCATTACTCACCAAGGGAAGAAGCGGTTCTGCCATGATGCTAAGCATTACTTTTGGGACGAGCCTCTTTTGTTTAAACAATATGCAGATCGGGTTATACGATGTGTCCTCAAGAAGAGCAACAGAATATACTCTGCAATGCCATTCTTCACCCTATGGAGGACATTTTGGAGGAACTCGTACCGCGACCAAAGTTTTGCAATCCGGTTTGTATTGGCCAATATTGTACAAAGATGCCCAAGACTTTTACAAGCAATGTGATCGTTGCGGAGGATGGGCAATATCTCTAGGCGACATGAGATGCCACCGAACATCATCGAGGTGGAATTGTTCGATGTGTGGGGGATCGATTTTATGGGACCTTTCCCATCTTCATTTGGCAACCTCTACATTTTACTTGCCGTCGACTATGTGTCTAAATGGGTTGAGGCAGCTGCAGTTCCCAACAACGATTCCAAGACCGTGCAACGATTCTTGCAAAAAAACATATTTACACGGTTTGGGATGCCGAGAGCAATTATCAGTGACGAAGGCAAGCATTTTGACAACAGACTAATTGTCAAGATGTTGCAATGCTTCGGCATATCACACAAGATCGCCATGGCATATCACCCACAAACCAACGGGCAAGTAGAAATTTCCAACCGGGAATTGAAGGGTATACTCGAGAAAGTTGTAAATCCCTCTAGGAAGGATTGGTCATTAAGACTAGATGACGACTTTGGGCATATCGCGACCTTTGCATTCAAAACACCCTTAGGTATGTCCCCTTCCGACTTGTCTATAACAAAACATGCCATCTACAGTGGAAATTGAACACAAGGCATATTGGGCAATCAAGACCGTGAATATGGATTGGGAAAGTGCCGAACAAAAGCGTTTGTTGGACCTCAATGAGATAGAAGAATTTCGTGCACTCGCCTATAACAATGCACGAATCTACAAGGAGAAAACAAAGCAATGGCATGACAAGAAACTATTGCCGGCAATTCATGCCAGGGCAACTAGTTCTCTTATTCAATTCTCGGCTAAAACTTTTCCCGGAAAGCTGAAATCAAGATGGTCGGGACCATTCAAGTCGTCAAACCATTCTCCCATGGTGTTGTGATAATCAAGTCCATCAGCGACAAACATGAATTCAAAGTTAATGAACAAAGATTGAAACACTACAATGGTGCCAATGTGGAACGTAACAAAGAATGGGTCAACTTAGGAGATGCATGAGCATGCTCTCCCATTGATATATATATTTGTTTTTCGATTAATTTTTTTTTTTATTTTTGAACTATTTTTTATTTCTGATTATTATTATTATTATTATTATTATTATTATTATTAGGATAGATTTTTTTTATCTTTTTAAGTTTAAGAATCCTTTTACACATCTTTATTTATTTTTCTTTTATTAGTCTATCTTTAATTTTAATCATTATTTGATTTGTCTTTGAATTGTAGGAAAAGAGTTCAAGATAAAGAGGAATTTTAATCCAAGAAGGAAAACATCTTCAACAAGGAAATTAATGGGCTGAATCTAAGGCTTATATAAAGCCTCCAACTCACCCTAATTAAACCCCCTTGTCGTCACCCTCTCCCTAAATCAAAACCCTTTTTTTTCGTCTTCCCCTAATCCCACCCACCATATTCACCACCTATCTTTTCTATAAAAACCCATCACCCTTAACCTATCCCTACTTTTTATCTTGCAACTCTTTAGTTTCTTTTATTTTCTTTGTTTTTACAGAACTCACAACCAAGATCATCCATGGCATCCAAAATTAAATTTTTAGTTCATCCAAGTTCCTCCAAAGAACCAAGATACAAGAAATTTGCTACACCGGTGGTTCAAGAAAGATTTCACTCCAAGTTTGAAAGCCAGAAGATTCATGAAGAACAAGGCTTTGAATACTCCAACTCTCATCAAGATTTCGGCCTTGAACCATTCATCTTCGAGAGGATTGCACATCAAAAGTGGCAAATCTTTTGCCATCAATCGGAACCGGGTAACATCTCATGGGTAAGAGAATTCTATGCTCACTCACCTAACCCGAATAATCCTTATGTTTTTGTTCGTGAAAAGGCCATACTCATAAGCCCCGAAAACGTCAACACCTTTACGGGTTTTACATTGAGAAGGACGAGCATCAAGCCTTCGTTGATCAAATCACGCCCAAGCAACTCGACAAGGTGCTTCAAGAACTCACTCAACTGGGAACTCATTGGAACGACGGTAAATACAAGGGCACGATAAATTGCCTTCCGGCTTAAACCTGAGGCAAAACTATGGAATAAGTTTGTTAAAACTTATTTAATGCCCACCACACACAATACTACCGTTGATATACCACGTCTTTTGCTCATACATTCTATTTTGCATATTCGCATCATTAATATTGGAAAATTATTTGTGAAGAGATTTTTCTATCTAGCTCAAAAGATAAGGGTTCTCTTTTCTTCCCTTGCTTAATTTCTAATCTTTGCAAGGAGATGCATGTCCCAAGTGAGTCCACCGATGAAAAGGCCCTACCAAAGTCCGGTTGGAATCAAACACAAATCCGAAAGCTAATGGGAGAGACACTGGGAAAATCTTCAAGGCCTCCAATTGCCGTGGCAACTCCTGCCGCCCCAGCAATCCCTAATGCCCAAGCACCTAACGCCCGGGCAACTCGGCCATCAACCCCGGGACACTTTGAAGCACTCTTGCAACCATTGGCAAGCCACCTAAGGCAAATTGAAGACCGGCAACTAATGTTCATGCGGTACATGAAGGAGCACAATAATTTCATCACCCAAGTCATCCTAGAAAAGTACACGAACAATCGCGTGCCGTTCCCAATCTTTCCTGCCGAGATCCTTGCCCCGACAACCAATGAAGCAGTTGCCACGACAACCACAACAGATGATGCCGTGGCAACCTACATCATGTCTGCACAAGCAGATGCCCCGCCAACCAACCTTGAAGATGCCACGACAATCAAAGCTAAAGACATCTCGGCAACCACTGCAAAAGCCAAAGGTAAAGAACTTATGCCCGAATCAACTCCTACGGTATCATTTTCTGATTTTTTAGATTCGGACGAGTCCTCCATTGCACCAAAAAAAGACCGCACCAATTGAATCCTCCAAGCGAAAAGCCAATGACACTGATGAAGAGGACGATGAGGACAACCCCGTACGAGGATCGATTCCACCACCGGAAACAAGGAAACAACCGTCGCGTTCAAGCAAGAGAATCAAGACACTGACCAAAAGGAAACTAATCATTCACGATGACGAACTCTCGGAGTAAGTCCTCGTATGCATTTTATTTTTCGTTATTTTATTTTTATTTAATACATGCATTGAGGACAATGCCTCACTCGAGTTTGAGGGGGATTGTTATTAGTAGTTACCATGTTTAGTTACATTCATCTTAAGTATTACATTTAGGATACATAAATTGCTTTCCATGCCTTTAGTTGGAACAAGAATTGCCTAGATTTGATGAATATCCAATGATGACTTTGCCAATGCACTTAATGGATAGAATTTTTATTCTAGGATAACCATGGAAAAACTTAGAATTTTACTATGATGCTAAATTTGATGAAACTTTTGTTGTGGTTTGATTAATTTAAGGAATTCTAGTGAACTTAGGTTGATAATTAACAAATTGGGGGAATAGAATAAAAATTGGATGAATGCTAGAGGTGCCCAAATTGGCTCTAGCATGTGCTAAAAAAATTGATCACTAAAGGTGCCCGAAACTAGCTCTAGTATGTGCAAAAAAAAAATTTCACTAGAGGTGCAAAAACCGACTCTAGTCGAATAAAACTAAAAACAAAACACTAGAGGTGCCCAAAACTGGCTC
Source organism: Hibiscus mutabilis (assembly GCA_019671005.1). NCBI lineage: Eukaryota > Viridiplantae > Streptophyta > Magnoliopsida > Malvales > Malvaceae > Hibiscus > Hibiscus mutabilis. The sequence continues at coordinate 33,504,292 of CM033733.1, read as the reverse complement.
TAGTTAAAACATGTTAAAAAGAACCCAATGAAGTAATTTGAAAACCTCTTGTTTGCCTAGAATCTGAAAAATCAACTTGCACACAACTCCGCACACACTCACAAGCATTATAGTTTGATTCCGAGTAACTTCTAAGTTTTCCGAAAAATGAAAACTCAGTCATACTTTGTGCCCCGGTTCTGAGAATTGAAATCAAGTTCAAAGCTAAGTTTGTGAAAATTGAAGTCTTGACAGGTAATTATTAGTTTGCATTGCTTGAGGACAAGCAATAGTTCGAGATTGGGGGTGTGATAGGTGTTCAAAAGTACTATTTTTCTTACCCTTTTTACTCATATTATTGTTAGACTTAGGCTCATATTAGTTGCATAATTAGCCATTCATGCATTAATCCATGTTTCCTTCCATCGTTGAGCTTGATTACATAACTTGGTAGTTTTTGTGGGAAAAGATATTGCTTTGGTGTGTTTTGTGTGTATGTACAGGATCACTTGCCAAAGCAAGGCTAGAGCTAGTTGCCAGGGCAATACATGAAGGAGATGCCGAGCTAGTTGCCAGGGCAATGCATGAAGGAGACGCCGAGCCAGTTGCCAGGGCAATTGTCGACAAAGAACAAGGTGATATGGTAGTCGAAATTGATGACTAGACAAGCCCAAGATGACGTGGAGCAAAGCCAAATCCCAAAGGAATTTGATTTCCATAAAGAGATTAAAGAATAATTAAATTCTAAGAAGATGGGAGAAGTTCTAGTAGGAATATAATTATAATAAAGAATTATATTCTTTGAATATAATTTAATTCCAACTTAACTTCCTCCTCAAAGAAGGACTTTGACCTAGCCCTATAAATTAGAGGGGAATTTCGACAACTCAAGAGAGCAAGAAGAGAGAATTTTCGACAAGCATCTAGGGCAGGGGGATTTCGACAAGCTTCAATTCTTCATCTTTTTCTTTCTTGTTCAATTAGGTTCATGCTAGGGATTATTTATCTTGTGTTTCTTTGGAACCTAGCCATGAACTAAATTTATTTGGCTATGGTTATTGTGTTTTGTGGTTGTGAGAAACTATTGGATTTTGTTTAGGTAATAAGAGTTTGCACTTTTCTATTCAAGGTTTATTCATTCTTGGTTCTTATTCTTGTTTACGAGTGAATTGGGAGATGATCTCGTGACTTCATCTATTTATCTAATATCGGGAGAGTTAGATTCAAGAAACGAATGAATATGATCTTTATTCAATCTATTGATGATGAAGATTAATCCGGCTTAGGAATAAGTCAAGGATTTCAACGGCTAAGAGGAGCGCAATATTGGTTGTTGTTCACCCTCGATTCACGCAGGGATGTATTATCAAGGCATGCACAAGTAGCTAGAGTTTCGATTTAGGGATAAGAAGAAACCATTGAAGAACGCTCTACCGAACCTTGAAGGTTGCTACCTAGACGCCCAAGTAGTTGCCCAACTAGTCGCCCAGGCAACCATCGATTAGTTGCCAAGGCAACCCCGTTGTGCAAGTTGCCACGACAACTGAGTTGCCCGTGCACTCTTTTACCAAGATGATCCAATCGGCTATCACACCTCAACTCGCGATAACCTGGCCTATCTCTCTCATTTGATCTCATTTATTCTTTTACTTTATTGTCTTCTAGTTTAATTATTAGTTAAAACTCCTATAATCCTTTATTTGTGCTTTTACTTTTTACAGTGCAAGAGACTAGATTCTTGAAGTGGCACCAATCCCTGTGGAGACGATATCTTTTATACTATAACTTGCAACGTGTATACTTGCACAATTGCGTAGCACTTATTACGCGCAACAGCCACCGTATCGGTACGCCTTAAGGAAAAACATGCATTTGTTTCGGTACACGGATTAGTGTACCAAAACGATCCCTTTAATTTTAACATATCGTATCGGTACGCAGGGTACCGTATCAATACGGGTTTTGGCTACTGGAATTTTGAGTTTTAAAATAATAAAGAGGGGATTAGTACGGAGTCAAGGCTGTATCGGTATGGGTTAGTCAACACACTGTATCAATACGATTATACGTGTATCAATACAGGTAGCCATTTTGTTAGTTAGGCTGTATCGATATAGGCTTGTCTGTATTGGTACGCTATGTTGATTTTTGTGTAATCCTATTTGCTAAAGTTTAAGAATCTTGCAATTTTGTCCCTGATTGTTATGGATACGTTTGAATGAGTTTGGATGATTTTTTTGGATTGGAATTTAATCCGTGAGCATGAAATGGAATTAATTAAGGTTGGGTAATCTTAATTATGATGGAAACCCTATAATTTACAAAAATTACATTTTGATGCTTAATGTGAATCGTTGAGCTGATGAACCCTGTTTCGCCATCTGGTTTTAATGTAACATTTCCGCTAAAGCATGTACACTTAAGATAATAATAAAATGCAATTAGACAAGATAAAAACAAAAAAATGGGCTCGGTTTAGGTTATTAGATTCGGTTTGCTTCGGCAAACCTAATGTGACTCTTTTAGTCCAGTTTCGGCTAGGCCAGGCTAAGGGGTTACAATATTCCTGATATGGAGGCAAACTATGTCATCCCAAGGAGGAGTCGTTATCGTGGACGTAAGCGGCCAGAAGTGACAAATCTCTACCATTTTCGATTGAAGTGTTTCTTTGTGTAATTGATTTACAATTACAAGAACTTGAAAATCGATTTAGCGAGGTAAGTAAGGAGTTACTTGTTTGCATGTCTTGCTTTCATCCCTCTAATCAATTTTTTCTTTTGACAAAGGAAACTACTACGACTTGGTGAATTCGATAGAGAATTTTCAGAAACTAAATTATTGTTTTTTGAATATTCATTGAGAAATTTCATTGCTGATATTTGAAATGATGAGAGATTTTCGGATGTGAATAACCTAAATAAGCTTTCCATCAAACTTGTTGAGATAAAGAAGCATGAAACTTATTCCAAGGTCGACTTGCTTTTGAAGTTAGTGTTGCTTCTTCTTGTGGCAACTTCGGCAGTAGAAAGACCTTTTTCAACAACGACAACCATAAAAAATAAATTACGGAATAGCATAGGAGATCAACTATTAAATGATTTTTTGGTTACTTTTATAGAAAAATACTTGTTTGTGGATGTTAGCATGGATGTTATTGTAAGACGATACCAAAATATGAGAACTCATCGTGAACAATTGTAAACATGTTTATGTACTACTTTGTAATTTAAATTTCTTATAAATTTGGAATGTAGCTTTTGATGACTTATTCAACTTACTTTTGGATTATATGTAATTGTATTTATTGTCAGTCGGTGAAATACCAAGTTTAAATTTTTAGATTTGCCTCTGGCAGTACCAGTACTTGTTCATACAATACCAATATTGTATGAATATGGGAAAAAACTAGGCAAAGTTGTGAGTGAGTATCAATACTACATTCATGAAGCATCAATATTATATATACATTATCTATACGCAAGGGCTAATATCAGTATTGGTTGGATTTATTGAAACATCAAATGTTATTTTAGTAGAAGTACTCAGAAGGAGTGTTGACACTCATTGGACTAATAACGATACTCATAGGGTGGTATCAATACTGATTTGAATACCAAAACAAAAAATTCTATCTCAATACCGATACTCGTAAGTGAATATCGATACTCATAGGTGAGTACTGATACCCACTATGTAGATTGACCTATAATTCTACTTAAAGCTTATTGATGGATTAATATGCCTTATTAATGTTCGTATGGTACTAATTGGCTAATTTCTCTCATATAATGTACTAAATCTAGGTGAACCTTTAACAATTAAATTGTTTATAATGCTTAGTAATTCTAGATTGGTTATGTGTTATAAAATGTTGTATGGCCTTGAAGGCATTGGTCGGGTTTATGTTCTTGTGTTGTGCGGATCCAAATACCCAAGAATTGAGTTGTAGCATCAAGGTGTTTATGTTGTTGGATGTATGTTACGATGTTATGAGACATCGGGTCTCATCCATGAATGGTTATGGTCGAATGTATGTTTCTAGCGCTATGTGACACAAGGTCTCATTCAAAGGCACTCAACTTATGGGATATCGAGTACAATAAGCTAGTTGAGTATACGTTCTTGACATTATGTGACAGCATACCTCACTCAAAAAGTATTTTTGATGCGTGTTTCATCACTGTTGGGTGGATATTATGATTGTGTGGATATTACTGCTTCGTGATTAAAGCATGTATATTGTAGAAAACTAATCTTAGTGCCATATGTTGTTGCTTTTTTCTTTCTGCTCATGGTTGCATGCATGCTTATGAATTACATAAAGTACACTAAAGTAGAAGTGTGACATTGAGCTTGTAAATCTCAATGTTAAAATATTTTTTGTTCATAGGTTAGTAGAATTTTTAAGCGCGCAGGGAGCACATCGACGAGGGATTCCAACACCTCACTTTTTAATCAGAGAACATTTCCTTAGCACTTATGGTAGGGCTTATGTATTCATATAGTATTACAATTTTTTGTTTATATGTAATATCCCAAAATTTTGGCTAGTGACCAAAATGAAAATTTTGAAAGTTTGGTGGTCAAAGTATAAACTTTGAAAAAATAAACTTTGAAAAAGTTTAGGGACTAAAATGTAATTTCCAAAAGTTATGTATTTTAGTCCCGTAAATGAATAGTTCACCCCAAGAATGAAGTTTTCGTGTTACTCGGATTTTTTCGTACGGAGTTTGTATTAGTGGCTATAAAGCGATAAAGCTTAGAAAAATATTCGGATAATTGGATCGAATCAGATATCCAAAATATTTTAAAGGATGATAAGGCAAGGTTAAAAATATCTTTTTAATGTCTTAAACTGAAAGGATTTAACATGGACCATTGGATTAAAGTAGGTTTTCCATGTTAAATATGAGCTATTGGATGAAAAATGTCAAGATGGTAATTTTGGGAAATTTCAAGGGCAAAGTTGGTAATCACTAACTACTTGGTTTATTTTTGACCCTTGGATAAGTAGGTAAACATGTGGCAAGATATGAAGCATTGGATTACAAGGGCAAAATGGTCATTTTGTTATAAAAAAAAGAGATTTTTTAGGATTTTTAAAATAAGATGACAAATGGCCAAATTGGAAACAATTGAAATTTCAAGACTTTTTATCCATCATCTTCTCTTGTTCGAAAGCTCCAAGGTAAGAAAGAAAAAAATTTCTTTCGAATTTTCAAGTTATTTTAGTTGGAATTTGGATGAAAGCATGAAATATGAAATTTATCTCCATGAAATTCTCTATCTTTTGGTACCATTTATTCATGATTTCCTTGATTGAAACCCTAGTTTTGTGATTTTGATGGATGAAATGGATGTTTAAATATGATGAGTTAAGGTTAGTTTTTGATGAAATTGTTGTTGTAGAATCATATCCAAGCTTATATTATGATTGAAACTACTTGAAAGTAGCTAAATCCTAATTTGTTTAAAGTTAGGGTTTTGATGTGAAGTTGAAATTAGATTGATTTTGATATGGGAATGATTTTAGAAGCTTGGAAATGAGGTTTAGAGGCTGAATTCATGCTTGAATCAAGTTGGAAAATTTGGATGTAGGATCTTTCATATTCGGCATATTGGAAGAATATTTGGGAAAATTATGGAAAAATTCCCTAAGGCTAGAAATGATGTGAGAATTATTTTTACAAGGCTTAAAATGTTGTTTGGATTAAATTGGAGCTTTGTTAAGTTTTAAGGACTTTTTCGCATACCTTGAGAAATTAAGGGATTAAGATGCAAATGTTGGAAAGTTGATGTATTATTCTGAAAATTAATGTTAGAAGATTCAATTGGATCATTTTGAGAAGTTTGCTAAGTGTTGATGACCAAATAGCAAATTAAAGGAAATATGGGATTGAAATGGAAATTGGTTAGAAATTAAAATGTTAAGCTTGAAAGTATTCTTGGAATACTTGAATATGTTGTTTAATGATTGAATTTAAAGTTTAATGTCAATGGACCATTTTGAATAATTGGGAAAGTTGAAGTGAATTCTAAAAGAATTCATTTTATGGTTATATTATGAAAATGTAGATATTCTTGTGAATTTGTGATGGATATGGATAGTGAAGGATTTTTAGGAACTTTATTCCTAATATGTGCTTATGTTATAATGATACTAACATATGCTTTGAAATGTATGTATTCGGTAAACGATGATTTTATAGATCGTGATCAAGATCATAGTATGAGAAAAAATTAAAAATAAGGAAAAATTTCAAGAGTAAAGCTACCAGCTATAATAAGGTTCACGAGTGAGGCATCAGGTGAGCAATGCATACATAACATGATACATGGATGTTTTATACATCATTGGTAAGACTTGTAATAAGTCTACCTGGTTTATATATATATATATATATATTGGCATGATATTTATGTCATTGATCATATATTTGACATATTTTAAATATGTCAAAAGTGAATATTAATGCATGGATCACTAGTTATATATGATGTTATATCATGAATGTTATTTCGGGTATGAACTGCCCAATGTTAAATGATATTGATATACATTGCCATTGATGAATTAAATATGGGAAATATGCCCAAATAAGTCATTGAGGGACAGGGTATAGTTGGCATGCCATAGAGTCCAGCAGCACGCTGCATATTCGGCTATCCAGGATAGCACTATAGTGTATATAAAGGAAACTTAGTGTATGGTTAGCACTGCCTTATAAATGTGCGGATGGTTAGCATGGCCTTATAAACGTACGAATGTGGGCACGACCTTATGTGTATTAGCACTTGGGTGCATATTTGACTCGTGTACCCAGGGTCCTCATAGGTTATATTTGGGCTATGGTTATTCGGTAAATATTTGATAAACATGTGAAAGAGTTTTAGGTGTAAGAGTTCACAAACTCTTAAAGTTATGGCACGTATATTGGTAAGAAAATTATATCTGGTTTATATTATTTGATATATGATAAACAAAATGGCAAGTCATATCTAGTGATTTAAAATGCGTAAACGCGGTTATATGTTATTATTTATAGTTATGTTATATTGCACTGGAAATTATTATTGCCTCACTAAGTATATACTTAGTGTGTGATGGATTTTACGCGTAGGTAAAAAGCAGAAATAAGAGTAAGGAGCGGGCATCCTACTTATGCGGAGTATGATTACGGTATCAGTAATAACATCTTTTAATGTGTTTGATATTTCTAGATGGCATGTATATGTTAAATTAGTCAGTTATATACTAGTTTATATATGGGTTGCAATAATGTATAAACTAGTTTATATTTATAGCGGATAGTAAGTAGTTATATTAAATTAAAAATGGGTAATGACTAAAAAAGACTAAATAGAGTAATCAGGTAGATTTTTATTTTAGGCAGATTCTAAACAGTTATATTCCTTATATATTATAGATAAGAACTGTCAAGTTATTGCCTGAAATCAAACTTAATTCGAGTGGATAAAAAATTTAAAATATGATTCTACGCAATAAATAGTAAAATGGATAATTTATAATTTTTTATGAATAGGATTGTGATACTTTGGTATATTCGTTATGTGATACTCTAATTAGTATGAGATATAGAATACTGATTAGGCTGTTACATTTATTGGTATCAGAGCTACAAGTTTAGCTGATTCTTGACATAAATCAGGTATATAGATAGTCAAAATTATACATGCCACTAGGATGTCAAGATTATTGATATTTGTATGAATATAATGGGATGTCCAGTAATTAGTATTTTTACTCCTTACTTATAATGGAAGCAATGAGGTGAATCAAAATCCACCTCAGGGGCAGCAGAATGTATATCCATTAGCTCAGGAACAATGAAATATTCTCGTGCAAGATCAAGGCTTATTTCTTCCGGCATTGGATGCTATTATAAATCGGCGAGCATCAATATCAGTTCCGAAGGAATTAAGAAAAATGAAAGCACCAGAGTTTCGAGGTGATACTGATGCTGATCCTACAGCTGTTGATTACTGGTTGAATGATACTAAGATCATGTTGAGTAGGATTCCTTGCGATGATCAAGGAAATTTAGAAGGAGTAGTATCTCTTTTGATGGAACAAGCAAGCGTGTGGTGGAATGTAGTCACTACACGAGTTCTTTCAGAACAGATTACATGGGAATTCTTCTTGAAAGAAATATACCAATAGAACCAATTTCGAGTGAGGAAGTTGCTATTAATCCTATAGGACAAATCGCCAAAGTAGTTTGAATTTAGTGTCCTATAAGGATCCAAGGAATAGAATTTCCATCCAATCTTATGGAATTGCCTTTCCAAGAGTTTGAAGTCATTCTTGGAACGGATTGGCTGTCGGCATATGATGCTACGGTTGAATGCCGACTGAAAATGGTAGTCTTAAAAGAACCAGCCTTTTTGGAAATAATATTTGAGGGAGAAAGGCAAAATTATTTGAGTAAGGAGGTTTCAACTGTAACTGCTGGAAAGTTATTATCACTTGAGTATGAAGCTTATTTAGCTCATGTGATAAATACTCCAAAGACAAAGATAGATCTGGAAAATATACCCACGGTGCAACAATTTCTAGATGTTTTTCGGATGAATTACCAGGATTACCTCCTGATCAAGAGGTGGAATTTGGTATTGATGTGCTTCCTAAAACAGCACCAATAACAATAACACCTTATAGAATGGCTCCTACAGGACTCAAAGAGCTGAAGGCTCAATTGCAAGAATTATTAGATCGAGGTTTTATTCGATCAAGTATATCACCTTGGGGAGCTCCAATCCTATTTGTGAAAAAAAATGATGGATCAATGAGGTTATGTGTGGATTACCATCTACTTAATAAAGTGACGGTGAAGAAAAAATATCCTTTCATCAAGGATTGATGGCCTCTTTGATCAACTTAAAGGAGCAACGGTGTTTTTTAAAATTAATCTTCGATTGGGGTATCATCAATTGAAGATCAAAGAAGCAGATATACCAAAGACAGCTTTCAGAATTAGATATGGGCATTATGAGTTTGTAGTAAAGCCTTTTGGACTTACAAATGCACCAGCAGCTTTTATGGATTTGATGAATCGGATATTTCAGCCATATTTGGACCAATTTGTGGTGGTATTTATAGATGATATATTGGTTTATTCAAGAACCAAAGAGGATCATGATACTCATCTGCGAGTAGTTCTTCAGATCCTCCGAGAAAAAAAGTTATATGCAAAGCTGTCAAAGTGTGAATTTTGGTTGTCTGAAGTAGCATTCCTTGGACACATAATCTTTGCGGAAGAAATTCGAGTTGATCCTAAGAAGGTTCAAGCAATACTCGAATGGAAAATTCCGCAAAGTGTCTCTGAAGTAAGAAGTTTCTTGTCGGCGGTTCGTGAAAGACTTTTTGATGATTGATGCTCTAATAACTAAGCTATTAAGAAAAGATGTGCCATTTGTTTGGACAGAAAAGTGTCAAGAAAGCTTCGACAAATTGAAGAAGATATTAACAGAAGCTCATGTTTTGGTACAACCAGAATCCGGGAAGGATTTCACTATATATAGTGATGCATCCCATAATGGTTTGGGATGTGTATTGATGCAAGAAAGAAAGGTTGTAGCGTATGCTTCTTGATAACTCAAAACTCGTGAGAGGAATTATCCTACTCATGATTTAGAGTTGGCTGTAGTGGTGTTCGCTTTGAAGATTTGGCATCACTACTTATATGGTGAAAAGTGCTATATGTTCACATATCATAAAAGTTTGAAATATTTGTTGTCTCAAAAGGAGCTTAATTTGAGACAAAGGAGGTGGATATAACTGATTAAGGACTATGATGTAATCATAGATTACCATCCGGGTAAGGCCAATGTGGTAGCAAATACGCTTAGTCGGAAGACATTTTCTGCCTTGAGAACAATGAATGCTCAGTTAAGGTTATAGGAAAATGGTGTAATAATGGTTGAGTTTCAAATCAAGCCTACTCTGATAGATAGGATTAAAGAGTTACAAGCAAAGGATAAAGAATGCTTGGAAGAGAAGAGGCAAAATTGAGAATGGCGAATCTAAATACTTTGAAGTAAAGTCAAATGGATGCATATTCTACAAGTGACGTGTGTACATTCCTGTAGATGAGGATCTAAAGAGGGAAATACTTTTAGAAGCACATTTCATTCCTTTAACTATGCATCCAGGAGGCAACAAAATGCATCAAGATGTAAGGAGTAGATTTTGGTGGCCTGGCATGAAACAAACTATTTCTGAGTTCGTTGCTAGGTGCTTAACATGTCAACAAGTAAAGGTAGAACATTAAGTTCCATCAGGATTGCTTCAACCGATCTCAATTCCATAGTGGAAATGGGAAAAGGTTACAATGGATTTTGTAACAGGTTTACCGTTAACGTCAAGTAAGAAAGATTCGATTTGGGTGATTGTGGACCATTTGACTAAAACGGCACATTTCATACCAGTTCGAACAGACTACTCATTGAACAAGTTGGCAGAGTTATATATTAAGGAAATTGTTAGATTGCATGGTGTTCCTACGTCTATTATATCTGATAGAAATCCAAGGTTCACTTTAAAGTTTTGGAGTGCATTGCATGAAGCATTATATGGAAGAAAATGCCGAACACCGTTGAATTGGTTCGAGTTAGAGGATCGAAAGATCATCGGACCATATCTTGTTCAAGAGACGGAGAATAAGGTAAAGATAATTCAAGATAATCTCAAGGCTGCTTCTGACAGACAAAAGTCATATTCAGATCTTAAAAGAAAAGATATTGAGTTTGAAGTTGGAGATAAAGTATTCTTGAAGGTTTCACCTTGGAAAAAAGATTTTACGCTTTGGACGAAAAGGAAAGCTTAGTCCAAGATTCATTGGTTCTTATGAAATTTTAAAAAGGGTTGGTCCAGTGGCATATTAAATAGCTTTACCACCAGAGTTGAGTAAGGTCCATGATGTATTTCATGTATCCATGCTTCGAAAATACCGATCGGATCCTTTACATGTTATTACACCGGAAGAGATCGAGATTCAATCGTATTTGACATATGATGAAGAACCTATAAGAATTTTAGCTCGAGGAGAAAAGCAATTAAGGAATAAAAAGATTCCTCTCGTTAAAGTTCTATGGAGAAATCATAAAGTGGAAGAAGCTACTTGGGAAACAGAGGAAGTAATGAAAAAGCAGTATCCGTATTTTTTTTGAACCAAGTAAGTAAGGAAAATTCGAGAATGAATTTTCTTAAGGGGGAGAATTGTAATATCCCAAAATTTTGGCTAGTGACCAAAATGAAAATTTTGAAAGTTTGGTGGTCAAAGTATAAACTTTGGAAAAGTTTAGGAACTAAATTGTAATTTCCAAAAGTTATGTATTTTAGTCCCGTAAATGAATATTTCACCCCAAGAATGACATTTTCGTGTTACTCGAATTTTTTCGTAAGGAGTTTGTATTGGTGGCTATAAAGCGATAAAGTTTAGAAAAATATTCGGATAATCGGATCGAATCAGATATTCAAGATATTTTAAAGGATGATAAGGCAAGGTTAAAAATATCTTTTTAATGTCTTAAACTGAAAGGATTTAACATGGACCACTGGATTAAAGTAGGTTTTCCATGTTAAATATGAGCTATTGAATGAAAAATGTCAAGATGGTAATTTTGGGAAATTTCAAGGGCAAAGTTGGTAATCACTAACTACTTGGTTTATTTTTGACCCTTGGATAAGTAGGTAAACATGTGGCAAGATATGAAGCATTGGATTACAAGGGCAAAATGGTCATTTTGCTATAAAAGAGATTTTTTAGGATTTTTAAAATAAGATGACAAATGGCCAAATTGGAAACAATTGAAATTTCAAGACTTTTTCTCCATCATCGTCTCTTGTTCGAAAGCTCCAAGGTAAGAAAGAAAAATTTTTCTTTCGAATTTTCAAGCTATTTTAGTTGGAATTTGGATGAAAGCATGAAATATGAAATTTATCTCCATGAAATTCTCTATCTTTTGGTACCATTTATTCATGATTTCCTTGCTTGAAACCCTAGTTTTGTGATTTTGATGGATGAAGGGGATGTTTAAATATGATGAGTTAAGGTTAGTTTTTGATGAAATTGTTGTTGTAGAATCATATCCAAGCTTATATTATGATTGAAACTACTTGAAAGTAGCTAAATCCTAATTTGTTTAAAGTTAGGGTTTTGATGTGAAGTTGAAATTAGATTGATTTTGATATGGAATGATTATAGAAGCTTGGAAATGAGGTTTAGAGGTTGAATTCATGCTTGAATCAAGTTGGAAAATTTGGATGTAGTGACCTTTCATATTCGGCATATTGGAAGAATATTAGGGAAAATTATGGAAAAATTCCCTAAGGCTAGAAATGATGTGAGAATTATTTTTACAAGGCTTAAAATGTTGTTTGGATTAAATTGGAGCTTTGTTAAGTTTTAAGGACCTTTTCACATACCTTGAAAAATTAAGGGATTAAGATGCAAATGTTGGAAAGTTAATGTATTATTCTGAAAATTAATGTTAGAAGATTCAATTGGATCATTTTGAGAAGTTTGCTAAGTGTTGATGACCAAATAGCAAATTAAGGGAAATATGGGATTGAAATGGAAATTTGTTAGAAATTTATATGTTAAGCTTGAAAGTATTCTTGGAATACTTGAATATGTTGTTTAATGATTGAATTTAAAGTTTAATGTCAATGGACCATTTTGAATAATTTGGAAAGTTGAAGTGAATTCTAAAAGAATTCATTTTATGGTTATATTATGAAAATGTAGATATTCTTGTGAATTTGTGATGGATATGGATAGCGAAGGATTTTTAGGAACTTTATTCCTAATATGTGCTTATGTTATAATAATACTAACATATGCTTTGAAATGTATGTATTCGGGTAAACGATGATTTTATAGATCGTGATCAAGATCATAGTATGAGAAAAAATTAAAAATAAGGAAAATTTTAAGAGTAAAGCTACCAGCTATAATAAGGTTCACTAGTGAGGCATCAGGTGAGTGCAATGCATACATAACATGATACATGGATGTTTTATACATCATTGGTAAGATTTGTAATAAATCTACCAGGTTTATATATATATATATATATATATATATTGGCATGATATTTATGTCATTGATCATATATTTGACATATTTTAAATATGTCAAAAGTGAATATTAATGCATGGATCACTAGTTATATATGATGTTATATCATGAATGTTATTTCGGGTATGAACTGCCCAATGTTAAATGATATTGATATACATTGCCATTGATGAATTAAATATGGAAAATATGCCCAAATAAATCATTAAGGGACAGGGTATAGTTGGCATGCCATAGAGTCCAACAGCACGCTGCATATTCGGGTATCTGGGATAGCACTATAGTGTATATAAAGGACACTTAGTGTATGGTTAGCACTGCCTTATAAATGTGCAGATGGTTAGCACGGCCTTATAAACGTTCGGATGGTGGGCACGACCTTATGTGTATTAGCACTTGGGTGCATATTTGACTCGTGTACCCAGGGTCCTCATAGGTTATATTTGGGCTATGGTTATTCGGTAAGAAAATTATATCCGGTTTATATTATTTGATATATGATAAACATAATGGTAAGTCATATCTAGTGATTCAAAATGCATAAACACGGTTATATGTTATTATTTATAGTTATGTTATATTGCACTGGAAATTATTATTGCCTCACTAAGTATATACTTAGCGTGTGATGGTTTTCACGCGTAGGTAAAAAGCAGAAATCGGAGTAAGGAGGGGGCATCCTACTTATCCGGAGTATAATTACGGTATCAGTAATAAGATCTTTTGATGTGTTTGATATTTCTAGATGGCATGTATATGTTAAATTAGTCGGCTATATACTAGTTTATTCATGGGTTGCAATAACGTATAAACTAATTTATATTTATAGCGGATAGTAAGTAGTTATATTAAATTAAAAACCGGGTAATGACTAGAAAAGACTAAATAGAGTAATCGGGTAGATTTTTATTTTAGGCAGATTATAAACAGTTATATTCCTTATATATTATAGATAAGAACTGTCAAGTTACTGCCTGAAATCAAACTTAATTCGAGTGGATAAAAAATTTAAAATATGATTCTACGCAATAAATAGTAAAATGGATAATTTATAATTTTTTTATGAATAGGATTGTGATACTTTGGTATATTCGTTATGTGGTACTCTAATTAGTATGGGATAATGAATACTAATTAGGGTGTTACATTATAACTCTATTACTATTAATTTTTATATATGATATTTATACTTGGAGCTCCATAATTTTGTAAACAATTTATACTCATTTATAACTGCCCGATCAATACGTTTCATTTTATGAATGTTTTAATTGTTTTGGCTAAACTAATGGTTTAAAAAAAAATAGTGGTTACTTCGGTAATCCAATGTAACATCTTGAATCTCCCGAGTTAGCCGGCTCGGGTTTGAAGTGTTACATTGTTCTGGTGTTTTGTGAGCTGAGCGTTACTTTCCCCGTATTATTAGTGTGTAATTAAGTAATCAATGGAGAATAATTAAGGTACAAAATAGTGAGGTTCATGTTATGCTGTATTGGAATGTGACTCCAACTAGCATGTTAAGTAGTTGGACTTAAAACGTCTCTTATACTTAATATATATGTAGTGAATTTCTCTGCTAAAAAGAACCTAGAAATATAAAATTTTGATTTGAACTGCATAAATGTTTTATATCTTCATTATTTAAGCTTATTTTTTTATCGTGCTTGGTTAAGTGACAGATACACGAAAAATACATTTGACAAAATTTTACTAACATGGTCAAAAACTTTATGTTATCTTAAAACAGTACTTGAGTTATTAAACATTGTCTAAAATCAGACTCGAAATTCGGAGCGTGACAGCATAATAAGTCCATCTTTGACACTTAAATACTTGTTATGTAAGCATATTGATGGGAAATGAAACGAATCTTGGTATGGGTGGCCATATCTTCATCAAATTCCAATCCACATGGATTTTGTAACATGTACCACATGAACCTCCAAGGAAAGTCCCATGTTGTTAAAATGTGCAAGCAATTCATCATTTCAATAAAATCAATCCTATCTTCAAAACATTGGTGGGCTGCTCTTTAGGTAAATTAAAATATGATTTCGTTGCTGTTTGAAAAAAAAATAAAATTTGGATATAATCTTTATATTTTTATATTAATATTTAATATATTGATAGTACATTCTTTAACTACATAAGTTGAATTAAGAAATTTGCTATTTTTATATATTTATTTTTTATTATACCCTGCAATCGCATATGATTTTTATAATTTTACTAGAGGAGTTTATATTGTAATATCTTTCTCATGTTAATGTATAGTAAAAGATTATTAATTTTTCACGTCAATAATTTCAAATAAAATTAAATAAAATGAATTAAGACATGACATAAATATAACATGCAAAAAAACAATACAAACAACATAATTATTTGATTATTAACTTTATTTTTTAAAATATACCTTAATGAGAGAAGTAATAACATAAAAATTAGTTAATTTAATGACAAATAGAAGAGCAGAGTAATTTCAGGTCCGAGAGTTTCCTATATTATAATGTGTAAAATGAAAAAAGGAAAGAAAATGTTTAGTTCTTTTTTCCCAATTATAAATCGTTATCTTTCTTAGCTTATCTTCTTTTTTTATGTTGTCGTGATAGTATAAGTTTTGTGTTGGTTGCTGATTGTTGGTGTGTCTTTTTTATTCTCAACAAAAGTTTTTTTGTTAGAACTCTTCATTTTTCATATATCTTGTTGCATTTTGTTTCATTTACATTTGTGGCACGGTTTTCCTTTGCATTGTGACATGGTTTTTTGTATGTCTTATAACACGATTTTTATCTACCTTTGAGGTAGTTTAACGTTCATGTAGAAATCTTTACGACACACGCCTTTCATTAAGAAAGGTCGGCAATCTTATATGGTTAAATTCTTTTTTGTAACTGTTTGTTGATGTTTTCATAAATATTACAGTAATAATCCACAAGTCCGATCTTGATGATTACCTCTCCTACATTTTTATTTTTTTCCTTTTGACACCCTTTGAGTTTTCATGTTTTATATTTTCTTTCGGTATAATCTTGATGAATATTATTATCAATTTTTTATATATTTTTTGAAGTGTATTTTATTTTACCTTACTTTACTTTTAATGGGAGCTGATTTCTCGTTTAAAAAAATTAACAAAACAAAGGTGAATAAATTTATGAGTTTGCTTAATATAGGCATATTGATTAATCGTTGCTTAATTATTAATTTAAACAAATTACATTCAATGTATTTGTTTTTTGGGGGGATATATTTCATTAATGGCATATTTATTGGCAATTTTAGGAGAATAATGGAGTTGGGGAAAAAATATTTGGAAAATAGGGTTCCCATTGCTATATTTTGATTTCTACGGCAAAAGGAACAGTGGCAGTGAATGAACTGCTTTTGCAGAAGTCGTTCATGGTTATTTTAATTATTTTTACTCCGATTTGACATGACTACAGATGTAAGAGTTTTCTTTCCCCCTTGAACGATTATAACTATTTCTGTTTCGATTTGACATGTTGCAGGTGTTAGATTTTTCTTTTTCAAGTGTTATAACTATTTTTAGATTGTTGCTGGGTTTTTTTTTCTCTTGAACGGCTCCTGCAAGAGCGTTCATTTGTTTTTTTAATTATTTTTTGTCATTGAACGGCTCCTGCAGGAGGAGTTTTTTCATGCATCAATAATTGCTGTCAACCTCCTGCACATGCTGCATTATTGGAGGCTATCTCTTTTTTCTCTATATAATGCATACACGGCTTGCAGGATGGATACGAATGATAAACAAGAAAGAAGGTTGAAGACAATTCAAGTATTTTTTTTAGGGATGTTTATTTTTTTTGTTTATTTATTATTTATGTTCATAAATTTTTTAATATATTTTTTAATATAAATTTTTATCTATGTAGAAAATTTAATTTTGTTGAAGAAAAGACTTATCATACTTTGGAGAAAATTTTAGATTTGGTCGTATATTTTGCTCAGTGAATTGGCAAGTAAGTTTTTTTATTTTTAACAAAAATCTAAATTTTAAGTATTTTTTAGTTATTTAGTTAGTATATTAAGTTTGTAATATAACATCGGATAAAATTTTTAACTAGTTAGTAAGTTATATAAGACATACATTTTGTCTTAGATGATAGTGTTATACGATTATTTAACTATTTAGTAATAAAGAAATTATTAAGGTAGAAAAAAATAAATTTGTATACTAAATTTTAAATAATAATATTGTTATATACGAGCTATTTTACATATTAATAATATATTTTTATAGTTTTTGAGCTATTTAGTTACTAGTGAGTGCTACTAAAATTTAGATGATGATAATAGTAATAAATAAATTAATTTATGTTGAAGGATTTAGAGGAAATTTTTTTGTTTCTCTTCAAATCCGGTAAATTTTTGTCATTTATTAAACTTTAATTAGTTAATAATATTTTGAATCAAGAAATTATTAAGGTAGAAAAAAATAAATTTGTATACTAAATTTTAAATAATATTGTTGTTATACACGAGCTATTTTAAATATTAATAATAATATTTTATGTTTTGTAGCTATTTATTTAGTTAGTCCTACTAGAATTTAGATGATGATAATAGTGATCAATAAATTAATTTATGTTGAAGGATTTTCTTTAGAGGAAATTTTTTGGTTTCTATTCAAATCCGGTAAATTTTTGTCATTTATTAAATTTTAATTAGTTAATAATATTTTGAATCAAGAAATTATTAAGGTAGAAAAAAATAAATTTGTATACTAAATTTTAAATAATATTGTTGTTATACACGAGCTATTTAAATATTAATAATAATATTTTATATTTTTTAGCTATTTATTTAGTTAGTACTACTATAATTTAGATGATGATACTAGTAATCAATAAATTAATTTATGTTGAAGGATTTTCTTTAGAGGATTTTTTTTTTGTTTATATTCAAATCCGGTAAATTTTTTTCATTTATTAAATTTTAATTAGTTAATAATATTTTTAATCAAGAAATTATTAAGGTAGAAAAAAAATTGTGTACTAAATTTTAAAGAATAATGTTGTTATATACGAGCTAATTTAAATAATAATAATAATAAATATTTTTTAGCTATTTATTTAGTTAGTACTACTATAATTTAGATGATGATAATAGTAATCAATAAATTAATTTATGTTGAAGGATTTTCTTTAGAGGAAATTTTTTGGTTTCTCTTCAAATCCAGTAAAATTTTGTCATTTATTAAATTTTAATTAGTTAATGATATTTTTAATCAAGAAATTATTAAGGTAGAAAAAAATAAATTTGAATACTAAATTTTAAATAATAATGTTTACAAGATCTATTTTAAATATTAATAATAATATTTTATAATTTTTTAGCTATTTATTTAGTTAGTATTAGGGATGATGTTTTAAATATTAATAATATTATTTATTTTAAATATTAATAATAATATTTTATAATTTAGATGATGTTTGCGTGATGATAATGTTAGTAATCAATAAATTAATTTTTGTTGAAGGATTTAGAGGAAATTTTTTTGTTTCTCGTCAAATCCGGTAAGTTTTTATCATTTATTAAATTTTAATTAGTTCATAAATTTTTTAATAGTTAATATTTTTGTTACATATATGAAGTTTTTTGTATTAACAAATTTTAATAACAATATTTTAATCTATGCTTTTTACTATTTTCTTCTTCATTATGTAATTAGAATGAATTCATCAACATATTGTGACACTGAAATCGTAGTTGGTCGTTGAGGCGAATCGCTTGATGATTTCAGTGAGGATGAAGAAAATATTGTGCCTATTTTGGAAGATGATGGCGTTCATTTACTCAATGATGATGATGTTGAGGCTGTTATGACAGATGCGAGTAAGTGTAATGGTGATGTTTGGGCTGCGGCTGTCCATAAGCTTGGGTTAGGAATGATGAGCCTGTTTGGGGTTACGTTGAACTGGAGCCCGAGCAATCAGAATTTATTTATCCAGGTTATGAACCTCCAGCCCGTATGTATGAGGTGGACTATGCTGCAATGCGAGATCCAGAATATGAAGGACGAGTATTTGGTTCTTCATCATCTTCGAACCATGGGGAATTGGTACTAAAGGCTCAATTTGAAACAAAAGAAGATGCCCAGCTGGCAGTTAAAGAGTATTGCATCAAACGGCATACGAGATCATGTGTTGTTGAGTCTGATAGGCATACATATTATGTCAAGTGTGTTAATTGGAAGAGCAAATGTCCTTGAAGGATAAGAATTTCATACCAACAGAGAAGTCAGATGTGGGAGGTGACACGGTTCAATGAGCAGCACACTTGT
Source organism: Hibiscus mutabilis (assembly GCA_019671005.1). Classification (NCBI taxonomy): domain Eukaryota; kingdom Viridiplantae; phylum Streptophyta; class Magnoliopsida; order Malvales; family Malvaceae; genus Hibiscus; species Hibiscus mutabilis. The sequence continues at coordinate 33,484,906 of CM033733.1, read as the reverse complement.
TCAAATATATCATTATCACAAGACCACATAAACTTAGACTCCGATCTAATATGTGCCTACACTAGGTTATTGGTTGAAATGGATCCAAGGATTTCAAATGCAGTGTTAGTAGCATCCATCAGGAATCAGCTTGGATATATTCCATCTTACTACAAGACATGGATGGCAAAGCAAAAGGCAATGGCGCAGGTGTATGGTGATTGGGATAAATCGTATAATGATCTACCAACTCTTTTACGAGCAATGCAAATATTCATCCCATGAACCATGGTAGAATACGAAACAAAACTAGCGTATAACTTACAAGGCACACTACTTCCTGGTAAAAAGATATTCAGTAAGTTATTATGGGCGTTCAATGCGTGCATTGAAGGGTTCCCATTTTGCAAACGCATGATTCAAGTGGATGGTACCTGGCTGTATGGGAAGTACGGTCATATATTACTCGTGGTCGTTGCACAAGATGGAGACAGTAATATATTCCCAATTGCCTTTGCCATAGTTGAAAAGGAAGATACTAATGGATGGGAATTCTTTTTAAACATTTACGCAACCATGTAGTAAAAGAATACGGGGTTTGTATGATTTCAGATAGAGGGACTGCGCTCTTATCAGTTATTGACAGAGAGGGGAGTTTGTGGAAGTCGCCGTATGCATATCCAGCATATTGTGTACGCCATATTGCAGCAAATTCAGAGACGCGTTTCGAAAACAATCAGATACGGAAAGAGATCTTAGGCGCGGGTAAATTGTTATTCGTTGTTTATAAAAATTATATTAATTTATTTTTGAGTTGATATTTTCTTATTTGATTTACCTAACAATTTTTTTAAATAGGGTATGAATTAGTTAAAGCAAAATTCGACGCGAGGATAAGAAAGTTGAGGCGACACGGTCAACGTGTATTTAATTTTGGAAATGACATCCCCAGGGAAAGATGGTCACAGGCCTATGATAAAGGTCGGCGTTATGGCCATATGACAACTAACCTTGCTGAGGCTATAAACTCGGTGCTAAAAGGAACACACCATCTCCCAATTGCAAGTAATGTGAGGGAGACTTACTTCAGATTGGGAAATTTTGGTCTGATAAAGGGCAGAAAGTTAACGCCCGGGTAAACAGCGGACAAAATTGGTCTCAAACCCTGCAGGATAGAATTATTACTCTTCAAGCTCATGCCACCTCTATAAGAGTCAAAACTTTCGACACAAATAATTTTGAATTTTCTATCGAAGCCAAGGTCCGAGGTGAGCAAAGAATGTTCACCACAAATCTTAATCAGAGATGGTGTGATTGTGGTGAATTTCAAGCATTTAGATACCCATGTTCTCACGCACATGCCGCATGTATGCATATTTGTATGAACCCTTACAACTTTGCGGATGAGTGTTATAGGTTGCAGACTATGGCAATATATACAGATTTTGGTTCAACATCATCCTAAACCAAGATTATTGGTCGGTAGAGCCAATATACGAAGAATGGCTACCAAATCCAGAGCTACTTAGAAAGTTGAAGGGTAGACCGACTTCCACTCATAGTCATACGACTATGGATGATCCGGATGACAGAGAATGAGGAGTTCAAGTTAAGAATTGCACACTTTGCAGGGGACCAGGTCACACAAGAAATAAGTGTCCGAACAAATCTAATCTTTCCAACTATTGTGCTGGACCATCTACTTAATTTTCTGTTAATGTGAACTTATTTTAAAATGCTTTTTGGTTTCAAAATATTTGGCAATCTATTGTACAAGCAAAATTATTTGGCAAACTATTGTACAAGCAAAATTATTTGGTAATATAATGTACAAGCAAAATCAAAGTCGAGATGTCGATGTAGAGATGTCATGGGTAATCATATCAATGTCATGATTAAAAAAGAAGACAAGTTTTAATGTTTCTCAAACAACCATAAAATTATCTCATCCTCCTTGGTAATTCTTGTCGATGTAGAGATATCATTTGATCATACCTTCGAGGGGCTCGTACCATTCTTCATGGAAATTGTTGGTCATTGGGAGTCTTTTCATCCTGATTGACCTGATCATCTATCATTTGCATGGCAGGCGGTGTAGAATACACATTTGGTGCAAATAATGGAGTCGAAATGGTCATAGTTGACAACAAAGATGTCATACTATCAACACTCATGCTATGACCATATCCATGTGATTGATGATGCCCAAATGGTGTTATGTATACATCATCATCCTGGCCTGGAAAAGATGATGACCTACCAACAAATGTTGTATGGACTGGTGGTTGTTCGAATACATTACTCAGTCCGGATGAGTTCACTTCAGTGTGCTGATATGAGGTCTCACTAATTGTTGGATATCTACTAATTGTCTGTTCCCAAGGATTACTAGGTTCAGATGACCCCTCTATAGTTATTGTGGGCGCATGTATTGACCCCCATGGAGACCAATCCATAGGTGCACTTATTGTTGTATTGTTTGGTGGTTGTGGCAAGCTCTGATCAGGTTCGGGTTTGAATATTCTGTCAACATGTTGATATGAACATCTATGATCCATCTTCCATTTTTGACTTATTTCGTGGCCTACCAAGAACGGTTTTCCATTATTATTAAACCACTCCGAGTACTCTGGAAAACAATCAAAAGCGTCGTCTTCAATTGGAGTACAATCTTCTGGCAGCCAGCTTGTTCTATCATTCCATAGAGTAATGACATAATCTTTTACCTCATCACTCAAACATTGAGTATGTATATACTCAATATCAATCGGAGGTTTAGGAATGTGCTGGAAAAAATTGAATTGCCGCAACACTCGATCAACACACTGATACTCCACAATAGAAAAATGGATCAACGGTATAACCGCACCCCAAAATGTAGAAAATTTCCACACATCTCGTGGTATGCAAGAAATCGCTTCTTCACAATAAGCTAGGAGTGTATTTAAAAAAATATGATACCTGATTTCTTCATTCAGATTCGATCTAGAGCCGTATATCTATAACATTATTGTGCACCACTCCCGTTTTTCTCATATCATGCCTCCATCTGCATAGAAATTAAATATTTTATTCTAAATAATTTCATATAAAGCTAATAATCAATAACATATTCACAACAAAATTTGATCCATTGTATTACCTTCCTGCAAATGGATATTCAATGGGTGATCTGCAAACTGGCTTTAAATAAGGAAGTCTATACCATGCCCAAGATTGAAGCAAAGTAAGACATCCACCGATATCCACATTCTTAGTATTGTTATGAAAAACTGCCGCCTTACACATTTCATGATACAAAAATACCAATATAGCAGATCCCCAACTATATTGACGTATTTGCTGAATATTTGCCAACAATGGCAGATATGTGTATGCGCATAACTACCAAATTTATCTGCCATTAATGTACCTCCAATAATGTGAAGCATATATGCTCGCGTAGCATAAATGACTTCTTCTTCAGTAGAGTTCCCGGTTACATTGAATTCGTTCTCCAACCATAACAATTTTACACGTGCCCCTCTCACATCTGACACAGAATGTACTTTCCCGAGTAACGTATTGCACAATTGAAATACATTGTAGCTATCAGATCCCACCACTGTATTCCCATTTATTGGGACACCAAGTTGTATAGCTACGTCTTGTAGGGTTATCGTACATTCCCCGACTAGAAAATGAAATGTGTGAGTTTCTGGTCTCCACCGTTCAATTAGCGCAGTTATCAACCCGGAGACCAACTTATATCCGTGAAGAAATGTTACATTATAAAATCCAGCAATTTGCAGGTAAATAACTATGCGATCAGATGGTATCCTCGGAATCGTTCGTAGAGTTCGGAAGCGATGATTGTCCTGTAATAAATTTATTTTAAAAATTACATAGAATGAACAAAAGGTAATTATAAATTCGCAAATAATTAAACAACTTATAAGTTTACTTACAAGATGAGAAGAGATGTGAACATGATCAAGTTGTAACAAAACTTGTTCAGATGCCATATTTCTAACTAATATGCAAAACAACAATTTAGAATTTTTTCCTAATATTACATAATAATATTAATTACAATGATCTAAATTTATAAAAACATTTGATACTATCATCTAGAACTTATAGTACACTAAATAGACAATAAAATAAAATATTTATTAATATTATCATCACGCAAACATCATCTAAATTATATTACTAACTAAATTAAATAGCTAAAAAATTATAAAATATTATCATTAATATTTAAAATAGCTCGTGTTACAACATCATTATTAGTATACAAATTTAGTATATAAAATATCATCTAAGGGCATATTTTATTATTTATATAAATACTATGTAGTTAATAAAAAAATTTATTCTTTAGGTAGTTAATTACTATTATCTAAGTATAAATAACTGCTATAACCAACATAGAAATTAGATTTATTTAGCATTTGTTCCAAACACGTATGTCTACTATTATTTAGGTATATTTTAATAATTATTAGTATTTGATTTATTGATTAATTAATTTATTTTAAATATTATACATATTTATTATGGAATATTTTTTCCAACCTCCCTAATTTATACTAACTTTAATATTCGTAAATATAAAAAATATGACATCAACAATAATTTAAAAGGATATAAAGGATGTTTTAATCCAAATATTATGAATTAGAGAATTAATTCCGAAATTAACATCCCTAAAAATTAATTTCTAATATAGTATTATTTTCAGATGACTAAAAATACTTAAAATTTTACTAACTTACTTGATATATATTTCTTCAACAAAATTAAAATGGTATTACCTACACACAAAAATAAAAAATTATATTGAAACCAAATTAATGTAAAATAATAAATAAATAAATAAAGGCAAAATAATAAATTAATTTATCCATAAATTAAATAAATATATATAAAAAATACTAACCTCAAAAGTTTTTTGAACCCCTACAATCCTCCTGCTTTTTTTTTATTAAAAATACCCTACCCCACCCAACCTAATTTATACTAACTTTACAATATGTACTAAGATACAAATCATTTGTCACTAAATCCTCTAAAAATATTCGTTAATATATAAATATGACATCAACAATAATTTAAAAGGAAATAAAGGGCATTTTAATCCAAATATTATGAATTAGAAAATTAATTACGAAATTAACATCCCTAAAAATTAATTTCTAATACAGTACTATTTTCATATGACTAGATACTTAAAATTTTACTAACCTACTTATTTCTTCAACAAAATTAAAATAGTTACCTACACACAAAAATAAAAATTTATAATATTAATGCCAAATTAATGTAAAATCATAAAAAAATAAATAAATAAATAATAATAATAATTAATAAATTCCCCAAAAATAAAAAATACTAACCTTTTTCTCGAACCCCTTCTCTTCTTCTTACTAAATACAATACCCCATCCACCCCAACCCTCGTCCTTTCATTATATAGAAGAGGAGAATGTTGTATGAACGACTTTTGCAGAGCACGTTCAACCGTGTGTTCACGGCTCTGCAGGGCACGTTCACTTGCAAAAGCTGCATGATGTAGCATGGCAAAGGCTGAATGACTTGGCCAGGGCACGTTTACGAATGTCTTTACACTGTTCACGCCACGAACGCCTCCTGCAAGAGACGTTCGCGGCTGAACCCTGCTGTCCTCTGCCAAGTCCTGCAACCAAAGAGTAAAAATAATTAAATAACCATAAATAATTTCTGCAAAAACAATCTATTCACCGCCACTGTTCCTTTTGCCGTAAAAATCAAAATATAGTAATAAGAATCCTATTTTCCAAATATTTTTTCCAACTCCATTATTATCCTAAAATTGCCATATTACCCAGCAGATACTGTTTAAAATTTTCCAGTTTTATTTGATAGGTATGATAAAGTAGAATTAGACTCGATGATTATCTGGACAGTAGACAAAATGTGATCTTATCATCTAATGATTAGCATAAAACTAAAATGGCAAATAACTTACAGAAGCCGACAATTAACATGGAAGGTGACTCTTTCCACCACGTGTCCTCCTGCATTTGACCCCACTCAAATAACTTTAGAGTAAAGTACACAGACAGTCACCAGACTTTTAAGAAGCTCTAATTTTGGTCATCAAACTTTAAAATTTTTTATTAGGGTCACTTAACTTTTATTTCGTTTTCATTTTAGTCTTTCTCGTTACATTCCGTTAGAAGACCGTCCCTGGGCCAGGGCAATAGGGGCACCCGCCCAGGGCCAACTCCCAAGAAAATTAAAATATAGTTCTTAATTTTTATAGGTGGATAAAAAAATTTTAGTGATGAACATATATATAGTTGGATAAGTTTCGAGGGCCCCAATAACAAGTATTAAAAAAATTAAATCGTAAGGGTATGCTCATATTAATAAATATTAGGGACAAATTGGGGCCTAATAATAAGTATTAAAAATAATTCAATTTTTAAGAGTATGCTCGTAATAACAAATATTAAAATTAAATTTTTTAATACTTGTTATTAGGGGACTTATTTTCCCCCACTATTTATTATCATGAGCATACTCTTAAAATTTATTTTTTAATATTTGTTATTATAGATGTACTCTTAAATTTTGTTTCAATACTTGATATTATAGACATGTATTTAAATATGGGTATGTAACAGCAACAGAGATCGATATATAGCGGTAAAGACACCATCCAAAACCACAATACCTGCAACCGTTTTGTCCACAATAGCATATGTTATTAAAAATTTTCACAACTGCAATACCCGCAGTGATAGAAATAACATTCATTATGTCTGCGACCATGATAAACACAACATGACCAAATATACGATCGCAACCGCAATTTAAAATTTTAATTTAGGGCCTAATTTTTAGGTTCGCTCTAGGACCATTAAAATTTCAGAAACGGCCCTAATGCTGACATAACGTGTTAGTTTTCCTTTTTCCAATAAAATAATATACTTTGGGCCCAAGGTCCCACTTTCAACTAATTTAATCATCCCACGTGAATCTTTTTCTTTCTTTCTTCTCCAAATTCTATGATCTGGTGTCGGCTTCTTCATTGTTGCCCGTTGCTACAAATCCTCAGCAACTCAACCTCAACGATTCCTTACTCAACATGGCACTTTTGAACAAAGACGAGAACCATGGAGTACTTGGCTTTGGTGAACAGATAAATCTGCCACATCAAGTAAACTAATAGACATGTTTCTCATATCACCGACTTCTTCTCGATCCTCTATTTCTGAGCCTCCAACTGTAATATCCTATAGTCTTTTGTTATGCTGCAACAAGTTACATATATTATTTAAAGAAACAAGCAAAGAGGGGGGCAATAAATAAGCTGTTGAAAGCTAGCAAATGAACCAATCCGAAGAAATTTTTGAAGGAGATAGCAACATTAGAGGTTAAAAATATGCTGCAACGTACAATGGAATTCGTAAGTACTTCTCTCTACTTTAGTTAATTCGTTTGAGTATAGTAGATGGACTAAAATCATAATTTAACCATTGTATATCCAAGTTCTCATGGATTGTTTTGTCTATGGTGCTGAGGAATAGTATTGAATCAGCTTCAAATTTTGTGTCTAGAAACAGTTGCACTTCAAGGTTAAAATACCAGATATTGGCTTACATGTGTTTGAGGTTTAATGCTGAGAGCCTGAACCAGCAACAACTCATTGAACAATTTCCAAAATCCATTTACACAAGCATTTGCCAGCATTTGTTTTTACCAATAGTAGAGAAAGTGTATCTTTTCAATGGTGTTTCAAGGGAAACTCTGCTCCACTTGGTAAGAGAGTAGTGTCAAAATATGCAAGGAGAGTTCATTTATGTAGCTAGCACACAAAAATACCCTAAAAATTCGATACTATATATGTACTTTGCCCATAGCTTTAATAAAGAAACAACTAAAACAAAATTAAGTCCAACGAAGACGAAGGCGAAGAGCCGGCCGCCCCCTTTAAGCTCTCAGTCTCAGAGAATACTAATAATAAAATTAAATTTTAAAAACAAAACCAGTTCCGCCCCTTAAATCTCAGCCCTTCCAATTCCGATGATGTAATTTTTTTATTTTTATTTTCTATGATTTTTTTTTCAACCAATAAGATGGCTTCCGTCCGTAGAACTCTGTCGCCCGCGTATTACGACCGTTCCTACCAGAACAGCGCCGGATTCTCATCTCCGTCTCACGAGTTTTTACCCAACGGAAACTATAAACACTCCTCTTCAACGCATTCACCGCTGTTATTCAGCGCCGTAAATTTAGTCTACCGGAAAGCATGGCGGCGATCTTTTTGCAGGTGTCTTTTCTTTTTCCTGATTGGCTTCGTTTTCGGAATTACGATGTTTGGACACGTACCGATATCCAAGCTAAGGATTTCGCTTTCCCCGAACTCAAACCGCCACATGTTAACCTCCGATTGGACGATCAGATTGTGGCTTCCGTTTCATTGGGCGTTCATACCAGATTGCAAGAAACAAAGGAAATTTCCGAGTTAATCGAGCCTCCGTTGAAGCAGTTAATCGTCGTTACGCCGACTTATAATAGGGGATTCCAAGCGTATTTCTTGAGCAGGTTAGGGCATGTTTTGAAGTTAGTGAAGCCGCCGCTGGTTTGGATAGTGGTGGAGGAGAAAGCAGAGTCGTTTGAGACGGCCGAAATTTTGAGGAAAACCGGGGTCATGTATCGGCACGTGGTGTGTACGCGCAATTCTTCTAGTAGCCTGAAGGATCGAGGCGTTCATCAGAGGAACGCCGCTTTGGAACATATCGAACGGCATAAGCTCGATGGGATCGTGTTTTTCGCCGACGATGACAATGTCTACACCCTGGACTTGTTTGAAAGCTTGAGAACTGTTAGGTAATTTGTACTTTTTTACATAAAAAAATTCTTCATAATCTTTTGTGCAATGTTTTTAAGAGAATTAAGGTATGTGTTGGGACGATAACTATTGTTGAATTGTTTTCTGTTTATTTATCTAATGACGTTTTGTTTGGTGGGCAGTTGGAAATGGATGTATTTATGGGAAAAAGGAAGTAATTTGGTGATTAAACTATCTGAAATTTATTGCCATTACTTAATGCATTAGTACTTTTGTTTGTGAATCATATCTGCATTTTACTTCTTTATTATTCGAGTAAGTAATCTAGTTTCGTTTTTATATAACATTCAAGTCATATTATCTTCAATCCTCCTATATTTCAAGCCTTTGCTCAATCTTATGTTTATTGTTATCTGACATGTCGTTTTGCTGGTTTGTGAGATTTTCAATGAGGAATTAATTTACGATTGTTTTCTGATCATAAAAAGTTTGGCCTTTTAAGAGGCTAATGAAGATGTCATAATTGTTTGTTTTGATTTTGCTTAGAAAAATCTGATTTGTCAATTTTAGATTGCTTTATAAACTGAATTCCGAGTTTGTCTTGTTCATGTGTTTGTTAGAAAATGCAGAGAGCTCTTCAATGGTGTGAAGTAACTATTATGAGTTGCTTTATGTTCTTCTGGTCTTGCTATTTTCAGTGAGCCATAATATTTTATCTTATCCTATTGTAGACGTTTCGGAACTTGGCCTGTGGCCATGCTTGCACGAAGCAAAAACAAGGCAATTCTGGAAGGTCCAGTATGCAATGGAAGTCAAGTAATTGGATGGCACACAAATGAGAAAAGTAAAAGACTTCGAAGATTTCATGTTGATATGTCGGGATTTGCTTTCAATAGCACCCTTTTATGGGACTCAAAGAGATGGGGATGCCCCCACTCAAACCCATTTCGACAATTAGACACCGTGAAGGACGGTTTCCAAGTATAGATCAACACCGTTGCATTTTGTAGTATCATTGAACCTGTAATTTCTATAGAAATGTTATTATATTGGCTTTGCTCACAGTTTCTTTTATGCAGGAAACTACGTTTATAGAACAAGTGGTCGAAGATGAAAGTCAAATGGAAGGTATACCACCTGGTTGCTCCAGAATTATGAATTGGCATCTTCATTAGATACCGAAAATCTAATATATCCCAAAGGCTGGCTACTTGAGAAGAACCTACAGATTACCTTGACCATAAAGTGATGGAAGCTCATGTCTACAATATTTTTATGTTGAGGCCTAAAATGGTATGAGCTTTGATTATGCATTCTATTAAATTCTCCTTTTGTAAGCTTGACTTCGGTTATTAAAAAGTTTGCTCAGCTGAAAGCTAGGTAAAAATATAAAATGCATGATTAGAATCTAAGAAACCTTGTAATACCGAAGTGTTTGTGATTGCAGTATTTTCCTGTCACAGTTCTGCCTATATTTTGTGCTGTTGGCTTACTAGTTCAACTTTCCCCGGCAGATTTGGCTGCAACCATTAGCAGGGCCTGCAAATTTATTCATCTAGCAGAGACAAAGAAACAAAAGATTTGTGGCTTTTGTTTCTAGAATTTTGTAGCGTGAATATTCTTACAGAACAAATTCCTATAGAGTTGTGGTGCTTGGTGTTTTGGAGGGATTTGATTTAGCACATTAGGTGGTGCTTTTATAGGGGCTTGTTGTGGATCTATAATCTATATCCTGTATTTAGGCATTGTATCAAAATCAAGAGCGATTTGTTACCCATCAAAGCAGTTTTCCTATACCCTATTCTTTTCAGTTCATTTTCATTTGTTGTTTTTGCCACACACATTGTGGGTATTGTCCTGAATTGGGATGGCCTAAGAGGTCATATATGTTATTAATTTTACTTTATTGGAGAAAGAAAGCGATTTGTTCGTCCCAGAGAATGATGAGAAATTAGAAATTGGATATTTCAGTGTTATTTTCATCTAAAAATATTACCAATTTGCTTGTGGGAAGAGCATAAATTTATGTATATATAAAAATTATTTTTAACTAGTTTTTTTTTAAGAGTTGCTTTCTTGTCTTGAACAAATTGCAGATTGGGAACAATTGCTTAAAATGCAGTTGTCCCAAGATGTAGTTAAGCATTTGATGATGTTCCTGAAGAAAAAACTGCATTGCTGAAAGAAGGGTTGCTTTCACTATAGAAACCATTTATCATAATGATGCTGGAAACTTGAAATCTTTTTGACTTTCCAGCAGGGTGAAAAGATGATGAGTGAGTTTTGTGTCCTCTGTTACAGGTTGTGTATCCCCTAAATTTAACTTAATTGCTTAGGTTAAATCTTAAGAGTTAAGTTTGAAAACTTTCCCCTCAAGTAACAAATTTTAATTTTTTTTATCTATAGATCAAAAATATTATAAAAAAATAATAATAATTACCGTAAAATAACTTAATTAACTTCGAACTCAATCATTAAAACAAATTTTACGTATTTAAATAAAACATTTTTATTAAATCCGGAAACGCATGCGGAAATAAAATCCCAATTTAAATGTCTCAAATGTTTGAATTACAAAATATTCCAAAATATGTTAAAACATTAATCCGAAATAATTGAAAAATGTTCATACTGAATAATAAAATATCGAGTAAAATGTGAGAAGCTCCAAGTACCGAGTCGCCTAATCAGCCTGAGTATATCTGAAAGAAGAAGCTATGGGGTGTAAGCTAAAGAGCTTAGTCTGTCTCTAAAGTGCGAGCAACACAAAAAAAACAATATTTTTATTTTTTGATAGAGTATTTTCCGAATGCGTATTAAATCCGATAAATCCAAATCATAATGTTATGATCTTCGATGCATGACTCAATACCCGACTATCCGATATCATATAGAGTGGAGGTTGCCCTCGCCAGAGTGAAGGTTTCCCTCACTTTTTCCGAACACAATTTCGAACTCATGGCACATGATATGACTTATAAAATCATAAATTCGAACTCTTACGAGTAACTCATTTCCAAAAGTCTGATGCTTGATTTAAAAACACAAAATAATATGCTATGTATGATGTTTCAAAACATTCTCAATAAAAAACAGATAATAAATCAAGCAAGGTACAAAACATCATTTATAACACAATAAGAGCACACAAATATGTGGCACAGGAAGAGACACACCTTATCAAGCAGTAGCTCTAATGTCGAGAAGAACGCGCCTCATGCTTAAGTCTAGCTAACTCAAAACCTACGAAGTAGAATCATTACATTAATAACTTTTACTAAAACTAAGCCACCAACTAAAACCATAACATTAAGCTGAAGAACTCTTACGCGAAGACCTCGATAAACGTGCACGATCGGACTGGACAAGATAAGGTAACTCGTCAGCCTCAGAGGCGATACCTGAACACGAAAATAACTTGGGTTAATCCGATACTCAATTCTTCTAAAATTACCAAGGTACAAATTAATTGTAATTAGTAAAACGAAGCTTTCGAGTGCGAATTTGACAAAACAGGCAGAGAATTCGGACTCAGGACGTCGTACAAGGTCAAGATGAAGGTTTTCTAAAAAAAATCAACTGGGTCAAAAGTCAAAGCCAACCCTGGTCAAAATCAAAAGTTAACTGGTCAAAGGTCAAAAGTCAAATTGGTCAACGCTGATGTCATCAAGGTCAATGCTAACATCATCCGGTCAACGAGTCGGGTCGGGGTCAACGTTGGGGTCGGGTCTTCTGTCCAAAGTCAAAAACCGATTGAGCCAGTTCGGTTCAACCATACGGTTCGGTTCTCAACGGTTTCGGGTCACAAGATCCGGGCCGGTTCACTTGGCCCAATTCGGTTAGCCCTCACTAGCCACTCAATTTGGGCTCCACCAAACAAGCCCTTCACTACACCCACACACTCGGGCCAACCCAGCAACCCAAACATACCCTCACCCACACACTCGGGTCAACCCACAAACACTCACACACACAGCCCAACATCCACATCCCTTACTTGCAATGACAATTGGGGCTAACAGAACCCTCTTACGGCTAGGGTTTCCAGAAACCTCCCGGCGGCGGCAGCGCGACAGAGACTGCGGCGATAGGCGGAAGGGAGAGCAGGGACGACGCGTACACAACACTGGAGACCAACCAACCAAAGAGAACGATGAAGCTTACCCAATCACTTACCCAACTCAAACGAACACCGGTGAAGGCGGAGTCAACGGCGGTGCAAACGCAATGGGGAAAGCCGAACGGTTTCTCTTCACAAACTCGAAAGTCAAGGAGAGGGGCGAAGAGGACAGCGGCGCAAGAAATCTGATGGCGGCACTTTGAATGGACGATGCAAGCTCTCTCGACAGAGCTTGATCGGAACAGAAGGATTGGGGACTCGAACAATTTCACCTCGTTCTCACCCGATTGGCGGCCGACAATAGGGTATTTGAAGCTCGAGGTTTACACGCGAGGTAACAAGAGGCTTGATGGTGGTAGTTGAGAGGTACACGGATGACGGTAAGGGTAGATCGGAGCTTCACCGGGGCAAAAGGAAGATGAAGGGCTTGTTTCGAGAGAAAAAGGGAGTTGGGAGAGTGCAACACGACTGTAAAAAAAAATGAGAGATCAAAAACCTGTTAGGGTTAAAAGAGGATTAAAACCCTTGTCAAAAAGGGTAAATTGCAAAAGAAAACCCTAAACTTTTACCTGAATCACAAAACAGTCCATTCTTATATTTTCAAAATTTGGTCACTCAAAACTAATTTATGCCCAATTGATCCCTAAATTAAAATTAGGGCTTTGCTACAGAAATTCCCAATTGTTAGGGTTTCCAATTAGGGATTTTCACATCTAGGGTTTTTCGAATTGGAGGATTTTTGGGGTGTTACAACTCTCCCTTCCCTTAAAGAAATTTCGTCCGCGAAATTTTCAAACTTAACAAACAGATTCCCAAATTGACTGACACATTCTTATTCTTCTCTATTCAAAAATTATAATCCATCATAACCAAAAATAAGAACTGAACAAATCAAAAAGTACTTGCTATGTCATCATGCATAACATCATAACCAACGTGAGATCCGGTAAAATATACTGAACCTGGTTGTCTAGCCTCGCATCTAACTGGTCCACCTCTCTGAGCATGTCTACCTCTACTAGCAGTACCCGAAACAGTACCAGAAGCAGTTGACCTAAGCTACCCTCTACCTCTAAGAGGCGCCTAAACTGATACATGTGCCTGACTCTGCACGGATGAATCAGTAGGTGAATGCGGACAATTCTTTAAGTAATGATCCTGAGAACCACATCTAAAACACGCTCTGCTCATCAATCTGCACTTTCCGTTATGCTTCTTATTGCAGTAACCACATAGAGAAATATGTCAACAAAACTATGAGGACCAGACTCATCTCTAGGCCTCTTTCCAGACAAGTTGACAAAACTATGATGAGTAGATGGGTCCGATTGCTTCCTGGCTTGACTAGCATTAAAAGTTCCTCATCTTTCATAAGTGCATCTATCCTCTTAGCAGTCTTAGCTTGACCAACTAACTCGCTGAATACCTTATCATGATGTGTAGCAACTTCTCTTTGAAGCGGTAAATGAAGTCCACCCAAAAACCAATTACAATTATCCTTCTCGTTCACAACTACCCCGGAACATATTTGGCCAACCTCATAAACTCTATCTCGTAGTCATTTACAGACATACCATTCTGTTTCAGATTAATAAAATTATTGCGACACTTCGCTAAAAACTCGGCTCCCACATATCGATCTTGAAATGCCTGTCGAAAAAACTCTCATGGAACCTGACTAGATGGAACAATATCTACCACAGATTCCCACCAATTTTGTGCTTCACCCTCTAGCAATGATACAACGGCCCTCAATTTCTGATTGACAGGGTAATCCATCTTAACAAACAAACGTTATAACTTCTTTAGCCAATATTCAGCATCGACTGGATGGGTACCAGTTTTACCCTCAAACAATTTCATCTCAGCAGCTAAAAATTCTGTAAATATGGGTTTTCTCAAACTCTCTGACTAGCGGAGATAACACAACAACTCTCGGTGCACCATGGCATTGTCTGGCTGAACTGTCTCAATATCTTCAATATCATGCGAGTCATCATTCCCAATATGATGTCCTCGCAACAGCTCGTCCTCATTATTCGGTATCTCATTCTGATTTTCCATCTTAATAGAAGAAGGTAAGTGGTCCCTCTCAGAAGCGACGATACGACCTCGGCCACGACCACTCACAAAGCTAGAACCCCTACGCGGTGGCATAGTAGACTATCTACAAAAGGTAAGAGCCTAGAGTCAGATTCGATACTAGAGTCTCAGATTTTAAAATAATTGAAAATGATAAAGTCAAAATCACATATCGTATTTTATCTTTCAGAAAATTCCCATTTATCCCAAAATGTTTTAGATGCATGCAGAAGTCAAAAATATTTTGAAAACAACTTTGTGAGCCTCACAGTCTGAGGGTTGAACCGGACTCTGATACTACTAAATGTAACCCCTAAATTTAACCTAATTGCTTAGGTTAAATCTTGGGAGTCAAGTTTGAAAACTTTCCCCTCAAGTAACAAATTTTAGGGTTTTTTTAATCTATAAATCAAAAATATTATAAAAAAATAATAATAATAGTTACCGTAAAATAACTCAATTAGCTTCGAACTCAATCATTAAAACAAATTCTACGCATTTAAATAAAACATTTGTCTATATGGCAGTGCACGATGGCATTGTCATGTCAGCGTGCAATGTCAGCGTGCACTGCCATATAAGTTTGCCACGTCATTTACCGTTAATTAACTGATAATTTTTATTCGTAGATGGACCATTTTGACTCAAAACGAAATATTAAAATTAAATTAATTAAAAAATATAAGCTAAAATAACTATACAGTCAAATTTTAGATGTATTTTTCAGCTTTATGCCTCGATAATATGGCTAAGATGATTAGACGTTCTACTTTGGATAACCTGGTGTTCTTTGGGCCGCGGATGGGTGATGCCTTATGTTTAATTTAAGATTTTAATATTCTCTTTTTCATAAAAAAAGTAACGAAACATTAAAATAAAACTGACTACGAGTCTAATTGATTTTTATTTTAGGTACTGAAATTAACTATCCTTCATAGTTACAAAACATGGTTAGCAAAGGCATAACCTGGTCACCAGAATATCAAAAAGTTAAAACATAAAGAAAATACCATAAAGTAGTTGTCTACAATATGCAATAACCAATTTCTTAATCAAAAGTAAAAATACAAATAAGGGTAAACAACACTATTGGTTATTAAATTATTTATATTTATATTTTGGTCACCGAACTATTTTTGTTGACAAAATCGTTAATAAACGTTTTATTTATATTTTGGTCACTGACCGTTAAAAAAATTAACGACGATGCTGGCATGTAGTTTTTAAAAAAAATATTTTCCACTTCATTTTCTCTATCTTCTCGCCAACAGTACATGTGTTATTTTTTAGAGTAAACAACGGCATTGGTCACTAAATTATTTTCATTTTTTTTTATTTTGGTCACCAAATTATTTTTTTAACAAAATCGTCACTAATATCTCGTTCTTTTTCTATTTTGGTCACCAACCGTTAAAAATTAAATTGCTCAAAAAGGTGGAGGGGGATTCAAACAAAGAGGTATATGTGTCTAACCACTAAACCAACCCTTATGGGTATTATAATTTCACCAAAAATTATATTTAAGTTATATTCTTAGTCGAATAAAATCAAAGAAATTAAAAATATACAAGTGGGTAATGGAGGAATTAAACGTAAGAACTCCACTTGCTAACCACTAAGCCTAACCCCAATATTGCTATATTTTCACCAAAATTTATATTTAACTTAACCAATTAATTATCTAATATAAATTTAAATCTAATATATATGTCAACAAATTAAATGCTAATATAAATTTTGTTTGGCTCACATATACGTAACAAATTAAAAAATAATAAATTTAAATATATCTAGTTATTTTTAAGTAATTTAAAATCAGCATAATGTTAAAATTTGCCCCCAACGTTTGACAAAATAGTCACGTTGGCCCCTATTTTTTAAAGCATTTTAGCCCTCAACATTTTATTTTGGGTCAAAATATCCTCTTCGTTGATGAAAACCGTTAATCAACTAATGATCAAATTTTGTCGCTGATGTGGCACTGCTACGTGTCAAAAGTGATGATGTGTCTTATGCCACGTCAGCAAAGAATTTATTTTAAAAATTAATTATTAATAATATTTTTTATTGAATTTAATTAGTGAAAATATGACTTTCATTGGTATCAAACCCGGGAAAATTTTGGGAGGACCACCAAGCCAAACAACTTATTGGGATATGATAAGCAATATACAGCACATAACACATAACTAAAAATAAGGGATACTGACCCATCATCTTTTAATCTTGTCTTATGTCTCTTCCCTCCTCTCCAACGCATAACCCAGGCAAATGTAGTCCTCGAGCAATGGATTGATGTTCCTCCAATGAAACACTCCATTGTCATCAACCTGGTGACCAGCTTGAGGTATAACAGAGCAAGCACTGAGCCTTTATTATTTTAAACTTTGTTTCAAGTGATTAAGATTCGTTAATAAAAACTGCAAACTTTTAATATCTCTATTGCATAAACGCACAAAGCTTATGCAAGTGGAGAACAGAAGTTATTCCAACCTGGGGAACGGGGACAACTTATTTTAAGGTTGATTCCTTGATTAATTTGTTAAATATTTTATCTGCTTGAACCAGGTAATCACCAATGGCGATTATAAGAGTGTGATTGCTCAAATAAATGGCACCAGAATGTCGATTGCTTCCTTCTACAAGCCGAGAAGTGATGCTGGAGAAAGAAGCTGACAGATCTTAAGTGTACCCCAAATTTGTGTTGGAGGACTACATTTGCATGGATTATGCGTTAGAGAGGAAAGACACACATGTTTAAAAGAAGATGATGGGTTACTATCCCTTATTTTTAGTTATCCTTTATGTACTGTATATTACTTATCATATCACAATAAGCTGTTTGGCTTGGTGCTTAACTGTGGTTTTTCCTTCCACATTTGCCTGGGTTCAATGCCCATGAAAGCCACAATTTCACTAGTTAAATTTTAAACCAATTTGATTGTTTGATACTCACGTCAAACTAACGGTTTTCATACATAGGGTCAAAATAAGGCGAATTTTACATCATGCTTTTAAAATTATATTATTATATCTTAAATAAATATTATATAAATTTAATTTTTAGAATATTTAATATAGATTTTATAAAAATAAATAGTTATTTAATTAGTTTATTTTATTTACAAGCGAAGTGAGAAAATAATTATAATTTACCTTTCAATTTTAATTACAATTTAAGTTAAATTTTAGTTTGGTTAAATATGTATTGCTTGTATAATTTGATTCAATGGTTAAGTTAAATATGTTTTGGGTAAAAACATAACAAATTTGGTGCTTGACTTTGTGGTTAGGCACTTGAACCTCTTACATTGAGGTTTCAGGTTCAATTGCCTCATTCGCTTCTTGTACACTTTTATTTTTTTGGCTGTATTCAACTAAGAGTATAACTTAAATATAAATTGTGGTGAAATTATAACAAACTCAAGGGTTGGTTTAGTGGTTAGGTTGAATCCCCCTCCACCCTTTTGAGTAATTTAATTTTTAAAGGATGGTGACAAAAATAAAAAAACAAGGTAACATTAGAGATAATTTTGTCAAAAAAAAGTTCGGTGACCTAAATAGAAAAACAAGAATAGTTTGGTGACCAAAGGTGTTGTTTACCCTAAAAGTAGCACATTGACTGCTAACAGAGAAAATGATGTGGAACATATATTTTTTTTTAAAAAAAAAATACACGTTAGCAACGTCATTAATTTTTTAGGTAAACTACATCAGTAGTCACCGAACTATGGTTTCTTTCCTATTTTGGTCACCGGACTATTTTTTTGGCAAAAACATCACTAACTTTATGTTTCCTTCCTATTTTGGTCACCGGCTACTAAAAACTTAACGGTTTTGCTGATGTGGAATTTTATTTTATTTTTTTAATTTTCCATGTCATTTCTTCTCTCTCCTCGTAAGCAATATATGTTATTTTATAATATTTTGATTCAAACTAACAGGATGGTGACACATGTCACTGCCTATTAGTGGAATAAAAAGAATGAAAAATCAAGCCCCTTATACAGCCAGAGAGATTCGACTAATAGGCAGTTTACACGTGTCACCATCCTATTAGGCAGTTACACGTGTCACCATCTTTCTGGCTGCATAAGAGGCTTGATTTTTCATTCCTTTTATTCCACTAATAGGCAGTGATATGTGTCACCATCTTGTTAGTTTGAATATAAATATTATAAAATAATATATATTGCTTACGAGGAGAGAGAAGAAATGACATGAAAAATTAAAAAAATAAAATAAAATTCCACGTAAGCGAAACGGTTAAGTTTTTAGCGGCTGATGACCAAAATAGGAAGGAAACATAACGTTAGTGATGTTTTTGCCAAAAAAATAGTTCGGTGACCAAAATAGGAAGGAAACATATTGTTAGCGATGTTTTTGCCAAAAAAAAGTTCGGTGACCAAAATAAGAAAGAAACATAGTTCGGTGACTACTGGTGTAGTTTACCCTTTTTTTAACGGTCGATGATCGAAATAGAAAAAGAACGTAAGTTAGTGAAAATTTTGTAAAACAAAATAGTTCGATGACCAAAATAGAAAAATCAAAATAGTTTAGTGACAAATGGTGTTATTCACCCTAAAAACAATTACATATTTCTTGATTATTTGAAACATTGCTATGTGGTAAATTATATAGACAATTTATATCAAACTCTACATCACAAAAATATACACTGGATCGCACAAAATTTTGAACAGGATATGTATAGTAAAGATGTAATATAGTAACTAATTACAAGTAAGGCCAACATGATGTTTGAATCATTGACAGAGTGTCGGACTCTCAGTTGAGTAGTAAAATGGCACCGAAAGAGCCGGAGGTTTAGCTACTGTTATGGTTACCTTCTCCGTTGTGAGTGGCTCATATGGACAAGCCATTGCTATGAACCTTGGGGCCTTATCTCCTGGCATCAGAACCGGCAGGCTTTGCCCTACGATTTTATCTTTCGGCTTCTGTTTTAAACACCCCAATATAAGTACAACAACAATTGCTAGTAAAAGAATACGAAAGAGAGTTACTGTACCTTGAGAGGAGATGAATCTTGAAAGCGATCGACGATGTCTGATTCGATATCGTCATCGTCATCCCGGTCTTGATTGGATGATTCGGAGATAAGGATGTGAAGCTTGTTCCAGTTGAAATAACAAAGAAGAACACCGCTTATGTAAAATAATAAGATCAAAAGAAGGGCTAAACCAAGAGGAAACCCTACTGATGGCCTCCTAAACGTCAATTCTTCCTTCTTCTTACCTAGAGTCAATATGGCAAGAAATTGTTAAGTGGTGCGAAATCTCTAGTAGGAAGAGAGAAAGATGGTGGGTGGTTTTTGGTCAAAATTAAATGTATATTGAAATCGATGCTAGTGTGGGTGGGTTGCTGAGTGTTTGGGCAAGTTAAATTTGGACGTACCACTTGATCGAGTACGGAAACTGTGGGTCCTTGTTTGCACTTTCTCTATGTACAAATATATAAATACTTTTTTAATTCTTACAGTTCATGAATTTAGAACAGAGGTACTGTTTGATCTCATTCTCTAAAACCCAAATTTTGATAAATAGCAATGCATTTCTCAAAAGTTATCGTCTCCTTTTAGTTCAATACTTCTTCTATAATCACAGTGTTGAGTACAAGGGAGTGCTTGTAAGTTGTAATCTCAAACTCGTTACACTTTCCAAAGGATTGCTTGAAAAACTGGAGAACTTGGGTGTGGATGCTGTACAGCTCGAAAATCCCTTTACAAAATTAGGCTTTCGGTTCAGCTTCTTTCATCGTGCTTTCATTTATTGCATAAAGTTGGGCATTTCTCTTTTTTTTTTTTTAATAAGAGGAGAGAAGAGTTATTCAAAATTAAATTTAAAATTTAATATGTTATTTTTCTAGTGCAATATGAACAAAATCATTTGTTCATTCTTGATGTTTTTATGTATGCCCAACATTAAAACTTTAAATCAAACATTTTAATCTTAAATCATAACCCTAAATCTTAAATCTAATTTTTAAGGATAAAGTTCACAAATGATCACTGAACTTTGTTAAAAAAATAACCAAACTTTCAAATATTACAAAATGACAATTAAACTTTATATTTTGTAACAAAATGACAATTAAACTTTATATTTTGTAACAAAATGGTAACACAGCCGTTAAATACTTAACGAGAATGTTATGAAACTTTGTATAATAACATATTTATTCCTTCATATTTACACATTCAATCAATTTAGTTCCAATTAAAAAAATCAATAAATTTCACCTTAATTATTTACACATTCTTTCAATTTGGTCATATTTATAATTAGAGAGTCCACGAGAGAAAAAAGAAGAAGTGAAAGCTAGATATTTTGCATTATGATGTGGGTTTCTTCCCTTGGAAATAAAACAAATTTCTCACTACTGAAATGGAAAAGGCTTCATGCTTGTTTTGTGGAAGAGTTCCTTCAACAACAACAACAAAAGCTTTGACTTTGAGTGTTCAAAATAGTAGCTTTTTGAATTCTCTGCCATTCTCTTTTTCCCATCATTTGAAATCAATTTGTTTATATGTTGCCATAAATATAATCTACCTTCGACAAGTTTTCAATCCAAGCAATTTGTTTTCAATGGTAGTGGAGAAAGCAGCGGTAGTCAAAGTAGCAACAAGTTTATTGCTACTACAAAGAAGAAGCCTGGAAGAAAAAGTTATGTTGGAAGCAACTCAAAAGTTAGCAAAAGTGAGAATAAGTCTACTCCTAAGCCCAGTGATAGTCTCGGTAGGACAAAATATTAGTGGAAGAACCGGAGTTGGAACTATTTTCATGCCTAACTTTATTACTAGCCTGTAGGTTGAATATAAAATTAATTACTAGTTTTAACATAGTGCTTGGAATATGCTAATGAATGAATTTAGCATAAATTTACTTGTTTTACCGTAGTTTTGGGAATGAGCTAATTAGTGAATTTAATAGTTTGGTAAGAAAGTGAGTTTAAGCTGGGAATGATGAATTTTGCAGCTCAGCATAGGGCGATTGCTCGGAAGAATACACCGCCAAAGCCTGTTCAAGGCGTTTTGGGGATGGCTTTGGAGAAGGCTAAGGCCATGCAAGGCAGGATTGACGAGTTTACAAATTGAATGTCGGAGTTAATTCGGATAGAGAGGGATGCGGAATTGGAGTTCATTCAGGAGGAGTTGGATGCTGTTCCTACACCTGATGAGGGTTCAGATTAATCAAAACCTATTGAGTTCTTGGTTAGCCATGGCCAGGCTCAACAAGAACTTTGTGACACCATTTGCAACTTGAATGCTGTTAGCACATCAACATGTTATCTACTGATTTATTTGTTAGTTTTTTTTTCTTTTTATATGAGGTTGATAACCCCATGTTTGTTCTTTCATTTGCTCCTTTGAATGCAATCTTGGAATTTGTTGCAAAAACAATGGTTTCGATTGCTAATGGTTTTAGAATTGTGATGTGTACAGGATTAGGTGGAATGCATTTGGGAGACTCCACGAGAGTCCAAGATATGGATGACTAAATTGAAAGAATATTTAAAAAATGAGGGCTAAATTTTTTGAATTTTTTGAATTATGACTAAATTAAATGAATGTGTAAATATGAAGGACTAAATGCGATATTATATAAAGTTTTATAACAATCTTGTTAAGTATTTAACGGCCGAGTTACTATTTTGTTATAAAACATAAAGTTTAATTGCTATTTTGTAACATTTGAAAGTTTAATTACTATTTTATTTTTTTAACAAAGTTCCGTGACCATTTGTGAACTTTACCCAATTTTAAGTTTTAAATATTGGGACATAAAAAAATTGTATTTGTGCGGAAAAAAATGAGTCCAAACACTTTCCGCCATGGGGTCACAGAAATTTGAAAGTTAAAAGTACTGTTAATAGTAGGCTTAAATGAACTTTAGGTGCCCAAAGTATATTTTTTTTAAACTTTAGGTGCATAAAGTATTTTTTTGTAAAATAGGTGCCTAAAGTTTCCAAAGTTATAATTTTAGGTGCATGGGGTTAACTGCTGTTAATTTTTTTTTGTAGCCAATTATAATGTGACACGTGGCAAATTTTATATTTTATATTTTTAATTATTTTTAAAAAAATAAAAAATTAAAATTTTCAAAAAAGCCCCCCAATTTTCTAAAATTCCAAAAAAGCCCCAAAATCCTATATCCCGAAATATCTAAATCCCTCAATCTGTCCACTCCCGCCGTCCTTGGCCACGATTTCGGAGACGGAATGGAGCGTCTTCTCCTCTCCCAAACACCCATGCACCAATCGCCGTCGTTCAGCATCCGCTCGTCGCAAATCGTTCGAATGAAATTTTGAATGTTTCGGCCTTCGTTCGGCGTTTTGCACGACTCCGGTCCATTTTTCGATGATGGGATGATAGGGTAAACGACCGCGGTGGTCCGGCGAAGGATGTGGTCGTAGGCGGCGGTGCCATCGACGGCGAAATCCACTCAAATCGTGATTTGAATTTGGGTGGGTTAGGAATTTAGGATTTGAGTTTTTATAGTGTAAATACACAGGCTTGTGTAAAACTAATTTTACACAGCTTGTGTATCAAAGTTTTACCCTATATATATAGTGTCATAGTGACCTTTGACTTTCATCGTTTTGTATATAACTTGGGTCCGAGACTTTTCCATTGTCCAATTATCCATGAATTCAATTACTTTGCATTCCACTTTCGACCCATAGTGGAATCTGCAATCATTTAGAATATATATGTGTTTGTACCTAATGTAAAATTTTGAAGTTTTAGATTTTCTAGATTAAGTAGAGATATACTTATAATTTTTAAAGTAAATGATGGGATTTGGGTCATACAAAATCAGGCAACATAAACATATTTGATCACTCGACTGATTACTGGATTTCAAAGTTTTATATTTTCTCATAGTTGGATAAATGAAAATTAATAACCAATGACGGAACTAAATGAAAACTAGTGAGGTCATGATCCCCACAAAAATATTAAAAAAAATTAAAATATATGATAAAATTTCTCTTTAACCCCTCAAAATATATTATTTATTATTGTCCCCTTAAATTTAGAAGTTTTTCAATGGTCTCGTCAATAAATATTGTTGAGTTTTGCCATTGTTACTAACTGAGATTATAACTTTTTTGGTAGAATGAAGCGAGATATTTATATTCCCAATGTAAATACCGAGATTCGAACACACACAAGATGATAATGAAATTAAAACATTATAATTGAGGATTATTCACATCCTTTTCTCGTAAAAATTACATTATTTCCTAATATTTATCTCAATCATTAAT
The DNA here is from genome assembly GCA_019671005.1 of Hibiscus mutabilis. NCBI lineage: Eukaryota > Viridiplantae > Streptophyta > Magnoliopsida > Malvales > Malvaceae > Hibiscus > Hibiscus mutabilis. The sequence continues at coordinate 33,460,611 of CM033733.1, read as the reverse complement.
TTAACTTTCCTTTGATTAAATCAGTGTAAACTTTGTTTCGCATCTTTGGAACATTCTCTGTTTCTTTTTTTCGTCTGCAAACATTGGAAGACTATCATAAATCATTGCCGTTAAAATAAGACTAATAAAACGAGGTCAATTTTTCTTTCTTACAACAGTTATCCGACCACTCATATTCAGCACCTACAAATACCAATGAGTTCTATTTTCCAAAAAGTTGATCTAATCTCTTTTTGTTCCATCAAGTCGCTCAATCACTCTCAAAGCATATTGTCTTGTATATAAAGGTGTTAGGTTCAAACCTCCCCAAATGTATGAGTTTTATTTAAATTTTTTCAAACAAAATATCGACGATAAGAAATTAGACTGGAAGCTGGAAATGTTATAGGTCGCGATAACAAAACTGGTTGCACCAAAAAATGTTATCCAAGTTTCTAAAATCTGGCCAACAAAATAAAAGTTAAGAGAAAAAAAGTTGAAGTGGAAAATGTTAAATGGAGGTAACAAATAAAGTAAAGAATTTAGTGCTAAAAAATTAGATTAAAACATTTTTTAAGTTTGAAATTGTCATTTTCAGAGTCATTAGCAAATGAGTTAAAGAAAATATCTACGGTAAGAAAATAAGTTTACAAAAGTTTTAAATTAACGAGATACCAAGAATTTTGGCATGAAAAATTGTTGACAATACAAACATGATATGGATATATTAATCAGTTTAAGGGGAAAATAAAACTTAGCTTGATATGGAGAGTATGAGTTGCTACGAATAACATGTTTATCCTTTGGTATATCTAAGAAATTTGAGTTATGCTTGCTCTATTGTTTGGACCGAAAATGTTCAGTTTGCTACAAGAAAATATCCATGATAACAAAATAAACTACATTTGAAAATGTGCAATACCAAAAGATTGTTAAAAATCACGCTAAGAAAATAGGTTGAGAAAATATTCGTTGCTTTAACAAAAGATTAATGGATGAATGTTTGGTTACTTGTGTTGAGAAAAAATATGTTTTCGAAAATCGCGCATTAAAAACCGTTAAAAAAAATTCAATGATTTTAAAACTTATGTTGAAATCAGTAATGGACAATTGCTTTAACAAAAATGGTTTGGTTAAAATGTTTGGAGTTTAGCAAATGGGTCAAAGAAATTAGTTATTTTTGTAATAGTTTTTATTGGGTATTAATGTTATGTGTTACTATTTTTTATTACATTACTTAGACACTTTGATAAAAAATTAGGTTGAGATCAGCAAAATAAATTCTTTGGCAAATCCGGTTTGGACCAAAAATGAGAGGGATTTTTAGAAAAAGGTCAAAGAAATTAGACAGGAAAATAAAAAAAGAAAAAGAACTTGAAAAAAGAGTTGCCTTCTGGCCTAGGGACCACCGAGGAAAGTCATCAGAGTTTTTTTTTCTGAGGTTGTTTCGAAATCCATTTTGTTTTGGGGAACAAAGATTAGGTTAGGTTTTAGGTTCCACATTTAGTTTCTCGATCAGGGATACAATGGGAAATGCTGAGTCTGGATTTTCAATTGGATAGCTCAGTAAAAGGTCATCTTAAACGTGCAGGGTGTGGAGGCGGGTTAAGGAACCATCTCAGTCAAGTACTTGCTGTTTTCTCGGACCCCCTTGGTTATAGGTAAAGCAGAGAAGGGCTTTTCACTTTTCCAATGGTCATGACTTTTGTAATGGGAAATAAATTCGAAATTGTGATTTTTTTTCATTGGAACGTGCATGACGTTTTGTTTCAAATTGATGATCTCTGTTTTCTTAATTTCTTAATTTTGGACATTTTTCGTTTGGATGCATGGGTGACGTTCTGAGTGGGAAAAGATTCTGTTAATCTTGGATGTTGATTTTGGCATCGACGTTGTTTGCTACGTGCGGCTTAGGGTGATACTTGAGTTTACCCCAAGTTGGTGGATTTTTGCATTTTCCATTTATTTTTAATCGTTCTAGCGTGTTTTTGTTTGTTTTTTTTTATTTTTGCAATTAATTTTTTGACGCCTTCGTTTTTTGTTTTTAGTTTTCCAATTTAATGTTATTTATCTGATTTAATTTGCTTTGCCGATAAAAAAATAGTTTGAACATATCCGTTTTTGAAAATTATTTAAATAAGCATAAAAAGTGTTTTCGCACTTTGAAAGAGGAAAATTTTATTTTATAGGTTATGTTCGATTTAAGAAAGAAAGAAAAATAAAATTATGAGGTACGATAGTTGGATTATAAAAATATATGAAAATCACTTCAATGAAAGAAAAATTGAAATATATGGTCCGAGGTTCAATACTTGGAGTCAAAATATGTTATAAAAAAGAAGCTCGAAATTCAAAATATAGAGACCTATGCTCTGAGGTTAGATACTTGGGTTTAAAATTTTTTTGAAAAGAAGTTTGAAATACAAAATATCGATACATATGCTATGAGGTTCGATACTTGACTTCAAAAAAATTGCCGAAAAGAAGTTCGAAATACAAAATATTGATGCATATGCTCTGAGGATCAATACTTTTGTTTTTTTGTCATACATTTCTAAAACTTTGTTTAAAATTTTTGTGAAAATAATTAGATGGTGATCGTTCAATACTTTGGTTTAAAATCATAAAACTGTCACGATAACAAATTAAGTTATACCACTCGAAATTAATACCCATTTTGTTGCCCGGTTGCTTTTTCCATGACTAGTTTCACCTGTTGCAATGACCTCCAAATTTTTTAAAATATTAGACAATTTAGATTAAAAAACAAAAATATACAAATGGATCAGCATATAATGTTCAACCTCAGAGATGTATCATTAAAGATGCAAAATTACTAGTAAAATGGCATCGAAAGAGCCGGAGGTTTGGGTATTGTTATGGTAAATCTTCTCGTTCTTCGGTGGCTCAGCATGGACAAAGCCAATTTCTATGAACCTTGGGACCTTATCTCTTTTTGGCATCAAAACCAATCGGGCTTTGCCATACAATTTTGCCTTTTGCCATCTGTTTTAGACACCCAAATATTAGTACAACACCGCTCGACAACAATTGCAAGTAAAGGAATACGAAAGAGAGTTTAAAATACCGTACTATGACAGGAGATGAGTCTTGAAAGTCCGATGAACGATCGGCGATGTCTGATTCAATATCGGCGTCCCAGTTTTGATCGGATGATCCGAAGTAAGGGTCCGGAGCTTGTTCCAGTTGAAATAACAAAGAAGAAGACCACTTATGCAAATAATAAGAGCAAGAGAAGGGCTAAACCAAGAGGAAACCCTAATGGCCTCCTTGAGGACAATTCTTCATTCTCCATTGCATTTCTTCTTCTGAAAAATTTTACAATACCTTCATGATAGATGATTAATACAGTTTAAAGCCAATAAACGGCAAGAAATTGCGAATAACTGTTTATCCTTTGGGAATCTCTAGTAGAAAATGCTTTTGAGGCTAGAATGGTAATTTTTTGCAATGAAATTGTTAAAAATCATTGAAACTGCTGAAGAGTGTTGGTGAATGTTTGCTGAGTGTTTGAGAAAGTTATTTTTTACAAAACTTTATTCAATGATTTTAAAACTTTGGGTCCCTTCTTTGACGCTTTGTAAGAAAAATGAATTTATTGAACTGTTATTTTAATATACCTTTAGCTTCTGTTTTTTTGTATCATCCTTCAATTTTTGTATTTAACTTTAAATTATTTAAAAATTTGAGTTTGAGTAAGATATTATTGCATCAAAGGTTAAGAAAAAATATAAATAAATACTAATTTGTATAGGGACTATTAAAAATTGAGAGTTTTTACTATGTTGTTTCGAAATCCATTTTGTTTTGGGGAACAAAGAGTTATATAATATATTTATTGCTCTCAATCTCTTGATTTTATGTTTTTTGACAAAAGATTTTTTGAATATAGGTAAAGAGAGAAAAAAAGTTTTCACTTTGCAATGCATGACTTTTGAATGAAATAAAAAGAAATTGTTTTTTTTTTTCTCTTGCTTTTTGTTTCATATATTATCTCTAAAAAGTATCTTAAATCATTATAAATGACTCGAGTAAAAGATTAATCGGTTTTCATCATGGGTTTTAATATTTACCCCATGGACTTTTGCTCCATTTATTTTTAATCCTCTATTTTGTTTGTTTTTTTATTTTTGCAATTAATTTCACGCCTTCGTATTTTACAGTTTTTCCAATTTAATCATATCTTGCTTTGTAATTTAATTTTTAATATTCAATTTTCGCACTTTAAATTTTATTTTTAGGTTAAATTACGTAAATCATCATTGAACTTTACTCTTAAACCTATTTTGGTCATGATCAATTTACATTAAATTTTAAACTTAAATTTTAAGTCACAAGACTTTTAAAAATTCAAGAACACTCTTTAGACAATGAACATTTTTTGATTCTTTTAAAATCCTAGAAGAATAATTGTCCTAAATTTCAATAGTCACATTCTTGAGAAAATTTGACCTCCATTTTGCCAAAAAGTGCTCCAAAATTCACGAATTGACCAAAAACCTTATGGTTTCTCTCTCGTCGATCTCCCTCCATTGCCGTCAGTTGGAACATGTTTCTCAGTATGTTTCTTCACTCATGTCGATGAAATTTTCCCCTCGGATCTTATTTCTCCTAGTGGATAATCAAAAAGTTAACAAATGAGTGACAAAAATAATGTCTAAACTTTTGAGTAAATTTAACTAAAATAAGTTTGAGAGTAAAAATTATTTAAACCCTTATTTTTATTTAGTTTGGTCCAAGCTTTATAAATTTAGCAAAATGTATCTTTATTTGATTTAGTCCTTTTTTGTTTAAATTTGGTATTCAATATTGCATTCATATATTTTGGTAATTTACATCACTTTATATATAGTTATATATTATTATTTATTTTGAGATATAATATATATTATATCTATGATAGATTTTTTGAATATATATTATGGCCATGTTTGGTAAATAGCTTCTTGAGCTAAAATTAGGGGTTTGAATCATTTTTAGAAGTTTGATTAGTCAAATCCGCTAACTTAGATAGTTGGTAAATAGATGATTGTAATAGCAGATTGGGGTGAAACCTCTCAATTTGAAAATGATTCTTTTAGGAGCTTTTTGAGTTAGAGGTGTGGATAAAAGAATTGTAAAGACTCTTTTGTCCTTGAAAATTACAAAAGATTTCTCTAAATAACATAAATTTGAATAACTAATAAAATTAAAAAGATAATTTTATAAATAAAAAAATAATATATACAACGAAATAATAATTAATAAAATTATATTCAAGATATAATTTCATAAACAATAAATTAATCTATACATCTAATTTTAATAATTATTAAAATTATATTATAAAGATAATTTTATAAATAAGAAATTAATATATACATCCTTCATATATATTTAGTAATGATATTAAAAAAATAAATTTTATAATCTAATTAATATTAGTTTGCATACATGTGTTATGCTTATGCATGAGATAATTATATTTAGGATAAAAGACTCAAAAAATGAGGGATCATGGTGGCCAGCATGTGTGGACGCTCTTCGTTTCAAATCTACCACCGCAACTACACTGGCAAGGGGTATGACAAGTCTTTGACAGGCACGTAGTTGTTGTCGATGTTTTCATCCCTAGCAAAAGAGGGATTGATGGAACTTGCTTTGGTTTTGTTCAATTGGCGAGGGCACAAGATGCGGATAGAGTAATTGAAAGATTGAATGGGTTTCTATTATACAGATCGAAGATAAAAGTGATGTTTGCTGAAAGAGGATCTCGAGATTTATATTGGCGTAAGAAGTGTTTGAGGGAGAACTCTCATAGTTCACAAAAGATTGGTAAGGTCAGGGTAACACAGTCAGTTTAGGATAAGGATAGGGATAGGGAACACGGCTGGAGAGTGATGGATCGCAGCCCCAACAGATTAGGGATGTTGATAAAATAGAGAATCACCAATCAATCAGGAAGATTCAGGGTTTGATTGATGCTGTGAAATTGGAAATATTGAAAAAATGTGTGGTTGGTTGGAGTCGCAAACCGATTCCAATAGAAAAATTGGCCGAATTGAACGAGATAAAAATGAGCGGATTCTCGGTTTGCATATGATAGGGAGGATGGTTCCATTAATGCCTAATGGATTATTAGCAGGTGATGGGATTCTTACTTGTGCAGGTTTGGATCGTTGGTTTGTTGATGTACGCCCTTTGACCCCGAAAATTCAGATGTCGATGAGAAGGGTTTGGTTAATAAGAGTGGCATTTCGGTTCATGCGTGGTCATCTAAAACTTTTAAAAACATTGCCAAGGTGTGGGGAGCTTTGATCAGACTGGATTACATGACGATTGCACCCCCGTCTTTTGAATGCAGTCGAATTTTAATAGAGACATTATTTTGAAAGGATTGATGAGCTAATGGAGTTAGAGGTGGAGGGAATCTCATAAAAAATCGTGTGTGCACGAATTTTTATGAGAGCGTGTTTTGATATCAATCGATAATGATGGTAATGAGTAGGACTCGGATAGCTCAGCGGATACAATTTCAAGATCGAGTGAAGAGGTGCAAGATACTATTCAGCGACCTACTAATAGTGATAATGCAATCATGCAATATTTTGTTTAGAAGAGCCTTTTGGAGGGGGACGCAGTGGAAGAACATGGTGTCCCCATTATTGTTGGGGATCAGGCGATAAGTAATAAAGATTGCAGTTTGGAGGACCCTCAGTTCAATGTCAGGGAGATTGCAAGACGTGAAGATTTAAGAGTTAAAGTGCCGAGTCTTCATGGATGTCAGATGAGTCAATTGCTATGTTAAATAGGGAGGCGACTGGCCAACAATCATGTATGGACATTGCACTTTGAGGAGCAGGCGAGGGGGTGATAAAGTGGCAAGTGAGGCTTTAGTAGTGATTGAGGATGCCCTATACATACGAGGGCCTCGGATGTGCATTTTATAAAATACAATGGAGCCCTACGAAGTGTGTCAAATGTGGCGTTCAACTTTATACGACCAGATGAAATGATTGAGGCAGAAAACAAACCGCAAAAAAAGGGTAAAGGGATACCAAAGAAAACCCAGCAAGTCTGCCATAGTGCCGCAAATGGATCCTTATCGAATTCTGACTTTATCAATAGAAAGAAGGCTATTTTGAGTGAAGCAAGAGAACCTCTCAACTTGGGCAAGATTATAGGGGCATCAGCAGTGGGTAACAAGAAAGCAATCGTGAAGGACATCACGTGAATTATTGAAGCGCATGAACATACCAAATAACAGGGTAGGATGAGGGTGTTGTCACAAAATGTTCGCGGGTTAGGTTCGGCCGCAAAGAGTAGTGCAGTGCGAGATAGGGTGCGACAACACCATTGTGAGATGGAACTGCTCTAGAAAACAAAGCTCGAGTTATTGTCTGCAAATGTGGTACGTAAATTGTGGATTTTGGATAATTTTGATTTTATGTTTGTGCCTTCCATTGGTCGATCAAGTGGCTTGTTGATTGTATGGGACTGTTCTTGATTTCAGATGGAGGAGTCGGTGGCTTTTAACCATTTTGTGATGATAAAGGGTGAGTGGATTGCGGAGCAATAGAAGTGCCAGATTGTTAACATATATGCGTCGTGTGTATTGGATGAACAAGTGCAGGTTTGAGAGGAATTAAAGTGAGCAATTTTGGCTTATAATGGTTCGTGGTGTGTTGGAGGTGACTTCAATGTTGTGAGGTCAGCCGAGGAGAGGTGTGGGTGTATAGCTCTATCTCGTGGTGTAGCAGCTTTTAATGAATTTATTGAAGATGTGGGTTTTCTGGATGTCCCTATGGTTGGGAAGAGGTTTACTTGGTTTGGCTTGGGAAACAAGGTGAGTAGACTTGATAGGTTCTTGGTGTCTTGCGAGTGGGTTCATCGATTTTCTAATTTGTCACAACTGAATCTCCCACGAGGGATATCGGATCATGCGCCTTTGCGTTTCACTAGTGAGGATAGATATTGGGGACCATGCTTTTCTCATTTTTTGAATGCGTGGTTGGAGAGAAAAGCTAATGTTACGATGATGGCAAATGAATGGAATCGTATTATAAATTTGAATGGTGGACAAGCGATTAATCTCAAATTGAGAGAGTTGAAGAACTTCCTTAGAGTGTGGAACCGAGAATCTTTCGGCAATGTCGATGCTAAAATAGTAGAGGTGACTGCTCGAATTAATAAATACGATGAGAATGAGAGAGATGAACATGATGAGGGGGTGCTAATTATTGAACTTAGGAGTTTTAATCTTGTGGTGAGAATGAGAACGTGAATCCATATGGCGATAGAAGTCACGAGCGATTTGGCTCAAAAGGGTGACCGTAACAAGAGGTTCTTCCATAGAACAGCAAAAAATTAGAGCTTTACGGAACTTAATCCAGGGCATACGCATCAACAGTAGGTGGGTGACGGATCCAGAACGTTTAAGGCATCATGTTCACTTGGAGTTTGTAACACCCTTTTCCCGTATCCGTACATCGAACACGAGTTAAAGATGTTACAGGCTTTTAAAAAAAATCTTTGAATTAAAAACCGGGGTAATTTAAAAATTTAAAAACAACTTCCCAAGTGGTCACCCATCATAGGATTTCTCTAACCTAAGCACGCTTAACTTTGTTTAATTTAAAAATAAATAATAATTTAATACCCGATAGTAAAATTTTGTACGTAAATAATATAATAATATCAAAACATATAATAATAATAAGCAGTAAATACGTTTAACCTCTATGAAAGGTTTAACACTATTACATATCTGGTTGAGGTATTTTAACAAAAAGACAGGTTTATCTAGAACATGCCACTACTAAATATTCAAAACATGGATGTCATAAGTACTGAAATCAACATGTCAAATCTATACTCCCAAAAGAGAAAGTGATGCAAAAGCCGTCCGCTCCTAATTTCGTTTTCCTACGTGTATAACAAAAACACATGCTGAGTATAACTCAGTGAGGCATAAGATGAGAACATATATAAAATATTTTGTAATGCATGATACTTTCAAAAGCATGATAATCATTAAATCATATAATCTATAATGCATGAATATCTGTATATGAGATCATATAGTTGTACTATGTAATCATATAGCCCAAGGTAAATATCAAGTGACTAATAAACGAGTCGCGTACTTTAAAAGTACTATCATTTTCTGTAAACTGTGGACACATTTAAGTGTCGAATAACTGTAGGACACAATGAAGTGTCAGACGCAATGAAGTGTCAGAAACTGTAAGACACAATGAAGTGTCAGATAACTGTAAGGCTCTAATGGTATACCACAATATTGTCCAACTTAATATTATACTACCAAGGGCAAACTTAAAATAATTCCTGCAAAATGGCAAGCAACCCAATAACAATTTATATCATGTAAACATATTCATACTGGAGCAGTTCATACTCTAATATGTTCTATATAATCCATGGTATACATGCCATTTAAAAACTATATAAAGTGACTTGTCATATATATCATGCTATAAACCATTTGTAAGCATAAAGGTATGCCATAATCTTTAAATCAATAAAATAATGTATCATGCAAAACATGTTATGCTCTATAAAAATCTTTACGTTTTAGGTTGACTTATCACAAGTCTTCCTATAATATGTATGTTAATAAAGATACTTTTAAATACATATGTGCACTCACCTTAGCCTTGATAATATTAACTTCGCTACTCGATTTCAATTATGATCCTTTTCTTTTTCTTTTATGCTGAAACGACCTTAGTTTATATCAGGATCTTTGGAGGAGTATTCAAAATTGAGAAGATTAGTGAAGAAATGTCCTGAAATTTCATATTTCTTTAATTTGGCCATTTATCATCTAATATAATTAAAATGAATTTAAAATTCATTTTAATGTCTAATGACCTTTTTACCCTTGTAATCCAATGTTCCAAAACTTGCCACATGTCTACCTACTCATCCAAGGGTCAAAAATATACCAATGAGTTAGTGATTATCAACTTTGCCCTTGGAAATTTCCAAAATTACTATTTTGCCATTTTTCATCCAACGACTAGTATTTAACATGGAGAAATCTTCTTTAATCCAATGGCCCATGTTAAATCCTACCATTTTAAGACATGGAAATGACATTTTTAACCTTGCCTTATCATCCTTTAAAATATCTTGAATGTTTGATTCGATCCGATTATCTAAATATTTTCCAAACTTTATCGCTTTATAGCCACTAATACAAACTCCGTACGAAAAATCCGAGTAACACGAAAACATCATTCTTGGGGGTGAACTATTCATTTACGAGACTAAAATACATAACTTTTAGAAATTACAATTTAGTCCCTAAAATTTTCTAAAATTTATACTTTGACCGTCAAACTTTCAAAATTTTCATTTTGGTTACTTACCAAAAATTTGAGATATTACAATTCTCCCCCTTAAGAACATTCATCCTCGAATTTTCAAAATGTACCTGTTTTAAATAGGTGTGGATATTGTTTTTCCATTGCATCCTTAGTTTCCCATGTTGCTTCTTCCACCTTGTGATTGCGCCGAAGGACTTTCACCAATGGTTTTTGCTTGTTCCTTAATTCTTTGACACCATACTCTAGTATCCTTACTGGTTCTTCTTCATATGTTAAGTCTGATTGCAACTCAATTTCCTCCGGTACAATCACATGTGATGGATCTGATCTATATCTCCGGAGCATAGAAACATGAAAAACATCATGAATTTTACCCATCTCTGGTGGAAGAGCTAACTGATATGCCACAAGCCCAACTTTCTTTAAAATTTCATATTGTCCAATGTACCTGGGACTTAGTTTTCCTTTACGCCCGAAACGCATTATTTTCTTCCAAGGAGAGACTTTCAAAAATACTTTTTCTCCAACCTCAAATTGAATATCTTTTCTTTTTAAGTCTGCATAAGACTTTTGTTGATCAACATCCTTTTTAAGATTTTTTGCACAATATTAACTTTTTCTTCCATTTCTATCAACAAATCTGGCTTAATCAGCTTACGATCATGTAATTAAAACCAATTTAATGGTGATATGCACTTTCGACCATAGAGGGCATCATAAGGTGCCATTTGATTGCTTGCCTGATAACTATTATTGTAAGCAAATTCTGCTAGCAGTAAATACTTTTCCCATGATTCTTCGAATCAATTATGCAAGCTCTTAACATATATTCTAGTATTTGGATTGTTCTTTCTGACTGACCATCGGTTTGAGGATGAAATGCAGTACTAAAGATCAATCGTGTCCCCAAAGCTCTGTGTAATGCTTTCCAAAATCTTGATGTAAACTTTGGATCTCGGTCTGATACTATAGATATCAGCACTCCATGCAATTGAACTATTTCCTTGATATACAGCTCAGCTTACTTGCTTATCTGATAATCCATTCTAACTGGTATAAAGTGAACAGATTTGGTTAATCTGTCCACTATTACCCAGATAGAATCCTTCTTGTTAGGGGTCAATGGTAGTCCTGTCACAAAATCCCTAGTAACCCTATCCCACTTTCATTGCGGAATAGAAATAGGTTGTAACTTTCCTGATGGCACTTGATGTTCAGCTTTTACCTGTTGACAAGTCAAACACTTGGCAACAAACTCTGTTATCATTCTTGTCATACCAGGCCACCAGTATCGACTTTTCAAATCTTGATACATTTTATTTCCTACACGGTGCAAAGTCAAAGGACTGTAGTGTGCTTCAGAGAGAAAATCTCGCTTTAACTCAGCATCTTCAGGAATATATACTCTACTTTGTAATAGAGGCACCCATCAGCTTTAATCTCGAAATCTTTAATTTCACTAGATTATACTTGTTTCATCTTTGCTACACACTCCTCATCTTGATGTTAGCTTTCTTTGATTCGATTTAGCAATGATGATCTTAAATTTAGCTCCACTAATAACGAACCATCTGGTCTTCCCTCTAATTGTGCATTTAAAGCTCGTAATGTACCAAATGTTTTTCGACTCAAGGCATCTGCTACAACATTTGCTCGGCCTGGGTGGTATTCAATGATCATATCATAATCTTTTATCAATTCCAACCACCTTCGTTGCCGTAGATTCAATTCTTTTTGTGTCATCAAATATTTTAAACTCTTATGATTAGTATATACATGGCAACATTCACCGTAAAGATAATGTCGCCACACTTTTAGAGCAAAAACTACAGCTGCCAGCTCTAAATCATGAGTCGAATAGTTTCTTTCATGCAATTTTAACTATCGGGAAGCGTAAGCAATCACCTTTCCCTCTTGCATTAATACGCACCCCAATCCATTATGAGATGCATCACTGTACAAAGTAAACTCATTTCATGATTCCGGCTGTACTAGAATTGAAGCTTCCGTCAAAATTTTCTTTAACTGATCAAAACTTTCTTGACACTTTTTATTCCAAACAAATGGAACATCTTTTATCAATAACTTTGTAAGTGGAGCAGCTATCATCGAAAAGTTTTTCAAAAACATTCGATAATATCCAGCAAGTCCCAAGAAATTGCGAACCTCGGTAATATTCTTGGGAACCTTCTATTCTACAATAGATTGTATCTCTTTAGGATCTAGTCAAATTCCTTCAGCTGAAGCAATGTGACCCAAGAAAGCCACTTCAGATAACCAGAATTAACATTTTGAGAGCTTAGCATACAATTTCTTCTATCTCAAAATCTGTAGTACTATCCTCAAATGTGCATCATGATCTTCTTTAGTCTTCGAGTATACCAATATATCATCAATGAAGACTACGAAAAACTGATCGAGATATGGTTCAAATACTCGGTTTATTAAATCCATAAATGCTGCTGGAGCATTTGTAAGACCAAATGGCATCACTACAAATTCATAATGCCCATACCTCGTTCGGAATGCTATTTTTGGAATATCTTCCTCCTTGACTTTCAATTGATAATAACCAGGCCGAAGATCAATCTTAGAGAATATTGCTCCTCATTTTAGTTGATCAAATAAATCTTCTATTCTCGGCAATGGATACTTGTTCTTTATGGTCACCTTGTTCAGCTATTGGTAGTCAATGCACAGTCGCAGCGAACCATCTTTCTTTTTGACAAATAACACCGGAGCTCCCCATGGTGAAGTACTAGGACGTATAAATCCTTTATCTAATAACTCCTGCAACTGTGATTTTAACTCCCTCAATTCTGCAGGTGCTATTCTATATGGAGTCATGGATACTGGCTCAGTACCAGGAATAACCTCAATTCCAAACTGTAATTCTCTCTCTGGAGGTAACCCTGGTAACTCTTCCGAAAATACCTCAGGAAAATCCCGAACTGTTAGAATCGCACTAAGGTCATTATTAATCTTCTTAGTATCCACTACATGAGCTAGAAAATCCTTACAACCCATCTCTAATAGTTTCTTGGCTTTAAAAGCCTAAATCACATTCTTTATACATTGGGACACCCTTTGCCCAATACTATAATCTCTGAGCCATCTGCAGTCTTTAAAATCAATTGCTGTTGGTGACACTTTACTGTAGCATCATAGGCATGAAGCCAGTCCATGCCCAAAATGATCTCAAGATCACTAAATGGCAGCTCTAACAAGTCAGCGGGGAATTCAATTCCCTGAACTTTAAGCGGACACTTCCTACTTGCTTTAGTTACCTGAGTGCTTTGGCCTATGGGGTTTATGGCTATCACATCACTCTGAGTTAGTTCTAAAGGAACTCCTCTTTCCCTAACTAACTTCGAATTAATATATGAGTGTGTAGATCCAGTATCTATCAAAACAATTACAGGTTGACCATAGAGTTGAAAAGTACCTGTAACAATGTCAGGTTCTTCTCTGTCATCTCTGCCATCCTCAGTACAGATGTGATATACCCTTGCTGAAGAATTACCATCTCGACCCACCAAAGCTTCAGTCTCATTTCGAGAACCCATTCCAGTTGATCCTGCAGATCCACGACCTTTGGCTCTTTGCATTCTAACAGATCTCTCAGTCTGAACCGATCTATCATCTCAACTTGGACAATCATGCATAAAATGTCTTGTTTCACCACAATGGAAATAGGCTCCGGTGATTATCCAACATTCTCCATGATGTTTTCGGTTACAAAACTTGCATTGGAAAGGTCATTGTTTCTTTCTATAGCCTTTCACTGATATCGAAGTGTTTTTGGACTTTCCACCTTGACTTGATTGTCCCTGAGGTGCTGAAAATCCCGATCTCCCTTGCTACGAATATCCTTTGCCCCGTTTTGATGATTGCAACGCAAAATATGTTTTCGTACTTCTTTTCTGGCTCTGTGATTCTTTTTCAGCTTTATCTCAGACATTTTCCATTGCTTTAGCTCTGTAAACCCATCTTGGAAATCCCTGAGAGTAATACTACCAATACCTCTTGATATCGAGCATTTAATCCATTTATAAAGCTGTCAATGATGGCTCTCTCATCCGGTAGCAATTCAGAGGCAAACCTACAAAATCTATTGAACTCGCACTTGTATTCATATACCGAGCGATCTCCCTATATAAGGTCCAGAAACCGCTGTCTCATATCCCGAATAAATGCATCTCCAATATATTTCCTTCTAAACTCACGAAGGAAAAATGCAGTTCACTTCTTCTCGTACACGAGTTGTAATACCTCAAAATTTTGGTTAGTGACCAAAATGTAAAACTTGAAAAGTTTGGTGACCAAAATGTAAAATTTGAAAAGTTTGGTGCCAAAGTGTAAATTTTGAAAAGTTTAGGGACTAAGTTGTAATTTTCAAAAGTATGTAAGTTAGTCCCGTAAATGAATAGTTCACCCCCAAGAGTGTGATTTTCGTGTTACCCGGATTTTTGATACGAAGTTTGTATTAAGAGCTATAAAGCTTTAAAGTTAGGGAAAAATCTGGATAATTGGATTTAATCGAATAAATGAGAAATCTTTTATGAGATATTTTAGGAGATATTTTATTAAAATAAGACAAGGGTAAAATGGTCATTTCCATGTCTTATTTTAATGGAAATTCATATGGACCATTGGATCAAAGGTTACTTTTCCAAGTTTAATCTTAGCCACTCGATGAAAAATTGCAAGATGGTAATTTTTGAAGATGGCAAGGGCAAAGTTGGTAATCACTAACTCCTTGGATTAATTTGGGCCATTGGATGATTAAAATGACAAATGGCAAATTATGGAACCTTGGATTTGAGGGCAAGATGGTCATTTTGCCATAAAAAGAATTTTTAATTCAAAAATGATTATTAAAGAGGAAAAATGGCCTAAATTAAATCAAAAGAAAAATCAATAATTCTCTCCTTATTTATCCAAAGTGCCGAAACCCTTCTTCAAGGTAAGACCAAACTTTATTTTGATTTTTCAAGCTTATTTCTTTGGATTTTGGGTGAAAGCATGAAACAAGGAATTAGTCTCGTTGAAATTCTCTATCTCTTGGTACCATTTGTTCATGTTTTTCTTACTTAAAACCTTAGTTTTGGGAAATTGATGGATGAAGGGGATGTTGATTTAGAATGAATTAAGGTTAGTTTTTTTATGAATATGATGTTGTAGAATCATATTAAAGCTTGTATGATGATTGAAATTACATGGAAATAGCTAAACCCTAAATTGTTCAAAGTTAGGGTTTTAGTAGAAAAGTTGAATTTGGATTGATTTTGAGTTAGGAATGATTGTGAAGCTTGGAAATGATGTTTGAGTGCTAAGTGGACTAATTTGGAAACTTGGAAAAGTATATGGATGATTTCGGTATTTTGTTAGAATTAGGGGAAATTATGGAAAAATTTTCATTGAATTTAGAAATGTTGAGATTATGATTTTACAAGCTTTAAAATGTCATTTGGACCATTTTGGAAGTTTGTAAAATCATAGGAACCAATTCGGCAATTTGGAAGAAATTAAGGACTAAAGTGAAATTTTTTTATGGAAGCATTTTGCTGGAATAAATATTAGAATGAGTTATAAATCATTCTTTGAGTAAAGGTTGGAAAAAATATGAAGTTTTGGGGATGGAATGACTTATGTCATGAAACTAATATTTGGAAAATATTAGGGTGTTTATAGAAAAATTATTCCTATATTGTTTATGTGTTAGTAAGATACTAACATATAATTTGGAATGTACTTATAGTATTTTTAATACACTTGTAGATTGTGAACAAAATCAAGATAGAGTTAGCAATTGAGGAAAGGAACGGGACCAAAGTTGAACTTAGTGAGGCTAGTTGAACATTGACAAAGAATAAAGCGTCAAGGTGAGTGCATTTTTATGCATGGAAAATTTTATGATTGTCAATTGGAAGACTTGTTGGAAAGTCCACCTTATTAATAACTGTTTGATAATTATATCATGAATTTATATTTGACATATTGAGAATTGTCAAAGGTAGAGCTATGATGCATTTGATCACTAGATATATCAGGTATGTATGTTTATGTTATATTTAGGGTATGAACTGCCCAGTATTTGATTTTATTGCCATGGATGAATCGAATATGGAATTGGAAAGTATGCCCAAATAAGTAATTGAGGTATAGAGTATAGTTGGCACGCCATAGAGTCCAGCGGTTTAGCACTTCGGTGCGGTTTATTAACACTTAGGTGTGGTTCTTTAGCACTTATGTGCGGTCTCTTAGCACTTCAGTTATATCGGTAATTTGCATCTTTGATGTATTTTGATTATCTCTAGTTGGCATGTATAAAATAATAGTTGCTCACTTTAACTGGTCTAGGTATGATTTGTAATATTAATATCTAGACGAGTGGTTACTTTATAATGTGGACTATACTAGTTTAAAGAAATTACTAGTAATGGTAATCGGGTAAAGTTATAAAATTAATTTTTATAGTAATTAAGATCATTTTTAATTTAGGAAGTTTTTTGGCCGTTTACTTAATTAAAATGTGTACTTACAAACTGTCAAGTTGCTGTCTGAAAGCGGAAGCTATTTGACTGGTTAAAAATTAGTAATTGATTTTATGCGATAAATAAAAATTTTCAAAAATTGTTGTTTTGACGTAGTTTGATTAGTATAAAAATACGGTTAAACCTTAAGTGACACTCTATCCTAGTATTGGTTAATAAATACTGGTAAGGGTGTTACATTTATTGGTATCAGAGCTACATATTTAGCCAGTTCTGGATGGTAAATGAGTCTCTGAAAAAAAGTCAGAGTTATATATATGCCACTAGGATATAAAAAATTACTGATATTGTATAGGATTATGATGATGCCTGATATTGGGTAGATTACTCCTTACTTATTTAAGATAGTCGTGACATGAACATATGTCAGATTATCGGGAATCGCGACATGCTGTTGAGCAGGATGTGCCTGCTCAAAGCGGAAGTAATGAGGTGAATCAGAATCCACCTCAGGTTCAGCAAAATGTGGAGCAACCGGCTCAGCAGAATGTAGAGCGATAGGCTCGGGAACAAAGGAATATGTCGGTGCAGGATCAAGGTTTATTTTTACAATCCTTGGATGCGATTATAAATCCTCGAGCACTAGTATCATTCTCTAAGGAGCTAAAGAAAATCGGAGCACCAGAATTCTGAGGTGATACTGATGCAAATCCGATGGATGCTGATTACTAGTTAAACGATGTCAAGATCATGTTAAGTAGAATTCCTTGTGATGATCAAGGAAAATTGGAAGGAGTAGTATCCCTGCTGATGGGACAAGCCAGTATATGGTGGAATGTGATAACTGATTAAGTACCTCCGGAACGGGTTACTTGGGATTTCTTTCTTCAAGAATTCAAAGAAAAGTATATTGGAAACGTATTTGCGACGGAATATAAGAAAGGTCTAGAATTTAATAGATTGAACCAATTTGCGACGGATCAGTTTATGAATACGAATGCGAATTCAATAGATTGAACCGATTTGCGACGGAATTTCTCATAACCGAAAGGTTTAGAATCGACAGATTCATAGCTGGGTTGGATTTGCAATATAAGAAGATATTGGTTTCCCGTAATTTCACTACTTTTCAAGAAATGGTGAACCGGGCCAAAGCGATAGAAAAAATAGACCTGAAAGAGAAGGCAGAAAAGCAGATTCAGACCGGGAAAAAGTCTAAAGGTTCATTTGCTGCATCAACATTTAAACGCAGCAAAGGAATACCACAACAGCATCCTGCAACATCTGCCTCTTCAGTTAAAAAGGGGTATGCATGAGGAAAATTGAAGCAGTCTCAGATGAATACTGTGGGTACTCGAGGTTTTGGAGTTCGCCCGATTACAGAATGTGAGCATTGTGGAAAGAGGCATCCTGGTCAATGTTGGTTTATCAGAGCATGTTTCCATTGTGGACAAGCGGAGTATTTCAAAAAAAAATTGTCCGGAGCTTCATCCGCATCAGTTTGCTGTAGTGCCTCAAAGGGGCAATGGAAACAAAGGTAGAAAACCGGGAGCATCTGCATCAACACCCAATCAAGAAAGTAGAGCTACAGCTCGGGTATACAACATCAAAACTGTTAATGATCGAGATGATGCAGAGATCGTTGCAGGTATGATCGAACTCCTTGGCAGACCTATTTTTACTTTGATTGATCCAGGCTCTACTCATTCATATATTAGTTCTAAAGTAATACTTGAAAGAAACATCCAGTAGAACTAATTTCGAGTGAGATAGTTTCTATCAACCTAATAGGACAAAGTTCCAGAGTGAGTAGGATATGCAGGAAATGTCCTTTAAAAATTAAATTAGTAGAATTTCCTGTTGATCTTATTCAATTGCCTTTAAAAGAATTTGAAATTGTTCTTGGAATGGATTGGCTATCGGCATATGATGCTACGGTTGAATGCCGATTAAAAAGAGTAGTCTTAAAAGGACTAGAGGGTTTGGAAAAAATGTTTGAGGGAGAAAGACATAATTATTTGAGCCCCGAGGTTGCAGCTGTAGCTGTTGGAAAGTTATCATCATGTGAATATGAAGCTTATTTACCTCATATGATAGGGGCTCCGGAAACAAAGATAGATATGGAAAATATACCCACGGTTCGGGAATTTCCAGATGTTTTTTTGAATGAATTACCAGGCCTACCCCCTGATCGAGAGGTGGAATTTGGTATTGATGTGCTTCCTGGAATACCACTAAAACCAATAGCACCTTATAGGATGGCTCCTACCGAACTTAGAGAGTTAAAAGCTCAGTTGAAAAAATTATCAAACTGAGGTTTTATACGGCCTAGTATATCACCTTAGGGAGCTCCAGTCTTGTTTGTAAAGATGAAAGACGGATCAATGAGACTATGTGTGGATTATCGTCAACTTAATAAGGTGACGATAAAGAATAAGTATCCTTTACCTAGGATTGACAATCTTTTTGATCAACTTAAGGGAGCAACAATGTTCTCTAAGATTGATCTTCGACCAGGGAATCATCAATTAAAAATTAAGGAGACGAATATCCCAAAGACAGCTTTCAGAACCAGATATGGGCATTACGAGTTTGTAGTAATGCTATTTGGACTTACAAATGCACCAGCAACATTTATAGATCTAATGAATCGAATCTTCTAGCCGTATTTGGATCAATTCGTGGTAGTCTTTATAGATGACATATTGGTTTACTCGAAAACCAAGGAGGAGCATGATGCTCATCTTTGAGTTGTTCTCTAGATCTTACAAGAAAAGAAGTTGTATGCAAAGTTGTCAAAGTGTGAATTCTGGTTATTAGAAGTAAATTTTCTTAGGCATATAGTTTCAGCCAAAGATTCGAGTTGATCCTAAGAAGGTTCAAGCAATCCTTGAATGGAAAGTTCCTAAGAATATCTCTAAAGTAAAAAGCTTTTTGGGATTGGCTGGTTACTATCGGTGGTTTGTGAAAGATTTTTCAATATTGCCTCTTCGACAACCAAGCTGTTAAGAAAAGATGTACCGTTCGTTTGGACAGAAAAATGTCAAGAAAACTTTGATCAATTAAAGAAGGTTCTGACAGAAGCTCATGTTTTAGTGCAACCAGAACCTGGAAAAGAATTTGTAATTTATAGCGATGCCTCCCATAATGGTTTGGGATGTGTGCTGATGCAAGAAGGAAATGTGGTAGCTTATGCTTCCCAACAACTCAAAACTCATGAGAGAAACTATCCCACTCATGATTTAGAGTTGGCTGCAGTGGTGTTTGCTCTAAAAATTTGGCGACACTACTTGTATGGTGAAAAATGCTATATTTTCACTGATCATAAAAGCCTGAAGTAATTGTTATCCCAAAAGGAGCTCAATTTGAGGCAGAGAAGATGGATAGAATTAATCAAGGATTGTGATGTAATTATTGATTATCATCCAAGAAGGGCTAATGTGGTAGCAGACACACTTAGCTGAAAAACATTTTTTGCCTTGAGAGCCTTGAATGCCCAATTGAAAATGCAGGAAGATGGTGCATTAGTGGCGGAATTTCAAATTAAGCCAACTTTGATAGAGAGAATTAAAGACTTACAAGCCAAAGATGAAGGGTGCTTAGAGAGGATGAAACAAATAGAAAGCGGTGAATCTAAGGACTTTGAAGTAAAGTCTAATGGGTGCTTATATTATAAAGGACGTTTATACATTCCTGAGGATGATGAGCTGAAGAAAGAAATACTTTCTGAAGCCCATCACAGCCCTTTAACAATGCATCCACATGGTAACAAAATGTGTCAAGATGTGAAAAAGTCATTTTTGGTGGCCTAGCATGAAGCGAGCCATCACAGAGTTTGTTGCCAAATGTTTGACTTGTCAGCAAGTAAAAATAGAACATCAGGTACCATCCGGATTACCTTGACCAATTTCCATTCCACAGTGGAAATAGGAAAGAGTTACTATAGATTTTGTAACGGGCTTGCCTTTGACACCAAGTAAAAATGATGCAATCTGGGTGATCGTGGATCGATTGACTAAATCGACACACTTCATACTAGTTTGCACGGATTATTCTTTGAACAAGCTGGCGGAACTTTATATCAAGGAGATTGTTAGATTGCATGGTGTTCCTATGTCTATTATATCGGACATGGATGCTAGGTTCACTTTAAAATTTTGGAGTGCTTTACACGAGGCATTAGGAACTAAATTACATTTTAGTATTGCTTTTCATCCTCAGATGGACGGGCAGTCAGAGAGAACTATTCAAGTATTGGAGGATATGCTTAGAGCGTGTGTAATAAATTTTACGGGTTCCTGGGAAAAGCATCTTCCATTGGCAGAATTTTCATAGAACAATAGCTATCAATCAAGCATAGAAATGGCTCCTTATGAAGCATTATATGGGAGGAAATGCAGAACGCCATTAAATTGGTTTGAGCTTGAGGATCGAAAGGTTATTGGGCTGGATCTTGTTCAAGAGGTGGAAGACAAGGTAAGAATCATTCAAGGCAATCTCAAAGTTGCCTCCGATAGACAAAAATCTTACTCAGATCGTAAAAGAAAAGACATTGAGTTTGAAGTCGGAGATAAGGTAGTTTTGAAAGTATCACCCTGGAAAAAAGTAATACGCTTTGGACGAAAAGGCAAATTTAGTCCAAGATTCATCGGCCCTTATGAGATTCTAAAAAGGGTTGGTCCAGTGGCGTATCACTTAGCATTTCCACCCGAGATGAGTAAGATCCATGATATTTTTCATGTATCCATGCTGATGAAGTATCGATCAGATCCTTCGCATGTCATTACACCGGAAGAAATCGAGATTCAACAAGATTTGACATACGAGGAAGAACCTGTGAAGATATTAGTTCATGGAGAAAAACAGCTACGAAATAAAAAGATTCCTCTAGTTAAAGTTTAATGGAGAAATCACAAAGTAGAGGAAGCTACTTGGGAACCTGAAGAATCAATGAAAAAGCAGTATCCACATCTTTTTCAACCTAGTACTTAGGAAAATTCGAGGATGAATTTTCTTAAGGGGGAGAATTGTAATACCTCAAAATTTTGGTTAGTGACCAAAATGTAAAACTTGAAAAGTTTGGTGACCAAAATGTAAAATTTGAAAGTTTGGTGCCAAAGTGTAAATTTTAAAAGTTTAAGGACTAAGTTGTAATTTTCAAAAGTATGTATTTTAGTATCGTAAATGAATAGTTCACCCCAAGAGTGGCATTTTCGTGTTACCTGGATTTTTGATACAAAGTTTGTATTAAGAGCTATAAAGCTTTAAAGTTTGGGAAAAATCCGGATAATCAGATTTAATCGAATAAATAAGAAATCTTTTATGAGATATTATATTAAAATAAGACAAGGGTGAAATGGTCATTTTCATGTCTTATTTTAATGGAAATTAATATAGACCATTGGATCAAAGGTTACTTTTCCATTTTTAATCTTAGCCATTGGATGAAAAATGGCAAGATTGTAATTTTTGAAGATGAAATGGAAAAGTTGGTAATCACCAACTCCTTGTATTAATTTGGGCCATTGGATGATTAAAATGACAAGTGGCAAATTATGGAACCTTGGATTTGAGGGCAAGATGGTCATTTTGCCATAAAAACAATTTTTAATTCAAAAATGATTATTAAAGAGGACAAATGGCCTAAATTAAATCAAAAGAAAAATCAAGAATTCTCTCATTATTTCTCCAAAGTGTCGAAACCCTTCTTCATGGTAAGACCAAACTTTATTTTGATTTTTCAAGCTTATTTCTTTGGATTTTGGGTGAAAACATGAAACAAGGAATTAATCTCCTTGAAATTCCCCATCTCTTGGTACCATTTTTTCTTGCTTTTCTTACTTAAAACCTTATTTAGAATGAATTAAGGTTAGTTTTTGATGAATATGATGTTGTAGAATCATATTAAAGCTTGTATAATGATTGAATTACATGGAAATAGCTAAACCCTAAAGTGTTCATAGTTAGGGTTTTAGTAGAAAAGTTGAATTTGGATTGATTTTGAGTTAGGAATGATTGTGAAGCTTGGAAATGATTTTTGAGTGCTAAGTGGACTAATTTGGAAACTTGGAAAAGTATAGGGATGGTTTCGGCATTTTGTAAGAATTAGGGGAAATTATGGAAAAAATTTCATTAAATTTAGAAATGTTGAGATTATGATTTTACAAGCTTTAAAATGTTATTTGGACTATTTTGGAAGTTTGTAAAATCATAGGAACCAATTTGGCAATTTGGAAGAAATTAAGGACTAAAGTGAAAATTTATTTTTATGGAAGCATTATGCTAGAATACATATTAGAATGAGTTATAAATCATTCTTTGAGTAAAGGTTGGAAGAAATACGAAGTTTTGGGGATGGAATGACTTATGTCATGAAACTAATATTTGGAAAATATTATGGTGTTTATAGGAAAATTATTCCTATATTGTTTATGTGTTAGTAAGATACTAACATATAATTTGGAATGTACTTATAGTATTTTTAATACACTTGTATACTGTGAACAAAATCAAGATAGAGCTAGCAATCGAGGAAAGGAACGAGACCAAAGTTGAACTTAGTGAGGCTAGTTGAACATTGACAAAGAATAAAGTGTCAAGGTGAATGCATTTTTATGCATGGAAAATTTTATGATTATCAATTGGAAGACTTGTTGGAAAGTCCACCTTATTAATAACTGTTTGATAATTATATCATGAATTTATATTTGACATATTGAGAATTGTCAAAGGTAGAGCTATGATGCATTTGATCACTAGATATATCAAGTATGTATGTTTATGTTATATTTAGGGTATGAACTGCCCAGTATTTGATTTTATTGCCATGGATGAATCGAATATGGAATTGGAAAGTATGCCAAATAAGTAATTGAGGTATAGAGTATAGTTGGCACACCATAGAGTCCAGCGGTTTAGCACTTCGGTGCGGTTTATTAACACTTAGGTGTGGTTCTTTAGCACTTATGTGCGGTGTCTTAGTACTTCAGTGCGGTTTTTGACTTGTGTACTCAAGTCCTCAAACTATGTTGAGCAATGATCTATTTGATAATAAATGGTTAATAAATTAGAGAGTATGTAAACTCTCTGATACTGGCAAGGTTATTAATAGGATTTATGAATCTGGAACATATTATGTTAATATTTGCTTAACATAAGGAAATAATGGAATAGTGATCAAACTGCATGTTCATTATATTATTGTTATAATTCAAGCCTGTTGATTTATATTAAACAATTACAATGCCTCACTAAGTATATACTTAGCGTGTGATGGTTTTTCACGCGTAGGAGTATTAGCATCATCATCTTTGATGTATTTTGATTATATCTAGTTGGCATGTATAAAATAATAATAGCTCACTTTAACTGGTCTAGGTATGATTTGTAATATTAATAGCTAGACGAGTGGTTACTTTATAATGTGGACTATACTAGTTTAAAGAAATTACTAGTAATGGTAATTGGGTAAAGTTATAAATTTAATTTTTATAGTAATTAAGATCATTTTTAATTTAGGCAGTTTACTTAATTAAAATGTGTAGTTACAAACTGTCAAGTTGCTGTCTGAAAGCGGAAGCTATTTGACTGGTTAAAAATTAGTAATTGATTTTATGCGATAAATAAAATTTTTCAAAAATTGTTGTTTTGACGTAGTTTGATTAGTATAAAAATACAATTAAACCTTATGTGACACTCTATCCTAGTATTGGTTAATAAATACTGGTAAGAGTGTTACATTTATTGGTATCAGAGCTACATGTTTAGCCAGTTCTGGATGGTAAATGAGTCTCTGAAAAAAAGTCAGAGTTATATACATGCCACTAGGATATAAAAAATTACTGATATTGTATAGTATTATGATGATGCCTGATATTGGGTATATTACTCCTTACTTATTTAAGATAGTCGTGACATGAATAGATGTTGGATTATCGGGAATCGCGACAGGCTGTTGAGCAGGATGTGCCTGCTCAAAGCAGAAGTAATGAGGTGAATCAGAATCCACCTCAGGTTCAGCAAAATGTGGAGCAACTGGCTCAGCAGAATGTAGAGTCATAGGCTCGGGAACAAAGGAATATGCCAGTGCAGGATCAAGGTTTATTTTTAAAATCCTTGGATGCGATTATAAATCCTCGAGCACCAGTATCAGTCCCTAAGGAGCTAAGGAAAATCGGAGCACCAGAATTTTGAGGTGATACTGATGCAAATCTGATGGATGCCGATTACTAGTTAAACGATGTCAAGATATGTTAAGCAGAATTCCTTGTGATGATCAAGGAAAATCGGAAGGAGTAGTATCCCTGCTGATGGGACAAGCCAGTATATTGTGGAATGTGATAACTGCTCAAGTACCTCCAGAGCGGGTTACCTGGGAATTCTTTCTTCAAGAATTCAAAGAAAAGTATATTGGAGATGTATTTGTTAAAGATACGGAATTTCTCATAACGGAAATGTCTAGAATCGATAGATTCATAGCTGGGTTGGATTCGCAATATATGAAGATATTGGTTTCCCGTAATTTCACTACTTTTCAAGAAATGGTGAACCATTCCAAAATGATAGAAAAAGTGGACCTCGAGGAGAAGACATAAAAGTAGATTCAGACCGGGAAAAAGTCTGGAGGTTCATTTGCTGCATCAACATTTAAACGCAGCAAAGGAATGCCACAACAACACCCTGCATCATCTGTGTCTTTAGTTAAAAAGGGGTATGCATGAGGAAAATCGAAGCAGTCTCAAATGAATACTACCTGTACTCGAGGTTCTGGAGTTCACCCGATTACAAAATGTGAGCATTGTGGCAAGAGGCATCCTGGTCAATGTTTGTTGATCGGAGCATGTTTCCATTGTGGACAAGCGGGGCATTTCAAGAAAAATTGTCCGGAGCTTTATCCGCATCATTTTGCTGCAATGCCTCAAAGGGGCAAGGGAAACAAAGGTAGAAAGCCGAGAGCATCTGCATCAACACCCAATCAAGAAAGTAGAGCTACAGCTCAGGAATACAACATCAAAACTGCTGATGATCGAGATGATGCAGAGATCGTTGCAGGTATGATCGAACTCTTGGGCAGACATATTTTTACCTTGATTGATCCAGGCTCTACTAATTCATATATTAGTTCTAAAGTAATACTTGAAAGAAACATCCCAGTAGAACTAATTTTGAGTGAGATAGTTGCTGTAAACCCAATAGGACAAAGTGCCAGAGTGAGTAGGATATGCAGGAAATGTCCTTTAAAAATTAAATCAGTAGAATTTCCTGTTGATCTTATGGAATTGCTTTTCCAAGAATTTGAAATTATTCTTGGAATGGATTGGCTATCGGCTATGATGCTACGTTTGAATGTCGATTAAAAAGAGTAGTCTTAAAAGGACCAGAGGGTTTGGAAACAATGTTTGAGGGAGAAAGACATAATTATTTGAGCCCTGAGATTGCAGCTGTAGCTGTTGGAAAGTTATCATCATGTGAATATGAAGCTTATTTAGCTCATACGATAGGGGCTCTAGAAACAAAGATAGATCTGGAAAATATACCCACGGTGCGGGAATTTCCAGATGTTTTCTGAATAAATTACCAGGCCTACCCCCTAGAATACCACTAATATCAATAAAACCTTATAGGATGGCTCCTATCGAGCTTAGAGAGTTAAAAGCTCAGTTGAAAGAATTATCAGACTGAGGTTTTATACAGCCTAGTATATCACCTTAGGGAGCTCCAGTCTTGTTTGTAAAGAAGAAAGACGGACCAATGAGACTATATGTGGATTATCGTCAACTTAATAAGGTGACGATAAAGAATAAGTATCCTTTACCGAGGATTGATAATCTTTTTGATCAACTCAAGGGAGAAACGACGTTCTCTAAGATTGAGCTTCGATCGAGGTATCATCAATTAAAAATTAAGGAGACGAATATCCCAAAGACAACTTTCAGAACCAGATATGGGCATTACGAGTTTGTAGTAATGCCATTTGGACTTACAAATGCACCAGCGGCATTTATGGATCTAATGAATCGAATCTTCTAGCCGTATTTGGATCGATTCGTGGTAGTCTTTATTGATGGCATATTGGTTTACTCGAAAACCAAGAAGGAGCATGATGCTCATCATTTGAGTTGTTCTCTAGATCTTACGAGAAAAGAAGTTGTACGCAAAGTTGTCAAAGTGTGAATTCTGGTTATTAGAAGTAAATTTTCTTGGGCATATAGTTTCGGCCAAAGATTCGAGTTGATCGTAAGAAGGTTCAAACAATAATTGAATGGAAAGTTCCTAAGAATATCTCCGAAGTAAGAAGCTTTTTGGGATTAACTGGTTACTATTGGCGGTTTGTGAAAGATTTTTCAATGATTGCCTCTCCGATAACCAAGCTGTTAAGAAAAGATGTACCGTTCGTTTGGACAGAGAAATGTCAAGAAAGCTTTGATCAATTAAAGAAGGTTCTGACAGAAGCTCTTGTTTTAGTGCAACCAGAACTTGGAAATGAATTTGTAATTTATAGCGATGCCTCCCATAATGGTTTGGGATGTGTGCTGATGCAAGAAGGAAAGGTGGTAGCTTATGCTTCCCGGCAACTCAAAACTCATGAGAGGAACTATCCCACTCATGATGCTACGGTTGGATGCCCTTAAAAAGAGTAGTCTTAAAAGGACCAGAGGGTTTGGAAAGAGTGTTTGAGGGAGAAACACATAATTATTTGAGCCCTGAGATTGCAGCTGTAGCTGTTGGAAAGTTATCATCATGTGAATATGAAGCTTATTTACCTCATATAATAGGGGCTCCGGAAACAAAGATAGATCTGGAAAATATACCCACGGTGCGGAAATTTCCAAATGTTTTTTCGAATGAATTACCAGGCCTACCCCCTGATCGAGAGGTGGAATTTGGTATTGATGTGCCTCTTGGAATACCACTAAAATCAATAGCACCTTATAGGATGGCTCATACCGAGTTTAGAGAGTTAAAAGCCCAGTTGAAAGAATTATCAGACTGAGGTTTTATACGGCCTAGTATATCACCTTAGGGAGCTCCAGTCTTGTTTGTAAATAAGAAAGACGGATCAATAAGACTATGTGTGGATTATCGTCAACTTAATAAGGTGACGATAAAGAATAAGTATCCTTTACCGAGGATTGAAAATCTTTTTGATCAACTTAAGGGAGCAACAATGTTCTGTAAGATTGATCTTCGATCGGGGTATCATCAATTAAAAATTAAGGAGACGAATATCCTAAAGACAGCTTTCAGAACCAGATATTAGCATTACGAGTTTGTAGTAATGCAATTTGGACTTACAACTGCACTAGCGGCATTTATAGATCTAATAAATCGAATCTTCCAGCCGTATTTGGATCGATTTGTGGTAGTCTTTATTGATGATATATTGGTTTACTCGAAAACCAATGAGGAGCATGATGCTCATCTTTGAGTTGTTCTCTAGATCTTACGAGAAAAGAAGTTGTATGCAAAGTTGTCAAAGTGTGAATTCTGGTTATTAGAAGTAAATTTTCTTGGGCATATAGTTTTGGCCAAAGAAATTCGAGTTGATCCTAATAAGGTTCAAGCAGTTTGTGAAAGTTTTTTCAATGATTACCTCTCTGATAACCAAGCTGTTAAGAAAAGATGTACCGTTCGTTTGGACAGAAAAATGTCAAGAAAGCTTTGATCAATTAAAGAAGGTTCTGATAAAAGCTCATGTTTTAGTGCAACCAGAACTTGGAAAAGAATTTGTAATTTATAGCGATGCCTCCCATAATGGTTTGGGATGTGTGCTGATGCAAGAAGGAAATGTGGTAGCTTATGCTTCCCGGCAACTCAAAACTCATGAGAGGAACTATCCCACTCATGATTTAGAGTTGGCTGCAGTGGTGTTTGCTCTAAAAATTTGGCGACACTACTTGTATGGTGAAAAATGCTATATTTTCATTGATCATAAAAGTCTGAAGTACTTGTTATCCCAAAAGGAGCTCAATTTGAGTAAGAGAAGATGGATAGAATTAATCAAGGGTTGTGATGTAATTATTGATTATCATCCATGAAGGGCTAATATGTAGCAGATGCACTTAGCCGAAAACATTTTTTTGCCTTGAGAGCCTTGAATGCCAGTTGAAAATGCAGGAAGATGGTGCAGTAGTGGCAGAATTTCAAATCAATCCAACTTTGATAGAGAGAATTAAAGAGTTACAAGCCAAAGATGAAGGGTGATTGGAGAGGATGAAACAAATAGAAAGCGGTGAATCTAAGGACTTTGAAGTAAAGTCTAATTGTGCTTATATTATAAAGGACGTTTATACATTCTTGAGGATGATGAGCTGAAGAAAGAAATACTTTCTGAAGCCCATTACAGCCCTTTAACAATGCATCCAGGTGGTAACAAATGTATCAAGATGTGAAAAGTCATTTTTGGTGGCCTGGCATGAAGCGAGCCATCACAGAGTTTGTTGCCAAGTGTTTGACTTGTCAACAAGTAAAAGTAGAACATCGGGTACCATCTGGATTACTTCGACCAATTTTCATTCCATAGTGGAAATAGGAAAGAGTTACTATGGATTTTGTAACGGGCTTGCCTTTGACACCAAGTAAAAATGATGCAATCTGGGTGATCGTGGATCGATTGAATAAATTGGCACACTTCATACCAGTTCGCAAGGATTATTCTTTGAACAAGCTAGCAGAACTTTATATAAAGGAGATTGTTAGATTGCATGGTGTTCCTATGTCTATTATATCGGACATGGATCCTAGATTCACTTCAAAATTTTGGAGTGCTTTACACGAGGCATTGGGAACTAAATTACATTTTAGTACTACTTTTCATCCTCAGACGGACGGGCAGTCAGAGAGAACTATTCAAGTATTGGATGATATGCTTAGAGCGTGTGTAATAAATTTTGTGGGTTCCTGGGAAAAGCATCTTCTATTGGCAGAATACGCATATAACAATAGTTATCAATCAAGCATAGAAATGGCTCCTTATGAAGCGTTATATGGGAGGAAATGCAGAACGCCATTAAATTGGTTTGAGCTTGAGGATCGAAAGGTTATTGGGCCGGATCTTGTTCAAGAGGTGGAAGACAAGGTAAGAATCATTCAAGACAATCTCAAAGTTGCCTCTAATAGACAAAAATCTTACTCAGATCGTAAAAGAAAAGACATTGAGTTTGAAGTCGGAGATAAGTTATTTTTGAAAGTATCACCCTGGAAAAAAAGTATTACACTTTGGACGAAAAGGCAAACTTAGTCCAAGATTCGTCGGCCCTTATGAGATTCTAAAAAGGGCTAGTCCAGTGGCGTATCAGTTAGCATTGCCACCCGAGATGAGTAAGATCCATGATATTTTTCATGTATCCATGCTGAGGAAGTATCGATCAGATCCTTCGCATGTCATTACATTGGAAGAAATTGAGATTCAACAAGATTTGACATACGAGGAAAAACCTGTGAAGATATTAGTTCATGGAGAAAAACAACTAAGAAATAAAAAGATTCCTCTAGTTAAAGTTTAATGGAGAAATCACAAAGTAGAGGAAGCTACTTGGGAACTTGGAGAATCAATGAAAAAACAGTATCCACATCTTTTTCAACCTAGTACTTAGGAAAATTCGAGGACGAATTTTCTTGAGGGGGGAGAATTGTAATACCTCAAAATTTTGGTTAGTGGCCAAAATGTAAAACTTGAAAAGTTTTTAATTTAGGCTATTTTTAGGCAGTTTACTTAATCAAAATGTGTAGTTACAAACTGTCAAGTTGCTGTCTGAAAGCGGAAGCTATTTGACTGGTTAAAAATTAGTAATTGGTATTATGCAATAAATAAAAATTTTCAAAAATTGTTGTTTTGATGTAGTTTGATTAGTATAAAAATACGGTTAAACCTTATGTGACACTCTATCTTAGTATTAGTTAATAAATACTGGTATGGGATTACATTTATTGGTATCAGAGCTAAAGGTTTAGCCGATTCTGGATGGTAAATGAGTATCTAAAAAGAAGTCAGAGTTATATACATGCCACTAGGATATCAAAAATTACTGATATTGTATAGGATTATGATGATGCCTGATATTGGGTAGATTACTCCTTACTTATTTAAGATAGTCGTGACATGAATAGATGTCATATTATCGGGAATCGCGACAGGTTGTTGAGCAGGATGTGCCTACTCAAAGTGGAAGTAATGAGGTGAATCAGAATCCACCTTAGGTTCAGCAAAATGTGGAGCAACCGGCTCAGCAGAATGTAGAGCGGCAGGCTCGGGAACAAAGGAATATGCCGGTGCAGGATCAAGGTTATCCAGCTTTCCTTGATCATCATACCCAATCCGGGTCAACATTTTCTGTATATCATTTAACCAAAAGTCTGCCGACATAGGGACTCCATCAATGTCGCCTCGAAAATCATGAGCGTGTAGCTTCTTTAACTCTTTAGGAACGAAAACTCGAGGATGTCTATTAATTATCACGTCTAGGGCTTGCAGAAATGTACCCCGGTCTTGCACTGGTATTTCCTGTATAGGTGCACCAGCCCCTTGTTGTACATGTTGCTGTACTTCCTCCCCGACTGCTGGAGCATTCTCGGGCTCCACTTGTTGAGTAGTATGTCAGGAACTGATTCCCTCTGACATCTGTACTCATAACATATACTTAAACTAATAAGCAATTGCATCGATTCAACAAGTATCATTTTCAAGTAAATACGACATCCTAGTGGCATGTACACACTTTAACACTTTTATCGAGTTTAAGTCAACTCTAGAATCGACTAAACCTGTAGCTCTAATACCACTAAATGTAACACATCTTTCTCGTATCCGTACATCGAACACGAGTTAAAGATGTTACTGGCTTTTAAAAAATATCTTTGAATTAAAAAATGGGGTAATTTAAAAATTTAAAAATAACTTCCCAAGTGGTCACCCAGCCTAGGATTTCTCTAACCCAACCACGCTTAACTTTGTTTAATTTAGAAATAAAATAATAATTTAATACCTGATAGTAAAACTTTTTACGTAAATAATATAATCATATAATAATAATAAGCAGTAAATACGTTTAACCTCTATGAAAGGTTTATAACACTATTACATATCCGGCTGAGGTATTTTAACAAAAAGATAGGTTTATCTAGAACATGACACTACTAAATATTCAAAACATGGATGTCATAAGTACTGAAATTAACCTGTCGAATCTGTACTCCCAAAAGAGAAAGTGATGCAAAAGCTGTCTGCTCCTAATTTCGTTTTCTTACGTGTATAACAAAAATACACGCTGAGTATAACTCGGTGAGGCATAAGATGAGAACATAATAAAATACTTTGTAATGCATGATACTTTGAAAAGCATGATAATCATTAAATCATATAATCTGTAATGCAGGAATATTTGTACATGAGATCATATAGTTGTACTGTGTAATCATATAGCCAAAGGTAAATATCAAGTGACTAATAAACGAGTCGCGTACTTTAAAAGTACTATCCTTTTCTGTAAACTGTGGACACATTTAAGTGTCGAAAAATTGTAGGACACAATGAAGTGTCAGAAACTGTAAGACACAATGAAGTGTCAGATAACTGTAAGACTCTAATGGTATACCACAATATTGTCCAACTTAATATTATACTACCAAGGGCAAAATTAAAATAATTCATGCAAAATGGAAAGCAACCTAATAACAATTTATATCATGTAAAACATATTCATACTGGAGCAGTTCATACTCCAATATGTTCTATAATCCATGGTGTACATGCCATTTAAAAACTATATAAAGTGGCTTGTCATATATATCATGCTATAAACCATTTGTAAGCATAGAGGTATGTCATAATCTTTAAATCAGTAAAATAATGTATCATGCAAAACATGTTATGCTATATAAAAATCTTTACCTTTTAGGTTGACTTATCACAAGTCTCCCTATAATATGTATGTTAATAAAGATATTTTTAATACATATATGCACCCACCTTAGCCTTGATAATATTAAATTCGCTACTCGATTTCACTTCTGATCCTTTTCTTTTCTACTGAAACGACCTTGGTTTATATCGGGATCTTTGGAGGAGTTTTCGAAATTGAGAAGATAAATGAAGAAATGTCTTGAAATTTAATATTTCTTCAATTTGGCCATTTGTCATCTAATATAATTAAAATGAATCTAAAATTCATTTTAATGTCTAATGACCTTCTTACCCTTGTATTCCAATGTTCTAAAACTTGCCACATGTCTACCTACTCATCCAAGGGTCAAAAATATACCAAGGAGTTAGTGATTACCAACTTTGCCCTTGGAAATTTCCAAAATTACCATCTTGCCATTTTCATCCAACGGCTAGTATTTAACATGAAAAAATCTTCTTTAATACCATTTTAAGACATGGAAATGACATTTTTAACCTTGCCTTATCATCCTTTTAAATATCTTGAATGTTTGATTCGATCCGATTATCCGAATATTTTTCTAAACTTTATCGCTTTTAGCCACTAATACAAACTCCGTACAAAAAAATCGAGTAACACGAAAACATCATTTTTGGGGGTGAACTATTCATTTACGGGACTAAAATACATAACTTTTAGAAATTACAATTTAGTCCCTGAACTTTTCCAAAATTTATACTTTGACCATCAAACTTTCAAAATTTTCATTTTGGTCACTAACCAAAAATTTGGGATATTACAGAGTTTCAGAAACATTTTGCATGCAAATCAGCCAATGGATCTTTGGATACTGTTGTCTAGTTCATCCAATTAGAGGATGAGTGTCGAGACATGCTTGAGTCAAGGTTTATGGTTTTAGAGGTGAGGGAGGCGGTCATGAGTTACGATAGATCTAAAGCCCTAGGTTCGGATGGATTCAGTTTCGTATTCTTTAAAAGTGGTTGAGACTTTTTGCAAGCGAATGCTATGAAGCTATTTGATTCGTTCTTTGACACAAGATTACTCCCCAGGGGTATTAATTCGACGTTTGTAGTCCTCATCCCGAAGAAGGACAATCCGCAAGTTGTAAGTGATTTTAGACCAATCTGCTTACTAAATTTTGTGTATAAGATTATGGCTAAAGTGTTGGCCGCTAGACTCTAAAAGGTGTTAAACTATTTAATTAGCGAGGTGTAGTCTGCTTTTGTAAAGGGTCGTCAAATAATTGATAGAATTTTGCTAACGAATGAGGTTGTGCATTCTCTCCGGACGAGGCAGATTAGTGAGGGTGGAGTGATTTTGAAGATTGATTTTGCGAAGGTTTATGACTGTATAAAATGGGAGTTCTTGGATGATGTTATGCGAAGGATGAACTTTGGGGCATTGTGGAGTAAATGGATTATGACATGTGTAAGTACTGCAAGATTATCGGTGCTTTTGAATGCTAATGCAACTTTGAAATTTGCAATGGAAAAGGGGTGCAGCAAGGGGATCCCTTATCCCCACTCTTGTTCGTGATTGTCGCTGAAGTATTGCATCAGTTCATGGTGAATGCTGAGAATTTAGGACTGATTCAAAGAGTATAAGTCGCATCAGATTGTCGTTTGTCGCACTTACAGTTTGCGGATGATACCACTATTTTTATTCATGGTAGTGTTGAGGGGGCTACGAATTTGAAAAGAGTGTTAACGTGCTTTGAGTACGGGTCTGGATTGCAAATAATTTTTTCAAAATCAGCCATGTATGATGTTGGTATTGAGCATGATGTGGCCGAGGCAATGGCAACAAAGTTGGGTTGTGTATGGGAATAGTTGCCTTTCATGTATTTGGGTATTCCGATTGGGATAAACCCAAGAAGTGGAAGGTACGGGAGCCTGTGATTAATAGAATGTGACTTTGTTTAGCGGGGTGGAAAAGAAATTCTGTCATTTGCAGCGCGACTGACGTTAGTGAATTCGGTGTTGTCGGATTTACCTTTATATTACATGAGCATATTTAGGGTACCAAAGATAATGATTCCAAAGATTGATAGGATTCGTAGGGATTTTGTTTGGGGTGACACAGATTTGAAACAGAAGATGAGTCGTGTGAATTGGTCAAAGGTTTGTACGCTAAAGAAATTAGGGAGAATTGGAGTGGTAGATATTCAACTATGTAATTCCACTTTACTTGCAAAATGGGTGTGGCGATACTCCAATAGTTCTTCTTCATTATGGTGAGATATTATAGTGGCCAAATATGGTACAACATCTTATAATTGGTTGCCGAATGGAGTGGGAAAACTCTATATGTCGTATGTGTGGAGGCAAATTGTTAAGGTGCAAGAGGTGGGTCTGGTGCGTCAATTTATGACTGAGGATTGCTTTATGTGGCGTCTAGGTGATGAAAAGCGAATATTATTTTGGTATGATTGTTGTGTATTGATGTTCTATTATGTGAACTATTTCTGAATCTGTTTAGGTATGTGACTAATAAATTAGAGCAAGTTTGTGAGTACACTGTGTAGGGCAGCTTGGAGCACTCGAGTTGGACAGTCTTTTTTGCCCATAATCTTCGCTCTTTTGAGTTACAGTAGCTGGACCAATTGAGGGCCATTGTTCGTGTAATTTATATTCATGATAGTTGTGAGGATTTGTTAACTTGGAAACGGAGTTTCAGATGGGCATTTTTCAGTGGGAGCATTAATGAAACTTATGTCTTCATTTGGAATTTCAGACGAGAGAATGGACTACTTTAATATATGGAATATCATTGTCCCACCAAAGATTTAATGCTTTTTTTGGTTTGTGCATTTACGGAGATTGCCGATGCTTTGCTCTTAAGGGATATGGGGATGCTGATTGATGGTGATAAGTGTGATTGGTGTCAGTTGGGGTTCAATGAGGAGGATCATATACTGTTTTCTTGTACTTTTGTGGAGAAAAATTGGGCTGCTTTCTTCTCTTGGTGGCAGATTGGGTGGGTATGGTCACAGACCTTATCGAAATTCTTGGTTCAATGTGTGCATGGGGTTTTGACTGGTTTGTTGCATGACTGGTGGATTGTAGGGTGTGTGGCAGTGATGTGGTCGTTGTGGCTTGCACAGAATGAGTTAATATTTAACAAGAAGCGTCTTTCACGTAAGGAGATTTTCTTTCTTATTAAATTGAGAACGTTATATTTGATCAAAGCTACAAAGATGGGCAGTGATATAGTTGAGTCAGCATGGTAATTTCGTCCTTTGATTTGTGCACTAATGTGTACGAACAGACCTCGAAGGGAAATTAAGTGGTGTCTGCCATTGCAAGAGGCGTTGAAATTCAATGTTGATGGATCTGCATGAGGCAAGCCGGGTCTTTCAGGTTGTGGGGGACTGTTGCATGATGAGCAAGGTACGGTTCTTGCTTTATTTTCAAGCCCCTTAAGGTATATGGATTCGAATAAGACGGAGTTGCGAGCAATTTATCATGCCTTGTTCCTGTTGGTTAATTTAAGGTGGCAGTTAACCTCTTCGATAATTATTGATTCGGATTCCATGGTTGCAACCTTTTGGTGAGATTGATGCTGCATGCTTCAGGTTGTGATGCGTATGTTTTAACCATATTTTTTGGACGGCGGATAGTATTGCGGATGCCTTGGCAAAAGGGGGCGGCGATAGAGCTTCATGGTTTCAAGTCATTAACGAACCTTGTGGGGAAAATGTTTGATTGCCCTTTAGGTCGTTGTCTTGTGACTTGGGATTTGGTTTGAGCAAGGCATGGAGTCTGTGCATTTTGTTTGTGTCTTGTTTTGCATTTTGTAGGTGTTGGTGATATGTCCTTTGCTTGGGTGTTTATTCTTTTGCGACTACCATTATGTAATCTTTTCCTCCGATCTACGGAGGTTTTTAATGAGACATATGGTAGTTCGATATGTATGATTTGTCACATTAATAAATCATATTATTCACTGATAAAAAAATATTATAAAGATAATTTCACAAATAAGAAATTAATATATACATCCTTCATATTGTCACGGGGCTAGAGTCTGATTAGCTGATCCGTTCAGCCTTTGTCGATGATATTAGTCGAAGACTAAGTCAGCCTTCAAAATCACTAAGCAAAAAGCTTAGAATAACAGAAGCTTTAAGAACAAAATTCTAAGGCAAGGAAAATGAAGAACACGATGAACGTGGAGAGAAACTTAACTCTTTACTTAAATACTCAAGAAATGAAAGATGAATGGAATGGATTACAAAGGTGAGAATGAACCTCTATTTATAGGCTTACCTCCTAGCATTTAACGGTCTAGGATGGTTTGAAAAAAGGAATAAGGATCATTCCAAGATTCATACCTCCCAACTATGGAAATAAGATCACTTATATTA
Organism: Hibiscus mutabilis; assembly: GCA_019671005.1. NCBI lineage: Eukaryota > Viridiplantae > Streptophyta > Magnoliopsida > Malvales > Malvaceae > Hibiscus > Hibiscus mutabilis. The sequence continues at coordinate 33,423,515 of CM033733.1, read as the reverse complement.
TATAGTTGCCAAAAGTAAAAAGGGCAAGAATCACTCATAATATCCTACTCGGGTTGGTAAAAGATACTTTCCGCAAGTGTGGCTAATAAGATGATATCTTTCCATGTGTGTTGGTCAAAAGATGATCATCCTCAATTGGTCTTGGTCTCTTGGGCGGATTGGGCATAGATTGGCCCGGTTTGCTTGGCCAAAACCTCCTTGGCAGCATGTTCGATGCTGATTTGTCCCTAAGGTTGTGGGTAACTCGAAGGTTACTCGTATGGGCCCCCAAGTGTACATAAAGGGTGCTGACTCGAGCTCCATGGTTTGGACAACATAGAGTGTACTCGCTTGGGCCTCCTTGGGTGCTTTGAGTGTGCTCCCTCGGGTCTCTTTCTTATGGGCAGCACATAGAGTGCTTATCTCAGCCCCATTGTATGCATGAAGAGGGCTAGCTCAGGTCCCCCGGTCGGGTACAACACGGGGTGTGCTTGGATAGGCCCTATAGTGTGCGGCCATCTTAGTCATGGGCTGGTAGCCCGTGACATTCTCCCCCACTGGATCTAACGACGTTCTTGTTGCTTGTCAGTGATGAGTCTCGGCCTCAAACTATCATAGCTCATCAGCAAGTTACCGATTACTCTCAACTTCGAGAAGTCACTTCCAAAGTGCAAGGCCTTTCTACTTTTTGCTCGGGTCTGGTGCTCGGTCTATCAGGTTGTCTCGTTCCTTTTTCTCATAGGAGGACTTTACTCTTAGCGTTGCTTGGCTTAACACGCTCTTCTTCGGGTCATCGACATCCTCGTCGAATGACTTGGGCAAGTTGGTGTGGGTAGCAGGGTCCACTCGTAGCTTTGACAACCACTGCATTTTGTAGGCCTCCTTGCCTACTTGCTCCTTTACTCGGTGCAATCCCTCATACGGTCTTGCAAGCAACCTAAGAATAACAAAATTGCCATATCTTAGATTCAATTTTGTAAACATTGAATTGCTTACCTCAGAAACAATGTCCTTGCGGCTTTGATCTATCCAGTTCTTGGTCTCTACAACATCTTGTTGGCACTCAAGACAAGTGTTGTTGGCAAAAGGGTCATGGGATGGGCCCTCTTTGGTGCTCTTAAACACTTCTCCCTCAGGTTGGTTGATGGTTTCGGTTCGAGAATCTTGGCTTGCTCTGTCTTCCATGGTGCTTACCTTCTTTGGCTTGGGCTCTAGGGGTCCATCAAACTCCGCAACAGTCTCTTGCCATGTGGTCACCTTCTTCTCGTGGATGGCGTCTTGCTCCTTGGGTTTGCTCAGCTTTTTACTCTCAAAAGTAACCGGATGGTCCTCTTGCATCGACACTTCTTCAATGGCAATGTCTGATACTTTAGTGTGGGACATGAATTGTTTGGTGCAATCTAGCAGCACCAACTTTGGCTCACTTGCTTTGGCTTACTTCAACTCTTCAAGCCTTGTTGGTGATATCTAATGTTGGGCTTTGGATGGTGGCACAACACTCGGATAGGTCTCACTCTTATGGTCCACCTCACTCTTTGGTGGCAGCACCTTCGGCAATTCTGAAGGCCTCATATCCTTGAACTCTTCTAGGACTCATCCCACTACCTCAGGGATTTCTATGGTCGCCATGGTCTCGTCATCGTTGGATGTCTTTACCTCTCATACTCTCGTGTAAGAACGGATTGTTGACAACGCCTTGGCCTTCTTGCTCGCCTCACGATTTATCGGTACGACGCATTGTTGGCGTAGCTCAAGGTGTAACCCCCTTAGCCCGACCTAGCCGGAACCAGACTAAAAGAGACACATTAGATTGCCGAAGCAAACTCGAGTAAAAACCCTAAACCATGCCTATTTTTTTTCTAAATATCTTGTCTAAATACATTTCATTAGCGTCCTATGTGAACATGCCACAACATCAACGATTCATTAAAAACATAATACCAAGCCAGATCCAACTTGACCTCGATTCACATAAGGGACCGTAACGTAAATATTTCCAAATTATAGGCCATTAACCACAGTTAGGGTTACCAAACTTTTATTAGTCCAATTACATGCTTGTAGGTTAATTTCCATTCCAAAACAACCACTCAAATTCAATTTATAGCATTCATAGCAAACAGGGACTGATTTGCATAAAACTCAAACTTTAGCTCAATATAGCACAAAATCGACTGGGCGAACTGATACAGAAGAATACCGTACCGATACGACCCAACTAACAAAACGGCTTACCGTACCGATACACAAATAATTGTATCGATATGGTTTGTTGACTAATCCATACTGATATGGCCTTGACCACGTACCGATCCCCTCTTCTCAATTTCAAAAACACTGATTCCCGTAGCAAAAGACCGTACCGATACGGTATCCCGCGTATAGATATGGCAAGCTTAAACTCGAGGGTTCGTTTCGATAAGCTACCTTGTGTACCGACACCTAAGACATTTTCCCTTCAATGTGTACCGATACTGTGGCTAGGCGTACCGTTACGCTAGGCTTAATTTTAGCATTTTGAGCCTCAACAGAACCCTGCGTGTCGACACTTAGGGTATCCGTACCGGTACATAGAGGCCTGTAATGACCTCTAGGTCCAACATATGATCTTACGGCTCATTCCAAACAACATTATCACTTAGCTAAACAACAAATACCATCAACAACATGCTTAGACAACAACATAACATCATCAAAAGTCATACTAGCTTTTCTAACATACTCAAGCAATCAATTCTAGAGGCATGTTTCCTAATCCACATTCAAATTATCAAACCAACCATATCTCAACCACTTAAAACATATTACAAGTCCAAAGCAACAATTAAATCTTGCTCCAACAGTAAGTTCATCAAATCTCTCCAAAAATCCCAAACGACACATTGCCATTATTACTAGTTATCAACGTTCCAAACCAAACTTTGAAAACAAGTTCTTGGATTTCTTTTCCTTGCTTCCTCACTGCCTCAAATCAATTCTCTGCATTGATGGAAAAGAGAGCGTAAGCACACTAGGCTTAGTAAGGAATGCTCAAACAACAACCATAATCAATGCAAGTTAAACCATTGTACATCTCTTTGCTAAAACACTTTTCAAAACTCTTTGAAAACATCAACGCAACATCATGCCTTAAAAAACCATGCGTTTAACATTTCCAAAACAACATATTAAATCATATGCAACATGTATCATGGATACCACAACAAAGTCGCATTTGCTACCCTCAATTTAAGATTTTCCATGCATACTACCAATGCAAGGCTTAAAGAGTATAACATGTTTAAATCACATTAAACTACATAATCCATCTCATGATACATAAACAATTATATTGGCTTCCAAGTGATCATTTACCAAGTTCCATTTTCCAAAACGTAACATCGGATACACGAATTCAATAAGTATTCTCTCAACACTTAACAAACAATCTATCGGTAAAACAAGGCTGTCAAACAGGAGTATTCGGTATACATAAACCCCTCAACACCACTCATCGGTACATTGTTTAACCCACTAACGTGAGTCTTCGGTATCATACAACCCCTCGATCGTTAGGTACTTGGATGGGATATTCGGTACAACGTATAAAACCCTGGATATCCAAGGCTCTTTTTTATAGTGCACTATCAATCCTATGGCTGGGCAACTATATCCGAATTCTTCTACAAACCTTTTACATAACATCACTTGCCAATATAATTCATTTTAACATCAACAACTCATTGTTTTCAAATACATCAACAAAATCATTTAACCAATGCAATAAACCTTGCAATAACCAATATTCATAAACATTAAAAACCATGCATTACTTCCAAATGCAACAACATCACTTTGTAACCCATTTCCAGCATTAAACCATGCTAAAAACATGCATATACAGTGCGTAATTAAATCATGTAAGACAAGTGCATCAAACCATTAGCCAAACTGAGTTTGAGAGATAATTCATCCTTTACTTACTTTCGAGCCAAGCTCGATCTAAACTTCCAAACACAACTTTCAAACCTTTGCAAAGTTGAAAACACATTTCCACTCACCAACTCGCAAAGCCTCACTTGTCGATGCAACAATCGTGCCTCCAAAGCTTTCAAAACTCGCGTTCAAGCTTGAGGGTCAGACTCCCCTACTTTTAACCACACAAAATAGAGGTACATTGTATCAAAATGCAATCAACATCACAACAACACCAAACCTCAACATCTTTTACCCAAAACCACTACAGAACTACTAAGAATGAACAAAAATCCTCTTCCAAACTTAACCCGACCACAATAAACCGTTTCAACACTTTAACTAACATCAATTAACATCTAAAAACACATCTCAAACATCCTTATATCTCCATCATCCAATTAATCACCGCAATTTCTCAAAAACACACAACTAGCAACCTAGGAAATTAGAGATTCACATAGTTTCGGGATTCCAATGTTAATACCCAACTATTAACATTATTCAACATCAGAATTATGATTAAAATCAATCAAGAACCAACAAAATAGAACCTATACGAAAATCACTTAATCATATCAATTAAACCTTGATTTAACCAAATTCCATAATTAAATCACTAAAACTTATTAGAAAACATTAAACAAGGATCAAATACTTGGGAATTTCAGTAAAGAACTATTCATTAGAGGAACCTTACCTCTAATGAGTGAATTTCCTCTCAATTGGCTGTTTTAGATCTTGAAAACAAAGAAATTCAATGAAGTTTTGCCAAGCAAGATTAAAAAACCAATTAAGAAACAAGAATTTAAGAAATCAAGAGTATTACCTCAGATTTTGGATGAAAATGTGTTTGGCTGAAGAACATTGAGAGAAAAGTTTAGGAGAAAATGTTACATAAATTTTTGGTTTTAAGAAAAATAACTACCTTTTTGTTAATCCTCCTTTTAATTAGCCAATTAAAACTCTTTTAAAATAATCTCAATTGAGAGAAAAGTCTGATAAAACATTTAGGTAAAATAGCTCCTTAAAGATTCTAAGTTTTAACCATTTTTCAAAACAGTCACCAATAAAAACAGTTTTCATTCCTAACATTTTGGTCACCAGCCAAAATGTCTAATTTCCAAAATCCATTTTCCGAAATTGACTTTTCCAAAAATATTCATATATTAAATAATGATTTTTAGATATTTTTCCATATTTTTCTCGTACCAAAATTATTTATTCTGATTTTAATCCCGTATTTGACTCGAATCTCTAATCCCGGTCCCTCGAACCGTCTAAACCACTAGGAAAACTCCTAGACCCAAAACCGAGGTATTACAACTCTCCTCTTTAAAAAATTTCGTCCTCAAAATTTACCTAATGGAAACAGATGCGAAAACTGAGCAACCATGTCCGACTTACTCTCCCACGTGGCCTCCTCAACACCGCGATGTTGCCACAACATCTTAACAAGTTCTATCATCTTGCCACGAAGAACTTTACTACTGGAGTCAAGGATCTCCACTGGTTCCTCCTCATAAGACAAATCCGGTCTCAACTCAACATCCTCAACTGGCTTAACATACAACGGATCCGAGTGATACCTCCGCAACATGGACAGATGAAACACATCTTGAATCTTCTCCAACTCAAGAGGCAACCTCAACCGATAATCCACAGGACCAATGCATTCTCGTACCTCATACGGTCCAATAAATCTCGGGTTTAACTTTCCTTTATGCCCAAAACGCATCACCTTCTTTCAAGGCGAAACTTTCAAGAAAACTCTATCGCCCACAACGTACTCAATCTCTTTACGCTTCAAATCTGCATAGGATTTCTTCCTATTCAAGGCTTCTTTTAAATGATCACAAATTAGCTTCACTTTTTCATTTGTGTCTTTCAACACATCAGGTATGGAAATATACCTTTCCCAGTCTCAGCCCAACACAAGGGTGTACGACACTTCCTACCATATAGGGCTTCATAAGGTGCCATCTTTATACTTGTTTGATAGCTATTGTTGTACGCGAACTCAACCAAGGGAAGCTACCCTTTTCAGGTTCCTTGAAACTCAATAATACAACATCTCAACATATCCTCCAAGATCTGAATCACCCGTTTAGATTAACCATCCGTCTGAGGATGATACGATGTACTAAAATTCAAATGAGTACCCATAGCTCGATGCAAACATCCCCAAAACCTTGCTGTAAACTGAATATCTCTATCTGAAACAATCGAATTGGGCACTCTGTGCAACCTCACAATTTTAACAACATACAAAACTACCAATCTATCCAAAGAATACGTCGTATGCACTGGCATAAAACGTGCACACTTTGTAAACCGATCAACAATCACCCAAAATAGAATCCTTTTTAGTCGGTGTCAAGGGTAACCCCGACACAAAATCCATGGTAATCCTCTCTTATTTCCTTTTCAGAATTTTCAACGATTGCAACAACCCGAAAGAAAATTGACGTTCAGCCTTCACGCGCTGACATACCATACACTTGGCAACAATATCAGCCACATTCTTTTTCAAACCCACCCAATAGTACTCCTTCCTCAACCCCTGATACATTTTAGTACTATCGGGATACATAGCAAAAGGACTAGCATGTGCCTTAGACAAAATCATCCATCTCAACTCCATGTCACCAGACACCACCATCTGCTCCTTAAAACACAACACCCCATCACTATTAAAGTGAAAATCCATAGGATTTCTATCCATGATGTCCTTAACATGAAGTACCAAAGCCTCATCATACGGTTACTTTTCTTTAATCAACTGCGACAATGATGGTTTCACTTGCAACTCTGCCAACAATCCTCCATCACGAGTCACACTCAACCTCGCAAACATAGCCCTCAACTCTACAACGGCTTTTCTACTCAAAGTATCAGCCACAATATTGTCTTTGCCCGGATGGTACTCAATGGTTAAATCGTAGTCCTTCAACAACTCCAATCACCTACGCTAACAAAGATTCAACTCCTTTTGTGTCATCAAATACTTTAAACTCTTATGATTAGTGTATACGACACACTTTTCACCATAGAGGTAATGTCTCCAAATTTTCAAAGAAAACACTATTGCATCAAGCTCAAGATCATGTGTAGGGTAGTTACGTTCGTGCACTTTCAACTGCCTCGATGCGTAAGCCACGAATTTTCCTTCCCGTATCAACATACACCCTAGCCCGACGTAGGATACGTCACTATAAACAACTAACTCCTTCCATGACTCAGGTTGAATCAATATTGGAGATTGCGTCAAAGCTTCCTTTAACTTCTCAAAAGCTTGTTGCCTGGCTTTCTTCTACTCGAACCGCACATCCTTTTGTAAAAACTTGGTCAACAGGGCATCTACTTTTGAAAACCCATCCACAAAATGACAGTAATACCTGCCAAACCCAGAAAACTACAAACTTCTGTCATTGACTTTGGCTGCTTCCAACTCACAACCGCCTAAACCTTCTTAGGATCCACCCAGATACCTTCATATGAAACCACATGCCTAAGGAAAACCACTTCCCTAATCCAGAATTCACACTTGCTTAACTTGGTGTAAAGCTGATTATCCAACAGGGTCTGCAATACAATCCGCAAGTGTCGATCATGATCCTCCGGGTACGAGAGTACACGAAGATATCATCGATGAACATTACTACGAATTGATCCAAGAATTCATGGAACACCCAATTTATCATATCCATGAATATTACAGGCGCATTCGTCAGCCCAAATGGCATCACCAAAAACTCGTAATGGCCATACCGCATACGAAAAGTAGTCTTCAACACATCCTTATCCTTAACCTTTAACTGGTAATATCCAGATCTCAAATTGATCTTGGAAAACACCGTAGCACCTTAAAATTGGTGAAACAAATCATCAATTCACGGTAAGGGATACTTGTTCTTTAGCGTCAACTTGTTTAGTTGCGGATAGTCAATACACATCCTCAAGGTGCCATCATTCTTCTTTACAAACAATACCGGTGCTCCCCACAGAGAAACACTAGGCCGAATAAAGCCACGATCCAACAGCTCCTAGAGTTGCATCTTCAACTCCTTGGGTGCCATGCAATATGGTGCGATCGATACCGGAGTCGAATAGCATGTGTCTCGATACAAAACTCCACCTCTCTATTCGGTGGCAAACCATATAACTCTTCTAAAAACATACCCAAAAAGTCACAGACAATATGAATATCTTTAGTCCGTACCTCTTCCACATTCAGGTTTATCACATAAGCTAGATATGCCCGACATCCACAATTAAGGAACTTACGCGCTTCTATGGCCGAAACCATATTAGATAAAAACTTTACATTTTCACCTACAACCTCATAATCATCAGTGAGCTTCAACGAAACCCGCTTGATCTCAAAATCAACCACAGCTCGATGCTCAGACAACCAGTCCATGCCCAATATCACGTCAAAACCATGGAATAACAACTCTATCAGATCAGCCGCAATCACATATCCTTGAACCATCAGAGGACACCTCCGATACAACTTTCTCGTAACGACTGTCTCACCAAAAAAACTCATCACTTGCATACCAATATCAAACATTTCTACCGGCATACCAAGAAAATGTTCATGTTCGTACAAAACATATGAATGCGTGGAACTAGAATCTATCAAAGATAACTGTGACATAGACTACAAGGTAAAGGTACCTGCTATCACGTCCATGTCATTCCTTTCTTCGCATGAGCATCCTCGTCGATCCACCATCCTCGGGACGAACCGCCATGGTATGTGCCACAGTCATTTGTTCCTCTTTCCTTCATTGGAAGGTACCTCGACCGCGCCCGCGGCCCTTCGGTGGTGCAGCAATAAGTGTAGGTGCCTGGCTTCCTCTAGTAAGAAAAAGACAATCACATCTCATATGATCTGCAGACCCACAACTCCAATATGAATTCCCAGCCCCAAATGTAGGAGCCTGCCCCTTTCTGTTCAAATATGGACAATCTCACCTCAAATGTTTTCTCGAACCACAGCCCTAACAACTATTATGTGCTGCTCGGACTTGAGCACCCTGCCCCTGAGGTCCTCGTCTTGTACCATCTCTACTGCATCTCGCATCTGGTCAAAACCTTCGGTTTCAGTGCCTCTTAGCCTGGTCACTCTCAGAACTATACTCTACAGCTTTTTTCCCTAAGCTAGAACCTCCAGAACGACAAGACAAACCCAAGCTCTGCCGAATATCCTTTGCCTGTGTAACCAACATGTCAAAGTTAGTGTAATCGGCGACCAACATATATGTCTTAACATCCTGCACCAAACCATATTGAAAATGCTCACAGCGTTGCCCCTCGTACGGTACTAACTCAGATGCATACTGGCTCAGCCTCACAAATTGTACCTCATACTCTGAAACGGTCATACTGCATTGTACTAAGGCCATAAGTCACATTTTTTCTCATCCAAGTATCTCACCCCTAGATACTTCTTCCTAAATACAGCTTAGAAAAACTCTTATATTACTTCACCGGGTTCCATATTCGCGATCACGGTGGTCCACCAACTGTTTGCATCTTCCTATAACAAGGACACTGCACACCGTAGCTTACGCTCATCGTTACATTTCATCTGAACCAGGATACATTCTGTACTAGTCATCTACTCCTCGGATGCCTCGGGTGTCAACCATCTAAACTTGACTCCTCCTAAATTACGTAAACGCTCCAATGGCAACCCAGATTAGTAGTAATAGGTACCAGAGTAGGTACATTAACTCCAGCCATCGCGGCCTAGAATGCTCCATTCATCACCTGAACCAAAGGCGTCATATCACCAAACACAAGACTAGGTGGCGCATGTGGTACTTGTTCTACTCCTTCAGAAGAATTAGGCGGAGGAGGAAGCAAATTCATAGGGTGTCCTATCTCGCCCTTTACTCCATGCCCTTTGGCAGCAGCGTTTCTGCTGGATCGTAATTCTCTCCTTGGTAGCATAGTCTAAATTATATCTAAGGCATGATAATTGTACAAAAACAAAAACAATCAGGCCAGCTTCAAGCAAGGATCCAAGACTTCCATTTCAAACCAAAATCTTTTCATAAACATAGTAATATGGCAATGTGTCCCGAAAATACCCAAACATGGCATAACTCAAACACCATACATGTAAACAATCACCGTTCATAACAAACAACATGCTACAAACACCAACAACATCCTATTTTTTGCAAACATGTCTCTGATACCACTAAATGTAACTCCCTTAGCCCGGCTTAGCCAAAACAGACTAAAAGAGACATATTAGATTTGTTGAAGCAAACCCGAGCTAAAAACCCTAAACTACGGCCTTTTTTCTTTTTATCTTGTCTAAATACATTTCATTAGTGTCCTATATGAACATGTCATAGCAACAGTGATTCATTAAAAACATAATACCAAGCCAGATCCAACTTGAACTCGATTCACATAAGCGACCGCAAAGTAAATATTTCTAAATTATAGGCCATTAACCACAGTTAGGGTTACAAAACTTTGACTAGTCCAATTACATGCTTGGAGATTAATTTCTATTCAAAAACAACCACTCAAATTCAATTGATAGCATTCATAGCAGGGACTGATTTGCATAAAACTTAAACTTAAGCTCAATATAGCACAAAATCAACTGGGCGTACCGATACAGAAGAATACCGTATCGATACGGACTAACTAACAAAATGGCTTACTGTACCAATACACAAATAACCGTATCAATACGGTTTGTTGACCAATCTATACCGATACGGCCTTGACCACGTACTGATCCCCTATTTTCAATTTCAAAAACACCGATTCTATTAGCAAAATATCGTACCGATACGGTACCCCACGTATCTGTACGGTAATTTAAACCCGAGTGTTCATTTTGATACGCTACTTTGTGTATCGACACCTAAGCCATTTTCCCTTTAATGTGTACCAATACGGTGGCTAGGCGTACAGGTACGCTAGGCTTAATTTTAGCAATTTGAGCCTCAACAAGACCCCGCGTACCGACACTCAAGGTACCCGTACCAGTACACAAAGGCTTATAATAACCTCTAAGTCCAACATATGACCCTATTGCTCATTCCAAACAACATTATCGCTTAGCTAAACAGCAAATACCATCAACAACATCTTTAGAAAACAACATAACATCATTAAAAGCCATCCTAGCTTTTCTAACATACTCGAGCAATCAATTATAGAGGCATGCTTCCTAGTCCACATTCAAATCATCAAACCAACCATATCTCAACCACTTTAAACATATTACAAGTCCAAAGCAACAATTAAATCTTGCTCCAACAGTGAGTTCATCAAATCTCTCCAAAAATCCCAAACGACACATTGCCATTATTACTAGTTATCAACGTTCCAAACTGAACTTTGAAAACAAGTTCTTGGTTTTCTTTTCCTTGCTTCCTCGCTGCCTCAAATCAATTCTCTGCATTGATGGAAAAGAGAGCGTAAGCACACTAGGCTTAGTAAGGAATGCTCAAACAACAACCATCATCAATGCAAGTTAAACCATTCTACATCTCTTTGCTAAAACACTTTTCAAAACTCTTTGAAAACATCAACGTAACATCATGCCATAAAAAACCATGCATTTAACATTTCCAAAACAACATATTAAATCATATGCAACATGTATCATGGATACCACAGCAAAGTCGCATTTGCTACCCTCAATTTAAGCTTTTCTATGCATACTACCAATGCAAGGCTTAAAGAGTAAAACATGTTTAAATCACATTAAACTACATAATCCATCTCATGATACATAAACAATTATATTGGCTTCCAAGTGATCATTTACCAAGTTCCATTTACCAAAACGTAAAATCCGATACACGGATGCAACAAGTATTCTATCAACACTTAACAAACAATCTACCTGTAACACAAGGCTCACACACGGGAGTATCCGGTACACATAAACCCCTCCTCCATTGTGACACCCGTGGTGGAGTATTTGGTACACATAAACCCCTCAACACCACTCATCGGTATGTTGTTTAACCCAGTAATGGGAGCCTTCAGTACCGTACAACCCCTCGACTGTTAGGGTACTTGGATGGAGTATTTGGTACACCGTATGAACCCCTCGACATCCAAGGTGCCTTTTTATAGTGCACTATCAATCCTATGGCCAGCCAACTATATCAAATTCATTTACAAACCTTTTACATAACATCATTTTCCAATATATTTCATTTTAACATCAACAACTCATTGTTTTCATACGCATCAACAAAATCATTTAGCCAATGCAATAAACCTTGCATTAACTAATGTTCATAAACATTAACAAACCATCATTTCTTCCAAATGCAACAACATCACTTTGTAACCTATTTCCAGCATTAAACCATGTTAAAAATATGCATATACAGTGAGTAATTAAACCATGTAAAACAAGTGCATCAAACTATTAGCCAAACCGAGTTCGAGAGAGAATTCATCCTTTACTTACTTCCGAGCTTAGACTAGTGTTTCAAGCTCGATCTAAACTCCTAAACACAACTTTCAAACCTTTGCAAAGTTAAAAACACAGTTCCACTCACTGACTCGCAAAGCCTCGTTTGTCGATACAACAATCGAGGCTGCAAAGCTTTCAGAACTCGCATTCAAGCTTGAGGATCATACTCCCCTACTTTTAACCACACAAAATAGAGGTATATTGAATCAAAATGCAATCAACATCACAGCAACACCAAACCTCAACATCTTTTACCCAAAACCACTCCACAACTCTTAAGAATGAACAACAACCCTCTTCCAAACTTAACCCAGCCATAATCAACTGTTTCAACATTTTAACTAACATCAATTAACATCTAAAAACACATCTCAAACATCCTTATTTCTCCAGCATTCAATTAACCACTGCAACTTCACAAAAACACATAACTAGCAACCTAGGAAATTAGAGATTCACATAGTTTCAGGATTCCAATGTTAAAATCCAACTATTAACATTATTCAACATTAAAATTATGATTAAAACCAATCAAGAACCCAGCAAAATAAAACCTATATGGAATCACTTAATCATCTCAATTGAACATTGATTTAACCAAATTCCATAATTAAATCATTAAAACTTATTAGAAAACGTTAAACAAAGATCAAATACTTGAGAATTTCAGTAAAGAACCATTCATTAGAGGATAAGAATGAACCTTACCTCTAATGAGTGAATTTCCTCTCAATTGGATGTTTTAGATCTTGAAAACAAAGAAATTCAATGAAGTTTTGCAAAGCAAGATTAAAAAACCAATTAAGAAACAAGAATTTAAGAAATCAAGAGTGTTACCTCAGATTTTGGATGAAAAAGTGAGTGTTTGGCTGAAGGAATTTGAGAGAAAAGTTTAGGAGGAAAAGTTATGTAAATTTTTTGTTTTAAGAAAAATAACTACCTTTTTGTTAATCCTCCTTTTAATTACCCAATTAAAACTCTTTTAAAATAGTCACAATTGAGAGAAAAGTCTGATAAAACATTTAGGTAAAATAGCTCCTTAAAGATTCTAAGTTTTGACCATTTTTCAAAACGGTCACTAATAAAAAAGTTTTCATTCTTTACATTTTGGTCACCATCCAAAATGTCCAATTTCAAAAATCCATTTTCCAAAATTGACTTTTCCAAAAAATCCATATATTAAATAATGATTTTTAGATATTTCCCATATTTTTATCACACCAAAATTATTTATTTCGATTTTAATCCCAAATCTGACTCGAATCTCTAATCACGGTCCCTCAGACCGTCTAAACCACTAGGAAAACTCCTAGACCCAAAATCGAAGTGTTACACAAGGATACACAATACATCGACATATGGCAAGACAAGTGCGTTAATCCGATCAAGGAAAGCTAATCCAATTACAAAGTCATAATCATCGAGGGGTATTACCTTAATGGATATTTTACCGTTTCAATCACCAAGTTAAAGGTTCACTCCCTTTACGATCCCCGTAATTGACTCTTTCTTAGAATTCATGGTTTTGATCCATCTACTTGCCTTCTCTTCTCGAAGGTTTAATCATTTGGTAGCTTGTTTGGATATGAACAACTCGGATGCACCAGTATCGACTAGCGCGCTCAATCCCTTACCAATAACTGTCAGGTCTACAAACATAAGCCCATTCTTCATACAACCACTCTTGGCTTGAAGCGAGCTTACTATAGATCCAAGCTTGAACTCTTCTGCCCCATTGTCTCTATGGATGGCAGGAATCATGGCCCTCATCAGACAGTCTTGGTGACAAAAAAATTCCACTAATCTGGGATTCTCCCACGACTTTGTGTTACCTTTTGGCAACTTCTCACACATCGACACTTCTTCATCCTCAAAGTTCAACATCGCATCCACTTTACCCATTGGTGGCTCTTTGCACATCGAATCAAGCTTTGAAATCTTGGTCTCATTGGGCTTGTCCTGTACCTTGGACTGCTTGACTTTGTGTGGCCAATCAAAAAACACATGTGCCCATTTACAATGGTAGCACTCTAGTTGTTTCCCAATTCTCTTCTTGTGGGTGGGGTAGCTTTTTCTTTCTGGACACTCAGTTATCCCATGCGGACCACCACATATATAATACCTCGATGGCCTATTCTGTGGGCAGTCTTTTATTCCGTGTGGACCAGCACAAATATAGCACTTTCGTGGCTTGATTACTAACATGGTCTCATTTGATGGCTTCTCCTCACCAAGAAAAGTTTTCTCAATCTCAACTCTCAAAGCCGACATCTTGACTCCAAGCACATTACTTGGTTCTTCCACATTGATCTTTGTTGCAGTTAAATCACATAGGTTCGTCATCTCGAACTTTTACTTGCTGAAAACGTGGCTTGAGCACTCACTCTAATACCACTTGTCACGGGGCTAGCGTCTTGACCTAGCAGTCTGCACAACCTTAGTCGATGTTGCTTAGACAAACGACTAAATCAGCCTGAATTCTCACTCGAAAATATCAAATTCTTCCAAGGCACTAAGAACGTTGAATCGTTCTAAGCGAAAGCAAACTACAGAGAATGACCGCTCAAGAACAAAAGAAGAAAACCAAAAACACTCAAGAACAACATAGAGAGTTTTAGAGTGAATGCCTTGATTACTCAGAAGATGAATGACTTACAAATGAGGTGGGGAGCCTCTATTTATAGTTGAGTCCTCTTACATCAGATGGTTCCTACTGATTTACATCGACGGCCTAGATCAAATCCTACCAAACACAATTGGTACTAAATTAGCATATTCCCTAGATTCCAATATCTATCTAAGGAAAGTATCTCATATGTTCACATTGTGTTGGATGGATAAGTCTTCTAGAATATCTCCATGGATCGGGCCAGTCTGGTGGTCTTTTCAAGCCCAGAGTTTGCCTTTGAACCTCTTGGGCAGCTTGTTGCGCATGTGACTTGGACCTCAGCTCGCGACCCATGACAATATATACTTAGTAATGATATTAAAAAATTAATTTTTATAATCTAATTAATATTAATAAATACAAAAAATTAATAACTAATAAATTATTCAAACAAGTATTGAACATAATTATGTCCTTATATATCATTTTGTTAGTTCAAATAATCAAACAGCTATCAGTTAATTTTACCAAATACTTTCAGTTAATTTTGTTTAACAAATTATTATATTAATTATTAAAAATATAATATCATATATTTGAATATTTTATAGTTTTTGTGGTAAATGTAATAATCATGTTAATTATAGTTTATTTTATCTTCAGGGATAAGTATATATAAGGTGTTTAAATCACCGACATGTATTTCTTTTTCCTTTTCTTTTAAAGGAGGTATTTTTGCAGAATGCCTTTTTTTAAAAAAAATTCTTAGATAATTTCAAAAGGGTTCTTTATAAAATTGAATGGTTGAATAGTCTCCTAAGGAGTTGTAGTGCGGTTCCATATAATATTTCGAATAGAAGAATAATTTGGTTAATATCTTCATATTTTTAAGATGAGATTTTTATAAAAACAATGTTGTCTTTAATTTTTTTGAACAAGAGAAATATACTGAATAATATTCAAAGTAAAATGATTATACAAGCATCACACTGCAGACATCAAAAATTCAATGCAAAAAAATAAATATAATAAAACCCAAAAGGAGACATACAAAAACAAAATCCATCACTTTAAGAAGAACTTAAACAATCTTATAAATAAAATCCAGCAATCAACTACTTTGATCAGATTGCTCTATGAAGAAAGCAAATTCTTCCGCCGTTTGTTCTTGGTATATAGGCAAAACCACAAAAGATAATTATAAGCATAAACAGACCGCCATCATTCGCTTACAAAAACGCTCGCTGATACTTGTCACTCGAACGCTAAACTGTCAAAAGACAGACAACTGCCAACAAGACAGATTAGAACTGCTATAAAAGCGGACAAAGAAACTGCCATAAAAGTAGACAAAAAGACAACCATAAAAGCAGGTGTGATATGAATCTGTCAAAACAAAATAAAAAAATAAGAAAAAAACTTGAAAATGAAATATTCATCAGCAAAAATAAATTTTATTTATATATAAAAGCAGCAAAACGATTAAAGACCGTCGTCGGTATTGAGAATATACAACAAATTGTTTTTTTTGAAAAACTGTAGGAGAAACTTTTTGTATTTACCACAGAGCAAATGAGTTAAATGGGAGAGTGAATAACTACGACAATGTTGTCTTTAATTAAAATGTAAGTATTGTTTTTCTAAAAATGTTACCTTCAATTTTTATTTGATAAATATTCTTTTATAAAAATATCATCTTTAAACTGTGATAGATGTTCTCAAAATAGTACTTTTATGAAATTGATTGGTGGAATAGTCTCCTTAGGGGTCGAGTACTATTCCGTAAAATCTTTCAAATAAAAGGATTGCTTTGATAAAATTTTCAAATTTTCTAGGTGAGATATTTTATAAAAAGTCCTTTTAGTTTGATGCATGTATAACATCCATTACATTTAGGGGTGAGCAAAATTCGACTCGACTCGAAAAAACCGAATAACTCAACTCGACTCGATGCGAAAATACTCGACTCGTCTTGACTCGACTCGACTCAAAAAAATTTCAAATAAAGTTTGAGTTATAAAATAGAAACTCGAATAACTCGAAATTTTTAGTAATTAATGGATTTATTTTTAAGTTTGAGACGAGTCCCTCAATTTTTTATTATATATATATATACCGATATATAAAAATATGAAGAAATATTACAACATATGAAAAAGTATGAAGAAATATATATATGCATATCTTATATGATTAGAGAAAGTGATTTAAATTAGAATAAAACCATTCTATAACATGATAAATAATTACAATTAAATTTTTATAAGAACTCGAAAACTCGACTCGAATTTCTTAAACTCGACTCGAATCGAAATTTTTTTAAATAAAGTTTGAATTGTAAAATATGACGCGTCAACTCAAATAACTCGAAATTTTTTAACTCGACTCGATCGAACGCTCACCCCTAATTACATTTATCTTTGTTCATTATTTGCATGTATGGATTGATCTTGCTTGCTTGCATGTTTTCATTTGAATAAATATTTTAGGCAATTTTATTTTATTAGAAGATTAACGAGATAGTCTCCTCATTTGTTGGAGTGCGGTCTTTGTTTACTTTTCGAAATAAACGAACATCCTTCAAAGTTGAGCGAACAAAGAATTCAAATGCTACTCCTTCTCCATACGTAATTGGATTTTTAAATATAGTTCGCTCTTTTAAAATAAATTTACATTCATAAACGTATCGCAATTTAAATTTTTCTCGAACTCGCAAGTTTCAATATTAAGACAATTTATAATCAATCGACTAGGTATGAATTTTGTGCATTTTAGATGCTACTCCTTCTCTATACGTAATTGATTTCCGAACTCATTTTCTACTATCGCGGACCTTGTTTTAATGGAAATAAAATTTTTCTTAAAATAACATAATTTTTAGGTGGTCCAATTTCACTTAAAAATTAGGGTAAAGTACTAAAATGGTCACTGAACTTTGTTTAAAAAACAAAACGGTAATCAAACTTTCAAATGATACAAAATGACAATTAAACTTTATATTTTATAATAAAATAGTAGCTAGGCTGTTAAAGGCTGTTAATGGGATAATGTTGCAATTATAAAATTTTAAATAATAACACATTTAGTCCTTTATATTTATAAATCCAATCAATTTAGTCCCAATTTTTACCCATTTTCTTCACCCATCTTTTTCCCAGCTGTATCAATTTAGTCCCAATATGTACTCTTATAAATGCGGGAGCTGCTGTATTATTGAATCATCACTGCTGTATCATGGAATCATCACTATTGTATTATTCTGACGTATAATTTCATGCTTTTAATTCCTACAGCATTATTCTGACGTATAATTTCATGCTTTTAATTCCTATTTCCTACGGTGTGCTGTAACCCAATTGCCATCACGAACGTTGCTACTTTCAGTTACCGATAAAGCTTGCCGCTTGATAGGAATGGTTTCCCCCGGGGTGAGAAATATGATTTTTGAGTCCAAACTTCAGTTGGTTGAGCGTGTTTTATTAGTATAATCATTATATCCAGGCGTTAGTTCTAACCTTCCGCAGTTTCACCTTAACCCTAACTTTTAGGAGTTAATAAAAACCTACCATTAATCCCAACTACACTGTTGGAACACTATCAGCCCACCCCACCACCTTGTCTCGACAAACAAAAAGGATAAATAAATGGAAAAAGTTTTTTTTTAAAAGAACCTATAAATGAAATGAATAGCCCGTGCTTTCAACTCCATTTGCTTCTTGTTTTTGCTATTACCTTTTTACCTTGGCTTCTAAGAAAGATGCTAAAATACGAAAATGAAACCGGATTACCAAATTTCCAATCCTAACGTCATCAATAGTTTTAGTTTTCCCCAAAAAGTTGCAATTTTAGTTTTTACTTGTCCAAAAGTATTACTTGCTTTTTGTAACAAAATTTAAAGACAATAAAGAAGAGCAGGCAGCAAATGGAATTGTAAAATATTCTTTCATTGTCCACTTTGTTAGAAAGATGGGTGTAATAATAATCTAAATATAATAGAATATCGTAAAAATAAATAATAATAAATTAAAAACAGAACTTAAATCGAACAGAGTTGAAAATTATAAGAATTTTTGTTGAGGCATGTATGAACAGTTTCCTTAAGACAGATTCATCCTCTCCTTGGTGCTTGAGTAACGTTGAACGTCTATCTCTCATGATACAACAAAAAAACGTTCACAGTAGTAGCACAATTGCAGTGGACAATCAAACATGATCTTGTCTTCCTCTATCACCGGAAACCAAAAACGTTTTTCCATGTTGATTTTCAAAGTTGTTGACTGGTGTTGTTTTTAGTTTCAAAGATGTTGACTTGTGAAAATGTTTTGGAAATCTCTCATTTATAGTGGATGAAAAATTAAACCGTTTGATGAAAAAAATAAATCTTTTGATGGAAAGATTTGTTGAAAAGTTAATAGATAAGATTGAATGGATGCAACTTTAAACTTGTTATTAGCATGTCTATTCACCAAGTGACACGACTTATTATTAGCATGTCTATTCACCAAGTGACATGACTTAGCATCAATATTATTCTACCAATATATATAATTTTTCCAACAATCCCCCACATGAATAAAATTGATGGTTCAAAAACATTGACTCGATGTGGTAATAGATTCTACGTTTGATATTTGAATAGGATAGGTAGACGTCCCCTTTAAACCTTCCCTTGTGAAAATATGTTTACCTTGTTGTCTGTCCAGTAGACGTGATGTCCTTGAATTGTCCTGTCGTTAGTGTAAGCGATGACATACCTCACACAAATACCTCACTGGCAAGAATTTGGCTCTTATTGTTATGTCCATATAACCTTGGACATCTCCTGGTTCTGCAAGAGCTTAGAGAACTATGCCCTAATAGTCTCCTTGAAGCGGCTCCACTTTACTCTCACATAGGTGACTTATGTTGTTTGGTTTACCAAAACACGCACTGGTCATTAAAAGCATTGCTTAAACTTTTTATCACTGTTTACATCATAGGAATGGACTTGGGATATGATCCCTCATCGTGGCCGCACAAGGTCTATGCAAGTAGTTTCTCCCTTTGAACCTGGATCTTGAGATCTCCAGTCAACTAGGTTGGGCTTTCCTTCACATAGCGCCTTAAAATTCATGGGCTTTAGTCACATTTTTTCGATGTTTTATCAACTTGATCTCAATTCAACCATTTGGTTAGCAGATCCACAGTGTTATCCTTTGACTTTTACAAAATCAATAGAGATAATTCCAATTGAGATCAGTTATCTATCGATATTATGTCGACGATACAAATGTTTTGTCTTGCCATTACGTTCTATACTCTACCAAATGTTGCTTGGTTATCACAATATATACATATTGTGGGCACATACTTTGACCATTTTGGAATATCCTTCAAGAAATTTCATAGTCATTCAGCCTCTAGCATATAGGTCAGAAAATCTAATCCAAAGAAATTTTCCACCTTTGCCCTTTTACTTCTTTTTTGGTTTTGTCTCAACATCAACCTCTTGTTGAAAGTCTTGACAATTTTCATCAATAGTCTCTAGTTCATTTCGTTGAACTTGACCAACTTTCCAAGTCTTAAAAAAGAATAAGGCAATTTTGGATTCTAATATCGTATTCTTGTGAAATTCAAGATTCTTTGATTCATGCAAAAGAAACGATATGCATTGTTATGACAAACATAACCAATTATCAAAAAAACAAGCATGTTAAGAAGATAATCCATGGTAATGAAATTCTTTCGTTTTCATCACTAATACCATTACCATTATTATTATGGCATGCATAACTGATGACAATACAATCCACCATTTTAGGATTTATTTTCATTTGCTTTGGTAAATGAGTTATTAATTTGACAAGACACCACACACTTTCAAGTATTTGTAAGAAGGTTTTTAACCATTCAATAATTCATATGGTGTCTTTTCCTTTTTTTCGACGGGACACCTTATTTAAAAGGTAATTTACTGATAACGCGGCTTGCCCCACATGTTCTGTAATAACTCAGAACTTCTCGTTGTTCTCATAATATTGTGCACTTCATAACATGCATCAGATAAAGATTTGAGAATATAGTTATGGTATAAGAAATCAGAGTGCTTCCATACATTGGCAACATCGAAGACAGTAGCAACATGAGTACTTCCATGTCTTAGCAACGTTGAAGGCGGTAGTAACATCTACATCATCCTCTCTAAAAAAAGGAGGAAAAACATGGTCAAATAACACAAGATTTTTCTATTACCACATTTTGAAATTCTCTCAGCAAGCTTTTCATTGTGACCTATAGTTATTGATAACATTGAACTTTGATTCAAAATAGGAGTCAGAGTAGTAACTATAGCATCATATTGAGAACTAAACGAGTTCTTGGCTTATATATGACACGACAAAGGCACAAACTAAATGTCATCATAATTATGAATTTGTTAATTGCTAGGAATTTAGTCAAAAATGAAAAACTAGAAACAAAAGCACAATTAATCAAATTCTGTTGAACGAAAAAAATTTAGTAAAACTAAAAACTCAAAATAAAAGTACAAAGTCAACACAATTCTGTCCAACTCTATAAACGCAGAAAAATATTAGTCTCAGAAATAATTTACTAACAATAATAAAATTATCTTATCTTTCGTTTCCAACAGATCGTGAGAATCGAACCAGAATTCAAGAGTTAATTGGTTTGGAGAATTTCTCATTCCACCATCACCAATTCGTTCTCCAAAGTTACAACCATCCTGTTTTCTTATGTATTTCTTAAAGAAACTGTAAGTACTTTGCAACATTTCAGAATATTCGTGAACACAAGATCAACAAAGATATAGATCATTTCAACAACTGCACTTGATTTAATTCTAAATGTGCCCGTATAATTATTGTTTTAGTAAGTATTACCATTATCAAATACATACTTATTGCATATAGTAGGTAGCATTACGATATCCATATAATGATGACTTGTCATTTGTTGGAAGCGTTGGTGGGCACTTGATGTAATTATAACTCGCACAATTCATTAATATAAACCAATATATAAATACAACTATTTTTTCGACACTACTAGCTGCGACTAGTTTACACTTACGACTCACAAGCTTTGCTAAGCTTCACTCACACTTTGTTTTTCTCTCTCGACTCACACTATGCTTTCTTCACTTGCACTTGCACACTCACTGATTTGTTTGCTTACTCACTTGCACATACTCACCAACTTTTGTTTCTTCAATTCACTCTTGTTTTCTTTATCTATTAATGCATATACATGCTTGCACCCTATCTCCTATTTATAAGAACTTAAACTGACTTAATGAAGTTTTTAAGACCTAATTAATTATTATTATTTCATAAAAATATCTAGAATTGCAGCATACTCTTTATCCATGTTTTCTTGCTTTGCTGCCACATGTTTGCTGCCATAATGTTCTTGAATTTTCCACATTGTCGCATGCTTCATGAAGCTTCTAGTCTTGCCTCATTGTCCTTAGTTAATCGTTAAGGATTTCAAGAACTTTCCAAACATGCCTCTACTCTCAATTTTTTCAAGAATAGTCTAGATCATGCCACCATGCTCTTGATTTTTCTAAAATATTTTATAGTATATTATCTTGAGCTAATCAAGTTTGATTTCTAACACCCCCTTTAAACTTGATTTTCCATGTCAAGTCTTCCTTTCTTCAATACTAAATCAACACTTTCTTTCTCTCACGGTTGTTTTAAATCTTGATCGTTCGATGTTAGAAAATAAACAAAAAAGTAAAATATTTTTGGTTTCATAATCCTTATACCTTTCTGGTACTCTTCTTTCTCTTGTAGATCTTCAAACTTCAGTTGGGTGTTCTTTGGGACTTTCTGTTTCGGCATTACTGTTGCTTGATGATGATGGTTCAGTCAAATTTTGTTGAGGACCTTAATCACCACCTTGTTCATCTTGGTTGATGAAGTCATCATCGTCTTTATCTTCGTTAAAAAAAGTCCTTCAACTTTTTTTATTTTGTGTTCCATCTTTAGTGTTAAGCTTCATCGAACTCAACATCTCTTAAGATTATCAACTTCTTAGTGAGAGGATTGTAGAGTCTATAAGCTTTACTTCGTTCATCATAGCCAATGAAAATGCATTTCTCTCCTCTGTCATCGAGCTTCTTTCTTATTTGCTTAGGTACGTGGGCATATGTGATGCATCCAAAAATCTTTAGGTGGCCGATTCTTGGTTTTTTATTGCTCTATGCTTCATTAGGTGTCATGTTCCTCACACTCTTTGTTGGACAACGATTCAACAGGTAAACTGCACATCGAACTGCTTCAGCCTAAAAATTTCTTGGTAGATGCTTACCTTTTACCATGCTTCTTGCCATGTCGAGAATGGTGCTATTCTTTCTTTCTACAACTCCATTTTGTTGAGGCGTATACCGAACTGTCAGCTGATGAATAATACCATGCTCCTTGCAAAAATATTCAAATAACTTTACTGTATACTCACCTCCTCTATCGGATCTGAGTATCTTTAAGTATTGGCCGCTTTGCTTCTCCGCCATTGCTTTGAATTCTTTGAATTTATTCAATGCTTCTAATTTTTCTTTAAGAACATATACCCAACACTTTCTACTACAATCGTCAATAAAGGTCAGGTAGTACCTATTTCCTCCAAGTGATGGTATGTCGAAAGGACCAACTATGTCTGTGTGGACTATCTCCAATGGTCTTCTTGCTCTCCAAGATTTTTCAACTTCAAATCTTTGTCTGTGTTATTTTCCTTTGATGCAGGCCTCGCACAAGTGATTTGGAGGGTTGATCTCTGGCAATCTATTCACCATCTTTGCTTTTGATAGTAACTTCAAACCAGAAAATCCAAGATGCTCATACCTAAAATGCCACAACCATGAATCATTTTTGATTGCAGTCTTCATGCACTTTACTTCTCCTGACTCGATGTTAATGGTGAAGAGACGATTCTTCATCTTATTGACATGGGCAACTAATTCACTATTATTGTTTTTGATGAAAAGTAAGTGATTTTTCATATACACTTCATATCCTTTTTCTAGAAGCTGACCAAGACTTATGATGTTGCTTTTCATAGCCGGTACATAGTAAACATCTTATATGTATCTCTTTTCTCCATTTTTCTACGTAACCATGACTTTTCCCTTGCCTTTGACCTCTATGTGCAAGTCGTCACCAAAAGTTACTCGTCTACGAATCGTTTTATCTATCGCCACAAAAAACTCCTTTCGACCACACATATGATTACTGGCACAATTATCGAGATACCAAATATTTTTCTTTGATTCATCATTTTCTTTATAACTGAGGAATACATGAGATTCTTCAGTATTTTCTTCTTCAACTGTTGCCACATTAATTCTTTCTTCATGCTTTGAAGCTGATCTAAACTCGTAACTATAATGGCCATACTTATTACAATTATAACATTGTACCTAAGTTTTATCTCCTTGTTGATATCCGCCTCTGCCTCGACCTCTGTATCCTCGTCCATGACTTGATGATTGGTAAATTTTATTTGCTTGGTTGCTAACATATAAACGAATGCCACGTCCAAGTGTTCCTCTTCCACTATATCCACCATAGTTTCCTCAACCTCGTGTATAGATGTTGCTCGTTCCGCCTTTGTTGATTTGCAACTTGCTTTGTAGAACTTGCTCCAGATTTTCACTCTCTTTATTCAGCTTCATTTTCTGCTCATAGGCTTGGAGTGATCCTACAAGCTCATTAATAGTCATTTGAGTTAAATCTTTTGACTCTTCAATTGTAACAACCACGTAATCAAATTTACCTGCCAACGATCATAAAATTTTCTCCATCACTCTGACCTCGCTGAGCGTTTCAGCATTTCTTTTCATTTAATTTACGACGGCTTTCACACGGTTAACATAGTCATCTATGCTTTTCGTGCTTTTCATTTTTAGCATTTCAAACTCAGCTCTAAGTGATTGTAAACGTACCTTTTTTACTTTCTCAACTCCTTGGAGTGATTTGCAGAGTTTCCCATGCTTCTTTTGTGGTTGTTGCTTCTGCAATTATTTCAAAGTTAGATTCATCCACCGCTTGAAAAATATAATATAACGCCCTTTGATCTCTTTTACAAGCATCCCTTAGTGCTTTTTTCTCCTCATTTGTTAGAGCCGCTTCTTCTACTGCATTTTCTGGCTCGACGTATCCTTTTACGAAGATGTCCTAACAATCATGCGAACTGAGTAGCGCCTTCATCTGAATACTTCAGTTGCCATAATCTGTCTTTTTCAATCTCGGGATTTGTGGCTGGATCATGTGCTCCATCTTCTCGCGACGTAAACTCGAACACGAACTTGGCTCGGATACCACTTGTTGGAAGCGTTGGTGAGCACTAGATTGTAATTTATAACTCGCACAATCTATTAATATGAACCAATATACAAATACAACTATTTTTTTGACACTACTAGCTGTGGCTAGTTTACACTTACGACTTACAAGCTTTGCTAAGCTTCACTCACACTTTGTTTTTCTCTCTCGACTCACACTATGCTTTCTTCACTTGCACTTGCACACTCACTGATTTGTTAGCTTACTCACTTGCACACACTCACCAACTTTGGTTTCTTCAATTCACTCTTGTTTTGTTCCTCTATTAATGCACATACATGCTTGCACCCTATCTCCTATTTATAAGAACTTAAACCGACTTAATGAAGTTTCTAAGACCTAATTAATTATTATTATTTCATAAAAATATCTAGAATTGCAGCATACTCTTTGTCCACGTTTTCTTGCTTTGCTGCCACATGTTTGCTGCCATAATGTTCTTGAATTTTCCACATTGCCGCATGCTTCATGAGGCTCTAGTATTGCCACCAATGTCCTTAGTTAATTGTTAAGGATTTCAAGAACTTTCCAAACATGCCTCTACTCTCAATTTTTTCAAGAATAGCCTAGATCATGCCACCATGCTCTTGATTTTTATAAAATATTTTATAGTATATTATCTTGAGCTAATCAAGTTTGATTTCTAACATCATTTACGCCCACGATGAACAAATTTAAGGCATACATTACAAGCATAATTTTTTTACATGCACGCAGGATAGCAAGGATAAGCAAACCTTGACTCGGTATTATTAAGTTGCATTTCATCGTGTCTTTATTCCAGAATTCACATACTTATAATACACACAAAAATGCAGTAATGAAAATGCACTCACCTTATGACATAACTAGTTACCAGTGTGTGTATTTTTCTTTCATTTTGAATGCCCACAATAAAATTTGTTCATCATGGATTAAAACTTATAATATGTCTTATGATTGATAGAAAGATGGGTGTAGTAATAATCCAAATATAATAGAATACTGTAGGAAAAATAAATAATAGTAAATTAAAAACAGAACCTGAATCAGAAAGAGTTAAAAATCATAAGAAATTTTGTTGAGGCATGTATGAATAGTTTCTTTAAAACAGATTCGTCCTCTCCTCGGTGCTTGAGTAACTTTGAATGTCTATCTCCCATTATACAACAACAAACATTCATAGTAGTAGAACAATTGCAGTGAACAATCAAACACAATCTTGTCTTCCTCTATCACCGAAAACCAAAAATGTTTTTCTATGTTGATTTTTAAAGTTGTTGAGTGCTGTTATTTTTTTAGTTTCAAAGATGTTAACTTGTGAAAAATGTTTTGAAAATCTCTCATTTATATAGTGGATGAAAAATTAAATCAATTTGAAGAAAAAAATTAAATCTTTTGATGAAAAGATTTGTTGAAAAGTTAATAGATACGATTGAATGGGTGCAACTTTAAACCAAAAATTAATAAGTCTATTTGCTAAGTAACACGACTAATTATTAGCATGTCTATTCACTAAGTCACATGACTTAGCATCATTATTATTCAACCAATATATATATTTTTTCCAACACAGTTAAGTAGAGCTTTTCATTTTACTTGAACAAGATCTTTATGGAATTCATGATGTGGTTTACTTTTTACCAAGACAACAACAACATCAATGCAACAGATGCCACAACTCTCGTATTTGCAACAGCAGCAGCAACTGTAACTCCCACATTTGCAACAACAACTCCCACATTTGCAACAACAACAACTCCCTCAAATTCAACAACAATAACAATGTAACACCTCCAACCCGGGTGTTACATTTGGGCCTCAAGCTCAACCCGTTACCATAAAATTTTCAACCTAGTTTAGCCCAAACCACATTAATTTTCATAAAATCCATTAAGTTCAAACATTTCAACACAGATAAATAGTTAAAAACATTACATGGGAGCTCCATTTAAAATACATAATTAAAAGCATTCGACTTATGATTTAAAATCCAAAAATAAAAGTTACAATACAACATAGGGTCTTACGAATACATGGCCCAAATGATATAAGTTCTATACTCGGAACAAGTCGCTACTGAAGTGCTACTCTGATGGTGCTCCAACGATGCACGTCAACCCATTGACCTGTGAACGATAATAATAATTCCAAACTCTGAGCTAACGAAGCTCAGTGGATACACTTCCACTCAACCATACTTCATACAAATCATAAATATCAGCATGTAGCTAAAGATGACATCATGGCAATACAACAATATATATATGGCGCTACCTCTAGCTGCCTAAACACAAAGCAAACAACAAAGATGCATTAATCTCACATAGCACATAAGCATTATACCAACAAACCTGGAGTAAGGCCTGGTGTCATATAGCTTCAGGAACATACACTCAAAGTGAGGCCCGGTGTCACATAGCATCGAGAACGTACACTCTTTAAGTGAGGCTTGGTGTCAATAGCCTCGGGAGTGTACATTCAGCATCTCTAACCATGGTGTAACAACACGTTCTCTGGGTATTCAGATCCCAACAATCAAGGGTGACTCTACTAAACAAGTGCCCTTACTTGGCACACAACATTTCTCGATCCACCAAAGATCTCTATGGTTACTATTACAAACAATCACTAAAGGTTTACCAAGTTATTACACATTATGCTCATACATTAGGGTTAAATCACAATTTCTCAATTTTACCATTTATTATACCATATTAGAAGCCCACTGGGCCAAAATCATCGAATTATAATCCCCTCAAACTCAAAATGCATTTTCGGACAGATTGCCAGTAGGTATCGATACCCAGCCAAGTGTACTGATATGACTCTTTGGGTACCGATACCCATCCTATGCGTACCGATACTTGGCTTCACACTTGGAGGGGTTTAACCAACAACCCCTTACCAGTACACGGGGATCGTGTACCAATACCCCTTCGATATCGATACGCTCCTAAGCATATCGATACACTGTTTTGCTACTGAATTTACTGAAACAATAGGGTATCAATACCCACCTTGTGCATATCGATACACCCTTCAAGGATTGTCCGTGTTCATTATTCAGAACACAGGGTACCGATGCGCGTTTAACTTGTATCGGTACTCAAAGCCATAATTCATTTTTTGGAGTTCGTAAATCACTTCCAACATTCTCAAACCTTCATGGAAAAATGCCAAATCAAACCTACAAGTTATGGGAGGTAGATTAAGTGGTTTCCTACCATTTATAAGCCATTTTAACATAAATTTAAGAATTTGCTATTAATGAGGTTTCAAGCACTCAAGCAACCAAAATATCAACCAAGCATTAAGGTAATCAAATTTATGATTTTTAGGAACACAAAGGAGTTAGTAGTGTACTAACCTTGATTCTTCAACTGAAAAAGAAGCTCCAAACCAAGCTCTTCATGCCCTCTTCTTCCCATGCTTCTTGGAAGAATTTTCCACTTATTTAACTATAAGAAAATGTTGTAAAATGAGTTACAACATTGATGGGAGATTAAAAGAGACTAAAATATGATTCTTCAACAAGAAATGGGCTCATTCCTGTTCTCTTCTTCATCCTTCACCAAAAACTCATCCCCCACCAAACTTGATAAAACTTACCTTGAAATACAAATCCTTGGATGATGATTTCAATACTCTTAACTCAAAATCCAAGATTCTCGCTCAAATTGACAAAGTTTTGACCTTTTTCTTTGGGTTTCTTAGAGAGGATGAAGAAGAGAGAGATGATGAGGGTGTAGAGACAAGAATGAGATCATCATCCCATTGCTTTTGCAGAAAATTAAAGATATGATCAGCCCACCCTCTTTGAAAATAGGTAATTTACCTTTTTACCCCTTATTAACCTCTCATCTACATCCCCACCTAAGGTCTCTAGCACAACCACAATTTGGAAGCCCACAAGGCTTTCTTTCAAGCACCCAAAGGGCCCAAAACGCAAGGCCCACGGCTCAGGTTAAACCGACCCACGGATTCCAAAATTTGGGTCATTGCAAACAACTCTCCCAGATGCAACAACTTGAGGATAAATATTGGGACTAAATTGATTGATGTATGAATACAACTGGAA
This sequence comes from Hibiscus mutabilis, assembly GCA_019671005.1. Lineage (NCBI taxonomy): Eukaryota > Viridiplantae > Streptophyta > Magnoliopsida > Malvales > Malvaceae > Hibiscus > Hibiscus mutabilis. The sequence continues at coordinate 33,394,092 of CM033733.1, read as the reverse complement.
AAGATGAGTGAAGAAAATGAGTGAAAATTGGGACCAAATTGATTGAATATATAAATATAGAGGACTAAATATGTCATTATTCAAAATTTTGTAATTGCAACGTTATCCCATTAACGGTCAAGTTACCATTTTGTTACAAAACATAAAGTTCAATTGTCATTTTGTAACTTTTGAAAGTTTGGTTATCGTTTTGTTTTTTTAACAAAATTCAAAGACCATTTTGGTACTTCACCCTAAAATTTATTAATGACGACATCTGTTGTGCTTTTCATAAAATTCTTCGGGCTTAACTTAATAATTGATCTGACATATATTAATGCTCAAGTGAAAATGAGAGGTAGGAATGTCAGTGAGACGAGTTTTACGAGGATTCACCCCACTTCGCATTCAATTGGGCATGGATGGTTACAAATTTTGCGGGTTGTAGGGCAGAGATGAAGATAAAAGTTAGATTTTTCGTGGGTGGTGGGGAAGGCGTGAATATGTCTTTGAACCCATCTCGTCCCTACTCACCTCGCATCAATCCCACCCGCCCCACATCATCCCCACTCGCCCCAACAGTTCTTATAACATGTTATTATAAATATTATTAAAAATATAATATCAGTTTGGATCATAGTCAAATTTAAGGTAATCCATGTTGACTTGTCTTGGGATATTAATGAAAAGTTTAATATATATATATATATATAATTGAGTTTGAGATTGATCAGATCAAATATATAAATATTTTTTAAAATATTAGTTTGAATCAAAGTCAAATTTAAGATAATTTATATTAACTTATCTTGGAATATTTATGAAAGTTTATATATATATATATATATTGTTGGTAGAATAACTACAAATTCAGGGCGTTAGCACTGACTAGGAGCAAAAAAAAAGAATCAGAAAATAAACTTGAACTGTGTCGTGGTGAACACCACTGCCTTAGAAACAAATTCGCCCCAACTGGTGTAGTTGCTACAACAGGCGGATAGTCCCCCGATGTTAGCACAGACTCTTTGAAGGTTGTACGCGCAAACCTCAAAGTGGAAAACGGTGGAATTGTTCTTCTTGATCAGAAAACTCAAAGAATATCGAAAGTAGAGAGTATTTGTAAGTAAGAAAATGTTTTTGTTGAGTGAGTAAAATGAGCTGAGTGAGGCTCATATTTATAATTGTAAAATAGGGACAAAACCATTAAAAACTCTCTAATTAAAACGAAAATTAAGATGTTTAAATGATAATTTAAAACAGGAAAATTAACAGCCTAATTTAAATCTTATAATAGCCTCGGCTTTTGAATGAAGAAAGACTAAAAACCAGTTCAGATACACCCACTAAAAATAGTTGTTCAAACATATGTTACAAGAATTAAGCCTCTTGTTGACTGTTCAGATAGTTGGGAAACTGCTGGACGTTTTTAGAACTAATTAAGTGATTAATTCAGTCTTTAATCACGTACACATCTATATATATAATTGTTTCATAAACAATTTACAGTTTTCCAGGTTTGAAATAGTTTTTATAAAAAGTTTTTTCTGAATTTTCTATAAAAAGATAGAATGCGCGCGGACGTGTCTTCGACACGAACACGAGCCGGCCGGACAGACGACAGCGCGCGTGCAGGAGCCTAGTCCATCACTCTTCAACAAAGAAATCTAACAAGGTTCCTTTATAAACGAAGCCTACTATGTTTTCCCACTCAATGTGGGATGATCGTTCTCCAACAACCCCCCACAAATGCGAAAAAATCTTTTTTAAAATAAAGTAATAAAAAAATTAGTTTTAAGGTGATAAGAAGAGCTATAGCGAGATTAGTTGCTTAAGCACTAGTGAACGTATCTGGAACTAGTACATAGTGATATGAGCGATTCTTCTCTTAGATAAGTGAACGAATCTGGAACTTTCTGAGATAGTGGTAAACTCATAACACACAACTAACCCCTTCATCCACCGAAATCCTCGATGTGTTAGAAAATATACAAATGTAAACATATATAGCCGTCTGACCTTAGAATTCTAGTAAGTGTATTAGAAAAACAACCCAATGCTTTTCACAGAAGGTGGCTAATCCTTCTCACTTACGCAGGTTATTTCATCAAGTTTATCTCCATATAAACGACTCAAAGAAGCTATGAAATAATTAAGAGCCTTTCCCTCAAGCTCATCCTCTCGAATTAATAGGTGAATTCTTTAAGTTTATTTATAAAATAAACCACCCAAACTCTGGGATAAGAATAAAAACTCAACCTCTTAATTGGTGAATTCAATAAGTTCTTCTCAATAGAACAACCCAAACTTTTGGGATTGAATTCATTAAGAGTTAAAAACTCATCCTTTCTAATGGCAAGTTCATTCAGTCCTTCGTGATAGGACTACCTACACAACACTAGGCTTTGAGCTTATTAAAAGTAGTTATTCAACTAAAATTGGTAAATTCATCAAGTCTTTCTCACTAAGACCACCCAAAACTTGGGCTATGAATTTATTAAGAGTAATAAAACTCAACCTGGGCATGTACATTATTCGTCATAGGGATAGGTAGTAATAAATGTACACTATGAGTACTCTTCATGGTTTTGTTTGACCACATTGAACTTAGATAACTAAGTTGGGTATCCACCATGAATTCCTCAACCAACGGGCTTTAGACCCATCCCCCTCGACGAATCTAGAACCAATTTCTGACTTAACTCTTTGGTAAGCGGATCAGCTAGGTTCTTTTCCGATTTTACATACTCTAAAGAGAGTACTCTGTTCCTTATGTCTCTTCTTACCATTGTAAGCTTGGCTCTTCGCCACACATATCGCTGCTTGTGAGTCATACAATAAGGATACAGGAGGAGTCAGTTTTCCCCACAAAGGAATTTTTGCTAACAAATTTCTAAGCCATTCGACTTCTTGTCCAGCTAAGTCTAGAACAATAAACTTTGACTCCATGGTAGAGCGTGCGATGTAACTCTGTTTAGCAGACTTCCATGAAATCGCTGCACCACCTAAGGTAAAGACATACCCACTCGTGGAGCTTACTTCATCATTATTGGTAACCCAATTGGCGTCACAATATCCTTCTAAAACAGAAGAAAAGCCAATAAACTCGAGTTGCCAATCAATAGTTCCCTTAAGATACGTAAGTAAGCACTTGAGTGCAATCCAGTGTTCACCACTAGGATTATGACTATATCTACTTAACATACTCACTGCATAGGCAATATTAGACCGAATATAGTTCATTAAGAACATAATGCTTCCAATAATTCTAGCATACTCTTCTTGGGAAACACTACTTCCTTTATTCTTAAAGAGATGTATACTAGAGTCATAAGGAGTTCGAACAGGGTTGACATCAAAACTGTAAAATTTCTTTAGCACCTTCTCAATATAGTGTGTTTGATTTAAAGAAAAATCCCTTTTCAGTTTTGGTAACTTTTACTCCTAATATCACATCAACCTATCCCAAATCAGTCATCTCAAATTTAGTAGATAAGAATTTTTTTTTGTTAATGGAATCAATGTTAGTACTGAAAATCAACATGTAATCCACATATAAACTTATGATGACACAACCAGTTCCAAACATCTTCGAATACATGCATGCATCCGCTCCATTAACAATAAAACCAAAACTTAAAATGGTTTTATGAAATTTCTCGTACCACTGCTTAGTAGCTTGTTTAAGGCCATATAGAGACTTTTTAAGTCTACATACTTTGCCTTCCATACTAGGTGTCTCAAAACCTGGTGGTTGCTCCATATAGATCTCATCGTCTAGATCTCCATTCAAAAATGCAGTATTTTCATCCATATGATGTACATGCAACTTATGAATGGATGTGATCGTAAACAAGGTACGGATTGTTGAATTTTTTGTCACAGGAGAGTACGTATCAAATAAGTCAATACCAAACTTCTGAGTGAACCCTTTGACTACTAGTCTTGCCTTATACTTCTGGATTGACCCATCTGGTCTTAGTTTCTTTCTAAAGTCCCATTTACTACTAATAGGTTTAGATCCTCTAGGCAAGTCAACCAACTCCTAAGTGTGATTAGACTTAATTGATTCTAGTTCATCATTAATGGCACTTCTCCAAAAACTAGCATCAATTGAACTTATAGCTTCATTATATTTTTTTGGATCCTCATCTAAAAGGAAAGATTGAGCTATAGGTTCATTTATAGTGTCTAAATCATTTATTTCTGTAATAAAGGAAGTTATGAAATCTGTCCAAAAGTAGTAGCTACCTTTTGTCTTTTACTTCTTCTAGGCTCTAATTCAAACTCTAGAGTCTCCTTGGCAGGACTACTAGAAGAAGCAGGAATGTGACTTTCTCGTTGTGTCTCAACATTTAATCTAGGTTTTTTAAGAGGAAAATAGTCCTAAAAAATATTGCATCCCTAGATTCACAAATTGAGAAGTCACTTAAAGACATAAACTTGTATGCGGCACTATTCGTAGCATACGCTATAAACACTACATCAACGGTTTTAGGACCGATAGTGGTCTTCTTAAAGTCAGGCAAACCTACTTTTGCCAGACACCTCCACACTTTCAGGTATTGCAAATTTAGTGCATAACCTTTCCATAGTTCGTATGGGGTACAAATTTAATTTCTTATGAGGCACTCGGTTCAATATATGATCGGCCGATAGAATGGCTTCCCCCCACATGTTATCAGATAACCCAGAACTTATTAACAAAGAGTTCATCATCTCTTTTAAAGTTTTGTTTTTCCTCTCGGCAATGCCATTCTGTTGATGAAAATAAGAAACAAAGGTCTCATGTATTATGTCATTCTTCTCACACACCTCTTTAAGAAAATTAGATCCATATTCACCCCCTCTATCAGATCTAACACGTTTTATCCTCCTATCAAGCTGATTCTCAACTTCTGCCTTATAAATAAGGAAGTAGTCTTCAGCTTCGTCTTTAGTTTTAAGGAGATAAACCTTTGTATATCTAGAGAAATCATCTACAAATGTGATGTAGTAGTGTTTTCCACCCGTACTTTCACAGTTTCTAAAGTCTGCTATATCAGCATGTATAAGTTCTAGAAGTTCATATCTACATTTAGAGACTGTTTTAAAAGTAGGTTTAGTATGCTTAGCTTCTACAAAAATTTCACATTTGTTAAAGCTATTTTCTTCTATATTAGGTATTAACTTCATTTTTATGAGTTTTTTAAGTGATTGTAAGTTCACATGACATGATCTAGCATGCCACATATCAAGAGTCTCAACAGTATAAGCAGAAGTAGTGGATTCATTATTCTCATTAAACTAGGTTTCGATTACAAATAAACCATTTTGTAAAAAACCTTTCCCTACATAATCTTTGTTTCGGGAAAGTATTAGTTTATCTGTTTCAAAAATTAGTTTAACGCCTGCCTTATTCAAGAATCCACCACTAATTAAATTTCTTCTTAAAGCGAGTACATACAAGACATTTCTTAAAGCTAAAGCTTTACCCGAGGTCAGTTTGAGAAAAACTTTTCCTTTGCTAAGCACGTCTGAGCTGCTGGAGTTTCCCATGTAAACTTGCTCTCATTTGTCTACCGCTTCGAACTCGGCAAACAACTCATTTTTGGCACAGAAATGTCTTAAAGCGCCAGTATCTACGACCCACTCAGTATTGTTCTCCACCAGATTCACTTCTGAAACCGCCGCTGCAATGACATCATTGGCATTCTCTGCAACGTTGAGCTATGGTTGATTATGGCGATCAGACCGCTGTTGACACTGGTAGGCTTTATGACCGGGCTGGTCACATACATAGCAATTGACCACTTTGCCTTAGGCTTTGTCTTTTCCTCGCTTCTTGAAGTTGGTAGCTTCATTGGGTTTGGTTTTCTTTTTCTGGTTTTCCCTTTTGTTTGGTTTGAATTTGGAACCTGAGGCACCACCAGACTCAACCAAGTTAGCTTTAAAAAAAACTGACTAGAGCTCGAAACCTTATCTTTTAACTAGTTTGCCTCCTCTATCTTCATATGGGCCACCAGTTCCACAATCGTCATATCTTTTTTTTAGAGAATTGCGGTAGTCGGACCAGGATTTGGGCAATTTCTCGATTAGGACGTTGGCTTGCAGCACCTCGCACATTTTCATTCCTTCAGAAAGAATGTTGAATACCAGCTTCTCGTAGTCATGTACTTGCTCCATGATCAGCTTTTCATCTGTCATCTGGAATATTAGCCATTCGCCGACCATATATTTTTTTATTTCAATGTCGTCAGCATCGTACTTCATCTCGAGAGTATCCCTAATCAGCTTGGCACTCTTCTCTTTGTGAAACATGTCAAACAACTTGTTTGACATGTGACTAAGAAGATAGCCTCGAACCGTTTTGTTGTCCTTTTGAACGTGTCGTTGGACACTTGAATGGCTACGAGATCTTCGTTAGTGATGATTGCGTCCGTAGCATTAGAAATTGGTTGCGATGGTTGTGGATTGACCAGCACGTAGTCGAGGTCAAGTTGTTCAAAGAATAACATGATTCTTTGTAACCATCTCCGGTAATTAAACCCATCCAGTGCATCGAGCTTAGAAAGGTCTGAAACAAGTTTGCTCGATTGGTTCGTCATTTGCAGTAAGAATTTCTATTTCTAAATTATTGGTAGAATAATTGCAAATTCAAGGCGTTAGCACTGACTGGGAACAAAACAAAAGGAATCAGAAAATAAACTTGAAACGTGTCGTGGTGAACACCACTGCCTTAGAAACAGATTTACCCCAACCGGTGTAGTTGCTGCTACAGGCGGATTGTCCCATGAGGTTAACACGGACTCTTTGAAGTTTGTGCACACAAACCTCAAAGTGGAAAATGGTGGAATTGCTCTTCTTGATCGGAAAACTCAAATAATATCGAAAGTAAAGAGTGTTTGTAAGTAAGAAAATGTTTTTGTTGGGTGAGTAAAATGAGCTGAGTGAGGCTCATATTTATAGTTGTAAAATAGGGAAAAACCGTAAAAACACTCTCTAATTAAAACGAAAACTAAGATGTTTAAATGATAATTTAAAAAGGGGAAAATTAACAGCCTAATTTAAATCTTATAACAGCCTCGGCTTTTGAACGAACAAAGACTGAAAACCAGTTCAGAAACATCCACTAAAAATAGTTGTTCAAACATTTGTTACAAGAATTAAGCCTCTTGTTGACTGTTCAGATAGCTGGAAAACTGTTGCACGTTTTTAGAATTAATCAGGTTATTAATTCAGTCTTTAATCACGTACGCGTTTTTAGAATTAATCACATTTCAGAATTAATCAGGTGATTAATTCAGTCTTTAATCACGTAATTACATATAAACATTTTAGAATTTCAAACCATTCTTACATCTATATATATAATTGTTTCAGAAACAATTTACGGTTTTCCAGTTTGAAACAGTTTTTATAAAAAAAAATCGAATTTTCTATAAAAAAAATAAAAGGCGCGTGGATGTGACTTCGACACAAACACGAACACAAGCCGAGCCAGGACGGACGACGGCAACAGCGCGCTTGTGCGGGGGCCTAGTCTATCACTCTTCAACAAAGGAGGCTAACAAGGTTCCTTTATAAATCAAGCCTACTATGTTTTCCCACTCAATGTGGGATGAGCATGCTCCAACATATATATATAATATTTATGTTTATTGGTTTCTTCTTTACTGTTGTTTGCCGTTAAGCCTTTTTCCTATGGTTTGTTTTCTTCTCCTCATTCCCCACCATATGTAATTCTTCTATTTTTTATTTTATTTTCCTCATATTGTATGTTATTTAGATTCTATTGGTATTTGTTATTATTTTTTAAAGGTTGTTTTTCATTGTTATTATTTAAGTTCTTTCTATATTGTTTATTTGTTACAACAATTGAAATATTATTTACATTTTATTTGTGCTATTTTTGGTCCTTTACAATAAAATTTAGTATCTTTTTAGTCCAAACTTTTGTGTTGTACAAAATTTAATTTCGTATATTATCATTTTTGTAAAAATGGTGACAATTGGAATAATGTCACATATGTGGCGAGAGTCTGAATAACAGATATTTCATACTTCTTTTCATAACAAATTTGATTTATATTTATTTAACTAATATTTATAAATACGTTATATGAATGGGTCATGGGGCGGGCAAAGAGGGGATTAGGTGGGTCTCAGGACCCACATGGGTGATGGGGCGGGGATGGTTTTAGTCTTGTGAGTTGCAGGATAAGGATGGTTTCAGATTTTGAATTCGCAGTGGATCGTAAGGCAGGGATGTGTGGAAATAGTACCTTTCGCACCCTCCCCACCCAATTGAGATCCCTAATGAGAGGGTGTGGACGATCTCACCTATTGTTATCCAAATGATGTTATAATGCCAGTAAAAAAGAATGTTCTAATGTTGAATTTTATCCCTATATTTTATATAAATTAAGAAGTTAGTCTTCAATTTTAATTTATCGGAATTTGATCCTCGTACTTTATAAAAATTGATAAGTTAATCTAATATAACATTGTTAAACCTTATCGTATGTCGTTCATATAAAAATCAACGATTTAGCAATATATGTGCACATAATTATTAAAAATGAACAACTCAACCAATATATGTAACAAATTAGTAAAAAACAAAAATTCAAGTTTGTGTTTACTAAAAACTAGAGTAACTTATCCGTTTTCATAAAGTACGAGGACCAAGTTCAGACGAGTTAAAATAGGGTGTTCAATTATTTAGTTTTTGTAAAACAAAAAGATGATGTTTTAAATCAAACCAAAAATGTAAAGGACAGTACCCTTTCAATTTCATCCCACCACTGCTAACTAATATTTTGTCTAAAGCGATCAGGTGATAGGTTTTTTAAACATCATTTAATATTCGAATTCTGATGTTATGAATGAAATACATTAAGTTGAGAGGATCACCTTATAGTAGACCTATGTAGTACTCGATCTTATATTAATCGACCAATAGATCCAATATCACTTTTTTGTCTAAGTATCTAAAATATATCACCTTTTCATTTACGCACCTAAAATATTTTTTTAACAAAATAGGTACCCAAAGTATACCACATTTTCATCTAAGTACCTAAAATATTTTTTCGTTAAAATAAATATCTAAAGTATTTTTTGTCAAAATAGGTACCTAAAATATTTTTTAATCAATGTATGTTGTTAACTTTTAGGAACCTAATGAATATATATATATATATATATATATATATATATATATATACTTTAGATATGTATTTTGACTAAAAGTATATTTTAAATACTTATTTTGATCAAAAATATTTTAGATACTTAGACGGAAAAAGTAATACTTTAGATACTAATTTGTGATATCAGCCTTTGAAGAATTTAAAATGCAGTTGGATCGTTTGAAAATTACCTACTCAAAAGAAGAGGGGGAAAATAAATAAAGAATTTGCACCAATAAACATCTCAAAATTGAAGCAGTTAATACAGTACTTATGACTAGAAATTTTCAGTTAAAAAATAACTAACAGTCCTTCACTTCAAAAGCTCATTGAAATAACAGAATAGGAGGAATATATCAAAAAGAAGAAAAATCACCCGAAGTTGCTTCCTTTTGTACTTCCTATAAGCATCTTCCTCCATACCCAGCATTTCTAAATACAGCCTGCTTTATATCTTCACAACTTATTAATGTTCTCTGTTCCAAGTCCTGCCATGATGAAAAAAATATGCATTTAATCCTACAATTTTATAAACAAAAAAATGGGGGTAATTTACCTAAATATTCTCCCTTTTGAATTTTTTTATTGAAGTTTAATCCCAGTGGCGGAGCCAGCATTTTATATAGTGGCGTCAGTACAAAGAATGAGGTAGGGAGGATTCCTATACCAGTACAATAATTATTGTTGATATCATACCTCAACAAATTAAGTGAGATTAATTTTAATATTTTTTATAAAAGATTTTAAAAGTTATATATTAGCTCTTTGAAAACTTCATACCCATTGATCATTAAATTAGGTGAGGTCAATTGTCCCCAAATGTTAAGGTAGATCCACCCATGTTTAATACTTTTTTTCTTACCTCTGAACAGGATGCTTGCATTGCAAAATCATTGAAACAGCTAACAACACATTGTTGAATCTCAAGGCCTAATGCTTCCAGTGTTGTCACAGTTGATAACAACAACCCTGGTTTCCCACTGCAACAGATCTCAATCCTTGTACCCCCGTCTCTTCTTTCCACCTCAAACTGCAAGAAACAAATTCAGGATCTGTTTTTTTTTTTTATATTAGGCCCAGGATTTAAATAGCGGTCCGCTACCACAATAACGGCTGTTATATAGCGGTAGCGGTACCGTCCGAAATCGTTATTGCAGAAAATAATTGTTTACAACAACTGTAATAGTATTCATTATGTCTGCAATTACAATAAAACACCACGACCGAAAATGCGGCCATAACCGCAATTTAAATCCTTATCAGGCCTGCAAAGCTACTGAGAAAGAACAAAAAATACCTTTGGTGTATTTCTCACTAAGATTTCATTTGGTTTCCCACTCTTGAAAATGTGAGCCATGTTTAACTCATTTGAACCGGCTTCAATTTCTTGCTGCAAACTTGTGATCCTCTCCAACAGTTCTTTAGTGTAATCTATGGTATCTCCAAGTATGGTTGTCCTATCCATCTGTTGGAAACAGAACCAATAAAAACTTGCATTCGGCATAAAAATTATGAACAAAGAAGTCTCATTTGGTATATTTACCTTGCTTATCTTGGGAACAATTGATCTTAACATGGAAAGGCGGTCATTTAGTCGCTCTCTTCTCCTTTCTGCCATTAGATTCTTTGACGGCTGCCCCCCATCTTCCTATTTCTATTCTTGCGGTCTAAAGCACAGGCTTCATTGTTGAAAACTGGTGCTTGTGGTGATTGAAATGGCTCGGCTTTGCAAGTGTTTTTGGACATCTAACTTGTGAAACTCATCTAAAAGGAAACCAGAGTCTTCTTCCTCCAGCATATTGAATGAGTAATCTTCTTGAACCGGAAATGGTGGGGTATCAAAGATGTTTGAGTAAACTTCATTGAAGTTGCAACTCAAGTGTTGGTCAAAAGGCATGAGCGGAGAGAATTCATGGCAGCAAGTATTTGGAAAGAAAGTAGGCGAAGGGTTATCATCAAAGCAATCAAAGTTGCATCCATCGGAGAAAATCTCATTCATTTGTGTTGGAACTGTGTCCCAACTGTCTCTTCTTAGAGCGAATAGATCCTCCAAGAAACCTCCTTCGTTCATCTCCATCTCTTTTTTTTCTCTCTTGGGAATGCTGTCTGTTATTAGGAGATGCCTTGAGAAAATGGAAGTCTCAACAAGTTGAAGAATTTATCGCAACAAACTTTGGAACTGGAGTATGATTGATAAGTAAAATATTCGATTTATGATATTTGTTGTATTTATTAGCCTAAGATTAAAATGGAATATGGCTTTCTTTTTCTTTGCATGGGTATTTTTCACCGAAATCTCTCAATAACAATATTTAATTTAACTTGCCCCCTATATATACATACATATACATGTATATATTTTATCTGTCAGAATCAAATAGCCCTTTTCAACAAACAATTAGTTGTTCTAGTGGGATGAGGTACTATATTTCTTAAGTAAAATTAAGGTTCGAATTTTGAAGTTATGAATGGAAAAAACTAAGTTGAAAAGGTCTCTCTATAATAAACTTTTGCAAAACCTGATCTGAATTAGTCAACCACTTAATCGAGAACCAATGATTAAACTCAAAAAGAATAGCCCTTTCAAACTTCTTTTGTATGTATAAGCCTCTCTAAATATTATTTCTCATTGTCCATGCGATGAACATAAAAAAACAGCCATTCTCTCTCTCCCTCCCTTCCTCGATTAAATTATAATTTTAGTCCTCTTATTAAATTCTTTATACTTTAATATTATATCTCAATCCAAATCACTAACATATTGAAAAATTCATTTCATTAATTATTATTTTTTCAAAAAATCATTAATCATAAGGATGAGCTCGAAATTTTTTTGAATGAGTCAAAGTTAAATGTATAAAATTTTTTGAAGGAAAAAAATAATTTTATTATTATTTTAGTTTAAATTTATAGAATTTTTCAATAAGATTAAATTAAACCGGTGATCTATATTTCAGAGGACGAAAAATAATTATACTATTATCTCAACTTTAAAAGTTGAAACTTTGAAGAGAGTAAAACGAAAATCGTATTATTTAGAGGACGAAGATCACTGCGAGAGGCCTTTCTAACCCTATTTTAATCGGTTGAGACGAGCTTTTTGTTTAAGAAAACAAAGTTTAAATCATGTGGGTAGATTAGATTTAAAAAAATGATAGAGTAATTATTTTTTATTATAATTATCAATATCAGATTCAATTGGATTAAATATTACAAAAGTCTATCAGAAAGTGATCCTCTCATTTCAAATTTGTAGCGACCTAAATTTTCTGTCGCCATGAAAAATTCTTTGAAAAATGTTTAAGTCTTATTTTTTTGAAAATTCTTTGAAAAATGGATGATGTTGGAAATTTCAAAGTTTTTGAAGATAAAATGAGGGTTGGACTCGCCACCGGCTACTAAGGTAGGCCGGACACCATAAAACCAGAGATTCATTTAAAAATGGATTTGGAAGTTGGTTACGTGTTGGGAAGGATTAGCACCCCATCAAGCCCGAAAATTGGTACCAAAATATTGGATGCTTTTAATTTGTGGAAATCATTGAAATTTAAATTAAATTTAATTAAATGGTCTTAATTGGATATGTGCTTTAATTAGACGGGCTTTTTGTCAAATTAGTGGGCTTGAATTAATTAGACATTTAATTAATAAGGGTGACTATACATCGAACCGTAGATTAAACCGGCATCGAATAAGACCGACTGCCATGTTAATTTATGGTTCAAATCAAGTACATCACCTTTATGCATGATGCAAACCGTTAAAATGATGTTATGAGTTGTCAAAATTTTACTCATTTTAAAGTTTACCTTTAGACGGTGAAAATTAATTCAAATATTTGGTCAATATCCATTAAGTCCGGACTGTTACGACACAAATATCGAAATTAATAAATAACTTATTCTATGATTAATATTGATTAATTAACAATGTGGAATTAAATATATTAAAGGGTTAAATGAATGTCAAAAATAGGCAAATAAAGATAAATAAGGATAAATGCGGTAAATTAAAGAGCGATCAAAATAAAAAAAGGAATTAAAGAAAATCTGGAAAAAGGATCGGATTGAGCAAAAAGAGCGTAAAACGAAAAATATTCTAAAAAATGACCGGATCGAACATAAGAAGAAATGTGAAAATAAAATAACGGAAATTAAATTGCGGGAAAAGAAAATGCGAGAATTAAACTGCGAAAAATAAATTACAGAAATTAGAAGTTAGATGTTAGAATTAAATGTTAGGTGTTAAATGTTAGATGGAACGTGCCATAATAATACGGGTCATTCTCGTTGCGGGTCACCGTAAGGCCGATTCGAACATAAAAGTAAAGCGAACAATAAACAAATAATAATATACATATGTAAATATTATATTATACTAGTGATAATATGGATAATATATAATAATATATAACATATATGATATAAATATAATATATGACATATGATATATAGTAGTAATATAATATATACTATAAGATAGATAATACTATAATATGTAGTAATAATAATATATAAAATAAACAAATACTTATAATATATAATACGTATTAAATAACCTATATATAACATATATGATGTAAAATATAAAGGATATAGAATATAATCACATAATGTATAGATACGTATAATACAATACAAATTAACGACCGAAGTGTAGAAAACAGAAAACACAAGGGCAAAAAAACAAAAAAGGATAAATGAAAGATAGGGACGAAATTATAAAGAAATTAAAAATGTGAGGGACTGCAGGGGTAATAGAAAAATGCGGAATGGTTAAAAGGAAGTTTAGAAATGCGGAGGGACCTTATGGAAATAAATCCTTTTTTAAAATATGAATAGGTTTTGATTAGGGGTGAGATTGAAAGGTTTTGAAAATGTTTAGGGACCCAGATGTAGTTTCGAAAGGCGAAATGGCTTCTGCGCATGAATAACAAGGGACGAAAGGGTTTAATTTGGAAATAAACCATTTTAGAAAAAGTGCTTACTATAAAACCAAACAATCGGGCAAAAAAACTGAACCCTTAGATTTTTTTTCTAAAAAGCTCCCCCATTTTAGGAAAGATTCTCCCCACTTCGGATGAACACCGTCGTGTGTTCATCCCAAACCCAGAAATCGCCCAACTTTTTCAGATTTTGACGGGTGCGTCGTCGCAGTTCGATTCATCGGACGCCGTTATCGACGCCGACAAACCACAAAACAAACACCAAAAATCTTTGTTTCTCCTCTCTAAAATCGAAAATGACCTCAGATTCGCCAATTTCATGTTTTCTTAGATCTAAAAAAGACAAGAAACAACTTTCAAAAATCCTCTTTTTTAGGACCTTCTCAGAACCCTGAACCTCTCAACGAGGGAGGCAAAACATCGATAGAGATGGTTGAGGAAAAGACGTCAATGACAGGTGACCAAACCCTAAAAGTATGAAGCCTTAATCCTCACTTTTCCTTTCTCATTTTTTTATATTCGAAAGAAAAAAATGCTTCTGAAATTTTTGATTTTTTATATTGATTTTTTTACAATGTACCTCGTCTGAGGTTTACATCCGATGTTGGGTTTTTTATACCCGAGCTATTACACGTGAAAAAATAATAAAAATGAAATTGAAAGAGGTTGGTTGTTGCTCTGTTGTATGCTTTGTCTTGATTCATCTTGGTCTCTGATTTTGTCGGCCTATATTTGACTTAGTTTTAATATTGTGCATATCATTATGATTTTTGTTTGGATTCATGCTTGCCACTGTCTAATGTTTTCTTTTTTTGGTTGGATGTGGTGGCCGGGAGGAGGGGACCAGCAAAGGGACGGTCATCGTGGCGGTGGAGGACAACGGTGGCAGCCATCTACACGCGCGTGGTAGGCCACTGGGGAGCCGATGATACTGAAGAGTCGCGCGTGAGCACGTGAGGATATAGAAAGGTCAGGGCGTGGAGCCGGTAAGCCGCGCGTGGAGGAGAGCTGAGCGGGCGCGCGTACGACGCGTGAGAGTCTGGAAGGTTCTTTCACCCTAGTCCTGGACCGTCAGATCTGATCTGACGGTGGAGAGCTAGCTGCGCAGAAGAAAACAAAGGGTTAGGGCAGTGTAATTAGGGTTTAGGTTTGGGCTCTAAATGGGCCGGATGTAATGTATAATAATTATTTTTTTGGGTTTGTAATTGGACTCTTTTAATATAAAGATTTGGGCTTTTACTATTTATTTGTTTAATATTAGTTTAATAATTTTTTTGTTTGTTTAATAGTAATAATAATATAATAATAATAATAATAATAAAACAATAATATAATAATAAGAGTATAATAATGTAGTAATATAACAATGACAATCGAAAATAAAGATAAGACATATATTTGTAAAAATAGTTAGTAATGAGTATCAATAATAATAATAATAATAATAATAATAATAATAATAATAATAATAATAATAATAATAATAATAATAATAATTAAAATATTAGGCATAGTCAAAGGAAAATAAAAGGGTAACATGATAACATACTCATTAATATAGTATAGTATATAATAACAATAGCCCATTATTGAAACAGAAATGAAACAAAATAAAGTCCGGACAAAATTAGTGATTACAAAATTGAATAATTATTTTGATAATCATAATTTCAGCTTTCAAAAGACAAAAAAATTGAGTTTGAATATTTTTTAAAAGAAAAAAAATGTTCACTTGATTATAGAAATTGGAATCCATTTTCATTTTTTAAAAAAATGAAAAACGGTGAAAAAACGTGTTTAATTGTAAAATTAAAAAAGAATTTTTCGAAAATAAAAACAAAAATGAATGAAATTTTGAAAACATAGAAAGTATGTTTTCATTGAAAATCTTTTAACAAAGGAAAAAATATAAAAAAGTTTTTTTTTTTAATTTTAACTTCATTTTAGTCCGGGTTCGAATTCTTCTAATGTCATTTTTTAAACTTTGGTTTATTTACTCATATTTTATTTATTTATTTATTATTATTATATTTTTCTAACTATATTTTATTTTAATTATTTAATAAATATTTTTTATTTCTATTTTGAAAAGCTAGAAACCAAACACATTTTCACTATTTTTAATTTTTTAAAAAAAGTGTCCATCTCTATTAATCAAGCTTGTTTTCTAATTTTAAAAAATTTAAAACAAAAATTAATTTTCTTAAAATGAAAATAAAAAAAATATTTTCTAAAACTAAACGGACTCTAATTCTCTTAATAATGTTAGTGATATAAAGCAAGATATTCCATTAATAATAATAAGAGAATTAAATATATTACATTAAAACATAAGCACTAAAATCCTAGATTAAGTATAAGTGTAAAACTTTGATACACAGGCTTTAATTTTACACAAGCCTGTGTATTTACACTATAAAAACCCAAATCTTAAATTCCTAACCCTAAAAAATTAAACTCCATACTCTAAACCCTAAACCCTAAATTCTAAACACTAGCCTTAAATTCTAAACCTTACAACCTAAACCCCTAAGCCTTAAACCCTAAACTAAAATTCTAACCCCTAAAATTAAAAGGCACGTGTAAATTAAAATTTACACGGCCTATGTATCAAAGTTTTTTACTAAGTATAAACGCAAAAACTATTGACCTTTCTTTCTAACGTGCAAAAAAAGAATGCTGAGTGCTGTCCCTTGTCTTTGTGCCTTAAGAATTTTGGCTTAATTCACATATTCAAAGTTGGTTGCTGTGGTCTGTTTTGTTCTTTCTGGCCTATTTCTTCCCACTAATTTTGGTTTTTGATTATACATAAATCTACCATGTTTCCTGGTTTATAATTAAAGGAATGCCATGCCACCTGGCTTAATTAACAATTGGGAATTTTTACAAGGAAGCTGAGGCCAATAGATAAATTACAAGTGTGTTTGTTTAAAGGGGTTGTTTTGGCTGATGCATATGGATTTTAAATTTTTTTAATATTTTAAGGGATTACAATATAATATTTGTTTATATTTTTTTATCCTTTAATAACGCATACATACTTTATAGACAAAACTGTTTCGAGTCTAATAGGATGAATATCATCGTCTTTTCCATTAATGAATAGTGATCTACAATGATTAATTATGTGTTTATATTGGACAAAATTTTTTTACCCTTTTTCGGTGTTACTTTCTATGTCCAACACTAAAAAAATCAAATTGTAAGCAATGACCCTAAATTATAAGTCCTAAACTTTAAACACCCTATCCAAAATTCCCTAACCTCTAATCCTAAACGCTAAAATTAAACCATAATACTAAATCTTAAACCTAATTTTTTTAGTGTGAGAACATAAATAGAGAATCCAAAAAGTAGATGATTTCTATGGGTTTATATTAGGGTGGTGTGGATGTTGTCTACCAGCATCCGCTTTTATATGCTTGTCTGCCTTTTCCATCTCATCTTAATTTATTCACAACTTCACCAAATTTAGTTTATGTTCGAAGCTTAACTTATATAATTAAAGTCCAACAAATTCCAAATTTGTACTTTTACCTACGTTTATTTACGATAGTTTAATTCACTGTTATTTATATAATATTTAGATGATTGAGAGTGTTTAATTACATGGTTTATGATAAAAAAAATTACAGGGTTATGAATAATGAAAAAACTATACAAGAGTTGTTCACGTGGTAACATTGGTCTATTTCGTACCTGAAAACCTTTTTCATTAGTCAATTAAATCTAAGTGCCACCGACCAAAAAAATGGTTGGAAAAGCGATTCGTGAAATTTCAAGATAGACAATCATCTATCAGTGTAAAACCCCACATGAACATGATGGGTTAATTTGTAGTTATCCTTAATCATGCAAATTAATTATGATCAGTCGGGCAATTATACGATGTATTGGTGGTGATTTTTTTTTTGGTTTCCACAAGCGTCCTAATTTTAGGGGTTAGAGATTCAATTTAAGGTTCATAGTTTAGGGGTTTGGTTTATGGGCTTAGAATTTAGAGATTGTTGTTTGAATTTAGGATTTAGGGTTAGAATTTAGAGTTTATAGGTTAAAACATAAATCCATAACATATTACCCTAACACCTAAATACTAGTCTCTACACCCTAAATTTTAACCAGAATCCCTAAATTCTTAACTCCTAAGCATAAACTCTTAAACTATGAACCATAAATTGGATCTCTAACCCCTAAAATTATGGCGCTTGTGGGAACAAATATTTTCAACCACCAGTGCATGAGATATTTTCCCTTCTTGGCCACTCTTCAACATCAACGTCACTATTTTTTAAAGGAAAGGTTACACAAGCCTTTCAATTTTAGGGTTAATGTTTTAGACTAGGTTTTAGGATTTAGGGGTTTAGTGGTAGGGGTAGAATTTAAGGTTTATGGCTAGAATTTAGAGTTCAGGATTTGATGTTTAGATTTTAGGGTGTTAGGGCTAGGGATTTAGGTTTTAGATTTTATAGTTTAAATATTAAGGGTTGTGTAATTTTTTTTACACAGCTTGTATATCAAAATATAACTTTTTTAAACTAGTTAGTATTATTCTGACGAAAGATGGAATTATTTGAAAATTTTAAATATTATCTAATTATTAAATTATTTTTAAGTTTAATTATAAATATAAATAAACAATAAGCTTTACTATTTGAATATGTTGAGATATTATTTCGATATAACAAAGTAAAATTGTTTTTGTAAAATGTTTTTGACCTACATACATGTTTAATTACTCAAAATAGTAAAAAACGTACAGTCGTACCGATATGAGCCTTGTCTATACTGATACGGGCTTGCTTCAAGAATTTCAGATAGTAATTTTGGTACCGTTACGCTATGTAGCGTACCGATACGCCTAGTGCCGTACCGATACAAAAGTATTGCGTACCGGTACGCCCAACGGCCTGCAACGGCTAGTTTTCTGATTTAAATGCAGGTACCGATACGACAATCACGCGTACCGATACCCACTGCACATAACTTCCTCCAACGGCTCCAATTTACCCTTAACGACTAGTAACGGCCACAAACTCATTCCAATCAATAAAAGGAAGGATGTAACACTTGAAGAAAAAGAGATAACACATCCAAGCTTAATGTTCAAGAGAAATTGAGTTTAAGTCCTATTTTCATTATTTCTCTTGTAAATATTTGTAGAGAGTGATTTTATTTGTTTTATCTTTCACTCTTTCTTGCGAGATAAAATTGTGTAAACACCCACCTTGTGAGGCATTTAGTTTACCAAACAAACCTTGTAAAAGGGATAGGTTCTTGTTTAGCCTAAGGAAAAACTAGAGTGGTTCTATCTTAGCCATTAAAAAGATAGAGTTGTAAGGGTTGCCTCTTGATCTCGGGAAAAAGGGAAGAATTTAATAGTGAATTGGAAAATCCTTAGTGGTGTGCTAAGGTAGTGGATGTAGACTCGGTTGGTAGTCGAATCACTCTAAATCATCGTGCAAATTGTCCATTAATTTTTGGTTTAGCCAATTCATTTGAGAAACAACTTTCAACCCTCAAGGACGATTGATTCGAGCATGCTACAAGCCTTTTAATTGGTGTCAGAGCCTCATCTCCATCAAAGGACTAACATCCAGGAGTAAAGATCATTTGCTCGAAGTTCACCGATCAAGAAAAATTGCAAGATTTGAAGAAGGTCACTCTATCTCGTGTCCTCCGCTCTTCGAAGGAGAATTATACTTCTAATGGAGCAATATCATGAAGTATTTCATCAAATCTCTCGATTTTGAGGTTTGGGATATCATTGAAGATGGTTACATGAAAGCTCCTAAGAAGAAGAAGAAGAAAAGAAGTGCAATTGACGCGAAGGCAAAGCTAAACGCCAAGGACATGCACATTCTTCTTTGTGGCCTCAATGAAAACATTTCCAAGAAGATCACCACATGCAAAAGTGCCAAAGAAATATGGGAGAAGCTTGAGAAACTCTGTGGCAACAAGAAGAGAGAGAAGAAAGATGATGCTTCATCTTGTGCAATCCTCCTCTCAATCCCTAAGGTGGATGGTGTTTTAGCTCTCGATGAGCCAAATGAATCTTCTAACTCTAATGATTCAAATTCTTATATATTTAATGAGTTACAAGATACTTTCGATGCATTATTTTTGGAATTTGAGACCACGAATTCCAAATTTTAGAAAATGATTTCTAAACTTGAATTTAAAAACGATTTTCTTTTGAAAACAAAGTTGGATTTTGAAAATCAAAATGAAATTTTGAAAAATGATTTAGAGTTTTCAAAAACAAGCTATGAAGTTTTAGAAAAAAGAAAATCTTGATTTGAAATTTAAGCTTGAAAGCTTAACAAAAGAAAAATAAATTATATTTAATAATTCATCTTGTCACATAATGGCAAAATGCTTACATTATCATTATCATGGTCATTCTTTACATACTTGTCCTATAAAGAAAAGAAAAACTTATAGGATTAGACAAGTATGGGTTCCTAAGGGAACTAGAGACATTGAAATTAATGTAAATGGATCCAAAGCAATTTGGATACCAAAATCCAAATAAATGTCTCTTGTAGGCGTGTTGGAGCAATGGAAAGAAATGCAAAGACATGGAAATGCTCTAGCCACACAAGTGAAGAACATGGGTAACCTCTAAGCTTAATGCTTTTAATTTTATATTTTTGGTTATCTCTTTTTGATTGATTAATGTTCATGCAATTATGTGTTTTTTATTTCAATATCTAAATAGCATGACATTACTTGACTGCTTTATGCATATGAGTCTAATGGTTTTATTCATATGTTTGCATAAAGATTTTTAAAAGTCTTGGATACATTGAATTTCAAGTGTTTTTAAATAGATTTAATTCAATATTGAAATTCAATTCTTTTAAGTGTCAAGCATTTGAGCTAAATTTATTAAAATGGAATGTTTTGATTAAGGGGGGCTTTGATTTCAAAAAAGAAAATATATTTTCTCCATTGTTTTTAAATTTAATGAGATTTCAAACTTGGTTTGAACTATTTTTGACATAACAAAAATGGGAGAGAGGTTTGAAAAATTCAATTTCAAAAAGAAAAAAGGGAGCCTTTAAATTTTTTTCAAAAATATTCTTTTTTTCAAAAATTATTTTCCAAAGGGGGAGCAATCTCAAAAACAATTTTTCAAATGTTTTGTTATATCAAATTGGGGGAGATTGTTGAGATATTATTCCAATATAACAAAGTAAAGTTGTTTTTATAAAGTGTTTTTGACCTGCATACTTTAATTACTCAAAACAGTCAAAAATGTACAACCGTACTGATACGGGCCTTACCTGTACCGATACGAGCCTTGCATGTACTAATATGGGCTTGCTTCCAGAATTTCAGAGAGGAATTCTGGTATTGATACGCTATGCAGCGTACCGATACGGAAGTATCACGTACTAGTACGCCCAACGGCCTGCAACGGCTAGTTTTCTGATTTAAATGCAGGTATCGATACGGACATCACGCGTACCGATACCCACTGCCCAAAACTGCCTCCAATGGCTGGAAAATGTCCCTAATGGCTCCAATTTACCTCTAACAGCTAGTAACGACCACAAACTCATTCCAATCAATAAAAGGAAGGCTGGAACACTTGAAGAAAAAGAGATAACACATCCAAGCTCAATGTTCAAGAGAAATTGGGTTTAAGTCCTATTTTCATTATTTCTCTGGCAAATATTTGTAGAGAGTGATTTTATTTGTTTTAGCTTTCACTCTTTCTTGTGAGCTCAAATTGTGTAAACACCCACCTTGTGAGGTATTTAGTTTACAAAACAAACCTTGTAAAATGGAGAGATTATAGTTTAGCCTAAAGATAAACTAGAGTGGTTCTATTTTAGCCATTAAAAAGATAGGGTTGTAAGGGTTGCCTCTTGATCGCGGGAAAAAGGAAAGAATTCAATAGTGAATTGGAAAATCCTTAGTGGTGTGCTAAGGTAGTAGATGTAGACTCAGTTGGGTAGTCGAACCACTCTAAATCATCGTGCAATTTCTCCATTAATTTTCGGTTTAGCCAATTCATTCGAGAAACAACTTTCAACCCTCTTGACGGTTATTCGAAAGATTGGTTCGAGCGTGCTACAAGCCTTTCAGAATGAAATCTGGTTAAGCACCAATTGTATTTTAATATATACATTTTTAAAAACAAATTGATTAAGGAAGGCATGCAAATATCTATTAATAGTTATTTAGGGGAAAAAGTAATATATTGATTTTGTAAAATTAAAAATAATACTTTAATTCTGAGATCTATTAATTTATCGAGTGGTTAAAGATATTTATATTGCTCCATATTGTATAAATTCGAATCTTTACATTTGCTTTGAGAATGTAATTCCTCTTTATTTAATAAAAATGTAACACTTTAATTCTTCTTCTTTTGATTTTATAGATAAGATATCTCCGGGGATGGTGCCACATGTAAGGTGGGAGGGGCAACAACCCCTTGATGGGTCAATTACATTTTAGGTCCAAATAGTTTTGAAACCATTACAATTAAACTCTTGCCCATCCTAAAATTTTTTGGTTTATTATTCTTTTAGGACCCTGTCATTTAGAATTAATAAAATTAAACTTTGACCCATTATTTTTTGTTTAATTACTTTTTAATACCTTTTAATTTTCAAATTTATAAAATTAAACCTAAACTCCCTTAATTTTAATGGTTTAATTACTTTTTAACACCTTATTCTTTTTAAAATTATTCGGCCTACCCCTCGTAATTCAATCTTGGCTCAGTCCATGGATATCTCCTTAAAGTTTTGCATTCATAATTATGGTTAATCAACGGCCCAAAAATCATGTTACTGTAATCCTTTTCTCCGACGAAAGAAATATAAAAGTAATTAGGATAAACTAAGTTCTGCAGTAGCTACATTAAGTTGAGACAAAAGAAAACAGAATATACTTCCCATAGCTTGCATGAAAACGTGGGACGACCACACCACTATACTATCTGCCGTTTTCAACTGGCTATAAACCAAGGAAAAAACTCTCAATTTTCGAGCATAGTTAGGTTTAAGAAATTAAATATTAATAAAATCATAGTCAGGTGCTATCTCCAAAATTACTTCCATTTTGATTTTTTTATTAAAAATCTAGATAAATTTTAAAGTGTACATTAAGTTTAATTTTATATATAATGTAATATGCATACACTTTTATGTTTAAAAATGTATAAACTTTATTTTTTATAATTATGGTTAGCAATGCAAAGAGAGATTTTACACTGGATGGGAAAATGATTTAAATATAGTCTTGTAAAATATACTGTAAAACGAGATGTCAGCACTGACACGATAGATAAAAATAAAATAATTGAACAAAAGGAGCATAATATTGTGTCGTAGTAAATTATTGTCTTAGAAACAAATTCGCCATGGATAATGTAATCATTGTATTGGACAACGTCCCCTGAAGTTAACATAGTCTCTCCAAAGATTTGTACACCCGAAACTATAGCAGACAATGGTCGTATTGATCTTCTCCAAGAACTCGAAACTCGAAAAATACTTTAGAAAGTAGAGAGAGAAACACTAAAAAAATGCTATAGAAAGCAAAGAAAACATATTGTTTTAGCAAAGATGATTCTTGCTGGAGTGAGTTGAAATGTTGAAAAAAATTTAGTATTTATAGGTTTGATACTGTATGAAAACATTTGTAAAAAGGCTTTAATCCAGCAATCAGAATGACTCAATCAAGGCTGGATTAATGTTGCGATAACAACTGTTGTAACAGTCGAATTGGTGGTCATAACCTGGATTAAACCTGCAATAAAATTTTAAATTCTGGCCTAAAATGTTTCAAATTCGAGCTTATAGATAGTTAAGAGAATGATTCTTTTACAATTCAGAAACACAAGCAAAAATCTTTTAAAAGGATTTTCTCCAAAAAGATAATCCGCACACAAGACGTGTTAACACAAATACGAACCAAACCAATCGACAATAATGACGCACTTGCAAAGGTCTTGTCATCTCACCGTTCAACAATGAAGAAAGATGACCCTTGATATACCCCGATATAGGTTATTCCCACCCAATGTGAAATTTATATGCACTACAAAATTCTTGTGTAATACCAACATCTTGTTTCTTTTTTAACAGTTTTGTCCTCAGTCCAATCCTATAAATAGCTTTGGTTTCCCTCAGTTTACACAGAAAAACAAGAGCATTTCTCCTCTGGTATTAGACAAGATTTCCTCTAGGGAGTAATACAAGATATTAGACAATTCTTGTCGTTTTGGACAAGAATACCCTTGAAATAATATTATTTTTTCATATGAGTCATGTCTGTTCAAATGCATGGGAAAGACTAACCAACTCTTATTCTTTTTTTTTTTAATTGTTTCGTGCTTCTCTTTTCTGGTAAGTATTCTCCTCTCCTCTTTCTTTATGTTGAATCTTCTTTTATTTCCCTAAAAGCCCTACCCATAGATCAATCCTTTCATTTATCTGAAATCTATAAATTTTTCAGTTGTATATTTTTATTATAGAAATAAACATCTAAGATTAGCGGTAGTATTGAGTATCTATTTGTTGTAATTTGATCTTTAACTCGTCTTCTGAATTTCATTTTCCCCTCTTTTCTTCTGTTTACACAAAATTTTAAATTTTCTATCTCTGTGTTTTTAATCAATTATGTTACTGTGTGATTTATGTTTTTCTTCTTTATACGAAATGGGTTTTTGCGGAATTATTGTTAATATGTATTCAAAGTTTTAAATTTCAAATCTTTTATTTTTTTTACCGGTGCTGAAAGAGTTTAATTTTATTTAAAGCATAGATTTAGTTTGGAAATTGAGTTTATGTGATTGTTTAAGAAAACTATAGTATTTCACTCACAAATATAAGAATTCTCTTTGTAGTATTTGAGAATTGAAACTATCCATTTGATTGTTATGATTAGAAGGAAAAAAATTAAAAAAATTAAGTTCTTAGACTATGTATGGACTATGACTGTTCTATTTTCTCTTTGATAGTAGAATAGAATATAGACAAAGAAGAAAGGGCTTACTTACTGTAATTTGTGATTATAGAACCCTCAATTTTTAGGTTACCCTGTTAATTATCAACTTTGTTTACATGTTATTAGAGATTGAAACTATATTGAGTTTTTGTAAACAAGAAAATTGTTTTAACTTTATTAATTGATCGAGTGCATATATATAACATAATTACATTGGTATAAGTTTTTAACTAAAGCTAACACACTATTACACTTATATAAGTTCTTCTTAACTACATCTAACACACATTTACACCAATATAAGTTCTTCTTGTAACACCCTAAGCCTGGATGTCAGCCTTAAGCCCAAACCGTTACTTCAAAATTTCCAACCTGGTTTAGCCCAAAATAGTTTTATACCATAAAACATTCAAGTTCAAAACTTAAAACATTGTTAAACCATTTACATAAGGAGCTCCAAATAGTTAAAATAATAAAACACTCGTTTGCTTAATACAATCCCAAAATAAGAGTTTCATTATTACAATAGGGTCCTACAAATACATAGCCCAATAAGACCTAAGTGTTGTACTCGAACAAGCTATAAGTTGAAACCTACTCCGACGATGCTCCTCCAATGAAACGTGCAAACCTAGAAACCTGCGAACAGAAACAACAATTTCGAACGCTAAACTAACAAAGCTTAGTGGAAACACTTCCACTCTATTGTGCTTAATGCAAATAATAAACATAAGCATATACTAGAAATGATGACAAGGCATTAAGGTAAACAATGCATCCAATACACAACATAAGCAACAAGCAGTCCACCATACAAACCTGGAGTAAAGCCCAGAGACACACAGAGTCGGGACTCTTCACTCGGAGTATGGCCCGAAGACACACAGCGTCGGACCTCCACACCCTATACTTAGAATTACCCTTCAAGTATCTTCGAACGAGGCCCAGAGACGCAAAACGTCAAGACTCCTCCCTTCAGGACTTACCATTGTGCTGCAACATATTACCTGGGTATCCGGATCCCACCAAGCAAGTGCTCTCATGGAACGCAACCTCATCAAACAAACATACAACCCTATAGTTGCTATAACATATAAGCATACATGCCAATATCCAAGTTTCTTAAACGTTATGATCAATTAGGGGGTTGATTTCTCAGTTTCCCAATTTTACTACTCATTTCAAGCTATAAGGGGTCTATTGGAACGAACGTTATAATTTTTTAGCCTTTTAGGCAAAAATCAGTGTTGCCGGGCAGAATGCACAATGGGTACCGATACCAACCCTCGCCTGATATAGTACCCTTGGTATCGGTACTCACTGTGTATCGTTACAAAATTGGCTCACTAGAATTTTACATGGCTTTAGCATACCGGTACAGGTCGACCCATACCGATACAGATATGCATGGCATACTGGTACAAGTTGAACACCATACCGTACCCCCTTCAAAGTTCATCC
Organism: Hibiscus mutabilis; assembly: GCA_019671005.1. NCBI lineage: Eukaryota > Viridiplantae > Streptophyta > Magnoliopsida > Malvales > Malvaceae > Hibiscus > Hibiscus mutabilis. The sequence goes on along the minus strand of CM033733.1, from coordinate 33,367,569 downwards.
AATGCAACAGTGTTCTTAGAACCCAGAACACTAGGGTACTGGTATGGAATCCTCGTGTACAAATACCAAAGCCTAAAAATGGCCTTTTAGGCTTGGGAAATCACTTCCCAAGCCCACAAAACTCACCCCTTGGCCCTTTAACTCAATCTTACATCTTATGGGAGTATTTAAGATGGTTTACTAATAATTTTACAACTTAATAACCTCAAATCCGATTTTTACCATTAATAAGGTTTAAAGGAACCAAAACACCAAAATCACCAAACAACATATAAGGCATCATTTTTATGATGTACAAGAAGACAAAGGAGTTAGAGGAGTATTAACCTTACTCCTACATCTAAGGTTGAAGCTCCTAACCCATGCTTTAAGCTTTCTTCTTCACTTGCTCATTGGAAGAATTTCCAACCTTTTTCACTACAAGAAGTGTTATAAAACATGTTACAACATTGCTGGAACTTAAAAGGTGCTAAAGGAAGATTTCTATAACAAGAAATAGGAATAAATCCTTCATTCTCGTTCTTCTTGCTTAACCCACGCCCTCAACCACAAATCTGATATTCTAACTCAAAACAAGAAATATCCAACCTTTCTTTTTGTGGGGGAGTAAGGGATGAGGTTCATGTGTGTAGAAAAGAAAAGAAAGATAAGGGACAAGGTTATATCACCAATTCTCCCCTTTTCACCAACCCCTTAATGAGATTTCAACTTTTTCTTATTTGAATAGGGGGTATATTACCTTATTACCTCTCTCCCTTCTTCCCAACACAAGCAAGGCTTAATCCCTAACCCAAAAAGACAAGAAATAAGCCCTTTAAGAAGATTTAGCCCTCTAACAAGCCTAAGCCTTCAGTCCAACCTATGAGGTTAGCGGCTTGGGTGATCCGACCAACGGATCTCAAAATATGGGTCGCTACAACACTCTCATCCTTAAAGAAAATTTTGTCTTCAAAATTACCTGATGGAAACATATATGAATAGAGCGACCTCGTGTCCTCCTCAGTCTTCCACGTAGCCCCTCGACTCTGTGGTTCTTATACATTATCTTTGCTAATGGTATGCACTATCTTATCCAAAACTCTTATCGGTTCTTCTTCATACGTTAGGCCGGTGATCTTAATTTTTTAAATTTGAATAACATGTAAAAGGTTAGACGATAACGCCTCAACATGGAGACATTGAAGACGTTATGAATGCGTACCAGTTTTGGAGGCAAAGCTAAATGCATTTCATCTAAAGTGGATTATTCTCTTCCATGGTGACACATTGAGGAACGCTCTATCACCCACTTCATACTCGATGTACTTATGTTTTAAGTTCGCATAAGCTTTTTATCGAATCAAAGGTAGCTTTTAATCTTTCCTTGATAATCTAAACTTTTTTTAGTTTGCTTGATCAAATAGGATCCTACGATCCTTCTCTCGTTGAGTTTTTTCCAACACAAGGGCATTCTACACTTGCACCCATACAAGGCCTCAAAAGGAGCCATCTTGATACTTGACTAGAAATTGTTTTTATAAGCAAACTCAACTAGCGGAAGATGCTCTTCCCAACTCGCCTCGAAGTCGATGATGCAACAATAAAGCATATCCTCCAAAATTTGGATAACTCTCTCGGATTGATCATCAGTTTGAGGGTTAAAATCAGTGCTAAAGTGCAACTTGGTATCCAACACTTCATGTATCTTTTTCCAAAGTCTTGCCTTGAATCGAGGATCTTTATCAGAGATGATCGAATATATTACCCATGCAACGTTATGATCTTCTGGATGTACAGACGGGATAACCTCTCAAGAGTGAAATCTATACGCACAAGCAAGAAATGTGTGGTCTTGGTCAGGCGATTTATAATTACCCAAATAGCATCGTGCTTCCTTTAGGTTAGCAACAAACCTGTCATGAAATCCATGGTTACGTGATCATATTTCTATTGTAGAATCTGAATGGGTTAAAGTAAACCTGAAGAAACCTAATGCTCGACCTTAACTTGCTTACAAGCTAGACACATGGTCATAAATTCTGACATATCACTTTTCATGATGGGCCACTAATAAATGGGACAAAGGTCTTGTTACATCTTGTTACTACCCAGATGCATAGTAAACGAACTACAACGAGCCTCTTAAAGAATTCGATCTCATAAATCTTCTAAGATGGTAACACATAGCCGACCTTTAAAATACAAAACCTCACAATCTTGCACCTCGAAAGTAGATGTCTCACCTCGCTATACCATCTCTATCTTTGCCACCAACTCTTCGTCTAACACTTGGGTCCTCTTAATCTCTTGTACCAAGGTAGGTTATACACGAAGCTCGGCTAACAAACTGCCATCTTAGGTCATCCTCAAACGAGCAAACATCGCTCTTAAGTCCACCATAGACTTTCTACTCAAAGCATCAGCCACCACATTAGCTTTACCAGGATTATACTATATGATACAATCATAATCTTTGAGTAACTCGATCTATCTCCTTTGTTTTAAGTTCAACTCCTTCTGGGTAAGCATATACTTTAAACTTTTATGGTCAGTGTAGATGTAACCCTTTTCCCCATGCAAGTAGTGCCTCCAAATCTTCAACACGAAGATAACTGCTGCTAGCTCCAAATTAAGGGCAGGATAGTTTCGCTCATAAAGCTTAAGTTGTTTAGAGGTGTAAGCGATCACCTTACCTTATTGCAAGAGGATACAAACAAGCCCATTCAACGAAGCATATCTAAATAGTACATAATCTTTACTAGATTTGGGTTGCACCAAAATTGGGGCTTTTGTCAAGAAGGCTTTCAACTGATCAAAACTTTACTTTCTCTTCTCGTTCTACTCAAATAAAACCTTCTTTTGTAACAACTTATTCAAAGAGGCTATAATAACGGAGAACCCTTTGACAAATGACGATAATAACTAGCAAGCCTAAGAAAAGTACAAAGTTCCAAAATATTCCTAGATGGTTTCTATTCCACCACAGCCTGAACCTTTTGTTGGTCGACGCGGATCCCATCCATCGCAACAACATGGCCCACAAATGCCATATTTAAGACCCAAAACTCACACTTGCTAAACTTGGCGTAAAGATGTCTATCTCTCAAAATTTGAAGGACAACACGAAGGTGATAATCATGTTCGTCCTTAGAACTTGAGTAAACCAAGATTTCGTCTATAAAGCCCACAACAAACTGATCTAGGTAGGGCTAAAAGGTACGGTTCATCAAATCCATAAAAAGTTGCAGGTGCATTGGTAACCCAAATGGCATAACCAATAACTCATAATGGTCATATGGCGCTCGAAAAATAGTCTTTTAAACATCTTCATCCTTAACTTTCAATTGATAATATCTTAACCTCAAGTCGATCTTCAAAAAAACACGGGCATCTCTCAACTGATCGAACATGTCATCTATCATGGGTAGAGGATATCAGTTATTTATTACCACCTTATTGAGCTGATGGTAATCAATGCACATCCTCATCGATCCATATTTTTTCTTAACAAACAAGATCGAAGCACCCTAAAGTTAGAAGTTGGTCAAATGAATCCCTTTCTAACAATTCTTGAATCTGATTCTTTAACTCTCTCAATTCTATTGGTGCCATGCGATACAGTGCAATAGACACTAGTGTCTACTTGGCATCACTTCTATTCGAAACTCTTAACTCACGATCTGAGGGTAGACCTAACTATTATTTCAGAAACACATCGACAAACTCACACATAGTTTGAAAACTCTCAAGCTTCAGACCCTCAAATTTTGTGTTACCCACATGAGCCAAAAAGGCTTTACAACCTTTTTAAATCATCTTTTGTGACGCTAATGCCGATGCTAGTTTGGAAAGGCAAAGATTCTTCTCACCTCTTACAATCAATCTAGCCCCATCTGAACTTTAAAGCTTAAGATATTTCGTCCTACATCTCATACTCGCATTGTGCTTAAATAACCAATCTTTTCCCAAGATAACATTAAACTCTTGAAAAGACAATACCATAAGATCTGCCAGAAATATCAAACCTTGCACTTTGACCAAACACCTTCTATACACCTTATCCACTAACACATCATACCCTAATAGACTATTCATATAAACCCCAACCTCAATGTTCTCAACAAGGATACCCCACTGATGGGAAATCCTACTACGAATGTATGAATGGGTAGACCCTGAGTCTATTAAAGCAACATAGGAACTAGAATAAGGTAAAGATACATGAGATGACGTCGGTAGCCTCATAGTTTTTTTCTTGAGCCTTGACAAAATATTGCTTTACTGGTGCCTTGTAGTGGACTAAAACGTACCTCCACTCTGATGTCTGAACATAAAACTTGCTCCTCCCTTAGCAAAACCTTGGACCCTCTGAGCTATGTAGGGAGCCCTCCGACTTTGAACTAGGGCAGTTGTTACCTCTCCAAAAGTATTGTTTTTAATGTCAATCTTATAATACTTTTGCTTGTTTTTAGGTATATTTAGTTACATTAGGATGTTAAAGCCATGCATATGCATAAGGAGTTTAGAATTCTGTCTATGTTATTATGAAGGGTTGTTTTGTTGGCAATTTTGTAGGTTTGGCATAGGATTTGGCCCAGAAAAACAACACAGGAAAGAATGCCAGAGAGAATATCGGGTGCTATTGGCACAGATAGACCAGACAATGCCAAGCACCGGTTGGCAAAGAAGTGAACTTGATGCCATGCCGAGAGGCTGTTGGACCCCAAAAAAATAGGATAAGATTAGGCTCCAAAAAGATAGCATTTGGATCAATCTCCAAAAATATAGCGGATAAGATGGTGCCAAGACTGGTTGACAGATTCATGCCAAGCTTGGACGCCAAGGCAGCGTCGGCAGTATGACATCAGTACTAATATGATTAGCTCTCATTCAAATTGGGATTAGATGATTATCTCTTATCCCTTCAGTGTTTGAAATTCAAATGGGGAGCTTATCCTATCCCTTCCTTGCACGCCTATTTAAACACCAACCAATGATGAACTTGAAGAGCGATTCATAGACGATCAGAGTGAGGAGTTGGTGTGCAATAATTGAAAACTGGATGCACCTTGGAAGGGTGGTTCGACCAGCATGGTCGAGAAGCCTGGATCTTGAAGGGCTGTAACGAGAGACCCATTCTAGCCTGCTTTCTCTTTTAATTTATTTTATTTTGTTTAAAATGATGATGTACTTGGGAAACGTTTATGGTTTTTTGGCTAAGTCTCTCACCATGAACTAATTTCATATTTGGCGGGGGATGTTGGCATTGAAAGCTATTTTATGTTTTAGTTTTTAATAATAAATATACCTTGGCAATGTTTTGTCTATTCGGCATACTTTAATGCTTTCTAAATACTATGCCAAGCGAGAGTTGGCACTGTTGGCCTATTGCTTCTCAATATCTTAACAGACTTGGGGTGGCAACGATTAAGTTGTTGAATACTGAGGAGAAAAGCTTCGAGAGAAGTCGTTCAAGTAGTTAAACTTACTTCGAGAGTGAAATCTACCCCTTAGGAGTATAGATTGGATCGTTATCAAATTGGTTTATTTAAAAGCATGCACTATAGAGATATAGGGCTTTTTACATAATCAATTTAGGGCAATGACCATTGAGAGAGGCTTTGCTAATTTTGAATATGCTCGGTAAACAATGGCAAGACATGTTGTTATTAAAGGCTGGCACGACATGAATAGCCTGAAAATCAGGCATTCCCTACCAACGCTCATCATTCATTAAAACACATTCCTTGCCAACGACTTTACTTTTATTTCTTTTCTATTCAATTATTTCTAAAACCAACTTCAAAATAAAACAACTTTTTCTTAAGGCAAGTAACAATCAAAGCAATTGAATTCCAAGTCAATCTCTGTGGGATCAATACTCAGCTTAACTATTGTATTACTTGCAGACAGTGTATACTTGTACGCAAAAAAACTCATCTTGGCACTGTTTTATACTTTTCCAATACATACTTTCTGTCCTCTTTTGCCAGCATTCACTTAGAGGGTCTACAAGTTTTTGGCGCTTTTGTCGGGGATTGCAACGGAATTGATTGTTTTAAAATTTTTACTTATCTTTTTTTTTAATTTTATTTTTGTTTTTACCTTTTGTTTTTATCGGTGTATGACCAGAAGCCATCATGTGGTGGATGAGTGGCCATATGATCTGGAAATTGAGAAAACCTTGCGGAGGTTATAGAAAATATTTTAAGAGATGCAAAACCCAGGAAATAGAGGGAATTGTGAGGAGGAAATCCACTTAACAATGAGATACCACCACCACCTGCGGTCCCAGTTGTTAATGAGAGACCTATTAGAGAACATTTGGCACCAACCATTGACAATTTAATGCCAGGACTTGTTGGCACAGAGGTAAACGATGTTAATTTTGAACTTATGTCGGTAATGATTCAAACTCTTTTGAACGTAGGTCAGTTTGATGGAGCACTTACTGGAGATCCAAGGCAACATCTAAAGTAGTTCATGGAGATTTGCCAGTAATTTCAACAAAATGGAGTACCTGAAGATACCGTGAAACTGAAGTTATTCATCTTTTCCTTGAGAGATAGAGCTAAGGCTTGGCTCAATTCCTTGCCACCTGGTTCAGTGACTTCATGGGAAAACCTATGCCATAAGTTCTTGACAAGATTCCAACTGCCAACACTCACTGCCAAGCTACGAGGTGAGATCATTACATTCAGGCAGGCTGAGGATTGACCTTATATGATGCTTAGGAAATATTTAAAGATCTGCTGAGGAGGTGTCCTATGCACCCAGCAGTCGACTCCAAGGAGCATTACCAAGTGGCACCAAAGATGCCCGGCACAAAGAAAATGAGCAATATAAAGCCATAACTCTTCGAAGCAGTAAGTAGTGTGAGGTGGAGAAGGCTGCCAAGCAGCCAGTTAACTACCAAATCGAGAAGCCAGTGACAGCAGAAAACGCCAGGAAAGCAGAGAAAGAGGAAACAAAAACAAATGCCAAAATAGATACCAGAATTGATTCTAACCAGACTGATGTCAGCACTGCCTTGGCAAAGCCAGCAGCACCGGCATATGTTTATTCGCCACCACTATTTCCAGCGAGACTTTAAAAGCATAAGCAAGAGCAGCAATTCAAGCATTTTTTAGAGGTTCTTAAGCAATTTCAAATCAACATTCTATTGGTAGAAGCCCTTGAGCAGATGCCCAACTATGTTAAATTCATGAAGGACATTCTGCCCAAAAAGAGGAAGTTGGGAGACTTTGAAACTGTTGCTTTGATCGAGGGATGCAGTGCCATGATCCTAAACCAATTTCCACCAAAACTGAAAGATCCAGGAAGTTTTACCATTCCCTGTACAGTTGGTAACAAATTCACGGGCAATGTACTGTGCGACTTAGGAGCCTGCATCAACTTGATGCCAATGTCAGTTTTCAAGAAGCTTGGCATACAAGCCAGACCTACCACGGGACACTTCAGCTGGCAGACTTGTCCTATGCACATCCCATGGGTAAGATTGAGGATGTGTTGGTAAAGGTAGAGAAATTTATTTTTCCAGCCGATTTCATCATTTTGGATTATGAGGCTGATATTAATGTCCCGATTATTTTGGGTAGACCTTTCCTTGCCACGGGTAGGGCTTTGATTGATGTTCAGAAAAGGGAACTAACAATGCGCATGAATGACCAGGATGTTACGTTTAATGTGTTTCGAGCTTTGAAATGTGCAGATGAACCTGATGAATACCAAGCAGAAGAGATGATGGAGTCCATTTACACTTTGGACATGGCACAGTCATGCCAGGATACAGAATTTGATGCCAGCAACTTAGACGACATAGCTGAACTGTTTGAGGAACTAGAAGAATCTATCTTGGAGGCTAAAGAGGCGAGTTATTTTGAGCCACTACAGTTAGCCGACAGAGAGATCAAGTCACCTAGACCATCAATTGAGGAGCCACCAACATTGGAACTAAAACCACAGCTAGATCACTTGAAGTAAGCTTATTTAGGTGAACACTCAACTCTGCCAGTGATCATTGCCACTTATCTCACTAATGATCAGGAGGAAAGATTGCTAGCAATATTACATGATTATAAGCAATCATTGGGTTGGACCTTGGCAGATATCAGGGGTATTAGCCCAACCATTTGCATGCACAAGATTATCTTGGAGGAGTGCCATGGCAGGACCATTGAAGGCCAAAAGAGGCTAAATTCAAGCATGATAGAGGTAGTGAAAAAGAGATCATAAAATGGCTCGATGCCGGGATTATATATCTCATCTCTGATAGCTCTTGGGTTAGCCCGATGCAATGTGTACCAAAGAAGGGTGGTATGACCATGGTATAGAATAGCAAAGCTAAATTGCTTCCCTCTAGAACTATCTTAGGTTGGAGAGTGTGCATGGACTATAGGAGGCTGAACAATGCCACGATGAAGGACCACTTCCCATTGCTATTCATTGATCAGATGCTAGACAGGTTGGCAGGTAAAGCTTTCTATTATTTTTTAGATGGTTATTCAGGTTATAATTAGATTGTCGTCGCCCCTGAAGATCAAGAGAAGACCATGTTCATGTTCCCTTATGGGACGTTTGCATTTAGAAGGATGCCATTCAGCCTATGCAACGCACCGACAACATTTCAACGTTGCATGATGTCCATTTTTTCGATATGATAGAGCACAATATGGAAGTATTCATGGATGACTTCTCAGTGTTTGGCAAAACATTTGAGGAATGTCTTCAATGTTTGGAGCAACTCTTGAAGAGATGCATAGAGACAAACCTAGTGTTGAACTGGGAAAAATACCACTTCATGGTGAAGGAGGGCATTGTTCTTGGGCACAAGATAACGGTGAGATGATTAGAAGTTGATCAACCAAAGTTGAGGTAATTAAGCAATTGTCGCCCCCAACGAATGCCAAAGGTATAAGAAGTTTTTTAGGACATGCTGGCTTCTGCCGGCGTTTTATTAAAGATTTTTCAAAAATTGCTAAACCTTTATGCTTGTTATTAGAACATAATGCCACATTTGCTTTTGACGATTCTTGTTTGAGAGCATTTCAGGAGCTTAAAGAGAAGTTGATCAATGCCCCTATAGTTGTTGCACTAGACTGGAATAAGCCCTTTGAGCTCATGTACGATGCCAGCGATTAGGTCGTCGGGGCAGTCTTGGGACAAAGGCGTGGCAAGGTTTTCCATGCCATCTACTATGCCAGCTGAACCTTGAATGAAGCACAACTGAATTACTCTACAACCGAAAAAGAATTTCTCGCGGTTGTATCTGCTTTTGATAAATTTCGATCTTATTTAACTGGTAACAAAGTTGTGGTGCATACAGATCATTCGACATTGAAAGTATATCTTGAAAAGAAGAATGCCAAGCCCAGACTAATCTGATGGATGCTCCTATTTCAAGAATTCGATCTTAAAATCCGAGACAAAAAAGGCAGTGAAAACTTAGTAGCTGACCATCTCTCACGTTTAGAGCATTATCTTGAAGATGGTAAGGCCGATTTTATAAGAGATGAATTTCCTGATGAGTATTTGCTTGCAGTTAATGTCGTGCATGGTATGCTGACATTGTCAACTACTTGGTGACAATGCCAAGAAGAGGTTCTTGTAAGAAGTTAGGCATTACTATTAGGACGAGCCAATATTGTTTAAATAGTGTGTCGACCAAGTGGTCAGCCAGTGTGTGCCCGAGGATGAGCATCATAATATATTGCATTTGTGCCATGCCGCACCATATAGAGGTCACTTTGCTGGGATGAAGACTGTCGTCAAGGTGTTGCAGTCAGGATTCTTTTGGCCCACACTATATAAGGATGCCCACAAGTATGCCAAGTTATGTGATCAATGCCAATGAACAAGGAACATCTCTGGCAGACACCAACTACCGCTCCAAAACATTATGTCTGTCGACTTATTTGATGTATGGGGGATAGACTTTATGGGTCCTTTTCCACCCTCATTTGGTAATGTATATATTCTTGTGGTTGTTGACTATGTGTCTAAATGGGTAGAAGCTATTGCCCTGCCAACAAACGATGCCAAGGTTGTTGCCAAGTTTTTGCACAAACATATTTTTACTAGATTTGGTGCCCCTAAGGTGATTATTCATGATGAGGGCACCCATTTTAAATGTAATCTAATCTCTAAAGCTTTGTGCAGGTATGGAATACAACAGAGAATTACCACGGCATATCATCCACAAACAAATGGGCAACCCGAGATTTCAAACAAGGAGATTAAAAACATTCTAGAGAAGACTGTTAATCCATCAAGGAAAAACTAGTCTCTGAGACTAGATGAGTACTTGTTGGATTACAGAACGACATTTAAAACTCCTTTGGATACTTTACCGTTTAGACTTGTTTTTGGGAAACCATGTCATCTGCCAGTGGAGCTTGAACATAAAGCCTATTGGGCCATCAGAACACTTTGCATGGCATAGAAAGATGCTGGAGAAAAAAGGTTGCTAGACCTAAATGAGTTGGAAGAATTCAGAACGCAAGCCTACGAGAATGCCAGAATCTATAAGGAAAAGGCAAAACGCTGGCATGATAGTAGGATAATCAAAGACAGTTTGAGGTAGGCCAACGTGTTCTGTTATTCAACTCAAGATTTAAGTTGTTTCCAGGAAAACTAAGATCAAAATGGATGGGCCCTTTCGAAGTTGTGAAGCCCTATGCCCATGGAGCTGTGGACATTAAGAATTTGAAGACATGAGAAATCTTTGAGGTAAATGGTCAATGTTTAAAGCACCACATGGAAGGTGAACAAAACAATGCCAAGGAGGTGATCCTCTTGGCAGAGGTGACATGAAAACACCATCAGGGTTTGAACTTTTGTAAATATTAGGATAGATGTTTTCTTTGTTTTTAGGTTTCAAGGTTTTCAGTAGTTTTGAATCCTTTTAAATTTTAAGTTTTTATTCCTTTACTGTGTTGAAAGGTTTCCTTTGAGTTGTGCAGATTCATTATGCCATAAATTATGCCAGAAACAATGCCAGGACTGTTGGCAGGAGTCAATGCCCCAATAGAGAAATCTGCCAGACATAGTGCCAGAATATCTTGGCATGCAGCTGTGTAAAAGATGAAAGGATGAGAGAAACCCTAGCTTGATCGGCCCATTTAATAAAGAAAGAGTATTTTTCCTTAAATTTAAAACCCTTAGCCGCTTAAAAAAACTAATTAGGTTAAAATTTAAATTTAATTTAATCACCTTATCACTTTAAATCTCTACCCTATCCTATCACCTTATCACTTCACCCTTATCACTTTACCCATTTCAAATCAATTTTTTTATTTTTCATCATTGTCCCTAATTACTCCTCCCATTAAAACACTCAACTGACCTAAACTTTTCATTTTCTCACCTTAGCCGGTTAAATAACCAAACATCTCTCTCATTCCTTACTTTTCTTTTCGACGAGCAAGAATCAAAACTCCAAATCGTCTCTCTTTCTTCATCTTGATCAGCACCGGTTCAAATTCTTCAACGATTTCAATGGCTTCCTCTTCTACTTCTTTCAAGCGATTATTTAACAAGGAGATTAAGAAAAAGTTTGAAACCAATTTTGCCTCAATAAGTTTTTGCTATGAGAAGCACTTCAACCTCAAAATAGAGGCGGACAATGACTTCCCTCCAGAAGTCATGTCAACGATTAGCCTGCACAAATGGAGTCTGTTTTGCCAGCAAAAAGGGGAGATCTATGCCACCATCGTTCAAGAATTTTATGCGCACCTTGTGACTAAGGATTCACCCTTCTTGATGATTAGAGGTAAATGTGTTTGTTTCGATGAAGGGTATATTAACACTATGTTTGAGTTGGATGGTGCATGGGATGAATATTTTGAATATGCTGATTCGATGAATGCTGCCAAAAGAAAGAGGCTACTGGCAGATCTGTGTGAGCTTGGAACGGCATGGACAGTGTCATCCAAGGGGCACCGTACAGTGAAGAGGTTCGCATTGAAACCCCAATGGAAAGGATGGAATCACTTCCTCAAAGCAAATTTGATGCCTACATCCCATAATGAGACTGTGTCAAAAAAGGCTGATCTTATTGCACTCCATTGTTATGGGGCACAAGATTAATGTTCGCAAGCTTATTATTGAGGAAACTTATAAGTGTGCAGCAAAAGGTAATGGCGGTTTGTTCTTTCCCTTGTTGATTTCTAACATTTGCATGCTCCATGGTGTGCTCAAGCTTGATTTAGTTAAGGAACAAATAATCAAGGGAACAACAATTACAACTGCTATATGGAGAAATCTCATCGCTGCTGAGCCAAATGATAACGGTAAGGGGAAGGCCAAAGTGCCCACGCCAAGACCTAAAGTGTCAAAGGTCGAGCCAACAACTATGTCAGAAATCGTGCCAGATAGTTCACTGGCAATGCTGTCCCAAATTTACTATCGCCAGGAGATTATTCTCCAAGAGCTAGAAAAAACTGAGGAGCTCAATGTCAAGATACGGCATTACATCCACTGCCGCTTCAAAACTGAGCCTGAAAAGAAAGAAGCACATGGCCCATGATCATGGGTCATTTGTGAGAAGAAAGACCCATGCCACATGAGAAATAGTCTCCGGAGGGGAGTCCTCTTCTATATAAACTCCTTTCCATTTCATTTCATTGCATTTACATGATCATGTATTTTTATTTTTTCTGTTTTTCTTGTATATATGTGTTATTTCATGCAATGAGGACAATGCACATCTTGGGTTTGGAGGTATGCATTTTCTCACATTTATGCCATGCCATACATTTCATGTTTAAATTCTGTTGCCATGCCATTTAGGTCATTTAGATAGATGCATACCGGACCACTAAAAAAGAAAAAGAAAATTTTGCCTCGGTTTAATCTTGAAAAATGTTAACATTTGTTAGGCAAGTTTAATTTGATCTAGGTGTCTGTCCAATGAGGAAATTTTAATCTTTAGTTGTCATGCCATGCCAGCAGAGTAGTATGCCAAGCAAGCTTGGCAATTGATCTCTAGTTTAGGAAACTGAAACTTCACTTTACATGAAGTATGTATCTAGTTCCTTAGCAAACTTAGACTTTTTGAAACTATGCTCAGATTTAAAAAAAAGATCAACGGATGTCAGGGTAAAAGAAACTAATAAGGTAGCAATGTTCTGCCAGGGCAATGAAAAAAATGCACTATCCTCTACCTAGGGATAATAAGTTACTTGGGGCTTTGTGGTTTGCTCCCTCTTAGTTCTCAAGTCCAAAACCTTAGAGTATGAGTTGAAGAGAAAGCTTAGTGATGTCTAGATTAAGGTGGGGATTCATGGTATGCTTTCTCTTATCTCTCACGCTAAATAGTGTCATGAAACAAGATTTAATTAATGCCAACAGAAACCCTTGGCAAGAAAAAATGATAAAAATAAGAATTTGAGTTTAGGTAGTAAAATTGGCTAAGGGGGTGAAAGGATACTTGATGCATATTGCCTGCACATCATGCACTCTTCATGAACTTAGACTAGAGTTATACTGCTGCACTTGAATTACTACTTGATTAGCATTATTGCACTGAGATACTGAGGACAGAAATAGAGCCAAATTCTGCTTGCCAGCACGTGTTGGCATTCAACCAGAATTTTGTCAAGGTAACATTTTCATAGTTTTTGTTTTATTTTGATTGCATTACTTGAGGACAAGCAATGAGTTAGGTTTGAGGGTGTGTTACCCCTCCAAAAATACTATTTTTAATGTCAATCTTATAGTGCTTTTGCTTGTTTTTAGGTACATTTAGTTACATTAGGATGTTAAAGCCATGCATTTGCATAAGGAGTTTAGAATTCTGTCTAAGCCAGTGTGAAGGGTTGTTTTGTTGGCAATTTTGCAGGTTTGGCATAGGATTTGGCCTAGAAAAGCAACACAAGAAGGAATGCCAGAGACAATGCCAGGTGCTATTGGCACAGATGGACCAGACAATGACAAGCACCGGTTGGCAGAGAAGTGAACTTGATGCCATGCCAAGAGGTTGTTGGACCCCGAAAAAATAGGACAAGATCAAGCTTCGAAAAGATAGCAATTGGATCAATCTCCAAAAAAATAGCGGATAAGATGGTTCCAAGACTGGTTGGCAGATTCATGCCAAGCTTGGACTCCAAGGCAGGGTCGACAGTATGACGTCAGCACTAACCTGATCAGCTCTCATTCAAATTGGGATAAGATGATTATCTCTTATCCCTTCAGCATTTGAAATTCAAATGAGTAGCTTATCCTATCCCTTCTTTGCATGCCTATTTAAACACCAACCAAGGACGGACTTGAGGGGCAATTCATAGACGATCAGAGTGAGGAGTTAGTGTGCAAGGATTGACAACCAGGTGCACCTTGGAAGGGTGGTTCGACCAGCATGACCGAGAAGCCTGGATCTTGATGGGCAACATCGAGAGACCCCTTCTAGCCCGTTTTCTCTTTCAAGTTATTTTATTTTGTTTAAAATTATGATGTACTTGGGAAACGTTTGTAGTTTTCTGGTTAAGTCCCTCACCATGAACTAATTTCATAGTTGGTGGGGGATGTTTGCGTTGAACGCTATTTTATGTTTTAGTTTTTAATAATAAATCTGCCTTGGCAATGTTTTGACTATTCGGTATACTTTAATGCTTTCTAAATACTATGCCAAGCGAGAGCTGGCACATTGGCCTATTGCTCCTCAATATCTTAACAAACTTGGGGTGGCAACGATTAAGTTGTTGAATACTGAGGAGAAAAGCTTCAAGAGAAGTTGTTCAAGTAGATGAACTTACTTCGGGAGAGAAATCTACCCCTTAGAAGTATAGATTGGATCATTATCAATTTGGTTTATTTAAAAGCATGCACTATAGAGATATAGGGGTTTTTACATGATCAATTTAGGGCAATGGCCATCGAGAGAGGCTTTGCTAATTTTGAATTTGCTCGGCAAACAATGCAAAGACAGGTTGTTATTAAAGGCTGGCACGGCATGAATAGCGTAAAAACTAGACATTCCCTGCCAACGCTCATCATTCATTAAAACACATTCCTTTCCAAAGACTTTACTTTACTTTTATTTCTTTTCTATTCAATTATTTCTAAAACCAACTTCAAGACAAAACAACTTTTTCTCAAGGCAAGTAACAATCAAAGCAATTGAATTC
Organism: Hibiscus mutabilis; assembly: GCA_019671005.1. Taxonomy (NCBI): domain Eukaryota; kingdom Viridiplantae; phylum Streptophyta; class Magnoliopsida; order Malvales; family Malvaceae; genus Hibiscus; species Hibiscus mutabilis. The sequence goes on along the minus strand of CM033733.1, from coordinate 33,352,465 downwards.
CAAGTCAATCTCTGTGGGATTGATACTCAGTTTAACTTCTGTATTACTTGCAAACTGTGTATACTTGCACGCAAAAGACTCATCTTGGCACTGTTTTATACTTTTCCAATACATACTTTCTGTCCTCTTTTGCCAGTATTCACTTAGAGAGTCTACAGCAGTATCGACAATAATGGGGCAATCTCTCATAAAGTGGACTGGCGACCCACATCTATAGTACAACTTGAATAACCCAAAACACTCTCCATGAAGCTTCTTTCCACACTGATCACACGTGGGTGCACAAAATTTTTTTGTCGAACCTTCAAAATTCATCATAGAAGATGACGATCATTTACCATGGTTAGCAGACTTTAGACTTTGATCCCACCTTGTGTTTCTCCCCAAATCTGATTCCAATAACCCTTATTTCCCTAAGAGTAAGACTGTGTCTGGTTTGAGTGGGTATGATTCCCTCCACTCGAGCTTCCTTGCCCACCAGCCTGGCTATAGGTCATAACTTGAACTTGCTCTAGAAACTTGGTACTAGTGGTCAAATCTGAAAACACCTTTGGTGGGTCAGCGGTCAAATACACTTGAATTTCCTTTCTCAGCCCCTTTTGAAACCTCTTGCACATTATCTTTTCTATAGCAACCAATTTTAGCGCATATCTACTCAGCAGCAGAAACTCTTGCTCATATTCAAAGATTGATCGGTTCCCTTAGACCATGTGGGTGAATCGATCTTGCAAGCTATCAATGTGGGCTTCATCCAAAGACTTCCTCTCAAACTCGTCCCAAAAATCATCCTATATAGGTCGGATAGGGTACTACCCTAACTCTATGGTTTTCCACCATTCCTGAGCATTCTTCTTCAACAAAGAAAGAATACATGCCAGTTTGTCCTCAAGTTCCAAATGCATCTATCACATAATCCAACAAGTGTCCCTGAACCATTTATCTGCCTTAACTGAATTATCTTATTCTGAGCCAAAAAAGTTTGTGGCGCCATGGCGGTGAACCTTCTCAATCGGTGCCTCCCAAGGAGTAGCCAAAGGCTTAGGAATAACCCTCACAATTTAATTAAGAGCCCGATATAGGTGGGAGAAATAGTTAGACCCTCGACCTCTCTCGCCCTCTGATATATCCTCAGTGTCAGGAATGTAATCCTCGTCATAAATCCCTTTACGAGAGCTCTAATTCTTATCTTGATCGTGTGCCCTCCTAGACATGATAGATTCTACATAAAGAAAAAAACAAGGTTACACCATCAAATTTCAGCTTAAACTAAGTACGACCTTGACTTATGGGCATGTATTCATTGGATACCTATTTAGGACTCTACTACTACCTCAGAGTTTCCTAGAACCTACTAAACCTAGGCTCTAATACCACTAAATGTAACACCCTAAGCTCGGATGTCACATTTGGACCTTAATCTCAAACCGTTACTTCAAAATTTCCAACCTGGTTTAGCCTAGAAGAGTTTCATACCATAAAACATTCAAGTTCAAAAGTTAAAACATTGTTAAACCATTTAAAACATTTACATAAGAAGCTCCAAATAGTTAAAATAATAAAAAAATTGCTTGCTTAATACAATTCCAAAATAAGAGTTACAATATTACATTAGGGTCCTATGAATACACAGCCCAAAAAGACCTAAGTGTTGTACTTGAGCAAGCAATGAGCTGAAACCTACTCCAACGGTGCTCTTCCAATACAATGTACAAACCTAGAAACCTACAAACAAAAACAACGATTTCGAATGTTGAGCTAACAAAGCTCAGTGGATACACTTTCACTCTACTATGCTTCATGTAAATCATAAACATAAGCATATACTAGAAATGATGACAAGGCATTAAGGTAAACAATGCATCCAATACACATCATAAGCAAAAAGCAATCCACCATACAAACCTGGAGTGATTCCTGGAGACACACATTATCGGAACTCTTCACTCGGAGTGTGGTCTGGAGACACACAACGTCAGGCCTCCACACCTCACTCGAAATTACCCCTCAAGTATTTTCAAACGAGGCCCAAAGACAAAAAGCATTGGGACTCTTTCGTTCGAGACTTACCATTATGTTGCAACACATTACCTGGGTATCATAATCCCCACCAAGCAAATGCCTTCATGGCATGCAACTACATAAAACTAACATACAACCCTATGGTTGCTACAACATATAAGCATACATGCAAAGTACCAAGTTTCTTACACGTTATGATCGATTAGGGGGTTGATTTCTTGGTTTCCTAGTTTTTCTACTCATTTTAGGCCATAAAGGGTCTATTGGAATGAACGTTATAATTTTTTAGCCTTCTAGGAGAAAATCAGTGTTTTTGGGAAAAATGCCTAGTAGATACCGATACCAGCCCTCACGTACCGATACAGTATCTTTGGGTATTAGTACTCACTATGTAATAATATGAAATTGGCTCATTAGAATTTTACATGGCCTTAGCATACCGGTAGAGGTCGACCCGTACCAATACATATATGTATGGCGTATCGGTACATTTTGAACACCGTACCAGTACCCGCTTCAAAGTTTATCCAATGCAATAGTGTTCTTAGAACCCATAACACTAGGGTATTGTTACATGTTCCCTGTGTACAGGTACCGAAGCCCAGAAATGGCTTTTTAGGCTCGAGAAATCACTTCCCAAGCCCCCAATACTGACCCCTTGGTCCTTGAACTCAATCCTACATCTTATGGGAATATTTAGGATGGTTTACTAATAATTTTACAACTTAATAACCTCAAATATGTTTTTAGCATTAATAAGGTTTAAAGGAACCAATACACCAATGTAGCGACTAAAAAAATTGTAGTATCCCACTTTTCTTGAAAATTTGATTTTGGGGATTTTCTTAAAAATTCGTGTTGTTGAAATGAAACTGGAGTAGCCACCAGACACTTGGCTTAGGTAGACCGAACACCAAAAAACAAACCAGAGACTTTTTTACTTTTTGGGTTCGGGAGTCGGTTACGTGTGGGGAAGGGTTCGCACCCCCACCACGCCCAAACTTGGTAACAAATCAATTACCATTTTATTAATATCAAATTTTGCGAGTTAAAGTGACAATTAAATCAAGTTTTGGTATACATGCGAGTTAATTTTAAAGGGATCCGGTGTTCATGGAATAAACGAAAACCACCTCCTACTTCTTAGGTACTAGCCAAGTTTACCCTAAAAAAAGGGAGCACTGCATTGATAATTTATATCCTGAAATGCAACATAAACATGACATGGCAAATATACGAAGACAAAGCATGAAAATTAAAATTTGAAAAACAATATACCATAAGAATTAAAAAAACACGTATACATCATATGGCAAATACAGAAATAGATATATAAACCATGCTATATATTACCACAAATATATATGTATATGCAGCATGCACTGGGAAACACAAAAAATACAGGTTGCATACTAACAAAACAAGAAAAACCATGTATTAAAACATGAACAGGACAAAAACATATATACTTATCTGACAAAATACACATATACATATATATATATATCAAGTTATACTACATAAGAACTATGTACGATGTGATGTAACACCAAAGAAAAAAACAACGCAATACGACCTTAAAGCTACATAGTATACGACTTTCAAAGGGACAATAAAATCGTACGATACAAAAAATAATACCAGCTAGGACCACAACGAAACAAAAAAAAGGGTGTGAAACGTAAATCCCAGGAAGCAAATGCATAAACCAAAATAAAGGCTAAAATTAAATAAGGTATATATAAAGAAAAAGCTAAAGCAGCAGAAAATCAAAAGCCTCATTTCATTCACGTTGCATCAGATTACAAATCCCAAAGAGGGAAAATACCCTCAAACTCTTCTTCTCCCTCGTTTCTTCACCTAAGGACTGGATGATTATGGTCCGGGGTTATAGACGGGTCTCACTTTTGGCGGAGAATGGGTTTAGAGTGATGGATATTGGCCTATGCCGATAGGTAATGATGAAGGGTTCAAATGGTTTTTTTCGTTGAATCCATGGTGTGAACCGAGAGGTAATGATGAAGGGTTCAAATGGTTTTTTTCGTTGAATCCATGGTGTGAACCGAGAGGTAATGATGAAGGGTTCAAATGGTAATGATGAAGGGTGGTGTTTTTTATGGGCAGGTTGTAAAGGAAGGAAGGATTGATATGTGTGTGAAAAATGGGTGAGGCTTTGGTTTTGGTGATGAAAAACAAAAAACAAATGGCGGGGGACTGAATGACCAGTGAGAGTGTATATGGTGAGGGGAGATTGGTTGTTGGTAGGGGCATGGGTTACCATCCCATTTTGTCCTTTTTTTATTTTTTATTTATATTTTTTAAATTTTTTTATAATAATAAATAATAACAGTAATACTCAGACAAAAATTAGTGCTTACAGCTGCCCCTCTTTGCTCATTCTCGTGAAACATGAATACAGCAAAGATTATAAGCACTAATTTTATCCTATTCCCCTGTCTAAAGATTCGGAGCCATGAGTTCTTCCTATATGGAAATAGTTCACTCTCCCGGTGTCTGAAACCTCGAGGCTGCAAGTTCTTCATATATAAAACTTTTTCACCATCAAGTCTTGGTGCTACATGTTCTTCCTATATAGAACCTTTCGCTTTCTCTGGGCGGATTCTTCGAGCCACAGTTCATCCTATACAGAACTTTTTGCCTTGAAATCCTAAAGCTACGAGTCCTTCCTATGAACTCTTAACTTTGGAGTCTTAGAGCTACGAGTTCTTCATATATATAACCTTTTGCTTTGAAGTGTTAGAGCTGCGAGTTCTTTTTGTATAGAACTTCTTTTTCCTCTGAAATGGCACCCCATTTTCTCATGGTGTGAGTATCGTGAGATTTCCACTACTTCCAAGAAGGCTGAAGACTAGAAACCCTTACTGATGCCCTAATTTCTTATTATGTTGGCACGAAAAGAAGTTCATCGCTCCCAAAAGGCTGAAGGTTAGAAGATCTTTGTCCATTTGAAATTTGGAAAGAACTACTCCTTTGTAAAGCGATGTGAAAGATCTTGACTCAATGTCTGGACGATTCGATTCTTTTATAGGCCCACCTTTCTCTTGGAAATATATGACCTACAAAATTCAATTATTCAACATTAATCGATTGTTTGAGACTTTTATCATTTATTTCTAGGAGAAGATTTGATTGTTTTAAGGGAAAACATATTTAAGGAAAGATAACCCTTGTAAGGATTAAATTAAAGCTTTCTCTTTAAGAAATAATGTCCTTATGAAAGGACGAAATTAAGGACTTTTGATTCTAAAAAAACATCCTTCTAAATGGAATGAATTAAGAAATTCGGTTTTAAGCAAAAAATCCTTTTGAAAGGATAAAATTAAGAAATTTTTTTAAGCAAAACATCCTTATGAAAGGACTAAATTGAGAAATTTAGGATTTAAGAAAAACATCCTTAAGAAATGATCAAAATAAGAAATTTGGGATTTAAGAAAAACATCCTTATGAAAGGATCAAATTGAGAAATTTAAGTTTTAAGGAAAACATCCTTATGGAAGGATCAAATTGAGAAATTTGAATTTTAAGAAAAAAATCATTATGGAAGGATCAAATTGAGAAATTCGAGTTTTAAGGAAAACATCCTTATGGAATGATCAAATTGAGAAATTTGAATTTTAAGAAAAACATCCTTATGGAAGGATCAAATTGAGAAATTTAAGTTTTAAGGAAAACATCCTTATGGAAAGATCAAATTGAGAAATTTGAATTTTAAGAAAAAATCATTATGAAAGGATCAAATTGAGAAATTCGAGTTTTAAGGAAAACATCCTTATGGAAGGATCAAATTGAGAAATTTGAATTTTAAGAAAAAAATCATTATGGAAGGATCAAATTGAGAAATTCGAGTTTTAAGGAAAACATCCTTATAGAAGGATCAAATTGAGAAATTTGAATTTTTAAGGAAAAACATCCTTATGGAAGGATCAAATTGAGAAATTCGAGTTTTAAGGAAAACATCCTTATGGAAGGATCAAATTGAGAAATTCGAGTTTTAAGGAAAACATCCTTATGGAAGGATCAAATTGAGAAATTTGAGTTTTAAGAAAAACATCATTAAGAAAGGATCAAATTAAGGAATTTAACTTTTAAGAAAAACATCCTTATGGAAGGATCAAATTCAGAAATTTGAGTTTTAAGAAAAATATCCTTATAGAAGGATCAAATCAAGAAATTAATTTTAAGCAATGGACTTGCAAGATCCATTAAGATAAATGTAACAATGTAGATGACACGCAAGAGCGTGCTTTCTTGGTCGGTGCTAAGGTGCACGAAATTCTTGTTAAAGTTGTCTTCTCGGATACTGCTTGCTTGATTTCGTGTATGAAAGCTTTAGGATAATTTCACAATTAAGATGATTTCTCAATTTGATCCTTAAGATGCATGTGTTCACGGAGAACGGTATCCTCAATATTAATGGGGATGCAAAGATGCATGCAAGTCTTGTTGAAATATTCTTTTCGATCGACTTAATCTTCCCGACTTCTTTCTTTGAAATATCTTTGGACCAAATTGATCTATCTTTTTCATGGCCCCAACAAAATTTGCCCTAAAAAATTGTTGTTTATTCTTCATTCAAACCTCCAAGTCGAGTGACCTCGGTCGAAATCAAAACTGTGTTTTCTTTTTTAAGACAATCTTTTGTCTTCTTCACTAATCAAGTTCTTTCAAGTCTGCCCATCTCTCATATGTTCTAACTTGAACTCTATGTGTAAAAGCTCTTGCTATTTCACAGACGCTGATGCCTCATTAGTCGTAAAAGGCGTTTTATCATCTCATGTCATGTAATGCCCCTTCCTCCATGCCCGGTTGATCATTTGCATCAACAACCTTGCATCTCAAAATTTATCTCTGAAGTAATACAGAGAAATCCGTTTGTTCATAAAGATATCAGTTTACTGATCGGCATTTTAATGAAAGATGCCCTTTTGGATTAACATACAAGACCTTGAAACCAAAATCTTAATATAAAGAAAAAATAGAATAGGATGCTCTGGATATCGAGTGCAAGAGCGTCTCGGATTCAACCTTTTGGTGATCATTCCAAGCATAGCTTGTGTCTATGAAGACTCTGAATGTTGTGGCGATATTTGAAGTTGTAAAATTTTCGAAATCACTCGGTTTATCCTCATAATTACCGCATTGCTAGAGAAAGTAACTCATTCTCAGTTCTCACTATTTTCTCCATTCATAAATGTGTTCAAGCTTTCCGAACTTCTTTAACCAATGGAATGCAAAAAAGTCATTCTAATAATAAAATTCTCGGTACACATGTGTGCTTCCGATTAATTTACTATTATTATACTTATATCTTTAAGGATTCATCTATAATTCCAAGGTCTTGAACAAGTGCAGCATAGCTTCCTTATTAGATTATCAATCCCACAGCTCCATCAGAGTGCTCTGAGAGTTATTAATTTAGTTGTTCATTTTTTTTCTTTCTTCTCTTTTTCTTTTTTCTTTTTTATTTTTTCTATTTTTTCATATATGTATATTTATTTCTAGTCGTTAGTTACAATCTATTAGGGCATAGAAGACTACGCTTAGAACTTCAATTTCAAGCAACTCCACATGGCTAAACTTGCCTAGTCTACTTCACTTTTTATGAATTTTGGATATTTTCTCATCATCAAATGTCGTCAAAGGAGTAGTAGACTTTTCGCTTTGCCGACCATAGTAGAGGAAGAAATCAAAATTCATTATTTTCACAACACTCAATTGATCAAAATCAATGTCACATCATGCAATCAAGATCCAAGGACCTACAAAAGTAAGAAGGGATATACATATATATATGGTTTCAAGTCCATTGTATGCCAAGCAAAGCTTTCATTAGAATAAAAAATCCGCAAACATAACATATGCCCCTACAAAAGGATCTTTGCTATTTTTAGGCAAAAATAGCAAACTTGAATCCACGCATTACTTCAAAAGAAAAAATCAAAATGTAGGGAATCAACAAATAGAAACCTAATCGGGAAATCAGCATCTCCCCAAAAGTCATGTTTATCATCTTTCCTTCTTAAAACTTCAAGAGACCGACCTCAATCAGACTCTGAACCTTATTTTTTAGGGCTCTGAAATTCTCTGTAGTGTGGCCCGTACTACCCACATGATAGTCACATACAGCATTAACATTATATCCTTCAGGATAGGAAAAATCTTTTGGCTTGGACTGGACAGGGACCAGCAACTTCTTCTCGACAAGTGTTGGGAGAAACTCAGTGTAAGTAGTAGGGATGGGATAGAGCACTTTTGAAGGCTTTGCAGACCATGATGTCTGATTACGGGGACGGCCTTGAGGCTAACTGCTTGAGTAGAACCCACCATATGAACATGAGAGTCTTCTCCCTTCTGGGCGTAGTACTTTAGGGATCTATTATTTCCCTTTTCTTAATGGCATCTTCAACGCGCTCACCCGTCATGATCATATCCGCAAAGCTGACGGCATAATGGCTTATCAAGCGGTCATACAATACTCTCTTTAGAGTATCTACAAACATGGGAGTAAATTTATCTTCTCGAATTGGGGGGCTGAACCTGAGCTGTCATATCTCGCCATCGTTGAGCGTATTGGCAGAAACTCTCGTTAGGCTTCTGTTTTAAACTTTGCTGTAAGAACCGATTCAGAATCAAATTTGTTACATGCTTGTACTGATCTACAAAAGCCTTTGATAAGTCTCTCCATGATTTAATGTTAGCTCGGCTAAGCTGAGTATACCAGCGAGTTGCTGACCCTATCAAGTTGTCCTGAGAACAATAGATGAGTAGCTTTTCATCCTTTACAAAGGCTGCCATTTTTCGGCAATACATGGTAATATGAGCAGAAGGAAAAGTATTCCCGTCGTACTTGTCAAAGTCAGGTACTTTGAATTTTAGTGGGAGGACTAGATCTGCCACGAGGCTCAAGTCACTGGCCTCATTTCCCTATTCATTCATCCCTTTCAAGGCCTTAAACCTTTCTTCCAAAGACTGAAATTTCTCCTCAAATGCGTCATCCAACTTGTCCTTGATCCTCTTCTCTACCTCATCCATCATACTTAGATCAGGCACTTCACCCTCACAATTTCCCCCCAAATCAACAGGCTGACTTGCAGATGCCCCTACTGTGTGGGCTGCAAATGCCCCAGTGGTGTAATATAGATTTTACCTTCAGGATTCATCGTTTACATTTGAACCTTAACGTGAGCTATAGTTCCCTCTTGTTCTTCAGCATGACCATTGGAAACATTCTCTTTGTCGTTTCCTTTTCCAAGCATATCAGTCATTTGAGCAATAATCGCAGCCTACGATTGTGTAATCTAATATCTGATGCTTTGTTCAGCTTTGTCGAAATGGATCTCTAGGTCCCTTTGGCCTTGTTCTGAATTAGCGACTCTATCTTTCATCACTTTAACTTGCAAACTAGTACTGTAATGTGCAGAATGATTGCAACCCAAATTTAAATCTTCTGCCATGACATTTCCCCCAATTAATTTCATTATTTTACTAATTAGTGCATGGTATGTGTCATAAGAATGTATAAACTAAGAATAAACATTAATAATGCGAGAATGAACGCAAACAAATGCGTTGATCCCATGGGTGACCACTCTAGAACAACTTTCATCGAATATAAAAAGGTTCTCATTACAACATGTTCTTCTACAGATAGATTTTAACTCTAACTCCTAATTCCTTGATCGCCTCAAGTATTCGAAAGAATCTTGGTCTCTCTTTCATCTACGAGGGGATGAATGAATGAAGAGCTTTAGTTTTTGCGGCTAACATCTTCATGGGCTAGGCCATTTCTTGCACCTGGACCATAAAACTCGTACATTCATGTCTTTATCTTCTTCCTTGAGATAACTTCCATTCATGGTGAAAGATTTCTAATTTGAGTGGTCAATTTGAGAATCAACCCTTTATGTCATATAATGTAGATGCAAATAAAAATGTAAAAGGATAAAAGCAAAACACAAAAAGAAATAAGTTACTACCGGATAAAATAAATGAAACAATATAGCGGGAAAAATAAACAAACAAAGCATCAAACAAAACAACCCAATTTGAACCATCTAAGACACCTAGGTTATTTGTATGGCTCTAAGAGGGGTGGGTTTCTATGTTCGCTACATGCAGTTTTGGTACTAAAGGATACCCGAAATATCCTCGATGTCCACTAGTACGGGTAGCAAGGCCCTCAATCATCACCCATTACAGGCTCCTTTCAATCGAGTTCAATTCGGGGGGACTCATTCGCTATGTCTATACGAAGAAACAATATTCCCACGAAAATATAAGGTACTCGAGCCACGAAGGTACTTTCTAGGCCCATAAGAAGGAACAATATCCCCACGAAAGCAATAGAATTTTCCCTCACTTAGACGGTCGGGTTTATATGTCAAATTTTAAATGCGTTCAAAACAAACTTGTATTTATAAACAAATGTTAACTTAATTGTCACTTTAACTCGCAACTTTCGATATTAAAAAATGGTAATTGTTTTTAGGCATGACTCTCCTTTTTTAAAAAAATCAAAAAATTGTCCTCGGTGGAGTCGTCATGCTGTAGCGACTAAAAAAAATTATGCAGTTTCCCACTTTTCTTGAAAATTTGATTTTAGGGACTTTCTTCGTGTTGTTGAAATGAAACTAGAGTCACCACCGGTCACTTGGGTTAGGTAGACCAGACACCGAAAAATAAACCACAGATTTTTACTTTTGGGGTTCAGGAGTCAGTTACGTGTGGGAAGGGTTCGCACCCCCACCACACCCAAATTTGGTACCAAATCAATTACCATTTTATTAATATCAAATTTTACGAGTTAAAGTGATAATTAAATCGAAATTTGATTATACATGCGGGTTCATTTTAAAGGGCTCCAGTGTTCAAGGAATAAATGAAAATCACCACCTACTTCTTAGGTACTAGCCAAGTTTACCCTCGAAAAAGAGAGCACCGCATTGATAGTTTATATCCTGAAATGCAACATAAACATGGCATGGCAAATATCTGAAGGCAAAGCATGAAAATTAAAATTCGAAAAGCAATATACCATAAGAATTAAAAAACGCGTATACATCATATGGCAAATACCAAAACAGATACATAAACCATGCTATATATTACCACACATATATATGTATATACGGCATTAACTGAGAAACACAAAAATATAGGCTGCATGCTAACAAAACAAGAAAAACCATGTATCAAAATATGAACAGGAGAAAAATATATATACGTATCCGACAAAATATACATATATATATATATATCAAGTTATACTACGTAAGAACTATATACGATGTGATGTAATACCAAAGAAAAAACAAACAAATACGACCTTAAAGCTACATAGTATACGACTTTCAAGGGGGCAATAAAATCATACGACATTAAAGATAACTACTGGTATCTCCTAATTATGGGTAGGATAGTTTCGCTCATGAAGCTTGAGTTGTCTACAGTGGCGGAGCCAGGATTTTTATATAGTGGGGTTAGAGTGAAGTACGACGTATGGGAGAATCTCGTACCTAGGGCTGTAAATAAGATGAGACAGATCGCGAGCTACTCAAGTTTGACTCGATCAAAGCTCAGTCAACACTCGACTCGATTGGACTCAACTCAAGCTCAAATTTGGCTCGAGTTCTTAACGAGCTGAGTCGAACTACTTGATACCGACTCGAAAAGCTCGCGAGCTACTCGAAAATATAATATACTAATTTTTTTAGTTTTTTAAATTTAAAATATAAATTCCTAAACCTAAAATCCTAAAACATAAACCCTAAACATGACTCCTAAACACTAAAATCTAAATCTTAAATTCTAAACCCAACAACCTAAACCTCTAAACCCTAAAATTAGCAAGCTTGTACAAACTAAAGCTTACACTACTTTTGTATCAAAGTTTTTTCCTAATAGGGCATTAATTGAGACGAGACAGAACGTGAGCTACTCGAGTCCGACTCGGTCAAAACTTGACCAACACTCGACTCGATTGAACTCGAGTCAAGCTCGAACTTGGCTCGAGTTCTTAACGAGCCGAGTCAAGCTCAGATTATTCAGGCTCGTTAAAAACTACTCAAGCTTGAACTCGACTTGAATTCTTAACGAGCTCAGCATTACTCGAGCTTGACTCGGCTCGTTTACACCCCTACTCATACCATTAAAATAAGTATTGTTGACCCCATACCTTAACAAATCAAGTGGCGTCAATTCTAAAATTTCATATGAAAAATTCTATATTACCTCCTTGAAAACCCCATACCCAACAAGTCAAGTAGGGTCAATTGCACCCTATTGTTTCCATATACATCTGCCCATGGTTGTCTAGAGTTGTAAGAGATCACCTTACCTTCTTGCATGAGGATGCAACCAAGCCCATTCAACGAAGCATCACTAAATACTACATAATCTTTACTCAATTCGGGTTGTGTCAAAACTAGGGCTTTTGTCAAGAAGGCTTTCAACTGATCAAAACTTTACTATCTCCTCTCTTCCACTCAAATGAAACTCTTTTTTGTAACAACTTAGTCAAAGGGGCTAAAATAATAGAGAACCCTTTGACAAAACGACTTTAATAACTGCAAGCCCATGAAAACATAGAGTTCCAAAATATTGCTAGATGGTTTCCATTCCACCACAGCCTGGACCTTTTGCTGGTCGACAAGAATCCCATCCACCACAACAACATGGCCCATAAATGCCACCTCTGAGAGTCAAAACTCACACTTTTTGAACTTGGCGTAAAGTTGTCTATCTATCAAGATTTGGAAGAAAACACGAAGGTGATAATCATGTTCGTCCTCAAAACTTGAGTAAACCAAGATATCGTCTATAAAGACCACAACAAACTGATCTAGGTGGGACTAAAATGTACAATTCATCAAATCCATGAAAGTTGCAGGTGCATTGATAGCCTAAATGGCATAACCAAGAACTCATAATAGCTATATGGTGCTCGAAAAGTAGTCTTTTGAACATCTTCATCCTTGACTTTCAACTAATAATATATTGACCTCAAGTTGATCTTTGAAAACACATGGGCATCTCTCAACTAATCTAACATGTCATCTATCTGGGCAGAGGATATCGATTATTTACTGCCACCTTATTGAGCTGACAGTAATCAATTCACATCCTCGTCGATCCATCTTTTTCTTAACAAACAAGACCGAAGCACCCCAAAGTGAGATATTTGGTCAGACGAATCTCCTTTCTAATAATTCTTGTATCTGATTCTTTAACTCTCTCAATTCTGTTGGTGCCATATGATACGGTGCAATAAACTCTAGTGTTGTACTTGGCATTACCTCTATTCGAAACTCTTGACTCACGATCCGAGGGTAGACCTGACAATTCTTTTGAAAACACATCGGCAACCCACACACAGTTTAAAAACTCTCAAGCATCGAACCTTCAACTCTCGTTTCAACCATCTAAACTTCAAAGCTTAAGATATTTTGTCCTACATCTCAGAAGCGCGTCGTGCTCAAATAACCAATCTATTCCCAAGATAGCATCGAACTCTTGAAAAAGCAATACCATAAGATCTGCCAGAAATATCAAACCTTGCACTTCGACCAAACACCTTCTATACACCTTATCCACTAACACATCATACCCCAATAGACTGTTCATACAAACCCCAACCTCAAGGTTCTCTACATGGATACCCCAATGATGAAAAATCCTACTACGAATATATGAATGGGTAGAACCCGAGTCTATTAAAGCAACAATAGAAACTAAGTATAAGGTAAAGGTACCTAAGATGACATCGGCAACCTCACACTTTTTTCCTGAGCCTTAACAATATAATGCTTTACTGGTGCCCTTGCAGTGGACTAAAACGTACCCCCTGATGTCTCGACATAAAAATTTCCCCTCCCTTGTAAAACCTTAGACCCTATGAGCTATGTAGGGAGTCCTCTAAGTCTAAACCAGGGCAGTATCGACAACAGCAGGGCAATCTCTAACATAGTGATCCAGTGACCCACATCCACAGCACAACTTAACTAACCCAAAACACTCTCCAAGATGCTTTTTCTCACACTGATCACACATGGGCGCACCAAAACTTTTTGCCAAACCTCTAAAACTCATCATAGAAGATGGTGATCGTTTACTATGGTTAGCGAACTCTAGCCTTCGATCCTACCTTGCATTTTGATTTGATGCTCCCTGATTCTGATTTCAATAACCCCCATTTCCCCAAGAATGAGATTGTGTTTGGTTTGAGTGGGCATGGTTCCCTCTACTCGAACCTCCTTGCCCACCAGCCTGGCTATAGATCTTGCCTTGAACTTGCTCAAGAGACTTGGCACTAGTGGTCAAATTTGAAAACACCTTTGGTGGGTCAGCGGTTAAATACACTTGAATTTCCTTTCTCAGCCCCTTTTGACACCTCTTGCACCTCATCTTTTCCCTAACAACCAATTTTGTGGCATATCTACTCAGCTACAGAAACTCTTGTTCATATTCAAAGATTGATCAGTTTTTTTAGACCAGGTGGGTGAATTGATCTCACAAGCTATCAATATAGGCTTCGCCCAAAGAATTCCTCTCGAACTCGTTCAAGAAATCATCCCATATAGGTCGATTAGGGTACCACCCCAACTATATGGTTTTCTACCATTCTCGAGCATTCTCCTTCAACAAAGAAAGGATACATGCCAATTTGTCCTCAAGTTCCAAACGCATATTTCGCATAATCCAATAAGTGTCCCTGAACCACTGATCTGCCTTAACTAAATTATCTTATCTTGAGCCAAAGAAATTTTGGTGCCATGACGGTAAACCTTCTCAATCGGGGCCTCCCGGGGAGTAGCCAAAAGCCTAGGAATAACCCTCACAATTTAATAAAAGGCCTAATATAGGTGGGAAAAATAGTTGTCCCTTCGACCCCTCTTGCCCTTCGACATCTCCAGTGTCAGGAATTTAACCTTCGTCATAACTCCCTTCACGGGAGCCCCAATTCTCCTCTTGATCGCGTGCCTTCCTATGCATGATAGATTCTGCATAGAGATGAAAACAAGGTTACACCATCAAATTTCAGCTTAAACTAAGTACGACCTTGACTTATGGGCATGTATTCATTGGACACCTATTTAGGACTCTACTACTACCCAGGGTTTCCTAGAGCCTACTAAACCTAGGCTCTAATACCACTAAATGTAACACCCTAAGCCTGAATGTCATATTTAGACCTTAATCTCAAACTGTTACTTTAAAATTTCTAACCTGGTTTAGCCTAGAAGAGCTTCATACCATAAAACATTCAAGTTCAAAAGTTAAAACATTATTAAACCATTTAAAACATTTACATTAGGAGCTCCAAATAGTTAAAATCATAAAATATTTGCTTGCTTAATACAATTCCAAAATAAGAGTTACAACATTACAGTAGGGTCTTATGAGTACATAGCCCAAAAATACCTAAGTGTTGTACTCGAGCAAGGAATGAGCTGAAACCTACTCCGACGATGCTCCTCCAATACAGTGTACAAACCTAGAAACATACAAACAAAAATAATGATTCCGAATGTTGAGCTAATAAAGCTCAGTGGATACACTTCCACTATACTATGCTTCATGCAAATCATAAACATAAGCATATACTATAAATGATGGCAAGGCATTAAGGTACACAATGCATCCAATGCACATCATAAGCAAAAAGCAATCCACCTTACAAACCTGCAATGAAGCCTGGAGACACACATCGTCAGGACTTTTCACTCGGAGTGTGGCCTGGAGACACAGAACGTCAGGCCTCTACACCTCATACTAGAAATTACCCCTTAAGTATTTTCAAGCGAGGCCCAAAGACATAAAGCTTCAGGACTCCTTCATTCAGGACTTACCATTGTGTTGCAACACATTACCTGGGTATCTGGATCCCACCAAGCAAGTGCCCTCATGGCATACAACCTCATCAAACAAACATACAACCTATGGTTGCTACAACATATAAGCATACATGCCAAGTACCAAGTTTCTTATGCGTTAAGATCGCTTAGGGGTTGATTTCTAAATTTCCCAAATTTTCTACTCATTTCAGGCCATAAAGGGTCAATTGGAATGAACATTATAATTTTTAAGCCTTTTGGGCAAAAATTAGTGTGTCTGGGCAGAATGCCCAATGGATACCGATACCAGCCCTCGTGTACCGGTACAGTATCCTTGGGTATCAGTACTCACTATGTACCGATATGAAATTGGCTTATTGGAATTTTACATGGCGTTAGTGTACCGACAGAGGCCAACCCGTACCAATAGGGACCAATTCAGTAATCCTAAAAGTTAGAGGACCAAATCTGAATTTGTATAGAATTGGTGAGTATTTATGTTATTAAGGATGCTGGAGATGTGAAATTGATGTTAGAATGCTATACTGATGTTAAATTGAATTAGTGACCATTCGACAATTTTGAAGAATTTAGGGGAAATTATTGCAAAAATTATTTTGATGATGGAAATGATGAGAATAATATTATACAAGGTGACTAAAATCAAAATCCCTAATTAATTTGCATTAGGGACCAAAATGAAAACTTTGTAAAGTTTAGGGACTTGATTGTTAAGCTTGTATTTGAGGAATATTATGTTGGAAAATTAAGTCTAGTGATTTAAATGTTTATTTTGAAGTTTAAATCAACATTTTGGGTTAAATTGAGTATTCGGCTACTTTAGGGACCAAAGTGCAAATTTTTAAAGTTAGGGTCCTAAAGTGTAAAGGATGAGAAATGTAAGGACTAGACTTGAAACTTTTGGTTGGAAGTTTAAAAGAGTCATTATGGACTAAAATAGATATTTTGGGAAAAGTTGGAGATTTAAAGAAAAATATGAGAAGTTGTGATTCGAATATAGAAAGCTTTATCGGATCAATTTTCTATATAATGGATAGTTATTTTATTTACTTTCCATTATTATATATGGAATGAATATGTACTAACATATACTTTAAATGGTATATGTTATAGTAATGTAGATTCCGATATAAATCGATGTCGTATCAATAGAAAAGGAAAAGAAAAAAGATCGGGAGTGATATTGAATATTAAAGGCAACCTCATTACAAGGCTAAGGTGAGTGCATACATGTTTTATAGGGAGACTTATGATAAGTCAACCTAAAAGATAAATGTTTTATATAGTATAACATAATTTGTGCATGATAAATTATTTATATATATATGGCATATTTTTATGCTTACAAATTTTTATAGCATGATATTCAGATGAATAGTTATTTGATATAGTTTTAAATGGCAGTATACCATAAATGTTATAAAGCACGTTGGAGTATAAACTGCTCTAGTATGAAGATGCTTTACATGATATATATATATATATATATATATATATATGGTATTTGGATTATTTTCCATTTTGCAGGAATTGTTTTAAGTTTGCTCTTGGTAGTATAATATTAAGTTGGACAATATTGTGGTATACCATTAGGAGTCATACAGTTATTTGACACTTTAATGTGTCTGACACGTGTCCTACAGTTATCTGACACTTAAATGTGTCCACAATTACAAAAAATGATAGTACTTTTAAAGTACGCGACTCGTTTATTAGTCACTTAATATTTACTTTGGGCTATGTGATTTCACATGATAACTGTATAATTATACAGTACAGATATATGACTTTACAGTACAGATATTTAACTTTACAGTATAGGTATATGATATTAAAGTACAGAATTATTATAGTACAGGTACACGATTTTACAATACATAAATCCATGCATTGCCGAATATGTAATTTAATGACTATCATGTTTTATAAATTATCATGCATTAGTGTATTATATGTCACTCATCTTATGCCTCACTGAGATATACTCAGTGTGTATTTATGTTATACACGCAGGTGATTAGGATTAGTAGTTGACAACTTTTGCATCATCATTATGTATAGAAGATAATCGACAGGTATTCCGGTAATCATGACATCCGTATTTTATATATATATGTTTAATAGTGGTATGTACTATATAAACTGGTCTATTTTATTAAAGTGCCTTAGCTAGGTCAGTAAATCTTTTATAAATCTTTTATATACGGTAAGTATGTTTACAATTTAATTATTATATGATCTGATTTGACATATCCTACATGAGGCTAGATCCGAATAATTTTAAATAGAATCATTTTTAATAAAATGATTTGTCTTAATATGAATATATTATTTATGTAAAAAGTTTTATTATCGGATCTAGAATTAATATTTTATTTTTGATTTGATTAAAGTCAAGCGTGCTTGAGCTAAGGAAATTTCAAGAAGGGTGACCACTGGGAAGTTTCCAGAAAATTTTAAATTACCCCAGCTTTTTATTAAAAGACTGTTTTAAAAAGTAGTGACATTTTCGACTCGTGTCTGGTATATGGTCATGGGAAGAGGGTGTTACAGATCATATCTGGATCACCATATCCACAGATACGTCCTAGACATACTTGGATCACAATAGCCACAAGC
Source organism: Hibiscus mutabilis (assembly GCA_019671005.1). Taxonomy (NCBI): domain Eukaryota; kingdom Viridiplantae; phylum Streptophyta; class Magnoliopsida; order Malvales; family Malvaceae; genus Hibiscus; species Hibiscus mutabilis. Next base: position 33,333,953 of record CM033733.1, on the reverse strand, counting down.
AGTCTTTTCCTAAGGTCATATAGCCAATCAGGTTACTCGAGATCACATAGGCCTTCGAGTTACTCGAGCTCACACAGCCTCCAAGTTGTATTTCCATATCCACATAGCTCAAGGATAGGTTTCTAACTACATCCAGATCACATAGCCCATGGATACGTCGGATATACTCGATCACATAGCCTAAAGTACCCATCCCCTTATTTAAGTGCCATTGTAGTTACTCTAGGACATCTGGATTCCCAACCAAGACACATATGTTAACACATGCTCACCCGAGCATCAATATATCTCACCGAGAGATAAAAGGCATCCAGCCAACCATTACCAATGCCCCAAGGCATAACTCATTTGTTATAATAATTAATATATGTCTTTAGGATTCATTTACGCCTTTCTCGTTAGATTATCTTATTATTCGCGGCAACCAGCCTATATGGGCGTCCCTTTAGCACACAACAAGGACCCCGATCTTCCACGTAGCATTAACCAATCCACCAAGAATCCCTATAGGTGATTAATACGAGCGATCCACTCAATAATTACCAAGCCATTAGCCATTTATCCACGTGTGGGTTACCAACCTTGATTTCTTAGTTTTAGGATTTGTTTGATACCTTTAGGGAACCACCGGCCCCTTTACCACGAATTATAGAGCCCCCGAACACAACCTCGAAATTCTTGGGCAGATTATTTTGCGAGTACCGATACTCCTACATGGGTATCGATACGTCTCACCAGATGCCGGTACTCCTCATCGAGTACCGATACTCAACTCAGGTTTGAAAAAATTGAACGACTAGCCGTACCGATACGCTCTTCCCCGTATCAGTACTCAGCATCGGTACTCAATTCGCCCTGTATCGATCCCAACCCGTACCAGTACCCCTACCCTAGTGTACCGATACGCAAAAGCCTCCCCAGGCAATAGAACAGTGGGTACCGATACGCCCCTACCATACCGGTACGCCAAAGCACTATTAGAATCCTAATTAAGCGAGGGGTACCGATACACAAGAAGGCGTACCGATACGCCCCTCACAACCCATCCCTCAATATTGCAAAGGAGTACCAATACGCAACCACCCCGTACAGGTACTCGAGCCCCGATTTCGAAACCTAGAGCTCGGGATTTCCTCAATCCCACCCTTAACCTCCATGGTTAAGTCCCAAATCGTTCTTACAAGTTATTTAGAGTATAATAAGTGATTTTCTACCAATTTTACTCATTACCAACACCCAAATCGTGATTTACCATTATAGGGGTTTAAAGCTCATAGAACCCTAACTATGCAACCCATAAACATGAAACCAAGCAAGGCATTCATCTTATGATGCTCATAAAATGTAGGAGTCAGAGATGCATTGACCTCAAGCAAGCAAATCTCGAAATGAAGCTCTCACCAAGCTTTTTCCTCTTTTCTTCCTAGTCGATGCAAAGATACATGAAATTCTTGTCGAAGTAGCCTTCTTGGATTTTGCTTACTTGACTTCCTATATGAATGCTTTATGATAATATTAAGATTAAGATGACACATAGACATGCTACGTGATACAAATATGCGTACATTCATGTAAACTCATGATTAATGGAAATGTATAGATGCATGAAATTCTTTTTAAGATTTTCTTCTTGATTTCTTCCTTTGAAGTATTAAATTGATTTTCATGCCCCAACAAAATTTTGCCCCAAAATTTTGTTGTTCATGCCCTATTCAAACCTTCAAGTCATGTGACTTCGATCGACATTATATCTTTCCCTTATTCAGAGAAACCCTCTAACTTCTTCGTTCACTAAGTTCTTTCAAGCCCTGCGTCATCTCTTGAAGTTATGTAGAGTCAGAAAATGGTCTCTGTTAAATTTTTAGGATTCGTTCCTAAGATCGTTCTATTGTGAGTGCAGTGTGTGATGTGTTGCATACAATCAACACTTAATGACCTTAAAAAAATTTTAGGATTGCTCTCTATTCTTGCCTAGAATTTTCTTTCCTTTTTAGCATATTATTTTACTCCCTTAGTTATTTAGTTCATTAAACTATATTCTTGAGGCTTCAGCTTATCACAACTACTCTTCGGGCCTGAAATTGAAGTGGAGCAAACACCCTATCCCTAAGCCCTACGCGTAAAGTCATCATGTGAAGACTTTCATTCACTCTTATGTTAGTACTATTGTTCCTACCAGGGAAAGTTAAATGAAGCAAACACAACTTACCTAGTGTACTAAGCTAGCAAAGCATATTAGAGTGACCCCAACAGTTTGCCTTTGGCATTGATAAGTGTTCAAAAGTACTATTTTTCTTACCCTTTTTACTCATATTATTGTTAGACTTAGGCTCATATTAGTTGCATAATTAGCCATTCATGCATTAATCCATGTTTCCTTCCATCGTTGAGCTTGATTACATAACTTGGTAGTTTTTGTGGGAAAAGATGTTGCTTTGGTGTGTTTTGTGTGTATATGCAGGATCACTTGCCAAAGCAAGGCTAGAGCTAGTTGCCAGGGCAATGCATGAAGGATATGCCGAGCCAGTTGCCAGGGCAATACATGAAGGAGACGCCGAGCCAGTTGCCATGGTAATTGTCGACAAGAGCAAAGGTGATATGGTAGTCGAAATTGATGACTAGACAAGCCCAAGATGACGTGGAGCAAAGCCCAAACCCAAAGGAATTTGATTTCCATGCAGAGATTAAAGAAGAATTAAATTCCAAGAAGATAGGAGAAGTTCTAGTAGGAATACAATTATAATAAAGAATTATATTCTTTAAAGATAATTTAATTCCAACTTAACTTCCTCCTCAAACAAGGACTTTGGCCTAGCCCTATAAATAAGATGAAAATTTCGACAACTCCATAGAGCAAGAAGAGGGAAATTTCGATAAGAGAGCAAGGGGGAGAGAGTTCGATTTCTTCTTCTTCTTCTTTGCTTCCATTAGATTCATGGTTTGGGGGATTATTCTTTGTATATCTTTTGAACCTAACCATGAACTAACTTGATTGGTTGGGGTTATTGTGTTTTGTTGTTGTGAGAAACAATTGGATTTTGTTTAGGTAATAAGAGTTTGCACTTTCAATTCAAGGTTTACTCATTCTTGGTTCTTATTCTTGTTTGCGAGTGAATTGGGAGAGGTCTCGTAACTTCATCTATTTATCTAATATCGGGAGAGTTAGGTTCAAGAAACGAATGAGTATGGTCTTTATTCAATCTATTGATGGTGAAGATTAATCCGGCTTAGGAAAAAGTTAAGGATTTCAACGGCTAAGAGGAGCGCAAGATTGGTTGTTGTTCACCCTTAATTCACGCAGGGATGTATTATCAAGGCATGCACAAGTAGCTAGAGTTTCGACTTAGGGATAAGAAGAAACCATTGAAGAACGCTCTACCGAACCTTGAAGTTGCTGCCCAGACGCCCAAGTAGTTGCCCAGCTAGTCGCCCAGGCAACCATCGATTAGTTGCCAAGGCAACCCCATTGTGCAAGTTGCCACGGCAACTGAGTTGCCCTTGCACTCTTTTACCAAGACGATCCAATCGGCTATCACACCTCAACTCACGATAACCTGGCCTATTTACTCTACTTTAATTTCATCTATTCTTTTAGTTTATTGCTTTTACTTTACTCGTTAAAATCAACTCCTACTATCAATTGTGTTTTTACTTTTACAGTGCGATAACTAAAGCAAAGTGGCCCAAACTAATCCCTGTGGAGACGATACTCGATACTCGTATCACTTGCGACGTGTATACTTGCACAATTGCGTAGCACTTATTACACGCAAAACGTTTTTGGCGCCGTTGCCGGGGATTGGCAATTGGTGTTAGTTGTTTTTGTTATTGCATTTTTTTCTCTTAGTTTTACTAACTTTTCTTTTTGTTTGTTTATCAAAAAAAAAATTAGGTGCGCCACAAGTTAAAGGACATCAACATGTCGGGAAATAAAAGCTGATCTATTCGAGAGATGATGTTGGAAGATATGAATCAATCCAATCAAGAGTTTCTTGCACCCTTTGATGATTACCTATACCAACCGAGAAAAGCCCAAAGAACTTATACCGTGGAAAAATCTTGTGCTATGTGTGGAGAACATCATGTGTTTGAAAATTGCCCTCACATTTTCGGTGCATATAACTACATGGAGGACCATAGAGGGAACCAACAGCAAAATTCTTCATGGTATGGTCAAAAAGCTCAAAATTTTTTTACCATAACAATTTTGCCGCAGCAACAGATATGCCATGGCAATGTAGTCCTTTTCAAGAACATTCCAATTCCTTGGAGGAAACGTTACTAGCTTCCTTGGCTAGACTTGACGAATCAATTGAAGAGATTCGAGAACTATCAAAATCTATGGATACGAGGATAGCTCAGTGGGATGCAACCTTAGGGGATTCAGAAGATCAATTGGGGAGATCCATATATGTCATGGATAACATGCACCAACAATTCATTCCTAGGGATACTGACGTCCCAAGGCAAGAGGATAAGGAGCAATACAAAGAAATCTCTCTGATGTGTGAGGAACAACTAGAACCTCAAAGTCAAGAGGATGCCAATGAGAGAGACTGCCCAACACATGATGAGCTTGAACAACAAATTGCCTCGGCAATGATTGAGGAGCCTGAACAGAGCAATGCTGCGACAACACTCGGTGAAGCTGAGAACAACAATACTACAGCAAATTCTGAGGAACCTGATGCCCAGAAAGTTACAACGTTGATGTTGAAGCAGGAATGTGTAGATTGCTCTCATCTACAATTGCCACGGCAATTACACGACCACATGCAAGATCAACGAGATGATAATACTTTGCCAATGGAATATGAGCAGGTAATAGTTGAACCTTTTGAATTCTTTAAAAACTCACCTCGTCCATTGCAGGTATGTCTTGAGGAACCGAGGTTGGTAGATTTGAAGCCATCGAAATCTCTACTGATGGAGATGTTTGAGAGGCCAAAAGAAAAAGGTGTTTGGATTCATAAAGCTCTTCAGAAAATTGGTTCTTCCCTTGACTTAAAGCAAAATTTGACAACTGATTGCCACGGCAATTGGCTTGAGCAGCAATTACCACGACAACAAAGGCTACATCCAACCATGATAGAAGTCGACAAGAATGAGGTAATTGAATAGTTGAGAATGGATATAATTTTTCCTATTAATATATTTGTGCCTTCAGGAATAGTAGCAAGGTGGAGAGTATACATGGACTACAAGCGAACAAAGAAGAAAGACACCTCCACCATGGTAATGCAAAAGGGAGTAGCTGGGAGCACATTGGCCCAACTCTTTTTGGGCAATATTGTCACCCGATGGAGGGTACAGATGGACTATAAGAAGTATCGAAAACGACTCTCCTCAAGTTTTCTCAGATATGCAGTAACATTAGAAGATGCATGATGGCACTCTTTTCAGACATGGTCGAAGACCTCCTTGAGATCCTCATGGATGATTTTTCCATTTTTGGTAATGAGTTCGACAGTTGCCTCGGCACCCATTGTCGTTCCACCAGATTGGACGCCACATTTTGAGCTCATGTGTGATGCAAGTGATTTCGCGGTAGGAGCAGTCCTAGGCCAACTCACAGGGTGGAGGATGCGGATTTAGAGATATGCGATGCATTCCTGGATGAACAACTTTTAGTTGCCTCGGCAACCCTTGATGCCTCGGCAACCCTCGACGCCGCAGCAGCTCTTTATACTCACACCTCGGCAACCACGGATGTGCATGCCTCGGCAACCCTCGACGCCACGGCAACTACCGATACGCACGCCTCAGCAACCATGGATGTGTATACATCGGCAACTCTAGACGCACACGCCTCGACAACCTTGGGAGTAGTCGCCACGGCAGCACATGCCTCAGCAATACCCTGGTACGCGGATTTAGTTAATTTCCTTGTTTGTGGTATTTTACCTTATGGCCTTACTCACCAAGGGAAGAAGCGGTTCCACCATGATGCTAAGCATTACTTTTGGGACGAGCCTCTTTTGTTTAAACAATGTGCAGATCAGGTTATAAGTCGATATGTCCCTGAAGAGGAGTAACAGAATATACTCCGACAATGCCATTCTTCACCCTATAGAGGACATTTTGGAGAAACTCATACCGCGACCAAAGTTTTGCAATCCGGTTTGTATTGGCCAACACTATACAAAGATGCCCAAGAGTTTTACAAGCAATCTGATCATTGCCAGAGGACGGGCAATATCACCTACAAACCAATGGGCAATCAAGACCGTAAATATGGATTGGGAAAGTGCCGGACAAAAGCGTTTGACGGATCTCAATGAGATAGAAGAATTCCGTGCACTCGCATATAACAATGCACGAATCTACAAGGAGAAAACAAAGCGATGGCACGACAAGAAACTATTGCCACGGCAATTCACGCCAGGGCAACTAGTTCTCCTATTCAATTCTCGGCTAAAACTTTTCCCGAGAAAGCTGAAATCAAGATGGTCGGGACCATTCGAAGTCGTCAAACCATTCTCCCATGGTGCTGTGATAATCAAGTCCATCTCTGACAACCATGAATTCAAAGTTAATGGACAAAGATTGAAGCACTACAATGGTGCCCATGTGGAACGTAACAAAGAAGTGGTCAACTTAGGAGATGCATGAGCATGCTCTCCTTTCAATATTTTCTTTTTCTTTTTATTTTCATTTTTATTTTTAGGAGATATTTTTATTTTTCTTCATTATCTTTAGTTTTCAGGTTTTCTTTGTTTTCTTTTTCACAACAAGACTCACAACTACTATGCTAAGGAAATTTACTGCCGAGATCCTTGCCCCGGCAACCAATGAAGAAGATGCCGCGGCAACCTACATCGTGCCTGCACAAGCTGATGCCACGGCAACCAACCCTGAAGATGCCACGGCAACCAAAGCTAAAGACATCCCGGCAACAAGAAAACAACCATCGCGTTCAAGCAAGAGAATCAAGACACCGACCAAAAGGAAACTAATCATCTACGATGATGAACTCTCGGAGTAAGTCCTCGTATGCATTTTTATTTTTCGTTATTTTTATGCATGCATTGAGGACAATGACTCACTCGAGTTTGGGGGGGATTGGTATTAGTAGTTACCATATTTAGTTACATTCATCTTAAGTATTACATTTATGATACATAAATTGCTTGCCATGCCTTTAATTGGAACAAAAATTGCTTAGATTTGATGAATATCCGATGATGACTTTGCCAATGCACTTAATTGATAGAATTTTTATTCTAGGATAACCATGGAAAAACTTAGAATTTTACTATGATGCTAATTTTGATGAAACACTGTTGTGGTTTGATTGATTTAAGGAATTCTAGTGAACTTAGGTTGATAATTAACAAATTGGGGGATTAGAATAAAAAATTGGATGAATGCTAGAGGTGCCCGAAATTGGCTCTAGCATGTGTAAAAAAAAATTGATCACTAGAGGTGCCCGAAACTGGCTCTAGTATGTGTTAAAAAAATTTAGCTAGAGGTGCCCGAAACCGGCTCTAGCCGAATAAATTAACTTAAGAAAACTAAAAACAAAACACTAGAGGTGCCCAAAACTGGCTCTAGTTAAAACATGTTAAAAAGAACCCAATGAAGTAATTTGAAAACCTCTTGTTTGCATAGAATCCGAAAAATCAACTTGCACACAACTCTGCACACACTCACAAGCATTATAGTTTGATTCCGAGTAACTCCAAAGTTTTCTAAAAAATAAAAAGCCAATCATACTTTGTGCCCCGGTTCAGAGAATTGAAATCAAGTTCAAGGCTAAGTTTGTGAAAGTTGAAGTCTTGGCAGGCAATTATGAGTTTGCATTGCTTGAGGACAAGCAATAGTTCGAGTTTGGGGGTGTGATAAGTGTTCAAAAGTACTATTTTTCTTACCCTTGTTGCTCTTATTATTGTTAGACTTAGGCTCATATTAGTTGCATAATTAGCCATTCATGCATTAATCCATGTTTCCTTCCATCGTTGAGCTTGATTACATAACTTGGTAGTTTTTGTGGGAAAAGATGTTGCTTTGGTGTGTTTTGTGTGTATATGTAGGATCACTTGCCAAAGCAAGGCTAGAGCTAGTTGCCAGGGCAATGCATGAAGGATATGCCGGGCCAGTTGCCAGGCCAATACATGAAGGAGACACCAAGCCAGTTGCCATGGCAATTGTCGACAAGAGAAAAGGTGATATGGTAGTCGAAATTGATGACTAGACAAGCCCAAGATGACGTGGAGCAAAGCCCAAACCCAAAGGAATTTGATTTCCATGCAGAGATTAAAGAAGAATTAAATTCCAAGAAGATAGGAGAAGTTCTAGTAGGAATATAATTATAATAAAGAATTATATTCTTTAAAGATAATTTAATTCCAACTTAACTTCCTCCTCGAAGAAGGACTTTGGCCTAGCCCTATAAATAAGATGAAAATTTCGACAACTCCATAGAGCAAGAAGAGGGAAATTTTGACAAGAGAGCAAGGGAGAGAGAGTTCGATTTCTTCTTCTTCTTCTTTGCTTCCATTAGATTCATGGTTTGGGGGATTATTCTTTGTATATCTTTTGAACCCAACCATGAACTAACTTGATTGGTTGGGGTTATTGTGTTTTGTTGTTCTGAGAAACAATTGGATTTTGTTTAGGTAATAAGAGTTTGCACTTTCAATTCAAGGTTTACTCATTCTTGGTTCTTATTCTTGTTTGCGAGTGAATTGGGAGAGGATCTCGTAACTTCATCTATTTATCTAATATCGGGAGAGTTAGGTTCAAGAAACGAATGAGTATGGTCTTTATTCAATCTATTGATGGTGAAGATTAATCCGGCTTAGGAATAAGTTAAGGATTTCAACGGCTAAGAGGAGCGCAAGATTGGTTGTTGTTCACCCTTGATTCACGCAGGGATGTATTATCAAGGCATGCACAAGTAGCTAGAGTTTTGAATTAGGGATAAGAAGAAACCATTGAAGAACGCTCTGCCGAACCTTAAAGTTGCTGCCCAGACGCCCAAGTAGTTGCCCAGCTAGTCGCCCAGGCAACCATCGATTAGTTGCCAAGCCAACCCCGTTGTGCAAGTTGCCACGGCAACTGAGTTGCCCTTGCACTCTTTTACCAAGACGATCCAATCGGCTATCACACCTCAACTCACGATAAACCTGGCATATTTACTCTACTTTAATTTCATCTATTCTTTTAGTTTATTGCTTTTACTTTACTCGTTAAAATCAACTCCTACTATCAATTGTGTTTTTACTTTTATAGTGCGATAACTAAAGTAAAGTGGCCCAAACCAATCCCTGTGGAGACGATACTCGATACTCGTATCACTTTATTACTTGCGACCTGTATACTTGCACAATTGCGTAGCACTTATTACACGCAACAGGCATCGAGTTTAAATTTAAGTTCATCTTTTCTATTTTTTCTCAATTTTTTGGGAGTTTCAGATTTTATCCTTGATGCTAACATTGAGCACTCGATTTATTATTACCAATTTATGCTAAGGCATCAGAGAGTGGACCTAAAATTTCTTAAGGCTTCTTAAGTGTTTGAAAGCATGAAAATATCAAGTATAATTTTCACCAGAATCAACCCTAAGTTCAAATAACTAGAGCTTTTAACGCATTGTTATCAATTAAGCACAATTCATCATCATAGAACATCATAAAAAATTGAAACAACATACTTAAACTACCAATGCCATAGCAACCTTAAATAATTGCAAGATGAAATAAAATAAAACTAACTGTTAACTATGGACAAACTTGCCCCAGACTTGAGAAAAATATTTCCCTCAATGCAACTACATGAAAATAAATGAACAAGAAATAAGAAAACAAAGTAAAGAAACTATCAGGAGTTTACTGTGGATGAGATGGTTTATGCTTCCTCGCTAGACGCTTAAAGCGGGGCACAGGGCTAGGGGTATGGGTCGGATGCTTAGTGGTTTTGCTCTAAGAAGAGATTTTGGATCTTCGTTTGAAAATGCGAATATATTTTTACGACCCAGTTTGAAAGTGCGAATGGCATCTTGATATCTCTGTTTGAAAGTGTAGGAGATGTTTTGCTCTTCGTTTGAAAGTGCGAAAGAGACTTTATGTAACACCTCCTTCCCGGTCTAGTAGGAATTTGGGTCAAAAAGTGTTACCAGAGAACAATACTGTAATCAGTTTATTAATTATGATGACTTGTATTATAACAATGAATTAACGAAGTTGATTCGACGCAATGAATGACCATGATCAAGGTAATCTTAGTCAAATTATAATTAAGGGACGACCATTTGGTAACTTATACAAATTTAGGGCTAAAGTGTAATTCTTGAAAATTATAGGGGCTTATCAATAATTAGGGTTACCAAATTGAGATTCAATGCATAAACATCATGCTTATAAATTTTTAATGAATTCATAGTTCATTTACCCCTTCAATTAAGCCTTATAAGATTTAGTGACTAACTTGCAAGATTTTAAAACCTTATAACTAATTTTAACTAACTCACCTGTATCGGTACCAGTATTCATGAGGCCGTATCGGTACTCCCTTAAAATAAATTCTTTCAAACCTGAATCTGGTATCAGTTCGCAGTATGCTATACCGGTACAAGGATTCAGTGCCTTCGTACCGGTACGAGACCATTACCGTATCGATATAAAATCCCTAACTTCCCATATTGAGTCGTTTATAGGTATCAGTACGACACTACCGGTACCGGTACCCGTGCTACATTAAAATTCCAGTGTTGATTTGGAGTATCGATACCACTATAGCAGTATCGGTACGCCTTGATTCATTAAGTCAAAATTTCATGTCAATACTGGTACGACACCACCTGTACCAGTACGTCTGGGCTAATATTACCCAAAACTGCATATCAATACCGGTACGACACCACCCATACTGGTACGCCTGGGCCTGTAATGATATTTTTTTTTTGGTTTTTAGCCAAATTAAGGTCCTTAACCTTGTCCAGTGTTTACCAAATTTTACCAGCAAGCTTATAAACATTAAATCTATACACATGTCAAATTTTATGCCAATACGAATCCATCTTCCAAGTTTTCACTTAATAGTGTATTTTAGGCCATTTGACCAATTTTGTCAAAACACTAACATGCCATATTTCATATTTTAACTCATTCAACATGGTGAACCATACGTACATACAAAATGTGGCTAAACTAACTTGTCTAGAGCCTATGCCACCATACTAGGAGTTCAAAGGCTAGGTTTACATTACTTTAGCTTGCGTGACTTGCTTTAAAACTCGCATAGCTCCGATCCTTGATCCGACATACTTTTAACCTAAAAATGCATGAAAGTGAGATGCATTAGGCTTATATAGCCTAGTGAGGTAGTCAAAATTAATAACATGTGTGCCAATATCATCAATAACATGGATGTCAATGTAAATGCATCTCAAATCGTGTTTTAACAATAGTTCCAATAACTTAATTCCTTGGATCGATATGTGAAATTGGAAACACGAATTCCCAACCAACATCACCAACAATAAATGATCAATATCCTCCAACATCGCCAATAAGACCAATACCATCACATTCTGCCAATATTGCCAAATAGAGCTTTAGCTCAAGGACCGTAGTCTACTCCGTACCAATGAGCTCATGAATTCTATGGCATGCCATTTGTATCTCATATCCATTCGTATCCAAGGATTCAATGCACAGGCCAATAACAATAACTATAACAATAATGGTAGCAATAGCAATAACAATATATCAATAACAATATGCAAAGATCAATATGGCCTTTCTCAATATTTCAATGATCTCAATGGCAATATAACGATTCAATAATACCTATATCAATGCAATAAGCTTACCCAAGCTTACCAATAGTACCTCCTACGTGGTGTCGATGTTATCATACTTTGAAATCATGGATGGAAATGCAATAAACAATATCAATGAAATCGGGAAAGGCATCTATACAATCTCGAGACTCTGACTTCACTCACCGATGCTCCTAAAGCTTTTTAGGGCTCCCGGATGACAATCCCCTTATTCATAAACTTATTGGAGTTTGATGGATTTGGTGATTCTTCACCTTGATTCTCTTGAGCTATAAGGAAATAGAAATCAAAAGGATTTCATCATCAATAATAGATTCATAGCAACCTATTAGCTATGAAAAACAATAAAGCTTGAACTTGATAACCCTATGAAATTCTAGGGTTCATAATATTCTTGAGCTTGGATTAAACATGGTTTTAGACATAGAATCGAAGAATCAATTAAAGACTTCAGCTTACCCAATTGCTATCAATAGTTTAAGGCTAAGAAACTTGAAAGAATTCAAGTTTTAGATATCCTTTAATGGAGGTGCTTGCTTATCTAAAGGAAAAGGTAGAAGATGATGAAGAGTGGTGTATGCTTCCAACACTTACCAGTAAGCCTTTTCTTTCTTTCTTTCATTCATTCATTCATTCTTTTTTTTTTCTTATTTTATTGTTTAGCTTTCCTTTAAGTGAAGTAACTTCACCCCAAATGACCACGTAAATGGTGATAAATCTTGAGGAGAGGCTAATCGCAATGTTAGTCCCTCAACTCTCTACTGTTTATACTTTTGCCCCTAAACTTTCAATTTCCCTAATTTAGTCACTAAAACAAGTTTTAAAGGTTCACAATAAGGCCTTGGTCAATAACAATACTTAATTAAAGTTAAATAATCCAATAATTAGCCATTTGATCAATAAGTCAATACTATAGTTTGACTTTTTGATGTAAATATTTTGGTTGTCGAGATTGAATTCTGGCTAGGCCCGATTTTGGGGTGTTACAACTCTTCCCTCTTAAGGAAAATTCCTTCTCAAATTTTACCTGAACCAAAAAGATGCGGATATTGATTTCTCATGGTCTTTTCCGGTTCCCATATAGCTTCTTTGATCTTGTGGCTCCTCTATATCTCTTTGACTAGAAGAATGTTCTTGTTTCGAAGTCTCTTGACTTCTCTTGCTAATATTTATACTGGTTCTTCCTCATATGTCAGATTAGGTTGAAGTTCTACTGATTCAGGCTCAATAACATGTGATGGATCGAATCTATACTTGTGGAGCATCGATACATTGAATACATCGTGAATCTTGCTTAGCTCCTGAGGCAAAGCTAGTCGGTAAGCCACAAGACCAACTCTTTCAATTACCTCAAAAGGTCCAATGAATCAGGGACTTAGCTTCCCATTTTTACCAAAACAAAGAATCTTCTCCCATTGGGAGACTTTTAAAAAAACTTTCTCACCAACTTCAAACTGTATATCTCTCCTTTTGAGATCAGCATAGGCCTTCTGTCGGTCAAAGACGACCTTCAAATGGTCATGAATGATGGTAATCTATTCTTCAGTTTCCCAAAGTAAGTCAGGGCCTAACATCTTGCCCTCACCGAGTTTAGACCAACATAACGGTGTTTTACATTTTCTGCCATACAATGCTTCATGCGGTGCCATTTTGATAGATAACTAATGACTATTATTATAAGCAAACTCGATGAGATGTAGGGACCTCTCTCAAGTTCCTTCAAAGTCAATGACACATGCACGGAGCATAACTTCTAATATCTGAATCACCCTTTCTGACTGACCGTCTGACTGAGGGTGAAAGGCTATTCTAAGATTGACTCAACTGCCTAGAGCTCCATGCAATGTTTTCTAGAATCATGCAGCGAAACGTGGATCTCAATTGGAGATGATTGACTTGAGTACTCCGTGGAGACCGTAGTCCATCTTGATAGGTAAGAAATAAGCCGACTTTGTAAAACGGTCAATGATGACCTAAATAACGTCATGCTTAGCTGTTGTCAATGGTATTCCACTGACAAAGTCCATGGTTATTCTTTGTCACTTCTATTGGGGGAGGTCAATGGGTTGCAATAACCCCCTAAGGACACGATGTTCAGCTTTGACTCGTTGGCACGTTAAGTACTTGGATACAAATTCTATAATGGCTTTCTTCATACCAGGCCACCGATACAATTCTTGAAGGTCTTTATACAATTTTACCGACTTCGGATGAATCGAGAAAGGGCTATAATGAGCTTCTTTGAGAATGTTATCACGGATGGATTCATCATTCGGTATACAAATTCTATCACGGAAACACAAGAGTCCTTCAAAGTTAACTTGAAGTCAGGATCAGGATTACTCTGAAGTTTGTAAATAATGACTTGCGATTCAGGGTCTTGATCTTGCAATAACTTGATTCTTAACACAATGGTATACTGAACTTGAAGTTCAACTATTAAAGGTTAGTGTTTCTGTAACTTGAAATGAGCGTTGATAGCTCGAGGAGCTACAATGCAATAACGATACTGTAATTCTCAATACAATAGTCATTGCCTGAGGTTTAATATTCAATATGTGCATCAGCTACAATGTTGGCCATGCCCGGGTGATAATCAATTACAAGATTATAATCTTTAAGAAGCTACATCCATCTCCTTTGACGAAGGTTAAGCTCATTCTATGTCAATAGGTATTTAAGGCTCTTGTGATCGGTGTATAGATAGTATTTTTCTCCGTAGAGATAATACCTCCAGATCTTTAAGGTAAAGACAACCGCAGCCAATTCAAGATCATGGGTAGGGTAGTTCATTTCATGTGGCTTAAGTTGTCTTGAAGCGTATGCAACAACCTTGCCTTCTTGAATCAATACACACCCTAAACCTTGATACAATGCATCACTATATACGGTATAGTCTTTACCATACTCAGGTTAGGTTAGAATCGGTGCATGAGTCAATACTTGCTTAATGTCACACCCTGCCATCATTCTCCAACTTCAACCGAGGTTAATCCAACATCCTTGGGCGTTCTTGTATCAAGCAAGCACCAAAGAAGCATCTAGATTGTCCTAGAGTGCCCCATATCCATCTCAAGAGAGTGCCATCATGTTCTAGAAGGTTGTGAGAGGTTCTACCAAAGCCTACACACATCCGGAAAGCCCTAGAAGACCTGGGACGACTTTGGAAATATCAGGACTACTCCGGAAGACTCTAGAACTCTCTAGAACATTATAGATAATTAGGGACATATATAGAGTCTTGTAGAGTTATCTAGAATTCTCTACCACTTGTAAATATCTACTAGCTACTAGGATTATCTAGAATCATCCCTTAGGATGGTGGAAGCCTATAAATAGGACCACCCCCTTCATTTGTAAACCATCCAAGTATCAAAGCATTCAAAGTATTGTAAAGCTCTCTCTTAAAGCTTAATACAAATCCTTTCTTTTTCCCATCAAAATCCTTCTTGCCTTCTCAAGTCTTTCCTTTCTAGCCATTGCGTTTGTGTGACTTAAGGCTTGTTAGTATAGTTCGGGAGTACTAATGCCGCACGAATAGTTTGGAAAAGTTAAGTCCGTGACATTAAGCTGATTAAAACTGCATTGTTGCTTCTCAGTCTATTCAAAAGGGAAATCTTTTTGTAGAATTTTGGTTAATGGTGCTGCTATTATAGAAAATCCTTTAACGAATCTTCTATAATAACCAACAAGACCGAGAAAACTACAAACTTCACCAATATTCTTCGGTGGCATCCACTCAAATATATCTTGAATCTTTTTCGGTAAGCCAAAAATCACACTTACTTAATTTGGCATACAATTGCTTATCTCGAAGGGTTTGAAGTATAACACGAAGATGGTCGCGATGCTTGACTTGATTTTTAGAGTAAATCAATATATCATCTATGAACACCACTACAAACTTATCAAGATAGGGTCTAGAAACCCGATTTATGAGATTCATAAATGTAACCGGTGCATTGGTTAGCCCAAAGGGCATAACCAAAATTTGTAGTGGCATACCTTGTACGAAAAGTTGTTTTGGGCACATCACATTTTTAACTCTCATTTGATAGTACCCAGACCTCAGGTCAATCTTAGAAAAGATGGTTGCATCCTTATGTTGGTTGAATAAGTCATCAATTCTCAGCAAGGGATATTTATTCTTGATGGTGAGCTTATTCGACTGTCGGTAATCAATGCAAAGATGCATAGATCTATCATTCTTCTTGACAAAAAGAGCCAGAGCTCCAAGGGTGAGGAAATAAACCCTTTGATCAATAGGTCTTGAATTTGTACCTTAAGCTCAGTGAGTTCAACTGTGCCATTTTGATAAGGTACAATAGAAGCCGGGGTGGTTCTAGGTTGCACTCCAATCCCAAACTCAACTTCACGGGTGAGTGGTAAACTCGAAAGTTCATTGAGAAATAATCGAGGAATTTTTGCATGGTATCTATGTCTTGCAACTGAGGTTCTTCCTTACTTACATTAGCATATAACAATGATCTCTTGCTACTAGAATCCATAAGGGTCACGCTCTCTTTGTCAATGCCTCGATGATACAATTTCTTCTTCGAACAATCAACACAAGCTTGATTTTTTTCGAGCCAATCAAGCCCTAATATAACATCGAACTCATGGATAGAAAGGGCCAAGAGGTCAACCAGGAAAGGTATTCCTTGTATCATGAGGGGACGATTTTTACATACTAGCCCAATTACAACACTATCGCCTAAAGGATTGGTTATGGTGATTTTGGAGGATATAGGCTCAGATGTTAACTTAAATCTTTTAATCAATACAGTACTAATAAAGGAACGAGTGGATCCAGGATCAATCAATGCATAAACAGGATGGGTATACAATTTAATAGTACCTGATATAATATCTGGATCTTCTTCACCCTCCTTGCTCCTCACATGATAAACTTGTGCTAAAGTCTTAGATTATTGAAGGCTTAGAGTTCTTCTAGAGCCACCAGGTCTTCCAGAAGCTTCACCTATAGCTTGCTTCTGTCCCTTGCCCTTAAAGGACGGAGTAGGGGACGCTGGGTTTGTCGGTGCAGAAGACTTGGAGGTGTTCATCGGATAATCTTTGATGTAATGGCCTTGTTTACCACAAAAGAAACAAGCTCTAGATTGCCTACAACACTATCACTTAGGATACATTCTTTTACAAAAATTACAAATAGGATATTGAGATTCTCGGCCTGAACCTCCGCTACTATCAATGGAAGTTGTTCTTGCAATAGATTGAGATATGGTTTGTGGTTTGGCAAAATTGCTTGCTCAGAGAGGCTGGTGATGGTACTGTTGCTTAAACCCTTGTTGCTTGCCTTTCTTATACGGAAAAAGAGGATAAAAATTATCTCAGGGCCTCTTTTTAGATCGAGTTGCCCCACTAGTCCTCTGCGACCTTTGAGCAGCTTTGATAAAGATAGCTCAATTCACGAGCTCTTAAAAATCTGTGATCCCTAATGCAGTGAACAAAGGTTGAAGCTCATCACTTAATCCTGCAATAAACATCTTGCACTTCTCTTTCTCCTTCTTTATGTATTCAACGCCATACTTGCAATACTTGCAGAAGTCGTGGATGTACTGCTCCACCGGTCTTCCACCTTGCTTGAGATGAAGGAAGATATCCCACTTTTTAGCCAAGTTAATCTCACGCAGAAAGAACTCCAAGGTTATAGCATCTTCGAGAGTAGTAAGTATAGTGGTTTCCCACCAATGTAGAGCCCCGCCTGCCAACAAGGCTAAAGTACATTCGAGTTTATGCTTATCTGAGCATTGTAACTGCTTATTCAATATTCTTAAGGTACTATCCAACCAATACTCTACTGCTTCAAGGTTCTCACCAGCCTTACCTGTAAAGGTAGTAGCTCGATGTTGAGCCAACTTATCAATAGGGGCCTAAGTCGTAAAAGTAGCAGCTACTGAAGATTGTGCAGACTGCTCAGACTTAAGGGTAGCCATGAACTACTTGAACATCTCAACCATGTTCTTATAACATTTGAATTAAGCAATCTGCAATATAGGTTTGGGATTTGGTGGTTCTTGTTGAGGAACTCGTGAATACGGAGGGTCTTTCCCTATTTTCTCCTCTCTATGTGTCGAGGCCGATATTATGCTCAACTTTTTCGTGAGCTTTCTCGGAGTTAGACATCTTATACTATAAAAGAAAAAAGGATCAGATTAATCGCAAGTCACAATATACACAACAATAAACTCCTAGGTGGCATATGCAAAGCAATAACAATACAATAGGCTTCGGTTTAGTCCTATAATCGCCTAAACTCTAGCTCTAATACCACAAATGTAACACTCTATTCTCGGTCTAGTAGGAATGCATGTCGAAAAGTATTATCGGTGAACAATATGGTAATCAGTTTATTAATCACGATGACTTGTACTATAACAATGAATTAACGACGTTGATTCGATGCAATGAATGGCCATGATCAAGGTAATTTTAGTCAAATTATAATTAAGGGACCATTTTGTAAATTATACAAATTTAGAGACTAAATTGTAATTCTTGAAAATTATAGGGGCTTATCAATAATTAGGGTTCCCAAATTAAGATTCAATGCATAAGCATCCTACTTATAATTTTTTAATGAATTTAGAGTTTATTTGCCCCTTCAATTAAGCCTTATAAGATTTAGTGACAAACTTGCAAGATTTTAAAACCTTATAACTAACTTTAACTAACTCACATGTATCGGTACTAGTACTCATAAGGTTGTATCGGTACGCCCTTAAAAAAATTCTTTCGAACCTGAATCTGGTATCGGTACGCAGTATGTTGTACTGGTACGAGGATTCAGTGTTTTCGTATCAGTACGGGACCATTATTGTACCTGTACAAAATCCCTAAATTCCCAAATCAATTTGTTTATGGGTATCGGTATGACACCACCCATACCGATACTCGTGTTACAGTAAAAATTCAGTGTTGATTTGGAGTATCAATACAACTATAGCAGTATTGGTACACCTTGAATCATTAAGTCAAAATTTCATGTCAGTACTGGTACAACATCACCTGTACCGGTACGCCTGGGTTAATATTACCCAAAACTGTATATCATTACCGGTACGACACCACCCGTACAGGTACACCTGGGCCTGTAATGATATTTATTATCTAGTTTTTAGCCAAATTAAGGGCCTTAACCTTGTCTAATGTATACCAAATTTTACCAGCAAGCTTATAAACATTAAATCTATATGCATGTCAAATTTCATGCCAATACGAATCCATCTTCCAAGTTCTCACTTATTAGTACATTTTAGTCCATTTTACCAATTTTTTCAAAACACTAACATGCCATATTTCATATTTTAACTCATTCAACATGGTAAACCATATGTACGTACAAAATGGGGCTAAACTTACTTGTCTAGACCCTATGCCACCATACTAGGAGTTCAAAGGCTAGGTTTACATAACTTTAGCTTGTGTGATTTGCTACAAAACTCGCCTAGCTTCGATCCTTGATCCGACACACTTTTAACCTGAAAATGCATGAAAGTGAGATGCGTTAGGCATATATAGCCTAGTGAGGTAGTCAACAATAATAACATGTATGCTAATATCATCAATAACATGGATGTCAATGTAAATGCATCTCAAATCGTATTTTAACAATAGTTTCAATAACTTAATTCCTTAGATTGATATGTGAATGTAGATACGCAAATTCCCAGCTAACATAGCCAACAATAAATGGTTAATTCCTCCAACATCGCCAATATGACCAATACCATCATATCCCGCCAAAATCACCAAATAGAGTCTTAGCTCAAAGACCGTAGTCTACTCTGTACCAATGAACTCATGAATTCTATGGCATGCCAATTGTATCCCATATCCATTCGTATCTAAGGATTCAATGCGTAGGCCAATAACTATAACTATAACAATAACGGTAGCAATGACAATAACAATATATCAATAACAATATACAATGATCAATATGGTCTTTCTCAATATTTCAATGATATCAATGGCAATGTAATGATTCAATAATACCTATATCAATGCAATAAGCTTACCCAAGCTTACCAAAAGTACCCCCTACTAGGTGTTGATGTTATCATACTTTGAAATTATGGATAGAAATGCAATAAACAATATTAATGAAATCAGGAAAGGCACCTAGCTAATCCCGAGACTTCGACTGCACTCACCAATGCTCCTGAAGCTTTTTAGGGCTCCCAAATGACAATTCCCTTATTCTTTAACTTATTAGAGTTTGATGGTTTTGATGATTCTCTTGAGCTACAAGGAAATAGAAATCACAAGGATTTCATCATCGATAATAGATTCATAGCAACCTATTAGCTATGAAAAAATAAATATTGAACTTGATACCCTTAGGAAATTCTAGGGTTCATAGCATTCTTGAGCTTGGATTTAAACATGGTTTTAGACATGGAATTGAAGAATCAATTAAGGGCTTTAGCTTACCCAATTGCTACCAATAGTTTAAGGCTAAGAAACTTGAGATAATTTAAGCTTGAGATATCCTTTAATGGAGGTACTTGCTTATCTAAAGGAGAATGTAGAAGATGATGAAGAATGATGTATGCTTCTAACACTAACCGGTAAGCCTTTTCTTTCTATTTTTCCTATTATTTTGTTTAGCTTTCTTTTAGGTGAAGTAAATTCGCCCCAATTGACCGCCTAAGTGGTGATAAATCTTGAGGAGGTGCTAATCGCAAGGTTAGTCCCTCAACTCTTTACTTTTTATACTTTTGCCACTAAACTTTCAATTTTCCCAATTTAGTCACTAAGATAAGTTTTAAAGGTTCACAATAATTCCCTTAATCAATAACAATACTTAATTGAAGTTTAATAATCCAATAATTGGCTACTTGGTCAACAGGTCAATACTATAGTTTGACTTTCTAATTCAAATATTTCGGTTGTCGAGATTGAATTCTGACTAGGATCAGTTTTGGGGTGTTACATTTTATGTCTTCAAGAGGTATCCTTGTTTGAAAGTGCAGAGAATGCCCCGACAACTTTGCTCTAGGAAGAGACTTTGGATCTTTGTTTGAAAGTGCGAAAGATGTCTTGATATCTCCGTTTGAAAGTGCCAGAAATGTTTTGCTCTTTATTTGAAAGTGCAGAAGAGACTTTATGTCTTCAGGAGGTATCCCCGTTTGAAGTTACAAAGGATGCCCTGATAGCTTTGCTCTAAGAAGAGACTTTGGATCTTCGTTTGAAAGTGCGAATGTGTTTTTATGTCCCCGTTTGAATGTGAGGATGACGTCTTGATATCTTTGTTTCGAAGTGAATGAGATGTTTTGCTCTTCATTTGAAAGTGTGAAAAAGACTTTATGCCTTTTAGAGGTATCCTTGTTTGAAAGTGCAGAGGGTAAAAACATTCCTCACGCAAGGTGATGCCCCTTTCAATCTTTAAATATGATCTCATACTCAGTCGTATCTTTTCCATGTCATGTCGATCATTTGCATTAATGGCCCGCTTTTTTTTCCCCAACGAGACCTCTTTCGGGAATCATTTCCTTCTATATTGGAGTTGTTCATGTTTGTCATGGCCTTAGAGCTTTTGTTTGAATCCAAGCTTTTAATTTCCACTGTGTCGTGAAAAAAATACATTAGTAACTATAAATGGTCTGAGCCAATGAGAATGAAGCTTACTTGGCATGAGCTTTAATCTAGCCTCATATAACAACATCTTTTGATCGACCTCAAAATGTTTCGAACCATCAATAAGATGTAATGCGATGCAAATAATGATGCAAATGAGGATGATGCAAGATTATTGATATTCCAAAATCAAAAAGCATGTTTCATTGGTCATGAAGTTCGTGTACGCGTTATTGAAAACTAAAAAATGCGATTATTTCGAATGCTCTTGCTCTCCTTCAATGCTATTTAGTGTTAGCTGCTTGATCCCTAGAATTGGGGCAGCTTTTCTCTAAAAGCGACCAAAGAATGAGCTTTTCTGCTGGTACTACTCAATGGCCTCATTCAGAAAGTTCAACAACCACCTTCAAGCGTAGCAAGACCACATACTCCTCGATGGTGTGTCTTCTTGGTTAAAGATGAAACACCAATATGTCAAGTCTCAAAATTTAACGACTACCAAGATCATGGGCTCTTCTACTTCTACTTTGAGTAACGAGGCTATGTCTCTGAATTTTCTGGCAAAAATGGCTTGCTCTTGGGCCTTCAGAAAGTGATCCACTTGGACTGGTTGTTTCGTGGTATACCCATATGTATTTGTTTAGGCAAGTCTCAAACTGTCTCTATCTGCACACTACTACCATACTATCATTGAAGCTTTAGGGACTCGTTTCTGACATCTATGCTCGGGCGACAAACTCTAGCGCTAGATAATGCCACTCGAATATTCATGATCAAATACTGACTCTTGTTTTGAAATATCAACAGAATATAAAGCGATCTATGCTATAAAAATACAAGCAAGGCAAGAAAAGCGTTAGCACATAATAATAATAAAATAAAATACAAGGATAATACAAAAAAAAACACAATAAATAATACATAAAATAAAACCAACGGTTTTTCTCATGGCTCTAACAAGGTGGGCTTTGTAAAGTTAAATATGTGGGCTTGGATTTAAAAAAGGTTCTCCAACCACCCTTACCCCCTACTAAGGTGGATAAGATGTTCGATCCTGGCCCATCACAGGCTTGCGGATCAAACATAGTTTGAGGGAATGCATTTCCACTGTGCACATATGGAGGGTTACTCACTAAAGCATAGGTACTCTGGACCTTGGAAGTTTTTCACTATCCTATACGGAGGGTTACTCACAAAGGCATAGCTACTATTCTCCCACTTAAGTTGGATAAAGCCCAGGTAGAGGGCTTATGTTATGATGCAACAACAGTTATATACACCAAAAATGCACACACAAAAATGCAATGAACTACCAAGGAAAATAGCTCGTGACCAAGTAAAAGTTGTGCCCTCTTAAAAAACGTCCCCAGAAGAGTCGCTAAGCTGTGATAACGGAGCCATCACCAGTCTCTTTTATTATATTAGGTGAGCTAAAAACCTAAAAACAAACTAGAGATTACAAAATTCCAAGGGTTAAGGGGCATGGTTACATGTGATGAAGGATTAGCACCCCCACAACGCCCTCAGAAGGATGCTTAATTGATCACCAATATTTTCCTTTGAATCCTGGAGAATACCTGCAAAGATTAATGCAAAAATCTGCAAAGTTCTAAAAGTGACCCGAATTTGCTCACGGCTGAGGACACTCATGTCAATTTTAAATGAAGTGGGATTAAGACATTAATCCTTAAAATCCAAATATATAGTCTCGTATAAGAGTTTTAACCATTCCCCAACTGCTCGTGGAAAGCCAAATTAACCCTACTTAAGAAAATATTCTTTTTTTCATGATGCAAGGAAAATCATTTTTTAAAATGGCATTTTATGTACTTTTAATTCTCATGGGTGATTTAATGTTCAAAAATTAATTATTACTTTCTTAAAAGCATGTGTTTAGAGAAATTAATCCTAAAAGGCCTTATTTAATTACTTACAACTAAGGGAAAATTATTTACTTTTGTAAAAGATTACCTTAAAGGATCCTATTTAATTACTTGCAATTAAGAGAAATACTTATTTACTTTTCTAAAAAATTACGAAGTGAATTATTAGAAGGCAAATTATTTAAGGAAACTATACCTACGACATTAATAATGAGACTATATTATTAAGAAACTAAACTACAAGGCAACATGTTTAATTAAATCATCTAAAGGTCATTAATTATTAAATTGCAACAGAAAATAGCCTAAGAGTTTATTTTTATAATTAATTTATTTAATAGTTTTCTTTTTATCATTTTTATGGAAATATTATTATATAACCTATGTTAACCAAGAATCAATTTTAATTAAGTGACATAATTACCCATTAAATTAAATTAAAATGGAGAATATGGATTAAACAACACAAGAATTAAATTGCAGCAAATAAAAATTAAAGGACTGAAATTTAAATATAAAAAACTAAAATGAAGAAATGAAAACAGTGGGGGGGGCTACAGTGTAATTTTGCCAGAGATGGGGTATGGGTCGAGCCGTGGACTGCCCTGCACCGCCATGCCTGCCACCGTGTGTGGATGCTGCCAATCCCGCTTCTGCTTCTGGCTCCGATGGTGATGTTGGTTCTAACTCCCGGTGACAACAGCTCCTCCACATGCCTGACTTGGTGAGAACCCATACCTCTTTCCTTCCAATTTGAGTAGAAATAACATAAAGGTATGAAAAAACATAGTTTGGGTATGAAAAATACCTCAAAAATCGACTATAATGCTTGTATTGCTATTGAAAAATGTGTGTACATCTGTTCTGTTGTGTGATGTCGTGTTTTACAATGTAATAAAGCCTATTTATAGGTTTCAAGAAACCCTAAAATCAAAAACCTTAAAAGCATGTTCCCTGTCTATGCTAAATAGATTTGGAAAAAGGAATAATGCCTTTATTTGGGCATCAAACCACTTTCCTTACATTCAATTTGATCCTAAATGAGTTAAAACAAATAAGAAAATGTCTAAGCTTGAATTTAATTACAAATATGCAATAAAATAATTGAAAATTTATAATAAAATCCAATTCCCATATTAAACCCATATCCAATTTTCGGCATGCGCTGTCTTCAGTAAAATGAGCATATCTTGAGATCCATCCGATTGAGGCGTTTTAAGATGCGTTGGAAAAGTAACGAAAAGACGGTCAATAAGAAGACATCCTGACCCAGAAATGCTCGGATCCTATCGAAAATTTGCTGTGAGTCCACAGTGAGTATTCCTTGCGCATCACTTGACTTTCCATACTTGTTGGACAGAATCTCTTGTAATCTTTCCATATCTGATGTGATTAGGACCTTGTGTGATTTGCAAAAATAACTAAAATACATTAATAATAATAATATATAAAAAAATGAAATAATAAAAAAACAATATGGGTCTAATAAAAATACGTGACTACAACGTCACAGTTGTAAAAATTAAAGGATCAAATTGAATAAAAAATATCTTCAAATACCAAAAGGGTATAATTAGGTTCAACTTGAAGATCAAATTATCATATAGGACTAAAACTTGATATCATATGGAAATAAAAGTGCAGATCAATAAATTAGTAAAACTACAGGTATGCTTTAATATATCATAAAATAAAATTAATTAAAACCTATAAAGATTGATTAAAGCGTGCTTATATAATCTGATCAACATAGCTGAAGACAAGTAAAAATAAGATGGAAATATAATGACGTTTCTCCAGTCATTGTAGATCAAGAAATGGTTTCACTTCAAGAAAACAAACACTTGAGAAAAATAAATATTACTCTCACACTTTAGTATGTCTCTTCTGGTCTATTTATAACATTAAGATTCGAACATTTAATTTTGCTTAAGGATTTAATGTTTCATCCTACTAGACTAACTGATTGGTGGTTTATTACCTTTTATTTTTAGTAATTACCTTGATAATGCACATGCAATTTATAGGCTAGAGTAGGGACGATTACTAGAGTTTGATTAGGCTTAAACTCCTATCATTAATAAGACTTGATCCTAACCAACAACTTTAAATTTAAAAAATAATCATCTTATAATATTATGATTAGAGTTTGAATTTGAATAGTAATTATAAAAATAATATTAACTAAAATAAATAATTATCTCCTTAATCTAATTTCTCATATGCGCCATTTAAATTTCCAAAATAAGGGACTTATTGTTTCATCATCTTAGACTCACTGATAGGTGGTAGAAAAATATTTATAGACAAATATAAATTTTAAAATTATTATTTAAGTTAAAATTTTCATTTTATTTTAAATGAAAGTATAAGAATAAAACAGTTAAAAGCCGAAAACACATCGGAACAATCGAAATACACCCAAGTTTTTTTACTGAAACAAAACTTAAATTATTTAGTAATGGTTTTAGACCAAAACGGTAAGCTCTTGTCCATGTAACCATCATTTAAATTTGGAGTGAGTAAAATCTTATTTGATTTATTAAAAAAATCAAATTATTCAAGTTATTCTATTTTTTGAATTGAGTTATTTAAATTTCTTTGATTTTTTTAATTTGAGTCAAGTTAAACTCTACAATTCAAATAATTTAAATAAATCAAATTACAAAAATCTAGAGAATCTTCAAATTTTTTTTAATTCGAATATATCAATTGAGTACCTGGAAATTCAAAAAAATATACAATTCATTCCCTCTCCACTCAAGTTACAAAAATCTAGAGAATCTTCAATTTTTTTTTAAAAAAAAGTGAAAATTCCAAATATTTTACAAAAATATTACACCATAAATGTACCCAAACATTTCCTTGGCAAAATGAAATGACGACAAACAATTCTTTGCTCTATCTGTTACTGACACTAGATTCCTTGTTTCCATTACTTCTCAGTCTTACCTTTTTTATTTACCCTTTTTATTTTCTTACTAAAACCCAAAAGTAGAACAACTTTTTCCCATATACCGATGCTTTCTACCAATGCCCTTCGTCTCTACCACTCACTCAAAATCCATAAAGAAACAATCTCTCTGATTTCTTCATCTTTCGAAAAGGACTCAAAATCCATGGAGAGAAGTTCGGCTAAGGAAGTAGTGTTGGTCGTCTCTTGCTGGGGCCGTCTCAATCCTTGGACGAGAAGAAAATTAATGAGTTTGGGGAACAGGATAACGGCGGCTTTTAGGGCAAAGCGAGCCAGAGCGGTTGGTGAGTTTAAGTACGACCCTTTAAGCTATGCCCAGAATTTTGACGATGGCTGTGGAGATGATGATCCAGAGGGGGCCGTTTATCGTGGCTTCTCCTCCAGATATGCTGCTCCTCCTACATTAGCTGCTGTTGCAGACAGGTGAAAATGGCTTTGGGTTTTCTTTTCTTTTGTTCTAGGTCTTTCATTTTTTGCAGTATGTGTACAGTGCCCAAGGAAGTGCTTAGGTTCATGATTCGCGAGCTCTTACATATGCAGAAAAAGAAAAGGAAAATCAAGAGAGAAACATTATATTTAGAAGATGAAAAAAAAAAAAACAGTGCCTGATTTACAAGTACATCTTTTCTTTTCTTTTCTTTTTTGCATTCGTTTTTTTCTCGAGAATGTTTTAATCATCAAAAATAAAGAAAAGAAATGTAGATTTGATGTTAAAATAAGTAGAATTAAAGAAAGGACGGGAGATAGTGATACGAGCAAGGAAAGGCATGACATAGTAATTAATGATAACTCCTGTGCTGTGTTCAAAGAGCCGGCGGCTTGATCAGTATACATTAGGTCTCAAAGCTCATGAAACCAGTTGAGAGTGGACCCAAGTTCGCTTCGGGTCGAACCACACACCCGAGATAACAGATGCAGTCCTGGTTTGCGACCCGATTTTAAAAGTGAAAAATTCAACTTCAAATTTAAATTTGACCCGCCTCAACTTCAGTGTTTTATATTTGCATATGTAACATATTGAAACTTCAATTTTTATACGCATTTTATTTTCAATATTAAATTTAAACGACTTTAATAGCATTTAATTTGAATTCTGGTTGTACCAAATAGTAGGGGTGAGCAAAACTGACGTGACTCGAAAAATTGAATTTTTGAGCCGGTTCGATGCGAAAAAGCTTACTCATCTTGACTCAATTGTAATTTCATAAACTTACCTCGAAAAATTTTAAATAAAATTTGAGTTGTAAAATGAAATTCAATTAACTCAAATAACTCAAAAGTTTTAATAATTAATAGATCAGTTTTCAGGTTGAGTCAAGTTTCTCAATTCTCTATGATATATATATATATATAATTAAATATGAAGAAATATGAAGAAATATATGTGAATTGTATATGGATATAGGAAGTCGTTTGAATTGAAATCAATATATAATATAACATTATAAATTTTATAATTAAATTTGTACAAAACTCTCCAAAAATACAATGAGAAGTTTACAACTCAGTTAAACAAAATTGATCCAGACATATTTCTAAAAGCACGAAAACTGTCGTCTCTAGATCATAAACAAGACCATAGAAAGAAAAGGTAAAAACCTTAACTCAAAGGCTCGAAACAAAATAGATACAAACATCACCAAAGCTTGACGACGAAAGTTAAAAACCAACAACAAACAACATTAAAAAAATACATATTACAGTAATAAGACACGTTGACAACACAATCATCACCACAACTCAATCATGAATAAAAACAATGACTGTGAGCTCGTATGCAAATCCAGTTCGAGAGTCCAAAATAGGGAGATCAACATGATAATCAAAAAAGTCTCATCTTGATCGGTCGTGACGAGAAGAAAATCATACCAAAAGGTAGAGAAAAACGTGTCACAAGAAAAGAGTTATTGTATTTAAAACTAAAAAATAAAGGAAAAGAAAAGATTACCGGCGGTCGTCAACCAGCACCAAAGCTGATGCCTGCCGCCAACCACGAGAAGATTAAAAGAAAAAGGAAAAAGTTGAAGATACTCGGGACAACGACTAAGGTTTGAGAGCTCTTAGATGTGAGTTCAATATAAATACAACGTAAATTTGTACAAAAACTTGAAAAACTCGACTCGAACTTAATTTTCATAAACTCAACTCGAAAAAATTCAAATAAAGTTAGAATCGTAAAATAGGATTCGTGAACTCCACTAACTCAAAAATTTTTAACTCGACTCAACTCAATGCCCACCCCTACCAAGTAGGTTAAGTAATATCAAAATAACTTGTATGTTCAACTGCCACTACAGTAATGCAAGTAGGGGTGTGCAATTTCGGATATCGAATCCGATATGAAAATTCGGATATCTAAATTTTAGATAGCTAATATAGTGATCTATATCTGATCCAAAAAATTGGATATCCGAAATTTTGGACCAGATATCTGATATTTGATCCTATCCGGACATTTTAATTTGCCTTAAATTAATCCCATTTTGATTGAAGTCATGGACCACCCAATGTTCTCTGCAAAAACAAATTAAAACCACTTTTCTCTCATGGTGAAATTAGAGTGTCTATATATGCAGTATCATTGCATGCATGTTTGTAATATAAAATTAAAAGCCAAATTCCAATTTCCTAATGTCGTTGATGCTTGTTAAGCCAAATTATTCCTATTAGTATTTGTTATAGACTAGTGACTAGTGTACAACAGGTGATCACGCTCATTTTCCAGATTAAGACTACCAAATGGTACCAATTCTTTGAATTTGTTAGCTATAAATATATCATTTTTCAAAAGAAAAAAAAAAGTTTTAATGTTAATGGAGAATGTAAATGTGTAAGATTATAAAAAAGTGCCTGCCTCAACCCTCAGTCTGCAGAAAATATGCTCCAAATACTAATAATTCGTTAGCTTTTCCTAAAAAAAAAAACCTTTTGAAGCTTCATTTTGCTACCACCATTACGAAATGATGCAAATGAAATAACTTCTACACTTCTACCGTATTTTACAGAAATATGTTCAAGCTCTACTGGAAGATGGTATGGTTTTCCGAAAACAAGTCTAAACGGTGAAGTACCCGAAGGAGTTTTAAATGTAGTTTTGTAAGCCCACAAGGACTCATCTAGTCTTAAAGACCAGTCTTTCCTTGATGGATTAACAGTCTTCTGTAGAATGGATTAACAGTCTTCTCTAGAATGGTCTAGTAACCTCTTTCTCCAGCAGCTCTCCATGTCGTGGCAATTCTCTACTGTATACCATACATGAACAAAGATTTAGAGATTAGATTACATTTAAAATGGGTGCCCTCATCATGAATAATTACCCTAAGGGCACCAAATCTAGTAAAAATGTATTTGTGCAAAAACTTGGCAACAACTTTGGCATCGTTTGTTGGCAGGGCAACAACTTCTACCCATTTAGACACATAGTCAACAGCCACAAGAATATATACATTACCAAATGATGAGGGGAAAAGGACCCATAAAGTCTATCCCCATACATCAAATAAGTCCACAGGCATAATGTTTTGAAGCGGTAGTTGGTGTCTGCCAGAGATATTTCCTATCTGTTGGCATCGATCGTACGCCTAGGCATACTCGTGGCTATCCTTATACAGTGTGGGCCAAAAGAATTCTGACTGCAGCACCTTGGCGGCAGTCTTCATCCCAGCAAAGTGACCTCCATATGCTGCGGCATGGCACAAGAGCAATATGTTATGCTGCTCATCCTCGGGCACACACCGACGGATCATTTGGTCGGCACACTGTTTAAACAATATTGGCTCGTCCCAATAGTATTGCCTAATTTCTCACAAGAACCTTTTCTTGGCATTGTATGCCAAATTTGGTGGTAAAATGTTTCTTACCAAGTAGTTGGCAATGTTAGCGTACCATGGCATGGCATTAACTGCAAGCAAATACTCGTCAGGAAATTCATCTCTTATAAAATTGGTCTTACCATCTTTAAGATGATGCTCTAAATGTGAGAGATGGTTAGCTACTAAGTTTTCACTGCCCTTTTTGTCTCGGATCTCAAGATCGAATTCTTAAAGTAGGAGCGTCCATCGGATTAGTCTGGGCTTGGCATCCTTCTTTGCCAAGAGATACTTCAATGCCGAATGATCTGTATAAACCATAACTTTGTTACCAATTAAATAAGATCAAAATTTATCAAAAGCAAATACAACCGAGAGAAATTCTTTCTCGGTTGTAGAGTAGTTCAATTGTGCTTTATTCAAGGTTCTGCTGGCATAATAGATGGCATGGAAAACCTTACCATGCTTTTGTCCCAAGACTGCTCCAACGGTATAGTCGCTGGCACTGACATGAGCTCGAAGGGCTCATTCCAGTCCAATGCCACAACTATAGGAGCATTGATTAACTTCTCTTTAAGTTCTTGAAATGCTCTCAAACAAGAATCGTCAAATGCAAAAGTGGCATTATGTTCTAATAACAAGCATAAAGGCTTAGCAATTTTTAAAAAGTCTTTATTAAACGACGGTAAAAACTGGCATGTCCTAAAGAACTCCTTATACGTTTGACACTTGTTGGCGGCGGCAATTACCTAATTACCTAGTCTTTTGCTTGATCAACTTCTAATCCTCTCTCAGTTACCTTGTGCCCGAGAACAATGCCCTCCTTCGCCATGAAGTGGCCTTTTTCCCAGTTCAACACTAGGTTCGTTTCTACGCACCTCATCAAGACTTGCTCCAAACTTTGAAGACATTCCTCAAATATTTTGCCAAACACTGAGAAATCAACCATGAACACTTCCATGTTGTGCTCTATCATATCAAAAAAATGGACATCATGTAACGTTGGAATGTTGACGGAGTATTGCATAGACCGAATATCATCCTTCTAAACGCAAATGTCCCATATGGACACGTGAATGTGGTCTTTTCTTGATCATCAAGAGCAATGGTAATCTGATTATATCCTGAATAACTATCTAAAAAATAATAGAAAGCTTTACCTGCCAATCTGTCTAACATCTGGTTGATGAATGGCAATGGGAAGTGATCCTTCCTCGTGGCATTGTTCAGCCTCCTATAGTCCATGCACACTCTCCATCCTGTGATAGTTTTGGAGGGAATCAATTCAGCTTTACTATTTTGTACCACGGTCATGCCACCCTTCTTTGGCACACATTGTACCGGGCTAACCCAAGAGCTATCGGAAATGGGATGAATAAACCTGACATCAAAAAATTTTATGATTTCTTTTTTCACTACCTCTTTCATGCTTGGGTTTAGCCTTCTCTGGCCTTCAATGGTCTTTCCATGGTACTCCTCTAAGATAATCTTGTACATGCAAATGGTTGAGCTAATGTCTCAGATGTCTGCCAAGGTCCAACCCAATGCTTTCTTATAATTGCTTAATATTGCCAACAATCTCTCATCCTGATCATTAGTGAGATCAGCGACAATGATCACTGAAAAAGTTGAGTGTTTACCTAAATAAGCATACTTCAAGTGATTTGGTAATGGTTTTAGCTCCAACTCTGGCGACTCCTCAATTGATGGTTTAGGTGCCTTAATCTCTCTACTAGCCAACTGTAGTGGCTCAAAATACTTAGCCTCCTCGGCCTCCAAGACTGATTCTTCAGGTTCTTCAAATAATTCAGCTATGTCGTCTAAATTGCTGGCATTGAATTCTGTATCCTGGCATAACTGCGCCACATCTAAAGTGTAGATCGACTCCATCATCTCTCATGCTTGGCATTCATCAGGTTCACCTGCACATTTCAAAGCTTGAAACACATTAAATGTAACCTACTGATCATTCATGCACACTGTTAGTTCCCCATTATGAACATTTATCAAAGCCCTACCCGTGGCTAGGAATGGCCTGCCCAAAATAATCAGGACATTAATATCAGCCTCATAATCCAAAATGATGAAATCATCTAGAAAAATAAACTTGTCTACCTTTACTAAAACATCCTCAATCTTACCATTGGGATGTGTATAGGACCGGTCTGCCAGCTGGAGTGTCACTGTGGTAGGTCTGCTTATATGCCAAGCTTATGAAAAACTAACATTGGCATCAAGTTGATGCTGGCTCCTAGGTCGCACAACGCCTTGCCCATGAATTTGTTGCCAATGGTACAAGGAATGGTAAAACTTCCCAGATCTTTCAGCTTTGGTGGCAATCGATTTAGGATCATGGCACTGCATCCCTCGATGAGAGCAACAGTTTCAAAGTCTCCTAACTTCCTCTTTTTGGACCGAATGTCTTTCATAAATTTCACATAGTTGGGCATTTACTCAAGAGCTTCTACCAATGGAATGTTGATTTGTAGCTGTTTAAGAACTTCCAAGAAGCGTTTAAATTGCTGGCCTTGCTTATGCTTTTGAAGTCTTCCTGGAAATGGTGGTGGCGGATAAGCATATGCCGACACTACTGGCTTTGCCAAGGCAGTGCTGGCATCAGTCTGTTTGGCATCAATTCTGGCATCTGTTTGGCATTTCTACTGGCATCATCTACTTTTGTTTCCTCTTTCTCTGCTTCCCTGGGGTTTTCTACTGGCACTGGCTTCTCGAGGTGGCAGTTAACTGGCTGCTTGGCAGCCTTCTCCATCTCACACTACTTACCGCTTCGAAGAGTTATACATTGCTCATTATCTTTATGCCGAGCATTTTTGGTGTCACTTGGCAATACTCCTTGGGGTCGATTTCTGAGTGCATTGGCAATCTGCCCAATTTGAACTTCCAAGTTCCTCATTGATGCTGCCAACTCTAGATTGTGGCATCATTCCTCTACATATACTCTATGAGAGTGCCTCCTTGGTTGAATCTCTGCCCTTGTTGGAAATTGTTTTGAGCTTTTTGTGGCATGGCATTTTGATAGAATGCTGGCATGCCATTGTTGTTGAAAGCTGGCATGGCATTGTTATTCTGCCTCTGGGTATTCTGGCGCTGGGCATTATACTGGTTACCTCGTTCATTTCCCCATGCTGAGTTAGGGTGCTTTCTCCATCCTGTATTATAAGTATTGGAGTTAGGATTATGGTAACGATTAACATTGCCAACGAAATTTACGGATTCAGGGTTGGCAGGGCATTCATCCATATAATGGCTTTCTCCACAAATTGTACAAAATGGATCTAATGCTTTAACTTCTTGGGACTCATTTTTCTTTTGCAGCATTCTCACCATGCTGGTAAGATTGGAAATCTCAGCATGGATGGACGTTAATTCATCAACCTGAAATTTCCCACTGGTTTTGGTTTCGGTCCCAAGTCTAGCAACAGGATATTCAAAATCATTGATTGTAATTCTTTCAAGAATGTCAATAGCCTCGGTATACGTTTTGTCCAGCAATGAACCGGCTACTAAAGCATCAACAACAGTCCTTGTTTGTGCATTTAATCCATTGTAGAAAGTCTGTATTTAGGTCCAATTCAAGAATCCGTGCATAGGACATCTTCTCAACAGATCTTTAAATCTTTCCCATGCATCATATAAGGTCTCATCCTCGGCCTGCCCGAATGTAATAATCTCACCCCGTAGCTTGGCAGTGAGTGTTGGCGGCTGGAATCTTGTCAAGAACTTCTGGCATAGGTCTACCCATGAAGTGACTGAGCCACGTGGCAACAAATTGAGCCAAGCCTTAGCTCTATATCTCAAGGAAAAAGTGAATAACTTCAGCTTCACGGTATCTTCAAGTATTCCATTTTGTTGAAATAACTGGCAAATCTCTATGAACTGCTTTAGATGTTGCCTCAGATCTCTAGTAAGTGCTCCATCAAATGACCTACATTCAAAATAGTTTGAATTATTACTGACTTAAGTTCAAAATTGACAACATTTACCTCTACGCCAACCAATCTTGGCATCAGATTGTCAATGGTTGGTGCCGAATGTTCTCTAATAAGTCTTTCTTCATTAACCAGTGGTGGTAGCATTACATTGTTAAGTGCAATTTATTTATTGTTCGCCATACCATTCCGTCTATTACCTTGGTTATTCATCTCTCAGAATCTTCTTTTTAACCTCCGTAAGGTTTTCTCAATTTCCAGATCATATGGCCACTCATCCACTACAGGGTGGCTTCTGGTCATACACCGATAAAAGCAAAAAGTAAAATAACAAAATAAAAGAAACACAAGTAAAAATTTAAAAACAATCAACTCTGTTGCAATCCTCGGTAATGGTGCCCAAAACTTGTAGACTCTCTAAGTGAATGCTAGCAAAAGGGGCAGAAAATATGTATTGGAAAAGAATAAAATAGTGCCAAGATGAGTCTTTTGCGTGCAAGTATACACGGTCTGCAAGTAATACAACAGTTAAGCTGAGTATCGATCCCACGGAGATTGACTTAGAATTCAATTGCTTTTGAAATTTACTTGCCTTGAGAAAAAAGTTGTTTGTTTCGAAGTGGTTTTGGAAATAATTGAAATAAAATAAAATAAAATAAATGAAAATAAAGTAAGACGTTGGCAAGGAATGTGCTTTAATGAATGATGAGCGTTGGCAGGGAATGCCTGGTTTCACACTATTCATGTCGTGTCAGCTTTCAATAACAACCTATCTTGGCATTGTTTGCCGAGCAGATTCAAAATTAGCAAAGCCTCTCTCGATGGTCATTGCCCTAAATTGATCATGTAAAAGCCCCTATATCTCTATAGTTCATGATTTTAAACAAACCAATTTGATTAAGATCCAATCTATACTTCTAAGGGGTAGATTTCACTCCCGAAGTAAGTTCATGTACTTGAACGACTTCTCTCGAAGCTTCTCTTCTTCAACAACTTAATCATTGCCACCCCAAGTCTGTTAAGATATTGAGGTGCAATAGGCCAACAGTGTCAACTCTCGCTTGGCATAGTATTTAGAAAGCATTAAAGTATGCCAAATAGATAAAACAATGACGAAGGCAGATTTATTATTAAAAACTAAAACATAAAATAGCGTTCAATGTAAACATCCCCCACTAACTATTAAATTAGTTCATGGTGAGGGTTTTAACCAAAAAAACCATAAACGTTTTCAAAATACATCATCATTAAAAATAAGATAAAATAACTTGGAAGAGAGAATGGGCAAGAAGGGGTCTCTCGATGCAGCCCTTCAAGATCCAAGTTCTCGGCCAAGCTGGTCGAACCACCCATCCAAGGTGCAGCCGGTTGTCAATCGCCTTGTACTCTAACTCCTCACTCTGATCATCTATCAATCAATCAACCCCCAAAGTCCCCCTTAGTTGGTGTTTAAATAGGCGTGCAAGGAAGTGATAGGATAAGCTCCTCATTTGAATTTTTAAATGCTGAAGGGATAAGAGATAATTATCTTATCCCAATTTGAATAAGAGTTGATCATGCTAATGCTGATGTCATACTACCGACGTTGCCTTGGCATCCAAGCTTGGCATGAATCTGCCAACCAATCTTGGCACCATCTTATCCGCTATTTTTTCGGAGATTGATCCAATTGCTATCTTTTCAGAGCCTAATCTTATCCTATTTTTTCGGGGTCCAACAGCTTCTTGGCATGACATCAAGTTCACTTCTCTGCCAACCGGTGCTTGGCATTGTCTGGTCCATCTGTGCTAATAGCACTCAGCATTCTCTCTGGCATTCCTTCCTGTGTTGCTTTCTTGGGCCAAATATTATGCCAAACCTGCAAAATTGCCAACAAAATAACCCTTCACACTGGCATAGACAAAATTCTAAACTCCTTATGCAAATGCGTGGTTTTAACATCCTAATGCAACTAAATATACCTAAAAACAAGCAAAAGCATTGTAAGATTGGCATTAAAAATATTACGTTTGGAGAGGTAACACCATGCATGCTACAAGATGTGCGATAGATGCCAAATAACGGGGAACATCTCTCAACATAACGAGCTTCTCATGAAAGTCATCCTAGAAGTTAAATTCTTTAACTTTCGGGGCATTGACTTCATAGGACCATTATTATCCTCCAAAGGGCAATTGTACATTCTGCTCATGGTAGACTATGTGTCCAAGTGGGTGAAAGCCATTACTACAACCAAGAACGATGCAAACACTGTCATTAGGTTTTTGCACAAGAACATCTTCACTCGATTTGGGGTCCTTCGAGCCATTATCAGTGATGAGGGAAAATACTTCAACAACAAGTGATTGCTAAGGCACTACATTGATATGGAGTCCACCATAAGATAGCCACAACATATCACCCACAAACCAATAGACAAACTAAAGTGTCCAATCGAGAAATCAATTAGATCCTTAAAAAGGTGGTTAAGCCAAACCGAAAAGATTGGTCCCTGAAACTGGATGAAGCCTTATGGGTCTATCGAACCACGTTTAAAACACCGTTGGACATATCTCCTTATAGACTTGTTTATGGTAAAGTATTTCACCTTCCGATTGAGCTTGAGCAAAAGGCCATTAGGCTATTAAGAAGATTAACATGGACTGCCAACTAGCTGAAGAAAGAAGATTGCTGGAATTGAACGAGTTAGACGAGCATCGTCTGAATGCTTATGAAAATGCCAAGATCTACAAAGAAAAGAATAAAAGATGGCATGATGCTAAACTAATGCCCAACATTTTGTTAGGGACAAACGATTTTGCTCTACAATTCTCGCTTGAAGGTTTTTCTAGGAAAGTTGATATCTCGTTGGTCTAGCACATTCCAAGTCTTTAAGGTTTATCCACATGGTGCTATGGACATCAAGGATCTTAAAGACGGCCAATCTTCAAAGTTAATGGACAATGCTTGAAACTGATTCATCATGATAAAACTTCAGTCACATTACTGGATGTCTAGTGAATCTAGTCCTATCTTTTGATTTTATGCATTTTAAAATTTATGCATTTATTTCTTGCATTTTTAATTCTTTCTTAATAACTTCATATTGATAGGTTTAAGTTTAATTTAATGTTTGTATGTTTTTGGCAGTTATTAACAAGGAAAAGACAAAGGGTTTGAATGTTCTCTTAGGAACATGGAAAGTAAATTGGAAAAATATTGGGTGGACATTGTCTTTGGTCAGTCAATATGGGGATATTCCATTTTTACCCTTCACTACACCTTAAAACTCGCCACACATCACAACCATATTCCACACGTTGCGTACTTCCACTTCCCGCTAAATGACGCAATCAAAATTTATTGTTGATTGCTCTCAATCGCTACACAGACCCTTTGCCTCCCAAACCTTCTATATACTTCACCCCAAGCATCCTTATATTAGATAACCATACCAATTGTCTTGCCAAATAAACTCTTTCCTTACCGGCGCAAACCTCTGATTTTTCTCTCCCATTACAATCTCCACTCAAAAATGGCACATTCGAGGAAAAGCCTCGGCCCTCCTTCATCTCCATCCTTCCACCATTCCCCTCTAATTTCCTTTTCCAACTTTGACTTAGATTCTTTTGCAGAGTTGCCTCTACCGCTGCAGAACAACATTTACTCCGTAGAGTTCAGAAAAAGATATGAGTCCTTTCAGGACCGAGAACTTATTCCAGAAAAGTGGTGGCAATATCTGAACACTTTAAGCCACTCTTTGATGAGGCTGAACTCGCTGTTGTAGAATCACATGACTAGAAATACTTTGTGAGACAACGAGGTCCAATCAATGTCTATTGGGTAAAAGAGTTCTACACTCATTTTGGCTAGCATGGAGACAATTGGGTGTTTGTCTGAGGCATGAAGGTAGAGTTTGTAGCGTCCTTGATCGCTTGTCTCTACTATTTACACGAACTTGAGGAGGCTCACTCTAAATTTGTGGCCAACATTATTGCCGAAATGGCTGTTAGGGTTCTGAAAAACCTTTTTCTTTCTAGAATCACATGAACAAGAATGTTTTCAAATGCTAGGACAGTGTGCTGGTGAGACCTTGCCCCAACTGCTAAATTCTGGGTGAGGTTCATCAATACAAGGCTCTTACCCACCAAACATTAAGGTACATTCTCTCGTCGCTGGTTACTTCTCCTATAATCTATTCTCTATGGGCGAAATATTGGGCCTCATGAGCTCATTTATGGAGCCACTCTAGAACGAGCCGTATCCAAACGAAAGGTTAGGGAACTACCCTTTTCTAGACTCATCACCGCTTTCTGCCAAGTGGCTAGTGTGCCACAGTGGAAAGATGAGAAGGTTCTCAAGACACTTTCGGATGGTTACCCTCGGATATACATGCAATAAAGAATCCACCACCTGCACTTTTACTCGTACCCTTTACCCGACGAAGACAGCGACTAGATACTAATGTTGGCACCTCTTCCCACCCTGCCAAGAAACCCATGTCCACCCAGGACAAAGCCAAGGGCATCATCATCCGGGAACTACCTCCCCAGTAAATCCCTGAGTTAGTTTTTCTTTTTTTTTTCTTTTCTTTTTTCTTTTTCATTTAACATCCTGCATGTTTTCTTTCTTTTTGTTTTGTTTTCTTTTGCATTGGGGACAATGCTCTTCTCAAGTTTGAGTGAGTACTACCTTATATATATTAGGGTAAATTTGGGTAAAATTTAGAAATTAAAAAAATTTAGAAGCCTGTAAATAGCCTAATATGTTTGATAGGTTCCATTTGCTATAATTCTATTGATTCTGAACTTGCTGCTGTGTTGATCGTGATTTCGTATGATTAATCTATGTTTATGCTTTGCAATATGTTAAGATCTTTCGTGTTTTGAACTTAGTGTTAAATCTTTTGTAGCCCATAAATCATATGTTGTATGCACTCTAAAAGCTTAAGAAGCCTTAGGGAAATTCTATGTCAAACCTCTGATACCAAAGCATGAATTGATGTGAATGAACTAAATCTCAATGTTGCAAAATCAAGGCTTAAAAACTCCCTAAAAAATTAAGTAAATAATGAAAAATACTTAAAACTTGATAATATAAACAAAACTGATGAGGGATACTCTTCTATGCATCTTGCTATATTAGTACACTAGGTGAGTTATGTTTGCTCCATTTAACTTTCCCTGGTAGGAATGATAGTACTGGAAAAGAGTGAATGCAAGTCTTCATGGGATGATGTTAACTCTTCAAAAGTATTAATTTTGACCCTTATTTCACAATGCTTTTGCTTGCTTTTAAGTAGGTATGTTCTCATTTAGTTGTCAAAATCCATGCATTTGCATAAGGAGTCGGTAATTATTTTGTTGCTAGGATGAAGGGTTGTTTTGCAGGTTTTGATGCAGGAAATAGGCAGGCAGGCATGGCAGAAAGGCACTGGCAAAAAACGCAGGAAAGAAAGCAAGAGAATTGTTGAGTAACAGTTGGCATGGATGGACCAGGCAATGCCAAAACTTGGCTGGCAAAGGATTGATGCCCGTTGATCGATCAAGGTAGCCGTTGGACCCTGTACATGCCAGCCCTATGATTCAAATCAGGATAAGAAGATACCTCATCTTATCCCTTCGCGCGTTTAAATTTTAAACTCAAGAATCTTATCCTAGGGTTTCCACTTAAGTCTATTAAAGAAGATCAAGTCATCACTTGAGGGGATCGAATCGGAAGAGGCTGTACTGTGGTGAACCAAGAGGCGACGTGGTTCGACCAGCTAAGGCCAAGAGATCTGAAGCAACCGAAAGGCTGCATCGACGGATCTCCTTCGCGCATATTCTCTTAGTTTTAATTTTATTTGAATGGTGATGTTAAGATACGGTAATATTTTGTGGATGGAACCCCCAACCATGAACTAAGCTTTTACAGTTGGTTGGGGTATGTTTACAATGAACGCTAAATTTATGTTTGTTTTTTAATAATTTAAAATGCCTTGGCTTTATTTTCTATCTTCTAGTACTCAATTTTCTTAAATCCTTTGCCATATGACAGTTTGCATAGTATGCTCATTGCACTTTAATATCTTAACAAACTTAAGGGGCAATAATTAGTTGCCAGATACTAAGGCGAGAAGCTTCGACATAAGATGTTCAAGTATATTAACTTACTTCAGAAGTGAGTCTACCCCTTAGGAGTAAAGGTTGACACTTAATCAAGTTAATTAATGAAAAGCTTCACTATAGACATATAGGGGGTTATTTATGGTTAACTTAGGGTATTGTAATCGACAGAGGTAATACTACTTTTAATCCGCTCGAAATCAAAACCAAGGCAAGACATTATTAAAGGCTAGCATAAGTAGCATGAAATTCAGGCATCCCTTGCCAACACTCATCATTCACTTGAACACTTTCGTTGTCAAACTGTTTTCATTTTTCACTACTTTGTTTTTTCTATCTTTCGATCAAAAACCCAATTTATTCCAACACTTCATTTTTCTTGCAAAAAAGTAAACATTAAGCAAATAAGTTCTTGGTCAATCCCTGTGGATTCGATACTCAACTTACTATTGTATTACTTGTTGGTTGTGTATACTTGCACGCATAAGACTCACCTTGGCATTGTTTTCTTGCACTTTTACACTAACAATTCAATCATTTGCCAAGTGTTAGCAAAAGTTGACAAGTTTTTGGCGTCGTTGTTGGGGATTGCGACGAAATTTATTGTTTTGGTTTTTACTTGTTTTATTCATTTTACTATTTATTTAGTTTAACTGGTGTATGACCAGAAACCACCACCTGGTGGAAGATTGGCCATACGACCCAGAAATTGAAAGAACCTTGCGGAGGTTAAAAAGAAAAGCTAGAGAGATGGAACATCGTGGTAATGTAGGAGCTGATGGTAACCCATACAATCAGGGAAACCCACCACACCATAATGGGATACCGGTCGCACCTGCTGCCCCAACAGTTAACGTGGAGGAGGAGAGACATATCCGAAAACACTCAGCACCAAACATAGACAATTTAATGGCATGACTGATTGGCTCGGAGGTAAATACACCGGTAATGATACAAACGTTTTTGAATGTAGGACAATTTGATGGAGCACCTACATGAGACTCGAGGAAACACTTGAAGTAATTAATAGAAGTTTGCCAGCTATTTTAGCAGCCTGGAATTTCGGAAGATACTGTGAAGCTAAAATTATTCATATTCTCCTTGAGAGATAGAGCAAAAACATGGCTTAGTTCTTTGCCACCTGGATCTGTCACCATATGGGGAGATCTATGTCAGAAATTTTTGTTGTGATTTCAACCACCAAAACCCACTGCCAAGCTGAGAAGCGAGATCATTACATTTAGGCAGATTGATGACGAGACCCTATATGATGCTTGGGAAAGATTCAAGGACCTATTGAGAATATGTCCCATGCATGGATTCCCAAACTAGACCCAGATGGAGACCTTCTACAATAGACTCAATACTCATGCCAGAACTATTGTTGATGTGTCAATAAATGGTTCTGCTGGACAAGAATTATACAAAGGCAGTTGGTATCCTTGAAAGGATCTCAACTAATGACTTTGAGTATCCTACTGCCAGACTAGGGACCAAATTTAAAACTGGAGGAAAACTAGCAGTAGATGAATTAACATCCATCCACGCCGAGATTTTCAATCTTACCAGCATGGTGAGAACTTTGTAAAAAAGTAAAGAGGCTCAAGAGATTAAGGCATTGGACCCATTTTGCACCATATGTGGGGAGGATCATTATATGAAAGATTGCCCTACCAACCCAGAGTCGGTAAATTTTGTTGGTAATTTTAATTGTAATTATAATGCATATTCTAGTACTTACAATGTAGGATGGTGGCAATACCTGAATTTAGCTTGGGGAAATCAATGGGGTAATCAACACAATCCCCAGCGTCAGAACAATGCCCAACATCAAAATAGAACTGGTCAACAAGGATTTATTTGAATGCTATGCCACATAAGGCACAAGGCAATTTTTATTCAGGACAAAGAAACAACCAGTGGACTTTGACAGAATATATAGAGATGAATGATGCAATTGTTTAGAGTTTGGTAGAACTTATGCGGAACCTGGAGATTCAGATTGGACAGATTGCCAATGCATTTAGCAATCGACCCTAAGGAGCATTGCCAAGCGATACAGAAGATGCTCGACAGAGAAGCAATGAACAGTGCAAAGTTGTAACTCTTTGGAGTGGCAAACAATGTGAGGCTAAGATACCTATCAAGAAGTCAGCTAATTACCAAGAGGAAGGACCTGCAGGTGAACCAAAAGAAGCAGAGACGAAAGGAGCGGGTGAAAGTGATGCCAAACCACTACCTGATGCCAGACTTTAGTTGGATGCCAGCCATCACTTGGAAAAGCCAGCGGAATCAGCATTTGCTTACCCATCTCTACCATTCCCACAAAGATTACAGAAGCACAAGCAGGATCAGCAGTTTAAGCGCTTCTTGGAAGTTCTTAAGCAGTAGCAGATCAACATACCATTAGTAGAAGCTCTTGAGCAAATGTCTAATTACCTTAAATTCATAAAGAACATCCTATCTAAAAAATAAAATTGGGTGATTTTGAAACTGTAGCTCTCACTGAGGGATACAATGCAATGAAACTCAATCGCTTCCCACCTAAGCTGAAGGATCTAAGAAGTTTTACTATCTCGTGTACCATTGGCAACAGATTCATGGGTAAAGCACTGTGTGACCTGGGAATCAGCATCAATTGATACCAATGTCTATTTTCAAGAAGCTCAATATTGAAGCAAGGCCTACCACCATAACACTTCAGTTGGTAGACCGATCTTTTGCACATCCTAAGGGTAAGATAGATGATGTGTTGGTGAAGGTAGATAAATTTATATTTCTAAATGATTTTATCTTTTTAGATTATGAGGCAGACATAAATATCTCGATCATATTGGGTAGACCATTCCTTGCCACAGGTAGAGCCTTAATTGATGTTTATAAAGGTGAATTAACTATGCGCATGAATGACCAACATGTTATGTTTAATGTGTTTCAAGTTCTTAAATGTGCAGATGAACCAGAGGAATGCCAGGTTGAGGAGATGATGGAGTCCATTTTCACTTTGTACGTAGAACAACTGTGCCAAGACACAGAAGATGAGGCCATAAAACGAGTTGTTGAGATTAAGATGAGTGAAGACACTAAAATACCAACGTTGGAGAAAGAAATTGCTAATTACTTTGGCTAGTCAGAGCTATTAGAATTGGTGGGCAGAGAAATCAAGGCACCTAAGCCATCTATCGAGGAGCCACCAGAGTTGGAACTGAATTCATTGCCAGACACCTCAAGTACGCTTACTTAGGTAAACACTCTACTTTGCCAGTAATCATTGCTATTGATTTATCTAATGATAGGAGGAGAGAATGATATAAATCTTAAGCAAATATAAACAAGCTCTGGGATGGACCTTGGCTGATATTCGAGGTATAAGCCCTACTATTTTCATATACAAAATAATCTTGGGGGAATATCATGGCAAAACAATTGATGGCCAGAGAAGACTAAATCCGAGCATGAAAGAAGTAGTAAAGAAAAAAATTATCAAGTGGCTAGATGCCTGGATAATTTATCCCATTTCTGACAGCTCGTGGGTCAGCCCGGTGCAATGTGTGCCAAAGAAAGGTGGCATGACCGTAGTTCAAAATAACAAGGATGAGTTGATTCCTTCTAGGACTATTACCGAATGGATAGTATGCATGAACTATAGGAAGCTGAATAATGCCACCAAGAAAGATCAATTTCCACTTCCATTTATTGACCAAATATTGGATAGGCTGACGGGCAAAGCATACTATTGTTTCCTAGACGGTTATTCAGGGTATAATCAGATTACCATCACTCCAGAAGATTAGGAGAAAACCACATTCACTTGTCCATATGGGACATTTGCCTTTAGAAGAATGCCCTTTGGACTGTATAATGCACCAGCGACATTCCAATGATGTATGATGTGTATTTTCTCTGACACGATTGAGAACAACCTAGAAGTTTTCATGGATGATTTCTCAGTGAGTGGCAAAACATTCGAGGAATGCCTTCAAAGTCTAGAGCTTGTTTTAAGGAGATGTATTGAGACTAACATGGTTTTCAACTGGGAAAATGCCATTTTATGGTGAAGAAAGGCATAGTTCTCGGTCACAGGGTAACCAAGAGAGGTCTGGAAGTGGACAAGGCAAAGGTTGAGGTAATCAAACAATTGCCACCACCTACAAGTGTAAAAGGTATCATAAGAGATTTTGGGACATGCAGTCTTTTATCGCCAGTTCATTAAAGATTTTTCAAATATTTCTAAACCTTTATGTTTGCTTTTGGAACAAAATGCCACTTTTGCGTTTGATGATTCTTGTCTAAAAGCATTTCAGGAACTTAAGGACAAATTGATTAATGCTTCTATAGTCGTGGCACCAGATTGGAATGAGCCTTTCAAGCTCATGTGTAATGCCAGTGATTATGCCGTTAGAGCTGTGTTCGGACAAACACGTGGCAAGGTTTTCCATACCATTTACTATGCCAGTCAGACGTTGAATGAAGCCCAACTCAATTACACCACTACCGAGAAAGAGTTTCTCGCGGTTATATTTGCATTTGATGAATTTAGATCTTACTTGGTAGGTAAAAAGGTTGTGGTGTATACAGATCACTCGACATTAAAATACCTCTTAGCAAAAAAAGATGTCAAGCCCAGACTAATTTGATGGACGCTTTTGCTGCAAGAA
Source organism: Hibiscus mutabilis (assembly GCA_019671005.1). NCBI lineage: Eukaryota > Viridiplantae > Streptophyta > Magnoliopsida > Malvales > Malvaceae > Hibiscus > Hibiscus mutabilis. The sequence continues at coordinate 33,289,205 of CM033733.1, read as the reverse complement.
TTTGATCTCGAGATTAAAGAAAAGAAGGGGAACGAAAACTTGATAACTGACCATTTATCACTGTTAGAGAATCAACTTGAGGAAGGAAGTGCCTCAACCATAGAGATGAATTTCTCGATGAATATTTACTTACAGTTGATTCTTTGCCATGGTACGATGACATAGTCAACTATCTGGTAAGCAATATTTTTCCATCTAATCTAGTGAGTAGTGTTCAAAAATAGTTTTTGCGCGATGCTCGGAAATATTATTAGGATAAGACAATTTTGTTCAATCAATGTACCGACCAAGTGATCCGCCGATGTGTGCTAAAAGAGAAGCAACACAACATTATGCAGTTATGTCATGCAACACCGTATGGAGGACACTTTGCTAGAATAAAGTTCGCTGCCAAGGTGTTATATCATGGATTCTTTTGGCCTAAGCTGTTTAAAGATACTCACTACTTTGCCAATGCATGTGATCGATGCCAACGGACGGGTAATGTTTCTAGCATACTTTAATTGTCGCTTCAAAATATTATGTCAATAGAGATTTATGGGAAATTGACTTTATGGATCCCTTTCCTCCATCATTCGGGAACTTATATATCCTTGTGGCTGTTGACTACGTTTCAAAATGGGTATAGGCAGTAGCTTTGCCAACAAACGATGCCAAGGTTGTTGCCAAATTCCTTCACAAGCATATATTTTACTAAATTTGGTTCCCCTAGAGCCATCATTCATGATGAAGGAACGCATTTTAAGTGCAATTTAATTTCTAGAGCTCTGTGCAGGTATGGGATCCAGCAACGTATTGCCACAGCCTACCACCCCCAAACAAATGGTCAGGCAAAGATCTCAAATAAAGAGATCAAGAATATTTTGGAAAAGACTGTGAATCCGACAAGGAGGGATTGGTCTTTGAGACTAGATAATTCCTTGTGGGCTTACAGAACAGACTTCAAGACTCTGTTGGGAATCTTTTCGTATAGGCTCCTATTTGGGAAGGCATGTCACTTGTCAATGGAATTAGAGTATATAGTTTATTGGGTAATCAAAAAGCTCAACATAGAGTGGAGAGCTGCTGGTGCAAAACGTTTATTGGGCACAAATGAATTAGAGGAGTTCAGAACTTAAGCTTATGAGAATGCCAGACTCTACAAAAAATAACAAAATGATGGCATGACAACGGGATATTACCAAGACAATTTGAAGTAGGACAGTGTGTCTTGTTGTTTAACTCGATGCTAAAGTTGTTTTCGGGTAAGCTCAAGTCTAGATGGTCAGGTCCCTTTGAAGTGGTGAAACCATATGCTTATGGAGCAGTTGATATCAAGGATATGAAAACGGGAATAATTTTCAAAGTAAACGACCAAAGATTGAAGCACTACTTGGAAGGCACTCGCAATGATGCCAAGGAGGTTGTCCTCTTGGCATAGGTTCTATGAACGTCATCATCATTGTTTGATTTTTGTATATATTAGGTTAGATGTTTTTATTTTTTGGTATTTCTCGTTTATTCATTTTCTTTTCTTTATTTGTTTTGTTTTGCTTTAATTCTCTTTTGCTGCGTTGAAAGGTTTTGTTGAGTGGATACATGAAGTTATTGCCTGGAAGAATGCCAAGGAACAGGACAAGCAGGGGCGATAAAAAAATTCAAAAAAGAGTTTTTATCTTAACAACTTAATGGTTGATGAGCTCAGCCCAATAAAGGAGGAGGCCATATGTGTATGCCTGGGATAATGCCATGAAGAAAACCCTTGAAGGCATGTCCACACAAACACTGCCAATGTTCCTTGAGTTTCTTGCAGACCTCCTTGCCAAGGATGACATGCAGGCCAGTCCTCACTCTATCCACACTTTGACACAATCTAATGCCACCGTCCCAGTCTCTCTAGTACAAGTTGAATCTACCAGAACTGATACACCACATGAATCTGACGATCAAGGAATTCAAGGCCATGCCAAGACTGTTTCCACACTTGTAACACCTGCCTCGTCTGCTCCCACTGATATCTCGGCTGCCTCTAAGCCGGTGAAGATTGTTGAGGAAGTTGTCTATGACCTTGAAGCCTCCACAGCCGCATCAAAACCCAGCCTTAAGTGCAAGAACATATGGCTCTCATTCGATGGAGCTTCATCAGAAGAAAAACATGCGTGTCACAGCCAGAACCCTCTGAAGAGGAGTCCCCATCCTCTTAAACTCCTTGCATTTCATTTCATTCTCATACTCATGCATTTTTAATTTTATCTGTATATATGTGTCGTTTTCATGAATTGAGGACAATGTGCATCTTAGGTTTGGGGGTGTAGGTTGTCTGACATCTATTGCCATGACATTCATGTTTATATTTCACTTTACATTATGTTTGCCATGTAGGATTTAACACAAGCATACCAAACCGTAAAAAAATAATTTCTCTCGATTAATTTTATACTTGTTACCAACACTGCTAGGTTAGGAGAAGTTGTGCTAGATCATCTGTCCGATGAAGAAAACTCAAATTTAGAACTTCTATGCCAGCGGGTTAGCATTGCCAAGTAGCTTGGCAATTGAACTCTAGTTTAGGGAACTTTAGTTTCACTTCACATGTGGTATGTATCTAGTGGGCAAAGCAAACTTAGCTTCGTTTGAATCTAAGCTTTTTTTAAAAAAATGCAGGGTAAAAAGAATGAATAAGGCAACAATGTTTTTTCAAAAGCTGAAGAAACTTTAGAACACTCCCATGCCTTAGGGAATAATTAAGTTGGGTCTTTGTGGTTTGCTCCCTCTTAGCTCTCAAGCCAACATAGCTCTAGGGTATGAGTGTAATGGTTAGCCTGGTGATGTAATCTGGATTAATGTGGGTATTCGTGGTTTGCTCTATGTTATATCTCATGTCAAACAGTGCATGTCGCAACCCTAATTGAAACCAGCATATATATATAAAGAAACACCCTTGGCAAATAAGTGAAATTATGAGTTTAGATAGTAGAGTTGCCTGAGAGAGTCACGTAAACTTGATGCATATTGCATGCACTTTCTATGACCCTAGACTAGAACTTTATTGTTGCGCTGGGATTTGTTTATTTGTCTGGCATTGATACACTGAATATCTGAGGACAGACCTAGGATAATATTTTGCTAGTTGGTAGGTGTTGGGAACCATGACAATTCTTGTCGAGGTACCTTTTTCTGTTTTTCTAGATTTTTAGTTGCATTACTTGAGGACAAGCAATGAGCTAGGTTTGGGGGTTTTAACTCCTCAAAAATACTGATTTTGACGCTTATTTCACAATGCTTTTGTTTGCCTTTAAGTAGGTATGTTCACATTTAGTTTCCAAAATCCATATTGTTGCATAAGGAGTCGAGAGTTATTTTGTTGCTAGGATGAAAGGTTGTTTTGCTGGTTTTGATGCAGGACATAGGCAGAAAGGCGCTAGCAAATAATGCAGGAAATGAAGCAAGAGAATTACCGAGTAACAGTTGGCATGGATGGACCAGGCAATGCCAAAGCTTGGCTGGCAAAGGATTGATGATCGTTGATCGGTCAAGGTAGCCGTTGGACCCTGTACGCGTTAGCCCTATGATTCAAATCAAGTTAAGAAGATACCTCATCTTATCCCCTCGCGTGTTCAAAATTTAAACTCAAGAAGCTTATCATAGGGTTTCCACGCAAGCCTATTTAAAGAAGCTCAAGTCATCACTTGAGGGGATCAAATCGGAAGAGGTTGCACCGTGGTGAACCGAAAGGCGACATGGTCTAACTAGCTAAGACCAAGAGCTCTAAAGCAACCGAAGGGCTGCATCGACATACCTCTTTCGTGCATATTCTCTTAGCTTTAATTTTTTTTTGCATGGTGATGTTAAGATACGATAATATTTTGTGGATAGACCCCCAACCATGAACTAAGCTTTTACAGTTGGTTGGGGGATGTTTGCGATGAACGCTAAATTTATGTTTGGTTTTTAATAATTTAAAATGCATTGGCATTATTTTCTATCTTCTAGTACTCAATTTTCTCAAATCCTTTGCCATACGACAGTTGGCATAGTGTGCTCATTGTACCTTAATATCTTAACAGACTTAAGGGGCAAAGGTCAGTTGCCAGATACTAAGGCGAGAAGCTTCGACAGAAGATGTTCAAGTAGATGAACTTACTTTGGAAGTGAGTCTACCCTTTAGGAGTAAATGTTGACACTTAATCAAGTTAATTAATGAAAAGCTTCACTATAGACATATAGGGGTTTATTTATGGTTAACTTAGGGTATTGTCATCAATTGAGGCAATACAAATTTTAATCTGGTCAGCAATAAAACTAAGGCAGGACATTATTAAAGGCTGGCTAAGTAGTGTGAAATCCAGGCATCCCTTGCCAACGTTCATCATTCACTTGAACACTTTCGTTGCCAGACTGTTTTCATTTTTCACTACTTTGTTTTTGCTATCTTTCGATCAAAAACCCAATTTATTCCAACGCTTCATTTTTCTTGCAAGCAAGTAAACATTATGCAAATAAGTTCTTGGTCAATCCATGTGGATTCGATACTCAGCTTACTGTTGTATTACTTACTGACTGTGTATACTTGCACGCATAAGACTCACCTTGGCATTGTTTTCTTGCACTTTTACACTAAAAATTCAATCATTTGCCAAGTGTTAGCAAAAGTTGACAGAGGACACTACTCGTAGAGCTCAGGGATGGGTAGTTTGCTCTACTCCATCTTCATGTCTGAAGAGTAAGTGTGATAAGCTGAAGCCCCAAGGATACAATTTTTGAACCTAAAAGAAAAAAAGAGAGTAAAACAATGTACTTAAAGGAAATAACATGTCGAGGCAATAAAAGAGAGAAATCCTTTAGTTTTTATAAGGTTATTAAGTAATGAATGCATGTAACTTAGAACACGCTGCACCTATAGTGGAATTAATCATTGGAATAGAACTGTAAGCTTTAATGTATTGCATCTTATTAGTATAGCTGATGAATAAATTACTGCTGCAGCATGACTTGGAATCCTTGTAATCATAACTTAGTGGAACCTTAGGAACTATGGGCTATTTAATGTTTTTATTTACTATTTTTATTTTTCTTGCTTTCATTCTGCATTGCTTAAGGACAAGCAACAGTTCAAGTTTGGGGGTATTTGACGAGTGAGTAAATGACCTATTTTGTATACCTTTTTTACTTGTCTTTTGTGTGTTTTCTAGCTCATTTAGTTGCATTTAGGTTAGATTGCATATAATGTGCATGTAGATAGAGAGTTACATTGCCTATGCTTAAATGTTATATATTTTGGTACATTTTATGGGAAAAGTGGTGTTTTGTGGTGCATGTATAGGTTATTGGAAGATGCTGAAGGAATGCTAGAGTAGATTAGTAGCAGATCTCATGGTTGGAGCTGATGAGGCATAAAGATTTGGAGATGGATCTGCTTCTACCCACATGGACTTTCTCCTGATATGGAACATTAAATATAGCGGGAAATCAATGGCATTCTTTAATGAAGTCGTGCGCACTTTAGGGCCCTTAAAACCCTAGTTTCATCACCTATATAAAGAAGACTTGGATGCCATTTCAAGAGAACGAGATTATAGACAACAACCCTAATCTAAAGCTTTCGAAGAACCACCAAGTTGGAAGCTAGAGAAATCTCTTCACAATAGAGGCCATCGAGAGGGCCGACGTAGTGGAAGATCTGCAACAACAGTTAGATAGCACGGAGGAAGATCATCGAGGAAGTTCAACTCTTTTCTATCCCTTGCTTGATAAATTGTCATAATTTAATATTTTTATGGATATTTTAGGCTCAGACATGAGCTAAATACTTTAGTTGGGATTATTGCTTCCTTGGATTTTATGTTTTGATTATTCTATTTTAATGCTATAGTTGTTTTCCCTTTATCTATTCTGTTCATCGTTCTTCATGCGTATTTATTGTAAGAACTATCGAGAGAGGCCTTTTAACTATTGATTTGTGGCTTAATATCGAGAGAGTTAGGCTATACAAATGTGAACAGTAGGGATAAGTTGTTAAGTTAATTCTAATCTTGCTTAGACATAAGTTTAGGGTTTTAACGACTAAAAGAGAGTTCTTAAAAAAAGAATAGAGTTACTAGGGTTATCACAGACATGTATCACCTTAGCTTCAATGTTATTAACTTCTAGGCATCAAGAGAGTCGGAAGTTCACTAGAAAATAATGTCAAGTAGATAAAGGTTTTAATGGTTTATGCAGACATTTATTACCAGTTGCTATGGCAATGAAATAGGTAATCAATCATATATCCTTAACAATAGTCCCAGCTTTCATAAGCATTTGTTATTTGCCGCATCATCTATTCATCTTTAATTTTAGCTATTTTTTACTTTAAGTGTTTTTAGTTTAATATCTCAACGTCATCCAATACTTTCAAACACATTCTTAAGCTTGATAACTTTGTAGTTATTGATCCAATCCTCGTGGGTTCGACACTCTACTTTATCACTTTATTACTTGATTCGACGAGTATACTTGCTCTAAAGTGCATCACTATTCGACAAGAATCAATGGTGAAGAGGGGGTGAATTGGCAAATAAAAATTTGGTGGAAGCAAATTGCAAATTAATAAAAAAATAGGACAAGAGATTTATAGTGGTTCAACCTTCTCAATAAGGTTTAATCCACTCCCTTAGCTATCAACACTAAGGATTTTCATAAATTCAAAAATTTGTCTTTTTTTTGCTAAAGGAGATAACCTCACAAACATCTATACTTATACCCCAAAGTCTAGTGATCCTTTTTTTCCTAAAGGATGAATAAAAATAAGCAAACTATGAAATCCTCTAAAGGATGAATGTTTGCACAATTCAAAGCTCATTAAAACCCCAAACTTGATGAAAAAGAATTATTGTAATACCCCAAAATTTATAGTATTGTTTAAGGGTCATTTAGTGCTAAGTTAATTGCTTAAAAGCTTACTTAGTGACTAAAATGACAAAAATGTAAAAGTTAGGGTTTTCTCAATTATGGACTTTAGAAAAGAAATTTTTAAGGTTTTAAGGTGTCATGTGATAGAGAACGATTAAAATAGGATACTCACAAAATTTGGTTAAAATCCAAGGAAAATTGGAATGGGAATTCAAGGTTAAAGTTTAGTGATCAAAATGATAAGATTTTAAAATTTGGGTGGTACAAGTTGAAATATGAAAAGTTGAAGGACCAAAGTTGTAATTTCCCAAAAGTTAGGTGTTTTCTTTCATAAATAGATAGAGCACCTATTGGTGTGGACCAAATAAGGAAATACTGGTTTGATCCGATATTTTGATTATTGGGAAATCGCAGTCAAAGTTTAAGTGGAATTCGGATATCTGCATCGAACTAAAAAATTATGAAATTTTATCATATGATAGAGAAATGTTATAAAATTCATTTCCTAGTGTTGGAAATATTTTAGTTCGATTCAGGATGAATCCTATGATTTATTTCGATTAAGGAATTTATTTAGTAACCCATAAAATTCTCGGCATTTATTGGTAAATCGGATCAAGCTAAAATTTCAGAGATGATTCCATAGTCTTTGGAAGAGTTATATCATATTATTTTATGGATATTTGGAGAATTTAACAGTAAATATTTCATCTTGTACAGGGATTAAACAGATCATGGAGAAAAATACAACATAAGATATCGAATTTCGATTGAACTGCAAAGTTAAGTGTACTCAAGGCATAGGATGGGTGACTTATTGGGAAGGTCTTATGTCATTATTTGGGACTGATAAAAAAAGAATCAGTTCGAGTTAATATTATTCGTATGGATATTTGATAAAGGATTACTAAGAGAATTTTATCCAATAAAGATTTCGGATAAAATTATCAGTATATTGGACCGAGTCAAAATTTCAAGATTTTGATTTTATAAAATTAAGGAATATTTTGTATGTCAAAAATATTTATTTATGGAGATCGAAATTATGAGAATTTTAGATTTTACCCGATAGTTGGGAAAATGGAAAAAAATCGTAGTAAGTGATTATCGGGTAATCGCATCAAATTGAAATTTTAAAGGCAGTTTCATAGGTCATGGAAAATTCATAAAATATTATTTTTATGAATATTTTAATGTTTCTAGTTGGATTTCAACTAGACTTGGTTCTCTTTTTACAAAATGGCAATTTTGAAATTAGAATATAGTTGGAGGATTATTTGGACCTAAGAGATTAAATGAATTAAATATTCATTTTTAATACATGTGGCATTAATAAGTAAAAGATGAACAAAAAATTTGTCATCTTCATTCTGCTATTAGAAACTAACAAAAAGAAAGGAGAAAATATACACAAAATTTTCCAAGTCAATTTTGAAGGCTTCAAAGTTAGAATCAATGTATGTTGCTTTGGGAAAAATTTATCTATGCTTCATACTCTTTCTTTTGATAGTAATTTTGTATAGCAAATTGAAGAATTGTTCATGTTGTTGATGAGAGAGAAAATAGAGTTTATGTTCTAGGTTGAGATTGAAGCTTGAATTAAGTATATCAAGTGTTGTGAAGTTGAAATTAAGCTTGATTTTAGATTAATTTCATGTTTGAAGATATAAACCCTAACCCTAGAATTTAAGGGTTTCAATTAAGGTTTTGAAATTAAGGATGAATATGGAAGATTTATGATTTTACAAGCTTGATTTTGATGTTAGAATGGAAAATTCTCAACTAGTTTTCTAAGTGACTATTTTGGCATGTTTGGTAAATTAGGGAAAATATTATAAAAATTATCCTAGTGAATGGATTTGAAGAGATTGTGAATTTAGAAGCTTGATTATGACATTTGGATTAAATAAAGTCCTTGAAAAGTTTAGACACCCAAATTTGGCAAGTAGGAATAAATTTGGAATTTAAATGTTACTTTTTGGAAATGAAGAATATATGTTGGAAAATTTATTTAAGCATGTTAGAATGTTGTTGGATGAAAAATAAAACTAGAGAAACCAAGTGACCAATTCGGCCACATGGAAGAATAATGGGAAAATTTTAGGAAAATTATGATTATGAGATTTTATGAATCGAATATGTTGTATGAAGTTAGAATTAAAATTAGAATACATAGGGACCAATTCGGCAAGCTTCAAAGTAAAGGGACCAAATCTGATTTTTTTTTTTGAAATTGGAGTGTATTTATGTAATTAATGATGTTGGAGATGTGAAAATGATGTTAGAATACTAAACCGATGTTGAATCGAATTAGTGACTATTTTGACAATTTGTCAAAATCAAGAGACCAGATAGGAAAATGAATTCTTGGATGGGGATTAAATTTGATTTTTAGATAAAATAATAGAATTAAGGTAGTAATGTTGATTTGAGGACTAGATTGCAAAGTTAAGAAGTTTGAATCCTTACCTTTGCATTTTAGTGACTATTTTGGCAAAGAAAGAAAATTAGAGAGAATTAATTTGAATAACTATTTGATGAAGAAGATGATGAATTGGTGGTTTGAAGTAAGTAATGGGACTAATTTGACAAGTAGAAAAATAAGAAGAAGTTAGTATAAATTAGTAGTTAATTATGGAAAATTTTTATGTTAAACTATTAGATAGCTTGATCAAAATATTATTAGAAATGAATCTAACAAATGTTTGTTTATATTTATGTGGTTAATGAAATCAAATCTGAATCAAAGAATATTCGAGGTACTATGAAGGAAAGGATCGAATAGAATTTAGTGATGCATGCTAATAAATGACCCAGGTGAGTGCATTTTTTCTTATTTATTATATATATATGATATGAATGAGTGCATTTTTATTTATTATATATATATATGACATGAGAGAGACTTGCAATAAGTCAATCTTAATATTAATGAAAATGTAAGCTAATCAAATTTATGTAAATGGCATGAAATATAAAATGGCATATGTGATACGCTAACATGGCATAATGATTTATCTAAGATAAATCGGATTTTTTGATATTGGGTATGAACTGCCTAATATCGACCATATGATTTACATTGATGCATAATACAGTAATGGCAAGTACATATGAAAAATTGTGATGAAATATAGGATGTGAATTGTCCGTTTACATGAATGATAAGGATTGGTTGATAATGAAACAAAATGCCCAAGTATTATGATATGAGAGTTCTTGGTATAGTTGGATATGTTTCATGTTTTGTGACTACTACGGTGTCACTCCCACCTTGGGGACCCAAGCCCTTGGTGTTGCACCTTGGGGATCCAAGCCCATAGTGTTAATGGCACTAACGAGGTGCTTTAATAAGGAGCAAAGAGCATCCTCGAATACGTACTCATCTATCATGTTCAAGTTAAGCACTACGGTGTCACTCCCACCTTGGAGACCCAAGCCCTTAGTGTGCACCCTGGGGATCCAAGCCCACAGTGCTAATGGCATTGACGAGGTGCTTTTATGAGGAGCAAAGAGCGTCCTCGAGTACGTACTCATGTTCACGTTATGTTAGACACTATGGTGTCTTATCAAGATGACTCACGTACCTTGACCTCATATTATATACTTTGGGCTATCTCTGAAGGAAAGTTATATTGCAAATGATTACGTGATGAAAGCATGACTACTTGATGATCATGAACCATTGATATCATGATTTTATGACATAATTAATAGATGATATGAATCATATTGAAATGCATTTATGCAAGTAGTTATACTAAAAAGCTTAATTCACACAAGACTGATAAGACATATCGAATTCTTATGATTTGAATATTATATTGGTTAAATGAACTATACAAGTAAAATAGTTCTATACACGATAAACTGTTGTCAACTATAATTAGAAATCGTTGGTCATTTTGCAGAACTGAGTTATTTATAATCATTGTTTTACATTGTTATGATTATACCTCATTAAGTTATAATTAACGTGTGTTTTGTATCACACGTAGGTACTTCGATTTAGATAGCAGAGGAGGAGCTGCACATCATTGAATCAAGTTAGCATGTATTATCAGTAAGTATCACTACATCCTAGTCTAGTGGGGCATGTATAGAATTTTAAATAAGTAGCTATTTGGTATGTTTAAATTTGTGGGTACGCTACTTATAAGTTAATGTAGATATATGATCTAGAAACATGACTTAATTTGAGGACTTAAGAATATTAGAAAAGATGTTTCAAACAAATTTTAAACTTAGTTGGTCGTTTATCGCGTAGTGATTCTAAAATCAAGAAAGGGTCTAGGCAGCACACATAGTTTTCACTCTGAATTATATTTTCAATTTAATAACTGCTTAAATTATTTTATAAACCAATTCAGGGTCAAAACTAGCTACATTTACTAGACATAGTTTTGTTTAAAAAACTGAGAAAGGGCCAACCACTGAACTACTTTGTAAAAAAAATATAAAAAAATTACAAGTATGGAAATCAGTGTAAATCAGTTAGTAACATCTTTAATGTGTATTCGAAAATTGCATATACGTTGAGGGTGTTACAATTATAATGAAAATCAATCAAGTGGGGTACAAGAATTTTTCAATAAAAGCTCTAAAAGGTTGGATATGTGCTTAAGGGTGTTCAAATCCAGGTACCCGGGTATTCGTGTACCCGAAGTACCGGGTACCTGGATCGCTGGGTAGTTCAAAATGCAGCCTGCATCCTGACTCGTGTTTTGTAGGTACCCATTAGTCGGGTACCCGAAAGTTACGGGTACCCAGAAATTCAGGTATTTGGGGTACCCGAATATAAAAAATATATATTTTAAACATGAAAATATTTTATTAGTTTAATATAAAAATATAAATTATATATATTTATTAGTTCAATATAAAAATATGTATTTGTTAAATATAAAAATTTTAAGATTTTTATTAGTTTAATATAAAAATATGTATATTGAATATAAAAAATATTAATTTCAAATATATCCGAGTACCCGGTTGTAATCGGGTACCCGAAATTTCTTAATTTTGTAACCCGGGCCTGACCCGAGAAATGATGGGCCAAGTACCCGACCCGGGTAAAAAAATGTTTTGGGTAAATACCCGGTTATTTATATTCGGGTAGTCGGGTCGGGTATTTTTGAACACCCCTATTGTGCTTGAATGCTTTTGGATAGTTCTCTTGTTGTTGAAGAAGCATTGGAGACTTGGTTTTATATCCCTCATTGATTTCTTGTTGTTTGGGTAGTTGGGATATTCAATAGAGCCGTTGGGCTGTATTTTTCCCGAAATAAATGTTGTCTGGCAACACAGGGTATCGATACACAAGCACTCGTATCAGTACTTGCCAAACGAAGAAAGATCCATTGAAACAAAGGGGTATTGGTACGCGAGCAAGTGTATCGGCTCAGAGTGAAAATTTAATAAAGGGTATCAGTACAATCTGTATCATACCAGTACCAGTTTTGCTTACTAGAATCCTTAGAATTTTTGGTTAAAACATTGTATCGGTACGAGACTAGCTTTACCGGTACGCATAACAGATCTTTTAAAAGTTAGTTCCAAGATTTTCTGACAAGGCAACAATCAAAACATTAAATGAAGAGGTTTAAAAATCTTAACCTCTGTACCGGTATACTATAGGTCGTACTGGTACTCGTAGCTCAATTTGGAAATAGATTCAAAAAGTCGTACTGGTATATGTATAGATGTACCAATACCTTTCAGCCATTACACATAAAATTGGTTTCCAGTAACGAAAACCTGTACCGGTACACCATAGGCCGTACCGGTACTCAGTTACCAAATTGGCTAAATTGAGTACCAAAACACTTAGAAAATATTTGGGGTTTCAACGTTTGTCTTAGAAATTTTTTAGGTTCGAATGCCTTTCAATTTAGTGAACAAAATAACTACCTTAAAATTTATTTGTTTTACAGTTTAATCCTTGTTATATCAAAATCAAATATAGGTTTAACAATCTCCTCCTTTCTGGTATAACAAAACAAAAAAGAATCAGTTCACTTCCCCTTTCTTTAAGGCTAAAAGAGCAGTTGTTTTTGAAAGGCCTTTTAAAGATTTTATATCCCACTTCTCCCTTTTTTTTGTTAAATCAAAATCAATAGGGTAAATTTAAAGCAAACATAAAGCAATATAATCCAAAATAACTCCAGAGATAATATAAAAACCATAATATTATAAATCTAAAGCATAAATATTCAAGACATAAAATTTCGAACGAAATAAAAAACATAAACCAAAGCATAAAGTCATAGGAAATATCAAATAAAACATAGGTGAATAAACTTAAATCATAATAGATATGAGATGAGATGCAAAGCCTAAGAGTCATCCTCATCGTCTTCTTCCTTGTCTTTGTCTTCCTCTTTCTCAATGTTGTCTCCAAGAGCGTGTCCACGCCATTCTTGATGAAAGGTGGTAAGATTCAAGTCCATAGAAGCCACACGATGCTCAACGGTAGACAATCTAGCATCCATGAAAGTCAAGCGAGTGTCGATGGTGTCTAACCGAGCGTCCATGGTGGAAAACTTCCCATCAAGGGAAGCCAGAGCAATGGGAACATCCGCAACTGGTTCTACATTACGAACCCATTCTCTATTGAAAAAGGTAAACTTGGCTTTCCGGAGAGATCTTGTATCAATAGGCTTGGTAAGGGAAATCCTAAGGTCAAGAAAGCAATCAATGTTGAGCTTGTGGAAGATGAAACTAAGGATGGTTCCATAGGTGAAAGAGGTCACGAGGTAGGTATGACAGTTGCTGACGAGATGGACCATCTCGACAAAGATGATTTGGGCTAGGTTAGAGAATTTTCTCTCACGAAAGCAATGAAGCCAAAATTCATCCACCATATAATAGTGGACCACTTACCACCGGATGGATGAAACCACCAAGTGATGAGAAGATGGAGGAAACGCTCATGAGCTTCGAGAATGGACATGGAGTCACTATAGGTTGTAGGAAACAAGTTTTCATCATCTATACCAATGTTTTGCAAACCCAAAAGATCGGTTAGTTTTTTAGAATCAAGAGAAAAGGTTTTCCCATAACATTGGACTCAATAGCAATAGTTTTGGTTTTCTCTTGATTTAAAACACACCGACCATTGGAGTAAAAAATAAGAACAAGGTTTTTGTAAACAATGTCGGGGATATTTAAAAAAGTCATAAATTTCCATTCCCTCATTAAATCAAGGTGTTTAAAACCAAACTCGTTGAAGCATATAGAAGCAAAATCAACAATTCGATCACGATCGATTTTAATGTTTTGAATTTGTTCGAAATATTTCATAGCATTGGGATAATCCAATTCATTAAAACAATGGACAAAAAGTTGGGCAAGGTTAGGTTTGGTACCATTGTTACCGGTATTTGAAGAACTATCACTAAGATATTTTCTAGAACATTTTTAGGAGGCGTGATAAATGATTTTGATAAAACCTGCAGAATTCAAACCACAAAAACATATGTATGCAAACACATCAAATTCAATCCAATACAATAGTCAAGGTAGGGTAAAAATCTATAATATATAGTTTAAAAATGTATACAAGTATAAAGAAAATTTTTGATAAATTTAAAACTTAAAAACTGTAAAATAAAATATATGAGTATAAATATATATTTCAACAAAAAAAATTCAATTTTGAAAAAGTTTTTGTAAAAACTTTGAAAACATGGATATATACATCCTAAATATACAAAATTTAAACCTAAAAACTATACAAGTATAAAGAAATTCAAAGTAGTATAAAAATAAGGTTTTTACCTTGAATGATGGATGAATGGATGAATGAGGAGATGGTTTGCACAATGCTAGATGATCAAAGCTTGAGTTTAATGTTTAGAGTAAAAGCTCCCAAAAGATTTGAAGAAATTTGATGAAAAACCTTGAGATTTATAGGGTATTTATAGATAAAACTCCTCTTTATGGTTCTAGCCCGCACGCGTACCGGTACGACTAAATAGCGTAATGGAACAGCACGTACCGGTACAATATAACCCTTATTGATCCTCGACCCGTACCGATACAGACAAGTTTATACCGAAACGTTGTTCCTAATAGCCCGTATCGGTACAACTACCCTCGTACCGATACCCTCTAACCAAAATTGACAATTTTGGCTACAAAGGATCCAAAAATTCAATTTAACTTGAATCGATATGCATGAGTATAATATGAGAGCAACATGAATGGGCAAAAATAGATACATACTCCCCCTAACAACATGAATAGATGAATTTAAGGAGAAAATCATACAAACATGAGGATCATACAAATTCAAGTAATTTTAAGATCAAAACAAAGGCTCTAAGGTTCAAGAAAGGCTAGTAAGCCCTAACTCTCTCCAAAGAGTCCAAAAACGCTCCTTATCTAAAGGTTTGGTGAAAATATCCGCTACTTGGTGCAAGGTATCTACATACTCTAGAAATACATTATTTTTCAAGACATGATATCTAATGAAGTCTTATTTCTATATGCTTGGTTCTAGAATGTTGGATAGGAATTTTAGTGAGACAAATAGCACTAGTATTGTCACACTTTAAAGGGATGACACCTACATCAATTTCATAATCTAAGAGTTTTTGCTTCATCTAAAGGACTTGAGCACAACAACTATCAGTCGAAATATATTCCTCCTCGATGGTAGATAGTGCAACGCTATTTTGCTTCTTATAAAACCATGAGATTAGCATGTTACCTAGGAATTGACAAGTATCAGAGGTACTCTTTCTATCTATCTTACAACCTACATAATATGCATCCGAATAAGCATGCAAACTAAAGGATGAGTCTCTAGGATACCAAAGACCTAAACAAGGGGTGTCTTTAAGGTATCTAAAGATTCTCTTAACGACTTGTAAATGTGATTCTCTATGACTAGCTTGAAATCTAGCACACAAGCAAACAGTAAACATAATATTCAGTCTACTTGCAATAAGATAAAGCAAAGATCCTATCATAGATCTGTAAAGTATAAGATCAACACATTTACCTCATTCATCTTTGTCAAGCTTTGTAGAAGAGCTTATTGGTATGGTTGAGGCTTCACATTCTCTAAGCCAAACTTCTTGAGCATATCCTTGATGTACTTAGCTTGATTGATGAAGATGTCATCCTTCCTTTTTTTGATTTGGTGTCCCAAAAAGAATGAGAGATCCCCCATCATGCTCATTTCAAATTTTCCTTGCATTAACTTAGCAAAATCTTGGCAAAGAGATTCATTAGTATAACCAAATATAATATCATCAACATATATTTGAACTACTAAAATTTTCTTGCCTTTTCTTTTTATAAAAAGTGTAGTATCAACCTTCCCTTTGTCAAAACCTTTTTCTATTAGAAAATTTGACAATCTTTCATACCAAGCTCTAGGAGCTTGTTTCAAACCATATAAAGCTTTTGAAAGTTTAAAAACATGGTTTGAATATTTTGGATCTTCAAAACCGGGTGGTTGTTCTACATATATTTCTTCAATTATAAAACCATTTAGAAAAGCACTTTTAAAATCTATTTAAAAAACTTGAATTCATGATAACATGCAAATGCAAGCAACATCCTAATACCTTCCATTCTAGCTACAGGTGCGTAGGTTTCATAAAAATTAATTCCTTCTTCTTGAGTGTAACTTTGAGCAACAAGTCTAGCCTTGTTTCTCACTATGCTACCACTCTCATCTAGTTGTTTCTAAAAACTCATTAGTACCTATAGTAGATTTATTTCTAGGCCTATCAAATAATTTCCATACTTGACTCATCTCAAATTGATTTAACTCTTCTTGCATAGCCAATATCCAATATCCAATAATCATCATTTAACGCTTCTTTGATATTTTTAGGCTCTATGCATGCGATAAATGCAACATAATTACATGTATTTCTAAGAGAAGATCTAGTGGTTACCATTTTGGATGGATCACCCAAAATCTCACCACCTTTGACATAGTTGAACTCCCTTGGATAGGTGACCTCCCTTTCCTCTAGAGACATGTCCTTCAAGGCTTCTAGAGGTGGATCTTGTGGTTCCTCTTTTGATGGAACTTCATCTACCTATGATTATCCTCCACTAATATTGGCATCCAAAATTCCCACATCATCATCATCATAAGTATTCTTCCTCGGAAGGAGGTTATCATCGAAAACAACATGAATAGACTTTTCAACTACTATAGTTCTTTTGTTAAATACTTTATAGGATTGAGAGTTTAAAGAGTAACCTAGAAAAATAGCTTCATCACTTTTTGCATCAAACTTGCCTAAATTGTCTTTTCCATTGTTTAAAACAAAACATTTACATCCAAAGGGATGAAAATAACTAATGTTAGGCTTTTTATTTTTAAAAAGCTCATAAGGTGTTTCCTTCAAAAGTGACCTAATCATTACTCTATTAATAATATAGCAAGCCGTATTTGTGGCTTACGTCCAAAAATACTTAGGCAAATTGTTTTCACAAAGCATGGTTCTAGCCATTTCTTCTAAAGTTCTATTTTTCCTCTCAACAACCCCATTTTGTTGAGGTGTGCGAGGAACCAAAAAATTATGACTAATTCCGTTGTAGTTACAAAACTCTTCAAAAATAAGATTTTGAAATTCGGTTCCATGGTCACTCTTAACATGAGAAAATGGAGTAACCCACATCATTTTGGTTTGCTTTTGAAAACGTGTTGAATTTTTCTAAATCCTCATCTTTGGTACTTAAAAAGAGAATCCCAAGTAAATCTAGAGTAATTATTAACAAGCACAAAAGCATATTGTTTTCCACCCAAGCTCATAGTTCAAATAGGGCCAAAAAGATCTATATGGATCAATTGTAAAATTCTACTTGTTGATACATTATTAATGGATTTAAAAGAAACTCTTTTATGTTTTCCTTTAGCACATGCATCACAAATTTTGTCAAGAGAAAACTTGATTTTAGGCAAACCTCTTACTAGATCATTTGAAATTAATTTTTCCAAAAATTCATGCTAGCTTGTCATAGTTTTCTATACCACAACCAAGAATCATGCTCATTGAAACACCCTTAAAGTATACTCGTAAGCTGAATATACATTAAAGATGTTACGGAGTTATTGAAAGAAATCTTGACTTGTAAATTTTTTTATACTATATACCGAACTATATCTTATAGTTTAACCCTTTCTCGGTTTTGAATTAAAACCATGTCAGTCTATTGCAGCTAGTTTTGACCCTGAATTGATTTATAAAATTTTATAATTAAGTTGTTGAAATAAAAATATAATTTAGAGTGAAAACTACGTACACGGCCTAGACCTTTTCTTGATTTTTCAAATTTTTATGCGATCAGGGTTAAACTATATTTAACTATACCGTGAATCTTAATCATTAGTAGTAAAACAATATTTTAAGTCTATACACTCGTAATAGTACGTAAGCACATTATAACTTAAGTTTACAAAACAATTTACATCTTTAAAACCCACATACATACATGTACATGCCCACTATACATCAAACATAATTTAAGATGTACATACCGTGACTACTAATGTAACTTGAATTCCTTGATTTATCAGCTCCTCTTGCTACTCTACTTGGAAGAACCTACGTGTGAAATATCACATACTAATTATGAACTTAGTGAGACAATAATATCACTTAATAAACATAGAGTAAAGTATTACTCATCATATGATTTCATATCAATTTCTCTACCTAAGATAGAATATTACTATCAAAGTTTCCATGGTCACTAGATATTAATGTGCATGTTATAAGTTCCTAACTTGCTCATGGTTCTAATGTTCTGTCATCATCAAGTAAGTCATATATACATGATATGTTTCGTATACATAGCATAATTCATATACATGATATAATTCACATAAGCAATATGGTTCACATGCTTGACATGATTCATATGTAAAACGCAGTTCATATCCATGACATGGTTCATTTACGTATCATGATTCATATTCATAGCATGATTTATTTATGTAACATGATTTTCATACATGGCATATTTCTTTTGTGTGACATGATTTCCATACATGGCATGATTCATATATATGTTTCATTCATATACATAACATGATACGTGTGCATGGCATAATTCATATACGTAAAATAAGTTGTATACATGGCATGGTTCATATGCATAGTATATTTCTTATATATGTGACATACCTTGTATACTTGGCATAATTCATGTACATATCATGATTCATATATGTAGTATGATTCGTATACTTGACATATTTCATATACATAGCATGGTTCATATTCATCACATGTTTCATATACGTAACATGATTCATTTACGTGACATAATTCTTTTATCATTGCCCAAAGTACGCTATATGAGATCGAGGTACGCGAGTTATCTTGAAATGACACCGTAGTGCCTAACATGAATGTAAAGATGAGTACGCACTTGGGGACGCTCTTTGTTCCCCATAAACGCAAAGCACCTCAACAGTGCATTCGGGCACAGTGGGTGTAGATCCCCATGGTGCACACCAAGGGCGTAGGTCCCCAAGGTGTATGTGACACAATCATTTTGTCACAATATCTTTTGTTAACATAAACATGAGGGTGCAGCTGCTAAGGACTCTATGGCATGCCAACTATACCGTGGACTCTCATACTCAATACTTGGGCATTTCTTCATTACCAACCGATTTTCATCAATCATATGGATAGGAATTTCATATTCATATTTCATCGTAACTGTTCTTGAAAATCAATAATTATCATAATTAATCATTTAAATGGATATTTCATGTTTCATACTTTATCGTAAATAGTCAGGGCAAACATAGATCATCATATAAATAAACAATTCATATCTCATACTTCAACATATTTGATCATGACAAACATAAATTAACATATATATAAATATAAATAATGCAATATCATTTTAATTTTAGGTCGACTATTCGCAAGTCTTTCTAATTGCAATTTAAAACATATAAATGCACTCACCTGGGCCATGAATAGTATGCCTCAATAAATTCTACTCGATCCTTTCCTTTAAAATATCTTGAATCCTCTTTGATTCGTATTCAACTTGATTAACCACATAAATATAAACAACATTTATTAGAGTCATTTCTAATGATATTTTAATCAAAATATCAAATCATTCAACATAAAAATTTTATATTTTTCCTCCTATCATTATGTTGTCCCAAAACTCATCTTTGGTCCTTGATAACCATTTAGAACTTCAAATAGTTCTTTCAAGCTTGCTAACTAACATTAGATACAAAATATCTCAATTTCCATTCTCTGCAGCTTGTACTACTTTTAAAGAAATATTTCTATAAAATAATCTACAACTCGAAATTCGATTCCGATTGTTCTAAAAGAAAATAAATTCAATAAGCTTTTCAACCATATAAATTAATAGTTTAAATTCAACTTGTACAATTTATGGTGAATTTTCGAAGTCACTTTCCAGTGCTAAATTCAGAACAGTCTGCTATACTGTTTTCTGACCTTTCCTCACTTAAAAATTCATATCTTTTTACTCGGAATTTGAAATCAATTTTCGTTTGTTGGAAACGAAACTAGACGAACACATCTTTACATCGGTATAAAATTCACCTTCTAACCATTTTTTTATAATTTATGGTGAATTTCCAAAGTTACTTCTAAATCCATTTTTTACACAGTTTCATAAATAATTTCAAACCTTGTACTAGTTTCTTGCAATTTAATACTTAAGCTTTATAAAATAATATTTTAGCCACTACTTCATTTTTGTTCATAAATTCATGTACAAATAAACCATTTACTTATTTCTAATAGTTTTAGAAAGTTTTTCTTAAACTTTTAACTTTATTCACTTTAGTCCTTCACTACTCCTTCATTTTCGAAATAGGTCCCTAAACTTTCTTTTCTTGTCATTTCCACCCTTCAACTTTCATAAAATACTTAAATCTTCATTTCTATCAATTTTCCATAAATTTAAAACCAATCCCTAATTTTTCTCAATTTGCCGAATTGGTCTCTAAGGTTTCAAAATTTTCATTTTGATCCCTAACCACAAATTCAAGCTTCTTGCATCATAATTTAGTGTTTCCAATGCTTAAATAAAATTCTCAATAATTTCCCCTAATTTCCATAAATTTTTGAAATGGTCACTAAAACTCAAACTTGGGAAATTATTCATTCTAACATCAAAATCAAGCTTCCAACAACACAATTCAATCAATATCATCCTAATTTTAGCTTCCTGGCCAAAACCCCCAAATTTTAGGGTTAGGGTTTATACCTTCCAACATGAAATTTATCCAAAATCAACCTTAATTCCATATCAAAATCATCAATTCAACTAACTACCATTCTAATTCCATCATAAACTTCAACTTCCATTATCAATCTTCATTCATGACATAACTTATACTTGACTTTATCATGCAGAAATACTATCAAAATGAAGAGGATTAAGTGTAGAACAAGTTACCTGATTTAATTTTGCTTGAAACTTGCCTTTAATCCTTTGATTTTGATCTTGAAAGTTGAAAATCCCTTTTTCCCTTCTTATTTGGGGCTTTCGAACAGCATAGGGAGGATGAAAATAATTTTATTCATCTTTTTAATCCATTTAATTCACATGTCACTGTTAAAGGAATTTTAAATTCATTTAACTAGTGAAATTACCTTTTTACCCTTTTAATCCAATGGCTATAATTCAATCTCATAAAAATCAATGGCTATGATTAAATCCATGTGAATTTGACCTTTCAAAATTGCCCTCAGAGTTTCAAAATATTTCAAAAATGACATCCATGGCAAATGACCAATTTGTCCTCCAACTATACTTTAATTACATCAAAACTTAAAAATTGCTACTCCATTAAGATTGAACCAAATTGGTTCCAATCTAACCAGCCATGCCCCAAAATATCTAAGATTTTTATTTATGGCATTTATTCAATCCAAATATTCGATTTTCACTTAATACGATTTCCAAATTTTCTTCCTTTGAACTTTAAAGCTTTATATCCACTAATATAGGCCTCGTACGAAAAATCCGAGTAACACGAAAGTGTCACTCTTGGGGGTGAACTATTCATTTACGGGGTTAACTTACATAACTTTTGGAAATTATACTTTGTTCCCTGAACTTTTCCAAAGTTTATACCTTGACCACAAAACTTTCAAAATTTTCATTTTGGTCACTAAACTTCAATTCCCACTTAAATTTTCCTCAAACGTTTACCAAACTTTAAAAGTACTCAATTTAACTAACATCTATCACATGATACTTTTAAACCTTAAAAAGATTCCTTTCATAAAGACTTAGACTGAATTTTCTTAACTCAGTCTATTATTCTGATAATTATCGAAAATAAAATTTCTCTTAGAAATCCTTTATCGATAATCCATCCGAATATTCTTTACTTTTACTAGGTCCAAAATATCAATTAGAAACACTTTTATGGGACCTTCCCGGAGGTCACCCATCCTAACATTTCCCTGGCCTAAACATGCTTAACAATTTTATTCGATCCAAATTCAATACCTTCTACTGTATCTTAATTCTCAAAACTGATGTCAAAGTTCTTATTTCGATCAGATTCACCCTTGTACTAAATAAAATCACTTGTTGGGGACATTTACACTTTAATCCTCAAACTTTTTCAAGTTCACACTTTAACCCCCTAAACTTTCAAAAATTACAATTTGGTCACTAGTTCAAAAATTGGGATATTACAATTCCTCCCCTTTAAGAAAATTAGTCCTCGAATTTTTAACGTTTACCCATTTTAAACAACTTCGTATTTTGCTTATTTATTCTCTTTTCAATTTCTCAAATGACTTTATCTACTTTATGATTTCTCCAGAGAACCTTAATCAGTAGAATTTCCTTGTTCCTTAATTCTTCAACTTTGTATGCTAGGATTTTCACTTCTTCTTATTTATACGTCAAACCTGATTGCAGTTTAACCTTCTCAGAGGTAATTATATGTGAAAAAATTTCAAGCCATACCTTCGAAACATAAGTACATGAAACACATAATGAGTCTTGTTCCTATCTGGAGGTAAAGCCAATTGATAAGCCATTGGTTCCTTTCTTTTTAGAATCTCATATGGCTTTATAAATCTGGGACTAATCTTTCCATTTCAACCAAAACGTAACACATTTTTTCAAGGTGAAATCTTTAAAAACACTTTTTCTTTAACATCGTATTCAATATCATTTTTCTTCTTATTTTCTTAAACATGTTGTCAATCCACGACGACCTTGAAATTTTGCTGAATAAGCCTTACTTACTCCTCCATGTCTTGTGTTAAATCACTCTTCCAACATTTGAGTTATTCTAAACATTTCTATCATGTAACCCAAACCAATTTAGAGAAGTTCGATATTTTCTTTCATATGCCATCTTAATACTTGCTTGATAACTATTGTTGTAATCAACTCAGCCAAAGGTAAGTACTTTTCCCATGATCTCATAAACTCAATTACACAAGATCGTAACATATTCTCCAAAATTTGTATAATCTATTTAGATTGCCCATCTGTTTACGAATGAAAACTGTACTAAAAATTAATTTAGTACCTAAAGCTTCAAATAACGTACCCCCAATACTTTGAAATAAACCTTGGGTCTCTGTCTGACACTATCAATGCTGAGGCACCATATTAAATTCTTTTTACTTGGTATAGCTGACAAATCCATTATACAATCCATCTTTACTCATCCCTACTTTCATTGGGGAATAGAAATAGACTAAAGTACTTCATAAATATTTGACCATAGTTTCGAGTCTTTAAATCTTGATACATTTTATTACTCCTTGGGTGCATAATTAATGAACTATAATTGGCCTCCGTTAATATCTTCTATCTTTAGATATTGTCAGAAACATATACGTTACCTCAGTAATATAATCAATCACTTGGCTCAATTTCATAGTTCTGTACTTTCCTATTTCCAGATTATCTCCTCTTTTCAAGATTTTTTTTCGGCTCTTCCTATTCAAGAATAACTTGTATTTTCTTAGGGTCAACTTTTATTCCTTCTGATGGCACTACATATCCAAGGAAAATTATTTCTGACAACTGGAACTTGCATTCAGAAACTTGGTATTAAGTTGCTTATCTCTTAAAGTTTGCAGTACCACTCGAAGATGGTAGTCATGTTCAACTTTGGCCTTTGAATAAACCAAAATATCATCTATGAAGACCACAATAACTGATCCAAATAGGGTTGGAATACCCTATTCTTCAGGTCCATAAATGCAACAAGAGCATTCGTCGATCTAAAAAAACATCACCGAAAACTCGTAGTATCCCAAACGAGTCCTAAATATTGTCTTTAGTATATCTTTTTCCTTGACCTTAGTTTGATAATAGCCCTGATCGAAGATTTATCTTTGAAAATACTACTTCATCTTTAAACTGATCAAATAAATCTTCAATCCTTGGTAGTGGATACTTTTTTTAATGGTTACTTTATTCCATTGTCGATATTCTATACATGATCATAGGAAACCATCTTTCATCTTTACAATTAATATTGGGATACCTTACAATAATTCACTTTATCAAATATAACCCTGGTCTAGCAATTCTTGTAATTGAGCTTTTAGTTCCCTTAACTCTGTTGATGCCATCCTATATAGTACCATTGATATCGGCTTAGTTCTAGGGTAAACATCAATCCCAAACTGTATTTTCTTATCCAGAGGTAATCCTAATAACTCATCCAGAAATATATCAGGAAATTCCTTTTCAGTCGGGATGTCTTTCATCTTCTTAGGATACTTTTGAGTATTCTTCCCATAAACCAAACATGTTTCACATCCATTGAATAACAGCCTTGAGCTGTCATTACAGAAATTACTGACTCTAAACAGTCAGTTTTTTTCGATAATTACATCACTAGTTATTCTTCATAGAAGTCTTTCTTTGTACTATTATATCAGTGCCAATATGTATGTATTGATCGATTCTGAATTAATCAATACAATTTCAGGTTCCTTCCATAACCTCTGCTCCCATCCTCTTGTAACTTTAATAAGTTCATGTCTAATAGAATCTCTTTAAGCCATGGACGAAACTTCTTTATAAACCACTTACATCAAAAATTTTCAATCGACATCAACTCAGTCTATTTAAACTTAACTCGTACTCACAAACAGTACGAGTATCTTGTTTCAAACTTAGGAAGCTACTCATTTCTCTTTTAACTAATTGCCAACATACTCGGCTTTAAACATTTTTCTTCCTCCGATTCTGTAATTAAGCATTTATCGCAGTCCATCAATACTTAACTTCATCTATTTTTACTGAAACTTATTCATGTTATTAAGGAGCATAATCAAGTTACACAGTAGTACATCAATAACATGACATCCTATGGGCATGTACTTAATTTTAAATCACATTAAACTCGATTTAGCCTCCAAAATCGGCTAAACCTGTAGCTCTGATACCAATAAATGTAACACCGTTAACGTATACTCTTAAGCCGAATATACATTAAAGATGTTACAGAGTCATTGAAAGAAATCTTGACTTTTAGATTTTTTTAATACTATATACCGAACTGTATCTTATAGTTTAACCCTTTCTCGGTTTTGAATAAAACCATGTCAGTCTATTGCAGCTAGCTTTGACCCTGAATTGATTTATAAAATTTTATAATTGAGTTGTTGAAATAAAAATATAATTCAGAGTGAAAACTATGTACACTGTCTAGACCTTTTCTTGATTTTTCAAATTTTTATGCGATCAGGGTTAAACTATACTTAACTATACCGTGAATCTTAATCATTTGTAGTAAAACAATATTTTAAGTCTATACACTCGTAATAGTACATAAACACATTATAACTTAAGTTTATAAAACAAATTTCATCTTTAAAACCCACATACATACATGTACATGCCCACTAGACATCAAACATAATTTAAGATGTACATATCATGACTACTAATGTAACTTGAATTCCTTGATTTAACAGCTCCTCTTGCTACTCTACTTGGAAGAACCTACGTGTGAAATATCACACACTAAGTACGAACTTAGTGAGGCAATAATATCACTTAATAAACATAGAGTAAAATATTACTCATCATATGATTTCATATCAAGTTCTCTACCTACGATAGAATAGTACTATCAAAGTTTCCATGGTCACTAGATATTAATGTGCATGTTATAAGTTCCTAACTTGCTCATGGTTCTAATGTTCTGTCATCATCAAGTAAGTCATTTATACATGATATGTTTCGTATACATAGCATAATTCGTATACATGATATAATTCACATAAGCAATATGGTTCACATGCTTGACATGATTCAAATGTAAAACACAGTTCATATCCATGACATGGTTCATTTACGTATCATGATTCATATTCATAGCATGATTTATTTATGTAGCATGATTTTCATACATGGCATATTTATTTTGCGTGACATGATTTCCATACATGGCAAGAATATATGTTTTCATTCATATACATAACATGATACGTGTGCATGACATAATTCATATACGAAAAATAAGTTGTATACATGGCATGGTTCATATGCATAGCATATTTCTTATATATGTGACATACCTTGTATACTTGGCATAATTCATGTACATATCATGATTCATATACGTAGTATGATTCGCATACTTGACATATTTCATATACATAGCATGGTTCATATTCATGGAATGTTTCATATATGTAACATGATTCATTTACATGACATAATTCTTTTATCATTGCCCAAAGTACGCTATATGAGATCGAGTTACGCGAGTCATCTTGAAATGACACCATAGTGTCTAACATAAACGTAAAGATGAGTACGTACTCAGGGACGCTCTTTGCTCCCCATAAACATAAAGCACCTTGACAGTGCACTCGGGCACAGTGGGCGTAGATCCCCAGGGTTCACACCAGGGGCATAGGTCCCCAAGGTGTATGTGACACAATCATTTTGTCACAATATCTTTTGTTAACATAAACATGAGGGTGCAGGTGCTAAGGACTCTATGGCATGCCAACTATACCGTGGACTCTCATACTCAATACTTGGGCATTTCTTCATTACCAATCAATTTTCATCAATCATATGGATAGGAATTTCATATTCATATTTCATTGTAACTGTTCTTGAAAATCAATAATTATCATAATTAATCATATAAATGGATATTTCATGTTTCATACTTTATCATAAATAGTCAGGGAAAACATAGATCATCATATAAATAAACAATTCATATCTCATACTTCAACATATTTGATCATGGAAAGCATAAATTAACATATACATAAAAATATAAATAATGCAATATCATTTTAATTTTAGGTCGACTACTCGCAAGTCTTTCTAATAACAATTTAAAACATATAAATGCACTCACCTAGGCCATGAATAGTATGCATCACTAAATTCTACTCGATCCTTTCCTTTAAAATACCTTGAATCCTCTTTGATCCATATTTAACTTGATTAACCACATAAATATAAACAACAATTATTAGAGTCATTTCTAACGATATTTTAATCAAAATATCAAATCATTCAACATAAAAATTTTATATTTTTCCTTCCATCATTATACTGTCCCTAAACTCATTTTTGGTCCTTGATAACCATTTAGAACTTCAAATAGTTCTTTTAAGCTTGCTAACTAACATTAGATAAAATATCTCAATTTTCATTCTCTGGCAGCTTGTACTACCTTTAAAGAAATATTTCTATAACATAATCTATAACTCGAAATTCGATTCCGATTGTTCTGAAAGGAAATAGATTCAATAAGATTTTCAACCATATAAATAATAGTTCAAATTCAACTTGTACGATTTATGGTGAATTTTCGAAGTCACTTTCCAATGCTAAATTCAGAACAGTCTGCTATACTGTTTTCTGACCTTTCCTCATTTAAAAATTCATATATTTTTACTCGAAATTCGAAATCCGTTTCCGTTTGTTGGACACGAAACTAGACGAACACATATTTACATCGGTATAAAATTCACCTTCTAACTATTTTGTGGAATTTATGGTGAATTTCCAAAGTTACTGCCAAATCCAGTTTTCACACAGTTTCATAAATAATTTCAAACCTTGTACTAGTTTCTTGCAATTTAATACTTAAGCTTTATAAAATAACATTTTAGCCACAAATTCATTTTTGTACATAAATTCATGTAAAAATAAACCATTTACTTGTTTCTAATAGTTTTAGAAAGTTTTTCTTAAACTTCCAACTTTATTCACGTTAGTCCTTCACTATTCCTTCATTTTTGAAATAGGTCCCTAAACTTTCTTTTCTTGTCATTTCCATTCTCCAACTTTCAAAAAATACTTAAATCTTCATTTCTATCAATTTTCCATAAATTCAAAACCAATCCCTAATTTTTCTCAATTTGCCGAATTGGTCTCTAAGGTTTCAAAAATTTTCATTTTGATCCCTAACCACAAATTCAAGCTTCTTGCATCATAATTTAATGTTTCCAATGCTTAAATAAAATTCTCAATAATTTCCCCTAATTTCCATAAATTTTCGAAATGGTCACTAAAACTCAAACTTGAGAAATTATTCATTCTAACATCAAAATCAAGCTTCCAACAACACAATTCAGTCAATATCATCCTAATTTTAGCTTCCTAACCAAAACCCCCAAATTTTAGGGTTAGGGTGTAGCGATGTCCTTTTACACTAAAAAATGTGTGATTTTATTTGAAAATTGTGTCTTCCGTGAGATTTTAGAAAAACCCGTGTTTTATTTAAGAATGGAGTCGCCACCGGCCACTTAGGTAGGTCGGACACCGTAAAAACCAGAGATTTTAAAATGTCGGGTTCGAGAGTCAGTTACGGATGGGGAAGGATTAGCACCCCCACACCGCCCAAAATTGGTACTTTAATAATTACCGCTTTATTAATTTCAAACTTTTCGGATTAAAGTGACGATTAAATTAAAATTTGGTTATATGTACGAGTAGATTTTAAAGGCCCCGTTATTCGAGAGTAAACACCCAACCACTATCACTACGCCTGATACTGGCCCCATTTACGCTCGGATAAAAGGGCACCGCATTGACAAAATATATATTCGTTATGCAATCTTAAAAAAAACATGGCAAATATAAATAAATACCTTGCGATAAAAATATAAATAAGTACTAACATAATAAAATACATATCTAACACAAATACATAAACATTAATCTAACGCATAAAAGAGTCTAAAATAAAATACTATTCTAAAACATGCATAAATATTAATTAAACACATAAAATATGATAATAATGACAATAATAATAATAATGCTAGTATGAATGCATGGATCATATTAAAATGCATGAAACAACATAAAATAAAATTCAAGGACTATAATGCATAAATATTAAATGACATGGCAAAAAAAACATAAGATAGGACTAAAACGAAATAAATGCGAAACATAAAGGAATAAGCATAAATCATAGGAAATAAAATGCCGAAAATAAATGCAAAATAATAGTGACTAAACTGCAATATAAGCAAAAATTAAAAGCTAAAAGAAGTAAATGAAAGGGTAATATTGAATACGCATAAAACACTGAATGAATGAAAGAGTAATTACACCCTAGACAAAGATTGAAACGAGGAAGAAAAAAGGGGGACCTATGTAGTAAATAACCCATTATTGTAAAACATGGACACCAAACGGCGTCGTTTTATGCAATCTGGTTTAATAACTAATGGTTATTATTTTTTTTATACAGATTCAAAACTAAAAGGCAAACCCCTTTTTCTTCTCCCTCTCCTCTGCTCTCATTCTCAAACCAACGACTGCGTCAAAGGGCTACTACGCTCATCGGTCATCGGCCGTGAGGCCTCGCGGCGGCGGCAACCGCGACCGGTAAGTCTTCAACCCCTATACTTTTGATTCGAAACAAAATGAAAAAAACGGAAAAAAAAACTTTGATTTTGAAATTAAAAAGGATTTTCGGTTTAGATTAAAAACTTACACTTTTCAGTTATTATGTTTTTATCTTCAAAAAACTCCCTAAAACTGCTTTTTTTTAAAGAAAAAATCTCCCAAACTCTCTCGATTTTTTTTCTCAAAAATCCCCCCATTTTACAATCTTCCATTTGGTTTTATAACCAAAAAATCCTAAAATAACCCCTAAAACTTTTTATTTAATCTTACATGCAAGTTGGATTGATGGTGCGGATTTTTTGTATGTTGGTTGAGGCAGGTATGGTTAAATTAGGGTGTGGGAGGAGGGTTGGTTAGGTTTTAGGTTTGTTTTTATTTATTTTTTTTATATATTTATGGGTTATATATATTTGGATTTTTTGGGTTTTGTATAGATTTTTTTTTGGGATTTTATTTTGGGTTTGTTTTGGTGGCCGACAAAGCTTGAAGTGGTGGCGACATAAAGTATGTCGTGTGGTAGCTAGGTTACCACTTTAGGGATTAGGTTTTTTTGGGTTTTTTGGTGGGGGCGGGAGGGTTGTTTTGGTTTGAATCTAGTTCGGGTTTAGTTTGGATCCGGTCGGTTTAGTTTTGGGTTAGGTTAAAACGGGTTATTCTGATTTGCCCCTCTTTGCTCATTGTTGTGTAACAACAATAGAGCAAAGACTAAAAATAACCCATTTTGTGCGGTCCGGCTGAGCTTTTCTCTTGAATGTCTTCATTCTTCTGTAGATCTTCTTTCTCTTTGATACATGTCTTCTTTCTTGTCTTGGTTGATCTACTTTGTCACTCTTGGGGAAGCAAAATTCTTCAAAATGGGGATGGTCTATTGGGGAAGCAAAATGAGTTGCGACTTTCTACATTATTGATAATAGAGAGAAGATTTGACCTAATACCTAAAGAAACAAGGTCTACAAAATTTGATCCGATTGCGATATTGACGGGAGGCAAGATCGATGGATGAAAAATTTGATCCGATCCGGCTACAACTCGACGAAGAGACAAGATCAAAAAGCGACAACTTTTTTTCCTTCTTTTCTTTTTGTTTTGTTTTTTTTTTTTTGCTTTTTCTGCTTTTTTTTTTTTTTTTTTTTTCTTTTTTCATCATGGTAATATGAGTAAAAATGACCTAGTTACAAAACCGACAAAGAGATCGGGTCGAAAGATAGATGTTGGACCCCACTATTCCATCAACGGAGAAGTAAGATCGAGAGAACGTTGGTAACATGGATTCAACCAACCCATCGGCGGATGGGCCTGGATCGAATAATGGCGATTTTTCGGCTTTTTACTTTTTGATTTTTTTTCTTTTTCTTTTTTTTTTTAATTACAAAAAGGACCAAAATCAATAAAGTTGGATTTATCAGACGGAGAAGCGATGAAAGTTGATAACCCTTTTTTATTTTTCTTTTCTTTTCACAATTTTTTTTTTTTTTTTTTTTTCTTTTTTTTTTTGATTTTTTGACGACTCTTTTTCTTTTTCTTTTTGTTAATAAAAAGGACTTGAAAATCAGTAAAGTTGGATCTATCAACGGAGGACTAGATTGGATAACAACAATCGGAACCCTACTACACCATCAGCGGATAAGGAGGACATGACTAAGAATCGGGACCTAGCAACTCCATCAGCGGAGAGCAAGATTTGATAATGAAGACCTGGAACCGGCTACACCATCAGCGGAGAGCAGGATTAGAGGATGATGATAGCTTGTACTTAGCAACTCCATTAGCGGAGGACTAGATTGGATAATGACGACCTGGAACCGGCTACACCATCAGCGGAGAGCAGGATCTGAGGGCGATGGGAGTTTGGACCCGGTCACTCCACCAGCGGAGGATTGGTTTGGATAATGACGACCTGGAACCGGCTACACCATCAGCGGAGAGTAAGATTTGAGGACGACGAGAGCTTGGACCTGGCCACTCCATCAACGGAGGACTAGATTGGACAATGACGACCTGGAACCGGCTACACCATCAGCGGAGAGCAGGATCAGAGTACGACTACAGCTTGGACCTAGCAACTCAATCAACGGAGAGCAAGATTTGATAATGACGACCTGGAACCGGCTACACCATCAGCGGAGAGCAAGATCAGAGGACGACGATAGCTTATACCTAGCCACTCCATTAGCGGAGATACTAGATCGGGTGATGAAAGTTGATAAATTTTCTGTTCATTTTTTTCTCTTTTTTCTTCTTTTGATTTTTTGGACTTTGATTTTTTCGATTTTTGATTTTTTCTAATTTTTTTATTTTTCTAATTTTTTTCAACTCTATTTTTTTATAATTTTTGTTTTTCTTGAACTCTACAAAGAAGTAAGACTCGAGAAAAAAAATAGGTCTGGTTGCACCGTCAGCGGAGAAACAAGACCTGAATAGAAATTCGATCTGCTTGAGGAAAGGTTGGATTTGTTGCACTATCAATGGAAAAATGAGATCTTGGGATATCTATACTCTTGCACCATCAGTGGTAAAGCAAAATTTGGAAATGTTGGCCTATCAACAATGACGAAGGCAAAATCGAAAAACTACTATACATTGCTGCTCTTTTGGCGGAGAGGTATGACCTAAAAATGGAAAAAAACATCAATCAAGTAAATGTTCACAAAATTTGTCATTGTTACATTTTATTTAAATGTTTCAAGCATCTTCTTTGTGTTTGGCCTTCTCCAAGACTAGAGGTTGGTCCTCTTGTCATTGTCCCCATGTCAAGGGTGTTTGTTTTATTCGAAACCTTTTTGTAACAAGCAAAAATACATAAATTTTATGCCTAAATGCATGGTGATCCTAAATGTGACTTTAACCTAAATGTATGATGTATGACGTTTGCAAAATGATTTAATGCAAGATGAATGCAACTAAATGCATGAATGTGATATGATTTGTTTTTTTGGTCTTCAAAAGGATGCCCCGACTCTCGATTGGTTTGGTCTCGTCGGGATCTTGGTTTTTCATGCGGTGGTGCCCGACTTTGTCTTGGGTATCATCTTTCATCTATGTGGATGCCCCAAAATTTTGTTCATTACATGACATTATCTAACACTGTTCTCATAGTAAATTTGAAACTTTAAGGTGATGTATTTTGGATATTCAGGACTCAGATATGAACAAAAGATGTTTGCATTTCTACTTGTAGTTCTGATCCCTTACAAAATACTCTCACCACTATTGTACTTAAGTCAGCGAGGTTGGTTTACAAAAAGTATTACTCTGAAAGTGATAAAAACTATAAGGCGGCCTGCTATTGTCAAGACAGTGCAATACTTAATATGGTCCAGTTCAAAAACCTTCAACACACCCTCAGTTGGCATCTTCATGCTTCGGTAAGGGGTTCCCACTTGTGGCTGAACTTGTAGGGTTTTCAATACTTATAACACCGAGCTTGAGGTACCTTTCTATCAGCCTCTTGAAGCCCCAACAATTTTCAATCGTGTGGCCCACTTGTCCAGTGTGATATTCTTAACTCGCGTTAGGATCATACCACTTAGGGAAAGGGGGTTGCATCGGAGCCTGGTGGAAAGGTACCACTATATGGGCTTTTAGCAGTTCCTTATACAGATCTCTATACGACATCGGCAGGGGAGTGAACTCTATCTTCTCAGTGTTCTTCATCTGACCAGAACCTTGGCTTGAGGCAACGTGAGAACTTGGCACGGCCTTAGATTGCACAATTGTGCTGGGCTTGGAATAATTGGCATTGTAAACTCCCGAAAAGTTCACTTCCTGGTCTTTCCTTCCATGGTAAGGCTTCTTATGGGACGAACTACCCCCATCATCAATTTTGCCAATCTTGAAAGCATTCTCGATGAGCTCACCGGATAACACGAGGTTGGCAAAATTGGTAGTCGCGTTGCCTATCAAGCGACCCAAGATCGAACCCTCCAAAGTTTGTACAAATGTGACCACCGTCTCCATCTCACTGAGTGAGGGTTGGACCTGAGCTACTATATCCCTCAGCGTTGAGCGTATTGCATGAAGCTTTCATTATACTTTTGTTTCATCTATTGCAACGTCCAACGGTCTTGCATCATATCATTGACGTGTCGGTATTGCTCAGAAAAGCTTTGGCCAAGTCTCTCCATGACTTAATCTAACGGCGGCTCAACTGATTATACCATCGGGCAGCAGATCCCGATAGATTGTCCTGAAAGCGTGAATTAACAACTTATTGTATCGTCCGTATCCAGTCATCCTCCGACAGAACATAGTGAGGTGAGCGCGGGGACAGCTTGTCCTATCATACTTCTCGAACTCTGGGACCTTGAATTTAGGAGGTAAAACCAAATCTGGGACAAGACTAAGTTCACTGGCATCAAATCCACTGAAGGTATCCTAGCCTCTAGCTTCTCTTCGAGTCTCTTACATCGATCTTCGATTTCCTTTGAAGCTTCTACCTTCGGCCCCTCAGTCTCAAACAGATGATCTATTTCTAAGATAAAATTTTCAGCTTGATTGCCCCCGGGTTTAACTTCCGATGCAGATGGCTGATTTATAGGGATTGAAGTATTGGCCTGATATAGATGAGACTTTCCCCGAGAAATGATCACCTGGGTTGAGTTTCTGGTTGTATCATGGTTTGAACGAGCGTGAACCCCGGAGGATACATAAGATCCTCATCCCCAGCAGTAGGTCTAGGATTTGCAGTGGGATTTACAACATATGCCTCTCCAAACTCGGGAAGCTTCAATCCAGCATTTGTGCTATTTGGCCCAGCATGTCTTGTTGTGACTTTGCAAGTTGTTCCCTCATATCTTGTTGGACTCTCGCCAACTGTTCCTCAACCTGCTTGGCTATGTTCGCTTGCAATTCTTTCTGATCTCGCTCGATTTTTTTTCAATCTTTTATCGTTCGCCATCTTTGTTTTGTACCGGGTTCCGTATGGATGCTGAGCTGACTGGTCTTCTACTTTATCTAATATCACTGTCATAGGGCACCCTTAGAGTCAGTTTTCTTATTTTGAAAATGAATGTATATGCATGCCAAATGTGTCCTAAATTGATGCAATGCAAAATCAAGATTGTGATGATGTTGTGCAATGATGCAGGTGAAATCAATATGATGAGAATAAAATGAAACGAATTAGTACCAAATAAAATTATTTAAATAAAACATATGGTAAACAAAATAAAGTGATTAAAACTATTCATGAACAGGAAATAAGGCACCATAGCCTAACTAGGGTGACCACTAACGGGCAGAGTACCGACATGGCTCTAAAAGGTTGGCTCCTACGGCTTACTATATGCAGTTTTGGTGCTAAGAGGTACCCGAATTGTCCTTGCTGTCCTCTACTAAGAGTAGCAAGGCCCCCGGTCATCACCCATTATAGGCTCCTTTCAACCGAGTTCAATTCAAGGGGACCCATTCGCTTATGCCTGCACGAAGGAACGATATCCTTACGAAAGCATAAGGTACTCGAGCCTCGAAGGTACTTGCTAGGCCTACACGGGAGAACGATATCTCCATGAAAGCATTAGCGTTTTCCCCCCACTTAAAAAAATAGGTTTATATGTCATATTTTAAATGCGTTAAAATAAACCCACAATTATAACCGAATGTTAGATTAATAGTCACTTTAATCCGAAATTTCTGATATTAATAAAGCGGTAATTATTTGGAGAAAAAAAAGCTCGACTCTCTTATTTTTGAAAACCAAAAAATGTCCCCAGCGGAGTCGCCATCTGTAGCGATGTCCTTTTACGCTAAAAAAATGTGTGATTTTATTTGAAAATGGTGTCTTCCGTGAGATTTTAGAAAAACCCGTGTTTTATTTAAGAATGGAGTCGCCACCGGCCACTTAGGTAGGCCGGACACCGTAAAAACCAGAGATTTTAAAATGTCGGGTTCGGGAGTCGGTTACGGATGGGGAAGGATTAGCACCCCCACACCGCCCAAAATTGGTACTTTAATAATTACCGCTTTATTAGTTTCAAACTTTCCGAATTAAAGTGACGATTAAATTAAAATTTGGTTATATGTACGAGTAGATTTTAAAGGCCCCGTTATTCGAGAGTAAACGCCCAACCACTATCACTACGCCTGATACTGACCCATTTACGCTTGGATAAAAGGGCACCGCATTGACAAAATATATATTCGTTATGCAATCTTAAAAAAAACATGGCAAATATAAATAAATACCTTGCGATAAAAATATAAATAAGTACTAACATAATAAAATACATATCTAACACAAATACATAAACATTAATCTAACGCATAAAAGAGTCTAAAATAAAATAATATTCTAAAACATGCATAAATATTAATTAAACACATAAAATATGATAATAATGACAATAATAATAATAACAATAATAATAATGCTAGTATGAATGCATGGATCATATTAAAATACATGAAACAACATAAAATTAAATTCAAGGACTAGAATGCATAAATATTAAATGACATGGCAAAAAAACATAAGATAGGACTAAAGCGAAATAAATGTGAAACATAAAGGAATAAGCATAAATCATAGGAAATAAAATGCCGAAAATTAAATACAAAATAATAGTGACTAAACTGCAACAAAGCAAAAATTAAAAGCTAAAAGAAGTAAATGAAAGGGTAATATTGAATACGCATAAAACATCGAATGACTGAAAGAGTAATTACACCCTAGACAAAGGTTGAAACGGGGAAGAAAATGGGGACCTATGTAGTAATTAACCCATTATTGTAAAACATGGACACCAAACGGCGTCGTTTCATGCAATCTGGTTTAATAACTAATGGTTGTTATTTTTGATACAGATTCAAAACTAAAAAAGGCAAACCCTATTTTCTTCTCCCTCTCCTCTGCTCTCATTCTCAAACCAATGGCGGCGTCAAAGAGGCTAATACGCTCGTCGGTCATCGGCCGTGAGGCCTCGCGGCGGCGGCAACCGCGGCCGGTAAGTCCTCAACCCCTATACTTTTGATTCGAAACAAAAAGAAAAAAACGGAAAAAAAACTTTGATTTTGAAACTAAAAAAGGATTTTCGATTTAGATTAAAAAACTTACACTTTTCCAGATCACAAGTTTTTATCTTCAAAAAACTCCCTAAACTCTCTTTTTTTTCGAAGGAAAAATCCCCCAAACTCTCTGATTTTTTTTCTCTCAAAATCCCCCTATTCGATTTACCTCCATTTGGTTTTATAACCAAAAATATAAAATAACCACTCCTATTTCTTTAATCTGACATGTAGATCTGGATTGATGGTGCCGGATTTTCAGGGCATGGTTGAAGGTATGGCCGAGTGTGATGGTTATGGCAGAGGGTTGGTTAGGTTTTAGGTGTGTTTATTATTTATTTTTTGGATTTTTTGGGTTTAAGCCGGATTTGGGATATAAGGTTTGCTCTAGAGATTTTTTTTGGGTTATTTTGGTTCGGAATGGTGGCCGGCCAAGCTTGACGGCGGCGGCGACGAAGGAGGTTGGCGGCGGCTAGGTTACCACTTTAGGGATTAGGTTTTTTTTGGGTCTTTTGGTTCCGGGCTGGGTCGGGTTTGGTTTGGATCTGGGTTGGGTTAGAGTCGTGGATCCGGGTCGGTTTGGTTGAGTTGGGTTAAAACGGGTTATTACATAAGGTTTATACCTTCCAACATGAAATTTATCCAAAATCAACCTTAATTCCATATCAAAATCATCAATTCAACTAACTACCATTCTAATTCCATCATAAACTTCAACTTCCATCATCAATCTTCATTCATGACATAACTTATACTTGACTTTATCATGCAAAAATACTATCAAAATGAAGAGGATTAAGTGTAGAACAAGTTACCTAATTTAATTTTGCTTGAAACTTGCCTTCAATCCTTTGGTTTTGATCTTGAAAGTTGAAAAATCCCTTTTCCCTTCTTATTTGGGGCTTTCGAACAACATATGGAGGATGAAAATAATTTTATTCATCTTTTTAATCCATTTAATTCACATGTCACTATTAAATGAATTTTAAATTCATTTAACTAGTGAAATTACCTTTTTACCCTTTTAATTCAATGGCTATAATTCAATCTCATCAAAATCAATGGCTATGATTAAATCCATGTGAATTTGACCTTTCAAAATTGCCCCCAAAGTTTCAAAATATTTCAAAAATGCCATCCATGGCAAATGACCAATTTGCCCTCTAACTATACTTTAATTACATCAAAACTTAAAAATTGTCACTCCATTAAGATTGAACCAAATTGGTTCCAATCTAACCAGCAATGCCCCAAAATATCTTAGATTTTTATTTATGGCATTTATTCGATCCAAATATTTGATTTTCACTTAATATGATTTCCAAGTTTTCTTCCTTTGAACTTTAAAGCTTTATAGTCACTAATATAGGCCACGTACGAAAAATCTGAGTAACACGAAAGTGTCACTCTTTGGGGTGAACTATTCATTTACGGTGTTAACTTACATAACTTTTGGAAATTATACTTTGGTCCCTGAACTTTTCCAAAGTTTATACCTTGACCACAACTTTCAAAATTTCCATTTTGGTCACTGAACTTCAATTCCCACTTAAATTTTCCTCAAACTTTAAAAGTACCCAATTTAACTCACTATCTATCACATGATACTTTTAAACCTTAAAAAAATTCCTTTCATAAAGACTTAGACTGAATTTTCTTAACTCAGTCTATTATTCAGATAATTATCGAAAATAAAATTTCTCTTAGAAATCCTTTATCGATAATCCATTCGAATATTCTTTACTTTTACTAAGTCTAAAATATTAATTAGAAACACTTTTATGGGACCTTCCCGAAAGTCACCCATCCTAACATTTATTCGATCCAAATTCAATGCCTTCTACTGTATCTTAATTCTCAAAAGTGATATCAAAGTTCTTATTTCGATCAGATTCACCCTTGTACTGAATAAAATCACTTTTTGGGGAAATTTACACTTTAATCCTCAAACTTTTCCAAGTTCACACTTTAAACCCCTAAACTTTCAAAAATTACAATTTGGTCACTAGTCCAAAAATTGGGATATTACACTCATCTTTTGCAACAAAACATGCATTTGAAATATGAAAGTCACCTAGATGCACCATGTATATATTTCCTAATCTATGACCAATAAGCACAATTTTATTATATGCAATGTCAATGATTTTGCAACCATTTAAATCAAACATGACATTGAAACCTTTATCACACAATTGGCTTATGCTTAAAAAATTATTCTTAAGATCGTTGACATACAAAACATTTTCTATAAGTATGGAAGAGTGATTACCAATTGAACCAATTCCTTCAATGTGGCCTTTAGAGTTGTCATCGAAAGTTACTACTCCTCCAGTCTTTGGTTTTTGCTCCAATAATCGACTCATGTCACTGGTCATGTGTTTTTAGCATCCACTATCAAGGTACCATGAATTTTCACTTGAAGATCGAGCCTTGTAGCAATGCCCCCCCTACAAACATAGAATCAAAACTTATTTTTAGTACCCAAATTCTTTTGGGTCCATGAGTATTAGCTCCTAAAATCTTGGCTCCCTTAGGAATCCAAGAAGCAATAACATCAACATTGTTAGAAGCTACAAGTTCCTTAGGAACCCAAATACTTCTAACTCTTTTACCATTAGAGGGCCTTTGAAAGCTGTTAACTCCTCAAAAGATGTACTTTCGATGCATATATTGCCATGCTATCGTTTGAATTTAGGTATATTTTAGTATATTTTGCCAGTAGTTTCATGTATTTGCATCTAAGAGTTGAGGAATGTATAGTTGTTATTACTGGAGTGAAGGGGTGTCTTCTTGTCATGGTGTGCGGGTTTGGCTAGACTGGAGTAGTTGAATGCAGAAAAGATATGTCGAACACAGTTGGCAAAAATAAAGAGAAGTATGCCAAGCTTGGTTGGCAAAAGATGGATGGTCGATGCCCGACCAAACAACCAGTAGTCAGAGCTAGGTCAGCCCTAATTCCATGAAGTGGAAACGCACCGAGAAATGTGGTAACAAACCCTCAAAACCTTAATCCTAATTAGGGTTTCCATAAGCGCCTATATAAAGGAGTTCAACGAATGAGCAAAGGGTGCTGCACCGCAAGGAAGAAAGGAGGGTAGAGGCGAACCAACGTTCAACCGGGTAGTTTTGCCAAGAGCTCTAGATCCATTGAAGGCATGTATCGACATATCTTCTTAGTCCATTTTTCTTAAAAACATTTCTAGTTTCTAATGATGTTTAAAAACAATGATGTGTTGTTGGTTTCCCCAGCCATGAACTAATCTTTTAAGTTGACTATGGATGTTTGTGATTAACGCTTGGTTTTAGGTTTTAATAATTGAATGCTTTGGCTTTATTGTATATTTTTCATATGCTTAATGTTACCATCTTTTATGTTATACGATAGTTGGCATTGGATGTTTAATATCCCCTAATATGTTAACAGACTTAGGAGATAAGGATTGATTGCCAAATACTAAGGACAGAAACTTCGACAGAAGATATTCAAGTAGATGAACTTACACTTGAAGTGAATCTACCCCTTAGGAGTAAAGATTAAATCTTCACCAAGCTAATTATTTGAAAGCTCGCTATAGACATATATGTGTTAAAAGTAATTAACTTAGGGTATTGCCATCGACAGAGGTAATATTAGCTTAAAATCGCTTGGCAATAAAATCAAGGGTTAACATTATTAATTGTTGTCATCGCTAGTGTGAAGTCAAAACATCCCTTGCCAAGCCTATAAATCATCTTGACATGTGTTTTTGCCAGCCTACCTGAATCGTTGCTTCAAATTCCTTTAATCATTTTTTAATTAAATCCAAAATCAATTGCCATCTTATTTGTTTCAATTCACAAGTATTTATCATGGCTTTTAATTCTTGTACAATCCATGTGGGTACGATACTCTCTCACTACTATATTACTTGTTAACCGTGTATACTTGCACGTAAAAATAATATTCTTAGCATTATTTACTTTCATAATTACACTGAATCTTTATCCTTTTGCCAAACAGTATTTCGTCGACAAGTTTTTGGCTCTGTTGTCGGGGATTACAACGGGATTAATTGTTATCATTTTTACTTGTTTTTGTTTATTTTATTTACTTTGTTTTGTTTTTTGTATGACCAATGAAGGAAGGTTTACAATACGACTCGGAGATTGAAAGAACCCTACGTAGGATAAAAAGAGAACGTCAAAAAATGGCTCGTAACAAGAACGGTGGAGTATATGGTATGCTAAATAATGCCAAAAACCAAGAAAATCTAGCAATACATGATGGGATACTGCCCTCTTGTTGTTGCTGCGGAGATACCCGTAAAACGACCTATCAAAGAACACTTAGAACCAAATATGGATAATTTGTTACCATGACTGATTGGTCTCGAGATAAATTTGGCTAATTTTAAGCTTAAACCGATAATGATTCTGACGCTATTGAATGTAGGACAATTTGATGGATCACTTACTGGAGACCCAAGGCAATATTTGAAGCAACTTATAAAGGTTTGCCAACTATTTCAACAACCTGGTGTGACTGAAGAGACAATAAAGTTAAGGCTATTCTCATTTTCTTTGAAAGATATAGCAAAATTGTGGCTAAGCTCTTTGCCACCTGGTTCAATTACTTCGTGGGCAGATTTATGCCAGAAGTCTCTTCTGAAATTTTAGCCACCTAAACGTAATGCCAAGTTGTAGAGTGAAATCATTACTTTTAGGCAAGCTAATGACGATACTCTATATGATGCCTCGGAGCGATTCAAGGATCTGTTGAGAAGATGCCCCATGCATGAATTTCCTACCTGGACCTAAATGGAGACCTTTTATAACGTACTCAATGCTCATGCCAGGACTATTGTTGATGCTTCAACAAAAGGTTTATTACTAGACAAGAATTACACGAATGCATATGATATCTTCGAAAGAATTGC
The DNA here is from genome assembly GCA_019671005.1 of Hibiscus mutabilis. Classification (NCBI taxonomy): domain Eukaryota; kingdom Viridiplantae; phylum Streptophyta; class Magnoliopsida; order Malvales; family Malvaceae; genus Hibiscus; species Hibiscus mutabilis. The sequence continues at coordinate 33,247,533 of CM033733.1, read as the reverse complement.
CACCAATGATCTTCAATACCCTACCACTAGACTGGGAACTAGAACGAGTAGCTAAAAAGTTGGAGCTTGATGCATTATCATCTATCAATGCTAAAATTTCCAACCTCACTAACATAGTGAAGACAACGCAAAAGCCTACTGAAGTCCGAGAAGTGATGGCATTGGAACCATTTTGCACTATTTGTGGAGAGGATCATAATGTAAAAGAATTCCCAACAAACCCAAAATCGGTGAATTTTGTTGGTAATTTTAACCGCAATATCAACCCACACTCTAATACTTATAATGCAAGGTGGAAGCAACATCTAAACTTTTCATGGGTGAACCAGAGAGATCTCCAATTTAATGCCCAGCGTTAGAACATCAATGCACCACCTGGATTTAACCAAAATTCGATGCCATAGAGAGCACAAAATAATTTCCATCCAGGGAAGATATTGTCTAATGGGAATGTTCTAACAGAGCATATGAAGCATAATGATGTGACTGTCCAGAGTTTAGAAGCATCTATGCGAAACTTGGAGGTCCAGCTAGGAAAGATTACCAACGCACTCAATAATAGACCCTAGGGAACTTTGCCAAGTGATACAGAGAATGCTCGGCAAAAAGGGAGAAAATAATGCAAAGCTTTCACTCTCCGAAGTGGCAAACAAATCGAGAATGAAACATCTGTCAAGCAGCCAATTGTTTGCCAGGAAAAGAAGCCGATGCCAGCAGATGAAACCAAGAAAGCTGAGAAAGGGGAAGCAACCACTAGCAATGCCAGAGCTCAATTCGATGCCAACACCACCTCGACAAAGTTTCACTGACAATATTATAAATGTCACTAGTAAGAACATTTTTTATTGTGTGACTTGGAAAACAAATATGAACATTTTATCTTAAATGTTGTTATATAAAAATCATATAAAATTAACCAACAAAAAGTTGGTGTAGTGGGATGAGACATTAGATCTCTTAAACAAGGTCAGTGGTTTGAATCTTGGCATTGTAAATTGAGCAATTGGGTTGGGAAAGTCGCCTCTATAATGAGCCTATATAGTACCTAATCCAAATTATTCAATTAAACAAAAAAATCCTATAAAATTAAAGCTAACTATTTTTTTGACGAGAAAACAAGGATTTCAATAATCAAGCGTGGTACAATAATTCAAGAAGGATTCCCATGAAACAGCTACAGAGGGCAACACAAAAGTATGGGAATCAAAGAAATCCAAACACAAGCACAAGAAAAACCATGGAACAAACGGCCAATAATAACAAACAAACATCAGCAACATAAGCTGAAACAAGAGAGGAAACAACACCATTCACAACGGCTAGGGACATTATATGGCAATAAACAAACCTTTGCGAGAGCTCCATTCGGAGAGAGGATCCCTCTTCTATCAGGATAGAGGGTCCTGTCATCAAAGGCATTCATCACCTTGTACCCATAGCTGAAATTGTCATAAACGTCACAAAAATAGTGAAGCATGAGGATGAAGCCAATAGCCACCAAGTAGCAACGTAAATCCTGGAAAAAGGGTAGAGAACATATGCACAGAACCGAATGGTCCTGGTGTAACTAATGATCCCTGGGGAAGGAAAGAGTTTCACCGCCATCATTATAGCCTTCCCTCTATCAAAGATGGTGGGATGATAGAAGATCATGAAAGTTGTGGATAACTCGTATTCAAACCCTAAACTTCTTTGGCTTTCCATAAGCACCGGATCAGAATCGACTTCTATAATAGGGCCCTTAAAGATGTCAAGGCCATAAGGATTCTTTCCAAGTTCCATGACTTGGTGAACATCGAGAAACACTCTCATCATTAAGCAGTGTGAGTCATCAAAGAAGGAAGCTCCGCGTTTCCTTTTCAAGTAAATAATGATATCCTTAGCAAACATAATGTCGGTCACTAAATCTTCCAAAAGGGGCTCTAGATCGTCCTTTGTCTGATAGATCACTCTCGTGTCTGGATTTTGAGAAAAAGATACAAAGTCAACTTTGGTCTCTTTTAAAGACTAGTCTTTCTCTCTTTGACCGATGGATAAAACTATAACCTGAATTGTAACAAGCATAGTTTGGTCTCCACTCTCCTGGTAACCAAACCAGTTCACCAATGCAAGCTGTTGATCCTTTACACTGTAGCAACGAATCACGTGACGTTTCCAGAAATCCTTTGTCATCTTACCGATGAGTGAAAGTGACCTAATCCGATTTTCACTTCCTAACACAGTGACATTAAAGGAAAGCCTGATGCTCACCGACACTAAAATTTCTTCCACAAATCTAATCCTAACAACAGAAGGTTGAACCTCTAAACTCACAACAATGTCCCCATGACAGAGAGGCCGAGAAAGATCACAAACAAATCCAAAGATAACAACTAAACAAAGGACCCAGCATCTCCCAAAATCGAAAGGAATATCGGGCCATACATTCAGATAAAGCATTAGAACATCTTGGTGATCCCCAGTCACATGGAATACAAAAGATTTAATGTAAAACTGAGACCTACCAAAAGAAGAAAACAGAGAACTAACACGGTCATCTCCCCCACCACGAAAGATCCATGAGAGGTCTTTGAAAGAGAGGTACACCCAGAGCCCCGCAGACTTAAGGGGATGAAGAGTCGGTCGAAAAATCCAAACAATTGGCCACGGTGAAAATCCTTGTCGAATCATATCCTGACTAGACCCCAGGAAAACCAAAGGAACCTTGTCACGCCACCGAACAGTAAAGGTAAACCTCCACACCACGGCCGTTTGACACCACCCAAATCCACTGACAAATCCAAACCCTAGGAAAAACTTTAGCTGCGAAAACCGACAGAGCCAGAATCCGGCGAGAGCCATACTGTTGAGACAACCCTGCCTCACGCCACGACTAAAAAACCAGAGGAAACCTCTAGAGAAGAGCTCATTTCGTCCCATCGTATCTCTTCCGAAAACAAAGCAGAAAAACACGAAAACCCCGCCCCACCGCCAACCCGCAACCACTTATCTCCTAAAACCAGACCAAAAACTCTTGTGACGCCCGACGATGTCTCTAGGGAGGAGAAGTTCACGCCACCGAGACTACAATCGAGCTATACACCACTGAAAATTGAGAACCGGAAAGAGAAAATTGGCGAGAAACCTAAGGTTGGGGATTTTTTTCGCATGAGCCATTTTGGGCTTACACAACACCGGAGTGTTTCTTACTCTTCCATAATTGAATGGAGTAAATGTGTTTGTGGGGAGAGCTGGTTGGATGTAAGAGTTCTAACATCTAAATGTTGAGAAAAAAATCAAGAAAATGGAAAATCGAGGCATAATGTTTGGACTATTTCTGGTTGAGAAGTTTAAAATGTGGTTACCAAAACTGAGTCGATTATTTTTAATTTATAATTAATTTCGTTTTATATTAAAAAACTAAATGTCTCATATTGAAAATCAAACCTAATACTATTAAAAAAAATCAAACCCAATAAACTTCAAAATCAAAGAGATTAACCTTGAAAGCATTCGAACATATTGAAAATAAAATATTTTCCGAAATAACTAAGAAAACAGAGGAACTTATAAATAAGAAGCCCAAACCCAATTGCTGCAAGAAGATTAATAGAGGAATCGAAGCAAAAGAACTGGGATAGCCCACAGAGAAAATACTTTGATGGTGTCGGTTAAGGGTTTTCAAATGAAACCCTTTACTTTTCGTTTTTTTTTTTTGAGCAATAGTTGAGAAAATAAAACAGGTCAAGAAAAATTGATTGTTTATTGTTATTTCCACGTCATCATCTCAAAATGCTATATAATTGTCAATTTAGAGATGTTCATAACCGGATATTCAAAGACCCGGATACCTAATTTTCCGAATAATAAAAAATAACTCATATTTTGGCCCGTTAAATATGGCTACCTTTTAACGGGTACCCGCTATCTGGGTCACTGGTACTCGATTTATTATTTTTTACGTCGTCTCGGTGTTCTGTTAAAGACTAAAGCCTTTCTTTGCAGCCATATATGTTCCATTAATGACAAATAAAAGTAATATACCAGGGAATGTTATGATAATTTGAGATAACAATAGATTTCACATTGGTCAGTAAAATCATAATTAAAATCAGCAGTAACAGCAGCATTAGGAATTCGTATTTGGTCCCAAAACTCTTGCTGTCACGACATTGGCGTTGAAGATGATCAAATGTTCTATTATCTTCATTGCGTCTTGAACAAGTTTGTTTTATGAATTTAGTTTCCATTTCAAATTAGTAGATGCATCTTTATAAAAGGAGGCTCTCACGGCTAAATTATAAAAATTTAACCGAATTTTCAGATACTCGATTAGTTTGATTTTTGTGGCCATGGCCTAACCCATGAACCCTCTAAATAACCCATAATTTTTTTCCTCATGAAAAGAATACCATATATTTTAACGCTGGATCAACGAGTCGACAAATCTAGTATTTCAGAGTTGAAGACTTTTAAATACCCATAGCTGCCATGTCTCAAAATCCCATAGTCCGTCAGATGATGCCAACGAATTTTAACGATCAATTTGATCATCAACCAAAATTGTTGATGAAAAAGTTTAATTGGTTTTTTAATTAATGATTAAACTTAATTCGGTATAAATTTTTTAAGAATCTAATTATTTTTTATTTTTATCAAGGATTTTTAAGGTTATTTTATCTATATATATTTTAAAATAATTTCTCAAAATAACACCTCTAAAGATATTTAATAAAATGACACATATACATAGGATAAAAACATAGTTGACTAGATGCGCTTTCACTTATGTGGCACGATCCTTGAGAGGTTGACAAAGCACTTTTTTGTTAGGTTCCACCTGACACATATAGGGATGTGCATTTTACCTGACTCGGTCGGATTCTGACCCGACCTGTTCGGGTCATATTTTTTAATAAAAAAATTGAGTTCGGGTCGGGTTTAGGTTTAGGGTGAAAATATTCTACCCGGGACTAATAGTGTATTTTCCCCTAAATTTTTTTAGGAATATTTGTAATAATAACCATTTTATATATATATTTTTTTTATAATTAGGTCCTTAATATTAAAATTGAAGTTTTATTTATAATTTAATCCTTAAAATTATTATTTTTTACAATTTAGTCCCTTAAAATTATTTTTTTACAATTAAGTTCTTAAAATTGATTTTTTTTCCTATAGATTGGGTAGGGTTTAGAATACTTTTCGGGTTGAGTTTTTTAAATAATAAGGTCGAGTCAGATTTGAATTTAGGATAATTATTTTCGGGTCAGATTCGGGTGAGCCAAAAATCCGACCTGACTCGTGCCCATCCCTAGACACATACAAATCACATGTAAAGACAAAAAAAAAGAAAAACATAAATGAATTTTGTTCAAAATAAACTAAAAATTCAAATTTGTATAATCGAAACGTATTCTAATTTAAAATAACTCAAATCGAATATACTAAAACTTGAAATAACTTAAACAAATAATCTAAAATGACCTAATTCGAAATGATCATACTCGCAATTACCTAACTCGAAAATCACGAGCCTAAATGTCAAACAATGCAAACTCAAAACTAACCCACATTCAACATCAACTCAAATTGAAGTAACTGAAAAGTTGAGCAAGCGTTGATTGCCGGTTGGTCAAAGCTGCTCACCTGCTCACATTCCTTTCTCTTAGATATCGGGTTCAAGACCCAACATGAGCATTCTTTCTGCTAGAGTCTTCCCCTTTCCCCTCTAAGTAAAAGTAGAAGTAATATTTATTAAGAAAATAAATAAATAACTGAAAAGTTTTAAATCCAGATTAATCGAACTCAACCAATCTAACTTACACAATTGACAAGTGTCACGGCAGCCTTGCCCAATACATATTTTTTTTGAAAGAAGCCTTGCCCAATACAAAAGACAAGGGCTGGTTAAAAAGTAAGGGTTGTTTATTATTTTTTATGCTATATAAAAACATATTTATATATGGGTTAACTATATAAATAGAACTCTACATATTTTGGCGTTATTTTTTGGTACCTTACCTTTTTTTGACAAAATAGTATTTAATGTTATATTTTTTTATTTTGATACTTTTGCCGTTAGAAAATTAACAACATGTTAAAAAGGAGAGAGAAAATCGCACGAGACAGACTGTCACATTATTTTCTTTCTCCTAGTCAGCATGCCACGTAGACCAAAATCATAAAAAAACACGTGACATGCTAATTAGGAGTGACAAAATGATGTGACAACCTACCACGTGTGATTTTCTCTCTCCTAATAAGCAAGTCACGCGTGATTTTTTAACGGCGGAGTACTAAAATAAAAATAAAACATAACGTTAGATATCATTTTGTCAAAAAATAGTTGAAATACTAAAACAGTAACGCATGAATAGGTGGGTACTATTTATATAATTGACCCTTTTATATATTTAAATACATAGTAGCTTTACGATTTTTGATTTAATTGATGTCACGAGTAGAATTAACGTTATTCGATAATCATTTTTAATATATATTATTTTATGAAAAGATAAATCTCGAATTTATAGATATTTTTTTGCCTGTGTAATGTGATATGTGTACTTTAATCTTTATATTTTACAAACTTAAACATTGATTATGACATTGATTATGGATCAGCTATATGAGTAAAATTACAAACTTTTATACCTATAGATTAAATTATTAATATTATCGATCAATTTACATGATAATATATCATATACAAATCTTTAAATATTTTATGATTTGTTGTGAATGACACCTTGACAGCGTATCATCAACTTCAATATCTAGCCATCCACTCAAGAGCACATTGAAAACTACTTCTGAATGACACCTTAGGCCCCGTTTTTCTGCTGCTGTGGGCAAAGTTGAAAAATTTAGCAATGGCAAATTAAAGTTTTGCTAAAATTTAGAGACTAGATTTTTTAGTGTTTTTTTTTAATTTTTTTAGTGGAAAAATTAGTTTGATTCTCTAAACACAACAAAAAAACATGGCCTAATTTTCTCTCACTCTTGAACCAAAAATCCATTATAACTTTTTGGGTAATTTTTTATGCCTCAATGGTATAAAATTAAAATTTAAAATTTAATCTTAACCCTAAATTTTAAGCTTTTATCAAAATCATTTTTTGAAGCGATAAAATATCTTGGACAATTAATTTTGAAATTAGATTGTTCTGTTAAACTTCGATTTTGAAAAGATTTGGAGTCGCTACCAGTCACTTTGGTAGACCAAACACCATAAAAAACAACCAGTGATTCTTTTTTAAAAAAATTAGGGTTCAGGAGTCAATTACGTGTGAGGAAGGATTAGCACGCATACAAACGCTCGAAATCAATACCTTTACTTTTGCGTGGCTATTTGGCATTTTGGAATAACAATTCGAACTTAATTTAATCTTTGATTATTAACTGTGTTCATGTTCAAAATGGAAATATTTCTTTTATAAAGAAATATATTTTCCCTTCAAATATAAAATTGAAAGCATCCCTATACACTCAGGGCATCGTTTTTTATATTCTAAAAATATATTCCACTTATAAAAGGTTTTCTATGCATGATTAATTATGGTCTAGTTTATTTTAAGTGCTAACCTAAAGGCTCTAATTTAAATTCACGTGTTATTTAATATATGAATATTATTTAATTTCAAAGTTTATATGAGATAATTCTCAATTACTCTTTGAGCACCATCCATAATTAAACTTCAAAAGTATATAAGATATTCTCCTACTAATTAATTACTCTAATTATTAAAGTTATAGTCTTAATTAAAGCTCTATTTATTAATCTAAGTTATTTATTAATATCTAGGGTTTAATGAATATTGAATATTATATTTAAGAGTCCATTTTGAATAACATCATATTATTTTAGGACACCATTCAAATTTGAACTCCAAAATTTTCCATTCTATAATCATCAATTTTCTACAATTATCTACCTTATTCAAAATATTTAAGCCGAATGAAAACTTAAAACTAAGGCTCTATACACATATTTAATTAAACTAAGTATTTAAATCTCCTATCATGATACTATATGATTTAATTAAAACATGCATCAATTAAATAACAATTAAATTGCATTTATTAAAAACGGACTAAATTGAAAAGAAATTAAAGTTGAGTCTCTGATTTTATTGAAACAAGAGACTGAATCGGAAAAAATTACAAAATTTGAGTTCCCGGAACATAAATGCCCAAAAGTGAGGCGCGGGTCGGATAGTCAGCCCGATGAGATTTTGCGGATCCCATCTGACCTGACACTAAAATGGTGTTCCCCTCTACCTATATAAGGCTCTCATTAGGCCGAGTTTGGCATTATTCCTTATTTCCCTCTCTCTCATTTAACCGACTTACCCCCCATCTCTCTAAGCTCTCTCAAGCCAAGCACAAATTTTTTATATTTTCCCATAAAAATACATCAAACCCAAGCCTTTTAGTTTCGTGTTCATCATGTTCTTCGGATATCATAAAGAACATGAAATATGCCAGTGATAAACCACCGTACGATTATTGTCTCAATCCACTCTGACCACTCTTCGATCTCCTCCAATCTATTTGTCGGCAACCGAAAATTGATTCTCAGCCGCCACATGTAACATCGCCCACCACTAAGCAATTTTCGGTCGCCGATCTCCGCCGTCTTCAAAACCTAAAAATCCCAAAATTTTATTTTTTCTCCCAAAATATCTAGATCTAATTCTGGCTCGATAGAACCACTCGTCTCCCACAAATAAAAACTACTATACTCATCCCAACCTTTTCAACTCAACCATTAAATCTCATAAACAATCCGGCCAAAGAGATGAGTTCTGATTTCCTTTTTATATCTTCAACTTATTTTTATATACGTAAAGAACTGATATCTTTGTCTTTTTTTGTAGAATTAGAAAAGGAAAAGAAGAAAGCTACTTAAAATACGAAGTGACGGTACGACTCTTCTTTCGATCAACCTTTCAACGACGACTTTACAATGACGGTTCAGCTTCCAAAGATGGTAACTTTTCTTTATCTTATTTGTATGGTAATTATTATTTTTATCAATTTATCCCTAAGTCCATTTGAAACTCTCTCTCATCTATTTATAGGGGCTCACTTTTGTGATGTCATAGGGTGACATCATTTGCCAACTGGAGCCAACTAAGATCAGAGAAGCACAATCCTTATGTGGACTATTTTGGGCGGAACAGGAAATTTTAGATTAAATTTGTGTTTGTTGGGCCATAATTTTGTATATTATGGGTGGGAATAGCTATATTAGATGAATTTGGGCTATGTTATGTAACTGGGGCCTTTATATGTAAAATAGACACTTGAGATGGAATTATTTATTATCTAATGGGTTTTAATATTTATTTATTTTTAAGAGAAAATATAATATGTATATAGAGATATACTCGGATAAAATTCGGGTATTACAATTACCATTCTTTGCTCATTGTTGTGGAACAAGAATTGAGCAAAGACTGAAAAGACATAAATTTTGTTCAAACCATTTGAATGTCATCTGAACTGCAAGTTCTAATTATTGTAGACACTAAATTTTGTCCGGTTTAAATTAAAATGCTCGAAATAAGATCAATCTACATCACCCTTTTAATACCCAAAACTTTACACCCTAAGCCCAAAATTACATGTCCTATTACATATAATTTTATATAGTAAAAAATAAAAATCACAACTCCTCCTCCATTAAATCTTTACTCCTATTGGTTGGAAAGTAGTTGAAGCTCAAGACCTTAATTTTTATTAGTTTTTATTTTTTAAAGGGATAATCTTAAAATACCCTTTATCACCTCATGTATTAAAACTTATATCCTATTTTTATTTCCGCAAAATACCCATTTTCACCTTTTATATATATATATATAATATTTACCCTACCCGGAGAGTTTTTAGTGTTCACCTACACTGCCCTATTGACACGCTGCCGCAACCCCTAAAAGCACCCACTTCAATTTTCTTTTCATTCCCATCTCCACAGCCGCATGCTCCAACAAACTGATTCCATTCCCCCCCCCCCCCCTAAACTAGGCATTCTCACACCCACGGCAATCAATTCATTTTCCCCAAATTTACTACCCCATTTTTTAGCCGCATTCTCCCATCACACTGTCATTGTTTCCCCAAAATCCCTCCACTACCGCACCACCATGCCACTAAATTGCTTTCCCCATTCGAATCGTCAACCCTTAAATCAAGCTTTTTAACCCAACAACGATACGTGGATTAATTGATCGAGCATACATTTGGTATTTTATTCCCTTTTTATTTATGTAATACATTCGTTTAACAAAATATTGATGAGATTTTATGACATCATCTTTATTTATTTTATTTTTCCTTATGTGTTTTATATTTTGTTTGTGATATGTAGGTTATTTTACTTGTTGGAGGTGGTTTAATTTATTATTTGCTTGTATATATGTTTACATGTCGTATTATATATTATAAGGATTATATTTATATTATATATTATTATTACAATATATTATAGTATTATCTATCTTATAATATATATATATATATATATATATATATATATATATATATATATTACACCTAACATTTAGTTTTCCCATCTAACACCCAACGTTTAATTTATGCAACTAACATTTAATTTCCTCTACTAACGTTTATTTTCCGCATTTCTTTTTATGTTAGATCCGGTCCTTTTTCGGATCTCTTTATTTTACGCTCTTTGGTTCGATCCGGTCCTTTTTCCGGATTGCTTTGTTCAATCCAGTCCTTTTTTCCGATTGCTTTTTTCGATTCGGTCCCTTTCTGGATTCTTTTCAATTCCAGCTTTTATTTTTCCCTCAATTTAATTTTTCGTATTTTAATTTCTTTATTTATTTGACGCATTTATTTTTATGTTTGATCCGGTCCCTTTCTAGATATTTAAAGTTCTGCCTTTATTTGCTTTATTTTATTGCATCCGAAATTTAAATTTGCTAATGCGGAGCCTTGTTATTCGAGAGTAAATGCGGCCAGTTTCAAATGTAGTGAAGGTGGTCTTGCTGTTTACTTTCGAATAACGGGGCCCTTAAAATTTACTCTCACGTATAACCAGATTTTAATTTAATCGTCACCTTAATTTGGAAAGTTCGATATTCACAAAGTGGTAATTATTAATTTTCTTTTTACGGTACCAATTTTTGGGCAGTATGGGGGTGCCAAAACCTTTCCCATTCGTAACTGACTCCCGAACCTTGTTTTTTTATCGAATCTCTAGTTTTATGGTGTCCGGCCTACCTCAGTGGCCGGTGACGACTCTAAGTTTTATTGTTTTTCAAAAACACGAATTTTTAAAGAACCCCCATTTCCCCATTTTCCCCAAAAACCAAAGGAAACCTACTACTCCTTTTTCTAGTGATCCCATTCGAACCTAATTTAAAATTTTGAATTTTCAAAAAGGTCGCTACAGCTGGCGACTCCGTTGGGGACCTGTTTTAATTTTTTAAAACTAAAGTGAGTCCGACCATTTTTCAAAAAGAACAAAAATATAATTACCGCTTTATTAGTATCGAAAGTCGTGAATTAAAGTGGCAATTAAATTGATATTCGTTGATAATTGCGAGTTTATTTTAATGTATTTAAAATTTGACATTTAAACCAGTCCTTTTAAGTGGGGGAAACGCTAGTGCTTTCGTATGGATACTGTTCCTCTGTATGGGCCTAGTAAGTACCTTCGGGGATTGACTACCCTATGTTTTCGTGGGAATATTGTTTTCCCGTACGGACATAGCGAAAGGGTTCCTCTGAATTGCACTCGGTTGAGAGGAGCCTATAATAGGTGATGACCGGGGGCCTAGCTACTCTTTAGAAGAGGACAGCGAGGACAGTTCGGGTACCGTTTAGAACCAAAACTGCATGTAGAGGACATAAAAAGCCCACCCCTCTAGAGCCATGCGGTTAAACCTAGGTTCTTTAGAAAGTGTGTAAATAGGGTTGTTTGTCTTGTTTTTTTAAATCCAGTATTTATCAATTTTGTCCGGTACTGACTTGTTTCTTTTTGTGTCTTATCTTGTTTTGCACGTATTTTTGCATCCATATTGCATTACATGAAGGTGTTGATTCAAGTGATTTACGTAACGTGAGATCTTTCATTATGGGTAAGAGGTGTCTCAAGAAGGAGGATACCAGCTCAGTAGTGCGATGGTGGTCCGATGTCAACCAAAAGGTTCAAGGTAACAGTTCGCCAAGTGAGGGTATAGTTACAAAATAAACCCATGTGGGCCTTCAGCGAGATGACCTTTAGAGATCAAAAAGTGCAGAAGATTTCGTCGGTCTTTCCAAGAGTGTTACAATCAGAATGGATTCCACGAGCTTCAGGCCATTCAATATTAGAGGAAGATAGTCCAAATTTCGATCAGGACTATGAGTTACAGTTCAAAGTTATTCACGCGTCTTTTTGATGATAGCCGATTTATTCAAGACCTAGACTAGTACAATACAGTTCGGGGGCAAGATATAGCCCAGCTTATGGAGACATTAGTTGCGAAAGCCGAAGTACTTCATTTCTTTTACGGTCTTAGAGTGAAGAAAGCATCAAGAATCTTTTGGCTACTCAGAGCCATTGAAGAATTAAAAGTTATGGTCGAGACTTATTCGTGCATCCTTTGCGCCGAGAACCTTTTAAGCCGATGAGAGTTGCTCTAGGGTGACCACTAATGGAATAAATGTTTTCATTTGCATGCATTCATGCATTTTATTTGTTCCATGCATTGCATAAAACATATATCATGCATTAAGTGATTAAACAACAAAAATTAATTGTGGGGGGTTTCTTGACAATAATTAAAGATTCCGCGTTTACATTTCATCTGACATCAAAAAAGGCAAATGGAAGAAATTTTTGCCAAGATAGAAGCTGATATCAAGGGGCAATTAGAGCGAGCTCAGTTAGAATTGAGGGACACTATCATCAAGTCCCAATAGGATATGATGAAAGATATATCCCAGATGATACAATCCAGTCTAAGACAAGACCCAAAAGGAAATAGTGATATCGAGAATCCCACTCAGAACATGGGAGGCCCTTCGTACTTCCCGATCTTTATCAACCCTACACCGAACCTTTTACAAGGGGTATCCTCATCTCATCAGGCCGGTGCTTTTGCCCAAGCTCAGCCAGGCGTGACCTTCAAAAATAGCGAAATTGTCAGGGATGGTATCTTAGATTTTGATGAGTTGGAAAAAATGAACCAAGTAAAGGCAGAATTCTCAAAAAAGTTGGAAGACACCCTGAAAGATCTTGAAGAAAAATTTTAGGTAAAGGAAGATGAGGAAGGTTCCTATGGACTGAACGCTAGAGAGCTCAGTTTGGTCCCCGATGTGGAAATTCCATATAAGTTCAAGACCTCAGAGTTTGAGAAGTTTGATGGGACGACCTGCCCCACTACACACATAATAATGTTTTGTCAAAAGATGACTGGATTCATCGACAATGAGAAGTTGTTGATTCATTACTTTTAGACAGCTTAGTGAGATTAGCCTCAAAGTGGTACAATTAATTAACCCGGGCTCAAATCAGGTCATGGAGAGATTTGGCCAAGGCTTTCACGAAACAATATAAGCACATAACTGATATGGTCCCAAACAGGCTCATGCGACAAGGTTTGGAGAAAAAGTACAACAAGAGCCTTCTTGAGTATGCCCAGTGTTGGTGAGATGTGGCGGTACAAGTACAACCTCCACTTTGTGATAGTGAGATTTCTCCCATGTTCATAGATACCTTGAAGGGGGCCCTCTATGACCGCATGATAAGCAATCCTATCAGCAACTTTGCGGATATGGTCGCAACGAGAGAGTGCATTGAAGTCGCCATCAAAAAGGGGAAGATAAGAGACTCCTACAGCGCAACCGCCCATAATGGGCATGATTCTCAGGTTCATATAGTAGGTTCTCACTCGACTAATCAGCCTCAAGGCCACTACTATAATCGATCATCATGGTCTGCAAAGTCTTTAAAGGTTCTTCATCCTGTTCCAATCTCATACACTGATTTGCTCCCAATGCTTGTTGAAAGGAAACTTCTGACCCAGTTCAGTCCAAACCAAAGCATCCTCCATATCCTGATGGTTATGATGTTAATGCCGTGTATGGATACCATTTGGGAAGCACGGACCACACCACAGAGAATTGTGGGGCTCTAAAGAATAAGGTTTAAAATTTGATTGAGAATGGTCTTTTGAAGTTCTGAACGCGACTCTTGGGAGGTGCTGATTTCTAGGTTTTTTTAGGAGCTCATGTGTTTAAGTTTCCTTGCATGTTGCACTTTCTCTTGAAGTAATATATATAACCAACCTTGCTACCACTTACCCGAAGATAGCAAGGATCTTTTTGTAAGGGCATATGCTATGTTTGCAGGTTTTCTTGCTAATGAAAAATGCATTTTGCTTAACATGCAATGACCTTGAAATCATATATATGTATATCCCTTTCTTGCCCCGTAGGTCATCGGGTATCACAGGCATGATGTGGCATTGATTCTAATCGAATGTTGTGATAACGATAAAGTGTGATTTTTCATTCGGTCTACTTTGGTCAGTAAAGCGCGAGAAGCAAGATTACTACTCTTTCAACGATGTTCGATGATAAGAAAATCTCCCCAAAAAAGACTAAAAATTGCTTAACTTAAGAATTCTTTAAAATGAAAAGAAAAAGAAGAAATTCTGTTAAGAAATAAACAATTAATGGAGTTGGGGGAGGAGAAAAAATCTATTAAGGAATTAGATTCCACTTGTTCAATGCCCCAGCATCAGAGATAAATCTCTAAAATCAATGAACAATCAAATAAGTCTTAGAGCATCCTGATGGAGCTGTGGGGGAGAACAAATCTAATAAGGAGATATGCTTCACCTGTTCAATACCCTAGCGTCAGAGATGGCTCTTTGAAGGCACTGACACAATATTAATTGTAATTGAAAGTATATACTTGTACTAAAATTTTTAAATTGATATTTTTTACACTCAATGTGTTAAGCAAATTTGAAAGCCGTAACTTATTTTGGAGAAAAACAATGAGAACTAGAATGAGTAGTTTTCGAACAGATCAAGCAAATACCACAATCATGAGGATGAACCAAGCAATCTGGCAGGAATTTCACAACTCTAAATATCGCAACAACATTCAAAGGCAAGTTGTTGGTCACTAGAGGGTCGAATCTAAGACACTCTTGCATTTGGTATCCGGGGCATCCTATTCTGTTTTCCTTTCCTTTTATTAAGATCTTGGTCTCAGGGTTCTGTATGCTAATCTAAAAAGGCATCATTCATTAAAATGACGACCAACAAATTGATATATTTTACTCAATGAGTTTTCTATGTATTACTTCGGAGATGAATGCATCAGGCCTGAAGTTGAGGGGCACCACATGGGATAATGAAGAGCCTTTGGGGGTAGTTTACAGTGTTAGGGCATCATTGTCCGTGGGACAACAAAAGTTTTGGCATGAGAGCTCAAATCAAAATAGATGAGATTTCACAAAGCTTGAAAGAACTTGATTAATGATTCTGATTACAACCGAGGTCACTTAACTCGAAGATTTGAATAGAGAATGAGCAACGCAAGTTTGGGGGCATATTTGATGAGTGGTTGTAGTCCCAAGATAACGACTATCGGCTCTAGAGAATGAAGACGAGCTAAAATAATACACCTTTGCATCACAAAATACGCTTATGCATCTTTGGCAGTTAGATATCCCTATGTTAGGAGTATGCTAACTCATATCATCATAGCATTTTGTTTATTTTAAACAGGCATCTGAAGATTGATAAAAGGATGGATCTACAGCTTCACGATAGGAGAAATAGATCTCATCGAACCAAGAGTCATTTGACTTGTAATTAGGATTTCTAAAGGTCTTCCAATCCCCGGTTTCTATCCCTTCCAAAAGGACTTTTTCTTAAAATTCAAATTTCTCAATTCTATCCCTTCCAAAAGGACGTTTTTTTAAAAAAAAATTCAAATTTCTCAATTATATCCCTTCCAAAAGGATGTTTTTCAAAAAATCCAAATTTCTCAAATTTATCCTTCCTTAAGGATATATTTCTTAAAATCCGAATTTCTTAAATTAGATCATTTCTTAAGGATGTTTCTCTTAAAACTTGGGCTCCCCGTTTTATCCCTTTTTTAGGGATGTTTTTCTTAAAACAACGAATTTCTTAATTCGATCCTTTCTTAGGGATGTTTTTCTTAAAACACCAAATTTATTAATTCGATTATTTCTTAGAGTTGTTTTTCTTAAAACAACGAATTTCTTAATTCGATCTTTTCTTAGGGATGTTTTTCTTAAAAACAAAGAATTTCTTAATTCGATCATTTCTTAAGGATTGTTGTTCTTAAAACAATGAATTTCTTAATTTGATCCTTTCTTAAAGGATTGTTTTTCTTAGAACACGAATTTCTTAATTCGATCATTTCTTAACGATGTTTTTCAAAACACGAATTTCTTAATTCGATCTCTTTCTTAAGGAGATTTTATTAAAACTCGAATTTCCCAGTTTTATTCCTTCCTCAATGATGTTTTTCTTAAAATTGGAATTCCCCAGTTTTATCCATTCCCCAAGGATGTTTTTCTTAAAACTTGGATTCCCTAGTTTTATCCCTTCCTTAAAGGTGTTTTTCTTAAAACTAAAATTTCTCAATTTCAATGATGTTTTTCTCAAAATCAATCTCATTTCAGTCTTTTCACAAGGACGAGTTTTCATTCTTTAAATTTGACCCCTTCCAAAAAAAAAGAAAGAAAAAGAAAAGAGAAAATACATCTCTAAAGCAAAAACTCGAAATGGCGCTTTGGAGCAAAGTTTTGGAGAATATGATAAAAAGGGTCGAACGGGGGTTGAGTCGAAGCACAAGGAGAAACAAAAAATATACAAAGACGAAGAAGAAAACAAAAGAAAACCGAAACGAGAAGCCAAGAAAGAATGCATCCGGGCATTGACTAAATTTTATTTGTCATGCATCATGAATAGTTAGGCATCATTAAGGTAGGAGCATGCTAACTAGCATCATCAAATCATTGCGTCTGTTTCTTTCAGGTGCTTAAAAAACAACGGAAAGTGGATTCTATGTTTCAGGAAAGAAGAAGTAGATACCAACAAAGAATCAAGAATCTTTTAACTTGTTCAAAATTTTGTCAATATACAGCTGTTTAGGAACGACAAACATCTCATGCCAAGGCGATGAAGATCGAGGGCATTCCCGTAATCTCTAAGCGAGATATCATTTGGTGTCAAGGTGACCAGAAATCAAGACATCATCTTCCGGGATCCACAAGGTGAGGTACTACTCTATGTCGAGACGACGAAGATCGAGGGCATTCCAGTAATCTCTAAGCGAGATGTCATTCAGTGTCAAGGCGACCAGAAATCAAGACATCATCTTTCGGGATCCTCAAGACGACGTACCACCCTAGGCCGAGACGACGAAGATCAAGGCCATTCTAGTAGTCTCTAAGCGAGATATTATTCGGTGTCAAAGGGACCAGAAATCATGACATAATCTTTCGGGATCCTCAAGGCGAGGTACCGCCCCATGCCGAGGCGACAAAGATCGAGGGTATTCTAGTAGTCTCTAAGTGAGATATCATTTGATGTCAAGGCGACGAGAAACCGAGACATCATTTTCAGGAATCTCAAAGCGAGAATTTCATGAAGAGGAAGGGTGAACAGTTCTATATAGGAGGAATTCGCAGCTCAGAATCTTCGGACAAGGAAGTGCAGACAAAATTTGCGTCTTTAGTCTTTGCCTTATTCCCGTTTCACAGCAATGAGCAAAGAGGGGCAGCTGTAGACACTAAATTTTGTCCGGGTTTAAATTAAAATGCTCGAAATAAGATCAATCCACATCACCCTTTTAATACCCAAAACCTTATACCCTAAGCCCAAAATTACACGTCCCGTTACATATAATTTTATATAGTAAAAAAATAAAAATACAAAAAAATAAAAATCCCAACTCCTTCCTCATTAAGTCTTTACTCCCATTGGTTGGAAAGTACTTGGGGCCCAAGACCTTAATTTGTATTGGTTCTTATTTTTTAAAGGGATAACCCCAAAACACCCTTTATCACCTCGTATATTAAAACCTATATCCTATTTTTATTCCTACAAAATACCCCTTTTAACCCTTGATATATATATAATATTTACCCTACCCGGAGAGTTTTTAGTTTTCACCTACACTGCCCTATTGACACGCTGCCGCAACCCCTAAAAGCACCCACTTCAATTTTCTTTTCATTCCCATCCCTACAGCCGCATGCTCCAACTAACTGATTCCATTCCCCCCCCCCCCCCCTAAAGTAGGCATTCTCACACCCACGGCAATCAATTCATTTTCCCCAAATTTACTACCCCAGTTTTTAGCCGCATTCTCCCATCACACTGTCATTGTTTCCCCAAAATCCCTCCACTACCGCACCACCAAGCCACTAAATTGCTTTCCCCGTTCGAATTGCCAACCCTTAAATCAAGCTTTTTAACCCAACAACGATACGTGGATTGATTGATCGAGCATACATTTAATATTTTTTTTCTTTTTATTTATGTAATCCATTCTTATGGTTTAATGAAATATTGATGAGATTTGATGATATCCTCTTTATTTATTTTATTTTTTCCTTATGTGTTTTATTTTGTTTGTGATATGTAGGTTATTTTACTTGTTGGAGGTGGTTTAATTTATTATTTGCTTGTATATATGTTTACATGTCGTATTATATATTATAAGTATTATATTTATATTATATATTATTATTACAATATATTATAGTATTATCTATCTTATAATATATATATTATTACACCTAACATTTAATTTTCGCATCTAACACCTAAAATTTAATTTCCGCAACTAACATTTAATTTCCGCCACTAACATTTATTTTCCGCATTTCTTTTTATGTTAGATCCGGTCCTTTTCCGGATCTCTTTATTTTACGCTCTTTGGTTCGATCCGGTCCTTTTTTTTTGGATTGCTTTGTTCGATCCGGTCCTTTTTTCGAGATTGCTTTGTTCGATACGGTCCTTTTTTCCAGATTGCTTTTTTCAATTAGGTCCCTTTCCGGATTCTTTTTAATTCTAGCTTTTATTTTTCCCGCAATTTAATTTCTCGTATTTTAATTTTTGTTTTTATTTTACGCATTTCTTTTTATGTTCGATCCGGTCCCTTTCCAGATATTTAAATTTCCGCCTTTATTTATGCTCTTATTTTGTATATATATATATATTTGCTTTAGTTTATTGCATCTGAAATTTAAATTTGCTAATGCGGAACCTTGTTATTCGGGAGTAAATGCGGCCAATTTCAAATGTAGTGAAGGTGGTCTTGCTGTTTACTTTCGAATAATGAGACCCTTAAAATTTACTCTTATGTATAACCGGATTTTAATTTAATCGTCACCTTAATTTGGAAAGTTCAATATTCGCAAAGCTGTAATTATTAATTTTCTTTTTACGGTACCAATTTTTGGGCGGTATGGGGTGCCAAAACCTTCCCCATCCGTAACCGACTCCTGAACCCCATTTTTTTATCGAATCTCTGGTTTTATGGTTTCCGGCCTACTTCAGTGGCCGGTGGCGATTCCAAGTTTTATTTAAAAAAAAAACACGAATTTTTAAAGATTCCCCCATTTTCCCCCAAAACCAAAAGAAACCTACTATTCTTTTTTCTAGCGATCCCATTTGAACCTAATTTAAATTTTTGAATTTTCAAAAAGGTCGCTACAATTATGAACATTCACTGCTTCTTCTCCTTTAGAAAGCTCGAACAAGTTCTTCTCATTATGAACTTTTCAATCATTCTGCCAAGGCTGAACCAAAGTCTGAACTAGTTCTTCTCATTATGAACTATTTATTCTTCTAAAAAGGCTAAACTACAAAATAAGTGCCCAAATTATGTCTCTTTTTTGTAATAGGTGCCTAAAGTTTCATTTTGGATGAAATAGGTGCCTAAAGTTTCAGTATTGGTTGAAATAAGTGCCTAAAGTATTTTTTTGCTGAAATAGGTGCCTAAAGTTTCATTTTTGGTTTGTTTTAAAGTCAATTAAGGCACCTACTTGGGCACCTATTTCAGCAAAAAATGAAACTTTAGGCACATATTTCAGGCAAAAAATACTTTAGGCACCTATTGCAAAAAAAAGACATAGTTGGGGCACTTATTTGTAGTTACGCCTTCTAAAAATGTTGATCCACGAGCTCTTCTCATTCTGAACTCCTGACCTTTTCTTTTTCTTCTGGAAAACACGAACAAGTTATTATCATTATGAACTTTTTTCATCTTTCCCCTAAACATTCTGTATCTTCCTCCTTAGAAAGCTTGAACAAGCTCTTCCCATTATGAACTTCTCAATCTTTCTGTAAAGGCTATCCATAAAGTCTGAACCAATTCTTCTCATTATGAACTCATTCGTTCCTTTTGGAAATGTTGATCCACCTCCCTACAAAGGTGTTGAACAAGCGAATTCTTCTCATTAGGAACTCTTCATTCTTTGATGGACAAACTCTTCTCATTATGAATTCTTAATTCTTTGCTGGCTGATTTCTTCTCGTTAGGAACTCTTTATGTTTTGCTAGGGGAGTTCTTCTCATTAGGAATTATGTATTCTTTGCTGGGCAAACTTTTCTCATTAGAAGCTCTGTATTCTTTGCTAGGCGAACTCTTTTCATTAGGAGTTCTGTATTCTTTGCGGGAAAAACTCTTCTCATTAGGAGCTTTGTATTCTTTGATGGGAGAACTCTTCTCATTAGAGGCTCTTCATTCTTTTTTGTGCAAACTCTTCTCATAATAAGCTCTTCATATTTTGCTAGGAATATTGATTCACCTCCTCTTTTGGGGAAAAACTGAACCTGCAAGAAGAAATATCATTAGTTAAAAAAATTCCTCTTGAAGTAATATGAAATATCTTGAATTTACCGCTTGAAACACTAAGATCTTTAGAGTCATTGCTTTCCTAACTAAGGTGTCTTGATCTTTCAGTTTGAAACTTGTATAGGATCTTTTATTTCTCTTTCTCTGTTAATTGATCTCCCTTTATGCTTGGAACGTGAATGACTGGGGTCTACTCCTCCAATTCTGAAGTTGTAGATTGAAAGCTTTCATTGTTCCTTGTTGGTTTGTAAATTGTAGTCGAAACATACAAAAATACTTTGAATATGTGAGTTAGCATGCTCCTACTTATGGATGCCTAACTATATATGATGCATAAATGATGTCAATTGAGAACCACTTGGGTGAGCTTTCATCTTCAAGAAGCTGAAAATTTCTTTGCTTCATTTTTCATTAAAACTTCTTTTGTTGACAAAGTAACTTATCTCACACTCAAGTTCAATCTCCAGGATCCCTACATCTTTTGCTCTAAAGCGCCTTTTCAGGTTTTCACTTTAGATTGCTTTTCTCAAAGCGCCATTTCGGGTTTTCACTTTGGTTTTTCTTTTCTTTTTTTTTTCTCAAGGCTCCCTTTCAGGTTTTCAACTCAGTTTTTCCTTTTTTTTTCTTTGAAGTGCCCTTGCAGGTTTTCACCTTATTTCTTTTTTTCCTTTTCCTTCTTTCCTTACAATGATGTTTTTCTTTTGTTCTAAATAAGGTTAACTTCAATTCTGACGGAACACATGCTTGCCTTTTCACGAATTCAACACATAAACCCTTCTCTTGCCATGTCTCACCATACACTTCATATCGGAAAAAACTCAAGCACTGATGGCAACTCATTTCTTGTAAAACCACTCTTGATACTTCTTCGTTAAGGTTGTCAATCGACATTTCTTTCATGATTCAAAAAGAGATCATTAACTTCTTTTGTTCTAACTTGCAGACTCTATTCACTGCTATAAAACATATTCTTCTCTAATGTTCTTTTTGTAGAATTGCCCCACTCATCCTTGAATTCAAGTAACACATTTTCTCACTCTGACAAAGCTTTCTTTCCTTGCAATGCCTCAAAAGTAATGATCTCTACTTTTGAATAATATGAACCTTTAGCATATTTATTGTTAGGAATTTGGTATGCGGCAAAATAACCAAAGCAATAACGACATAGACCAAGACATGCACGTGAGACAAGATTTAACGTGGTTCAACATAGCCTACCTCCACGGACGAGAGAAACGAACAATCCACTAATAACGTAGAGAACCCGAAGAGTACAAATACATGATAACCCATGTAATCCCAAAACCCGGTGTACAAATCCCATGACCCGGTGGAACCAAAACACTCTTCCTAACATCCCTACAATACCCATCTCAATAACGTAGGCACAATAGTTGTAGAGATCCTAAAAGTTGTTACATCTCTCGAGATTAATTCCCACTCTCTTTCATTCTCTTGTTCTCTCATAATTCAAAAGGTTAAACCTAGTCTATATTTATAGAACCAGATACTTGGTCACCAAGAAACCTTATTCAATAAGATCTCTACCTAAAATAGATATTTACACATTAAAGTAATTTTTAATTACCAAGTAATCTTCAACCACTAGAATTACAATAAAACCCACGTAACACCCTCAACGTATATTTGATGTTCGAATACACATTAAAGATGTTACTAACAGATTTACACTGATTTTCAGACTTGTAAAATTTTCTTATCTAAATGTAACACCCTCAACGTATATTCGATATTCGAATACACATTAAAGATGTTACTAACTGATTTACACTGATTTTCAGACTTGTAATTTTTTTTATTTGCAAAACTAATTTGATTAAACAACCCTTTTTCGGTTTTCACTAAATTACAAACCTGTCTAGAGTCACCTAGTTTTGACCATGAATTGGTTTATAAAATACTTTAAGCAGTTATTAAAATTAAAATATAATTCAGGGTGAAAACTATGTGCGTTTCCTAGACTCTTTCTTGATTTTAAAATCGTTACGCGATAAACAACCAAGTTTAAAATCGTTTGAAGCAACTTTTCTAATATTCTTAATTCCTCAAACTAAGTCATGTTTCTAGATCATACATCCACATAACTTATAAATAGAGTACGAAAATTTAGACATGCAAAATAGCTACTTATTTAATATCTATACATGCCCCACTAGACTAGGATGCAGTGATACTTACTGATAATGCATGCTAACTTGATCCAACGACGTGCAGCTCCTCCTCTACTATCTAGTCTGAAGTACATACATGTGATACAAAACACACGCTAAGTATAACTTAGTGAGGCATAATCATAACAATGTAAAACAATGATTATAAATAACCCAACCCTGCAAAATGGCAAGCGATTTCCAATTGCAGTTGATAACATTTTATCATGCATAGAACTACCTTACATGTATAGTTCATTAAACCAATATAATATTCAAATCATAGGATTCAATCTATCTTACCAGTCTTGTGTACATTAAGCTTTTTAGCTTAACTACCTACATAAATGCATTTCAAGTATTATAGCCCAAAGTACAAAATCATGTGATGCTATGGTACTCGAGTCATCATGACACCGTAGTGTCTACGACACCGTAACGTCTACATCACCGAAGTGACTGAGATGAGTACGTACTCGAGGACGCTCTTTGCTCCTCATAATCGCACAATTTGTGCTAACAACACCGAAGTGTTTAAACAACGCCGTAGCGTCTAGGTCGACACCGAAGTGACTGAAACGCACCGTAGTGCTAGGACACAGCTGCTAAGACTCTATGGATATCCAACTATATCAAAGATTCTCATGATGTAATACTTGGGCATTCAGTGGCCTAACCACCTGGATAAAAGCATTTCATAAACTATAGCCCAAAATACAATTTCATGTGAACCTATGGTATACGAGTCATCATAACGACACCATAGTGTCTGCAACGCCGTAGCATCTGATGGTGAGTACGTACTTGAGGATGCCCTTTGCTCCTCATTATCGCACCATTTTGTGCTAGTCGTCGTAGTGTTTAAACAACAACGTAATGTCTGCAACATCGTAGCGTATAGTGTCAACACCGAAGTGTCTAAACAACACCGCAGTGTCTGCAACGCCGTAGCGTCTAATGTCAACACTGAAGTGTCTGGAACGCACCGTAGTGCTGAATGCGACTGCTATGACTCTATAGATATCCAATTATAACAAGACTCTCACACTAATACTTGGGCATAACAATATAATATTTTCACATTCAATATCCAATTCATCAATACTATCATCCATAATTCGATAATGGGCAGTTCATACCCAAATATCTAAAATTTGATTTACCTTGAGTAAATCATTATGCAACAATAATTGTATCAATATGCCATTTAATATTTCATGCTATTTGCATAAATAAGCCATCATACATTTTTATTTATACCAAGGCCGACTCATCACAAGTCGTCCTATTTAACATGTCATAAATACATATAATGCACTCACTCATATCACATATAAAATAAATAAGTAAAAATGCGCTCACCTGAGCCATGCATGATATTAGCCTCACTAAGCTATTTCGATACTTTTTCCTTGCTTTCTTTTGATTGGTACCCTTAGCCTCGCCAATAGCTATACAGTACCATTTGAACATACATAACAATATTCATGTTAGATTTTTAATCTAACATTGCTTAACTATACTATACTAGTATAATTATCCGAATATAAAATATTTCCAAAAATTTTCACTTTTTCCTTTAATAATGCCGAATTGTTCATTATGGTCCCTAGTGACCATTTTGCACATTTTGCAATTTATTCAAGCTCGAATCAATTATTCAATAATTCCATCATTTTTCGGTAACTCTTATTCAATACCCTTCATCCACTAACTTTTACCAAAGTGACATTTTAGTCACTAATTTTACACATAAATTGCAAACTTGTATCGAATAATTAATCCAACATTTCTATAATTTTCTCACATTTTCCCCTTACTTTTAGACCAAAGCAGCGTTGGTCCTTGAACTAATCAAGGTTGTCAAAATGGCCCCTTGTCATTTCCTTTCTTGTCAATTTAATCCATTGGATTCTAATTTCACTTTTTCCTTTAATAATGCCGAATTGTTCATTATGGTCCCTAGTGACCATTTTGCACATTTTTGCAATTTATTCAAGCTCGAATCACAATTATTCAATAATTCCATCATTTTTCAGTAACTCTTATTCAATACCCTTCATCCACTAACTTTTACCAAAGTGACATTTTAGTCACTAATTTTACATATAAACTTGCAAACTTATATCGAATAATTAATCCAACATATCTATAATTTTCTCACATTTTCCCCTTACTTTTAGACCAAAACAGAATTGGTCCTTGAACTAATCAAGGTTGTCAAAATAGCCCATTGTCATTTCCTTTCTTGTCAATTTAATCCATTGGATTCTAATTTCATTTCTAACTTCATACCACATATTCGAATCATAAAATCTCTTAATCATAATAATTTCAAAATATTTTCCCGTAATTTCTCTACAAGCCGGAATGGTATCTATATTTTCCAATGACTTTATTTTATTCCAGACGCCATAATCAAGCTTCTAAGTTCATAATCTCTTCAAATCCATCACTAGGATAATTTTCACAATATTTCTCCAAATTTCCCCATGTATGCCGAAATGGTCACTTAAAGGACTAGTTGAGGATTTTTCATTCTAACATCAAAATCAAGCTTCTAATATCATCAATCTTTCATTTTCATCATCAATTTCAAAACCCTAAATAAAATCCAAAATTCTAGGGTTATGGTTTTTAATCCTTAAACATGAAATTAATCATAATCTAAGCTTGATTTCATCTCTACAACACTAGATTTGCATAGATCAAGCTTCAATCTAAACATGGAACATGAAACCCTATTTTCTCTCTCTTCAAGAACATAATCAAATCTTTATAACTCATGATAAAATTACTATCAAATGAAAGAGAATTGAAAATAGATCAACTTTCAACCAAAAAATACCTTAAATCTTGTTCGAGAGCCTTCAAAATGCCTAGGAAAAATTTTGCATATTTTCCCTTTCTCTCTATGGTATTTTCGAAATGGAGGGGGTAGAAGACGAACATTTTGTTCATATTTTATTAATTTATGCCACATGTAATTGATAAATTGAATTTTTTATTCAATTTAGTCCTTATTCCAAAATTAACCTCCAATTGAATCATAATTGACAATTTGCCATTCTAGTTCAATTCCAACCAAATTCCATTCAACTCTAACCAAACTAAAGTAATGATTTCACATGGCAAATTACCATTTGCCCATGGTACTTTCAAAATATTTCAAAATTGCCATTGTGACCAAATTACCCAAACTAGTCACTTAAATCACTAATTTTGCTATTTTGTAAAAATCCAACTATTCTAGTTAAATCACAATCAACCAATTAATAATTTATTCATAAAATAATATTTTATGAATTTTCCGTAGATTATGGAACAACCTCTAAAATTTCGATTCGATACGATTTCTTGATATTCACTTACTACGATTTTCTATTTTTCGAACCATCTGATCAAATATGAAATTCTCATATTTTTAATTTCCATAAATAAATATTGTTGATATACAAAATATTCCATACTTTTGTAAAAATCAAAATCTTGAAATTTTGACTCGGTCCAATATACTGATAATTTACCCTAAATCTTTATCAGATAAAATTCTCTCAATAATCCTTTATCAGATATCCATACGAATAATATTAACTCGAACTGATTTCGTTTTATCAGTCTCAAGTACTGACATGAGACCTTTCCAATGGGTCACCCATCCTACGCCTTGAGCACGCTTAACTTTGCAATTCAATCAAAATTTGATATCTTATACTGCATTTTTATTTGAATCAAGTATCTACTTATCCCCTAATTGTTCGATCAAAAATAGATTTCCACATAAATCTCATATCATAAATCTAATTATATAGATCAACTTCCTGTAACCTGTACTACTTATTTGTGCAATAAAAATATTCCATTAGGTGCCTATACTTTTCTCATCGGATTTCAACCAAACTTCTCAAGTACCCTATTTTGCTTACTCTCTATCACACGATATTCTAAATTCTCAGAAATTCCTTTCCTAGAGTCCATAATTAAAGAAATCCTAACTTTTATATTTTGTCATTTTAGTCACTAAGTTAGCTTTTAAGCCCTTATCTTAATACTAAATGACTCTTAAACAACTTAGCAAATTTTGGGGTATTATAACCCAACTTAATTACCAATTAGAATTTGAGTCAAAATATAACAAATCTCCACATTGACACAAATTCTATTCGAGCATTGGTCTTCATGTCTTCAACTGCTTCAATTTTTACGTAAGCCAAATATCTGTTGAAGCACCGCCGCCAACTCTTTAACAACTCCAATTCTTAAGTAGTATCCGTTGAAGCACCGTTGAATTTTGAGAATTACTGCCCCCTACAACTGAAAGCTCGTTGCAGCAGTACTCCTCTAGCATGCTCCAACATCACACCGCAAATTCCGCAGTAAAAATTCCTCTACAATCGCGCAGCTCGAACCATAGCTCATGATACCATTTGTTAGGAATTTGGTATGCGGCAAAATAACCAAATCAATAACGACATAGACCAAGACATGCACATGAGACAAGATTTAATGTGGTTTAGCATAGCCTACCTCTACGGACGAGAGAAACGAACAATCCACTAATAACGTAGAGAACCTGGAGAGTACAAATACATGATAACCCATGTAATCCCAAAACCTGGTGTACAAATCCCATGATCCGGTGGAACCAAAACACTATTCCCAATATCTCTACAATGTAGGCACAATAGTTTTAGAGATCCTAAAAGTGGTTACATCTCTCGAGAGTAATCCCTCATCTCTCTCATTCTCTTGTTCTCTCATAATTCAAAAGGTTAAACCTACTCTATATTTATAGACCCAAATACTTGGTCACCAAGAAACCTTATTCAATAAGATCTCTACCTAAAATAGATATTTACACATTAGAGTAAATCCTAATTACCAAGTAATCATCAACTACTAGAATTACAATAAAACCCAACTTAATTACCAATTAGAATTTGAGTCAAAATATAACATTTATATTGCTGCAACTTTTCCCCTAAAAGATGGTCCATGTTGTCTCTTTGCCCCAAAACTACTTGTGTTATTTTCCTGCTACTTTTTTTTGTATGTTTCTGACACTCGAAGTTGTATCCTTTCCTCGTCGTACTTTTCATCATTAAACAAGTATCGGGATAACATCTTATTCTACCTGCACTTAAAGGATTAGTACTTATAATAATACCCATAAAATCCTTTGATTTTCTTGTGCCTAATCAATTTATCTATCAGATGCTTGTTGAAATGATAAGTGAAATGATCAAAATACTATTTTACTAAATTTGAGAAAATAGAACAATTTGATAAGTCACGGAAAACATGAGAAAATAAAATCAATGCAATACCCAGGTATCCACTGTATGAAGGTCGCGATAGCCTATCAACCGAAATAGAGCTTGCAACCACGAAATTTCTAAAAATTGTCGATTATGAGAAGGTTTCTTGTTGGATGTGTAATCTCAAAATGTAATTTAGCTACCCTTTCAGGTTTTCAACTCAAATCCCTATTTGGTTTCAAGATGCCTTTTATCGATATTCATCTTGAACCCTATTTTCTTTTGATTTTTTTTCTCTTTTTCATCTTTTTTCTCTTGTTTTGATATCTAAGATGCCCTTTTAGGTTTTCAATGTAGATATTTTCATTTTACGAAGTGCCGTTTTTGCGTTTTCACTTTGTTTTTTATTTTATATTCATTTTTTAATTTATTTTTTAATTCTTTGAGCGTAACACTTCTTGCTGAGTCTGAGTCCATTAGATAGCTTAACTCATCTTTGATAAAATCAATGCTCCTCTGGAAAGAGGCCTCATTGATAATGTATAGCCCTTCCCAATTAGGCATCCAATTCCCACGAAAATCGTTATGAATTGGCAAGATCTTATTAAGCACTAGATCCGCTTCTTAGAATTCTCTTGGACAAAATTTTTGTCATGATTTCACATTATTCTCTTTTGGTACATCTAGCCATAAAATATTGCTTTCAGTCTCCTCTTTTCAATAAGATTCAACTGATCATACTAAACCCTTACCATTCAACATCGTCTCCAATTTCACATTTGAAAAAACCCAGTGACGGAATCTCAACTTCAATTAGTAGCACTTTTTCATCCCATAGACCAAAGAATACAATGTTTCCCCTATTGAAGTGCACACAGTAATTCGGTATGCATACAAGACCAACGATAGTTTCTCATACCAGTATTTGAGATAATCTTTTGATGTTTTTATTTGCCGCCTTTACTGCCTCATTCTTTCCTGAGCAATAAGTCACATAATTATGGTACTTTATCTTGTACTTCTCACAGAACTTTTGCTATCATCTTGTTGTTCAAATTAGAGGCATTATCAATGATGATTCTCTCTAGCAAACCATGTCGACAAATAATCTATTTCTTCAAATGTCTTGCAAACTGTTGCTCTTGTAATGCCGGCATAGGAAGCAACTTCTACCCACTTGGTAAAGTAATCAGTTACGACCAGGATAAAATGGCGTCTATTGGAGGCTTTTAGATAAATCTGCCATATATAGCAAAAGACATTGTATGCTCTCTCAAACATAAGCTTTTATGGGTTGTGTTTCCTTTTACCTTTTGTTATGCATATCGAATCCTCATCTGGGAGATTAAAGTTTAGTGACTCATGATCATCTGAAGCACGTTTCGCCAAGAAATCCACTATTACCCCTCCTTTGTCACAATATCAAACTCTAATAATAACATTTGCCAACGAGCCATTCTTCAATCAACCAATGGTGCATTTATTAAGAATTTCAAATGATCCGATCTTAAGATCAAATATTGTCTAAACCTTCAAGTTACCCGAACCAAATCACAACAAAGCTTTTGAATTGGCAGGTGCCAGATTAGAAATTGGTGAATCTTTGCTCAGATAATAAAGGGCTCTTTCTTTCATGTTTCATCATGTTGGCCTAGTACACTCCCATTGAGTTTTTATAGACCGTTAAATAAAGGATCAACGACCTATCTGGAACTGATGCTATCAAAATTGGGCATTTGATAAATGATTCTTGATCTTTCTAGGGTTTCTTGGCATTCTCCGTCTCATACTCTTGGGTCATTCTTTTTTGCAACTTGAACACTGGATCACATTGTTAGTTAATCATGATAATAATTTAATCTCTCGGGGCTTCTTCCTGTTTTTTTGTTTTTTTCTTATATGTTTTTGCTTTGCTTTCTTTTTTTTTTCTTTCTTTCCTTTTCTTTTTTTTGCTTGTGTAACCCCCTTAACCCAGCCTAGTCGTTAGACCTGAACCAAGAAGATCACATTGGGTTTGCTGAAGCAAACCTAAACTAACTTACTCGAATTACGGTCCCTTTTTTCTTTTATCTTATATAGATGCATCATTAAGACCTATGGCGTTCATACAAGCAGAGGTTCAAATTTCGTTTGATTTGAACATGGATAAGGCACTCAATTGCAAATACAAGTATTCAAGGGACCAAAATGTAAATCTAAATAATTACAGGGACTTATATGAGTTTTAGGTTACGAATATTTAATTAATTGTATTTCATGCTAGCATGTTGATTTTCAACTCAAACGGATCACAATTAGGCATCCAAATTAACAAAATACGAGATTAAGGACTAAATCATAAAACTGACAAAATATAGAGACTAATACATCTCCGAAAGTATCATACTGGAATTAGCTATATTATAAGCATGCCTGCAAAATCTCAGGTCAATCAGACATTATTTACTTATTCAATAGATGCGATAACATACGATGATCAAAATGCAAAGAATCTAAACTTGGTAAAACTCATTAACTAACATACACAAATTACGTGCAAACAACCTTGACATGCTGTTAATATTATACCATCAATAAACAAGTGGATTCAGTTAATCACATGCCAACTATTTAACACAATTCGTATTCATACACGTAATCTACAAGCATGCTTCCTCACAATATAAAGCTTTATCCAATAAGCACCAAGTGGTCGAGACGTGAAACATAGGCTATAGATCAATCAAGAAATAGAAGCACGTGACCACTAGTACACTTAGAATACAAGCGAACCATCCAATCAATATTATTAAGTCATTTTAAAACATTAAGTCATAACCATCAAATGTACTTGGCACTAAAGCATAATCAACATCATTCACATCAATTAACTCCATCATCCTACATATTATATCTACAACCAAATAGTAATAAATTGTACAAAAATAAAATCCCAATTATTAACCCACATTGCCTTATTGCAAATATTTAAAACACCATAAACATATTCTTTAAGATGCTTGTCTTGGAATCACTCCTTGCCTCGAACCACAAACCAACACTTGCTTAATTCACCGCATTGACGGAAGAAAAAAGAGCGTAAGCATATAATTCCTAGTGAGTGCGCTCAAAAAAGGTAAAACGTCAATGCATTTTCAATAACCAAAGCCGAAATTAGAAACTCATTTTAAAGCAAGTCAAACACACCATTTCCAAAGCATTTAAATAAAACGTGCTTATTCGAAACATATACTTCATGCTTTCATAACAATTTTTTCATTCTCAAGACATTTAAATAAAACATGTTTGATCAAACCATAAGCATCAAATCTTCCGGTATAAACCAAGCTTCCATTGCAAAGTAAGATATAAGTATAAAGCCGCGCAATACGCTTGTTTCTTTTGAAAACATAACATGCATATCAACCATATACAAAATAGCTTTCCGATAACCATGTATAAATAACATATGCACAAAAGCTCTCAATAACCATGCATAAATAACCATATGCGCAAAAGCTTTCAATAACCATATAGCTTTTGATATAAAATCATGCTTAGCCAAACCCAAGCAATTTTCTCATTTATTTTCCAAACAAATCATGCATAGCAACCATATGCATAAAAAACCTTTTTATATATCTTATATATCACATATATTGGCAATTACAGTGACACCGGATAGACTCACCTCTATCCTCACATTTAAAAAGAATGTTTAATAACCACATTGGATACACGAATTTCTTATGGTGGTCTCACCTCCACCAAATCTCACTTCAGCCAGGAATAGGCTTACCCCTACCCCGTCGTGATAGGCTCGCCTCTACCACACAACAAAAGGCTTACCCTTATTGTAAGAACCGAAGAATACCATCAGCCCGAGTAGCCTCACCGCTATACCTTAAGAGCCGCGGAGCAATCGACTTTATTTTTATAGTGCACTTTAATCATATGGCTAGCCAACTATATCTGATACTTTCTCATTTACGTCACATAGTCAATATATCATTTCAAATACATTTACATACTGTTTTTCAATGCATTTCTCAAAACCGATTCATATGCAAAACCACATTGCCAAAGGCAAAAACATATTCCTTACAAGAAAAAATCTCAATGCTCATAAGAATACATATACTTTGATAAATATTGCATATTAATCTCAAAATGATGCATTAACACTAAGTAAAACAACCATGCTTAAAACCAAAACATGTAAATCAAAAGCTCATATCAAATTGATATTCAAAAGGCAAAAATAGATATAACTTAATTTCGAGCTTAGCTAAGCTTGCTAGGATTTAACTAAACTCCCAAAGCTATAATTCCACCTCTTAAAAGTAACAAAACACATGTGCACTCACCAACTTGCTATCGTCTCGACGCCTAACCGAAAATCTTCCGAACAATTTCCATCTTCCACAAGACAATTCAATGGTCAATATAAATTGGAACACACCAAAGTAACCACTTTATTAAAATACCCCAAGCATAATTAAATTCTCCTAACACTTGCTGCTGTTCGAACCATTCAACTAAATTTCCCTCAACCTTATATCCTTTTTTTACGCAATACGTGTTGGCAGGGAACAAGAGAAGCACACTTCACCCCTTTGGTTCCCCTTGCTGCCTGCATGCTGCACCCAAGGAAAAACAGCAACAACAGCATGCCAGCACATTCGCACATAGGCACCCAGAGGTACACTGTAATTCCCGTGCAAGAGCAGGGTAGTAGTCTCTGCTTCGAACACCCTCTTACAATATTTTTTTCACGATTCAACTCTTACTAAACATTTCATCGAATATAAATAGTACATTCTAACATAAAATCCAATAATTCAATCAACCATTCTACCAATTACCCCATTCCAAGAACTCAAATCTAAATTTAACCAATTAGATTAATTTTGGGAATTAAATTACAAAATCAACTTTAAATTATTATTACCCATGCACAAAATGTTAGAACTCCATAGAAATCATTAGATTGATATAATCTAAGCAAGCGTTATGAGAAAATCCATTAAAATCTAATAACTCTATTAGAAATTCATTAAAGAACATTTTCTCACCTTGCTTGATGATAAACCAACTTGCAGATGAACTCCCTTCTTGATTTGCAACATGAAAAATAGTAGAGATGATGTATGTTAAGTGTGTAAAAGTACTATATTTCTACCCTATTTACTCTTAATTATTGTCAGACTTAGGCTCATTCATTCTAGTTGCATTTTTAGTCATTCATGCATAATTGCATTGTTTCCTTCACTGTCATGTTTGATTACATAATTTGGTTGATTTTTGTGGAAAAGGTGCTGCTGGTATGTGTGTGCAGGATCTAATTGCCCAAGCAAGTAGGAAATTGCCGAAGCAATTGAGGATAAGAAGAAGAGAGCTGCCGATTTTGATAGGATAAATCCAATTTAATTACAAGAAGCAAGGATAAATCCTAGAAGAGTTGGAGTTCCACGAAGAGATCAAAAGAAGATTAAATTCCAAGAGTTTATGAGGAGTTTTTGGAGAATAAATAAATAAAAGAGATCTATCTCTTTTATATTGTTTAATTCCAACTTAAACTCATCTTTATCAACAAAGAACTTGACCTAGCCATCTCCTATAAATAGAAGACAAGCCGCCGCCCTCTAGGGAGATGAGGGGGAGAGAGAAAATTAGGGCTGTTCGACATCTTCTTCTTTCTTTCTTCTTTATTCCATTCTATTCATGTTGGGTAGATTTTATCTTGTATTTCTTTTGCACCCAACCATGAACTAAATATTACTTGGATTGGGTTATTGTGTTTTTGTGGTTGTGAAAAGTTTGGATTTGTTTAGGTTTTTGAGTTGCAATTCAATTTTAAAGTTTGTTCATTCTTGGATCTTAATTTTGATTGCGAGTGAATTGGGAGGGGATCTCATGAATTCATCCCTTTATCTAATATTGGGAGAGTTAGAGTCAAGAAGCGAATGAGCATGGTTTTATACAAACGAATATTGGTGAAGAATAATTCGACTTAGGGATAAGTTGCGAATTTCAACGGTTAAGAGAAGCGCAAGATCGCTTGTTGTTCACCCATGGTTAACGCAGGGATGTATCACCAAGGCATGCACAATTAACAGTGTTTCGAGTTAGGGATAACAAGAAGCCATTAAAGAACACTTTGCCAAACTTTGAAGGAAGTCGCCCAGTTGCCTAGGCAATCGCACCATTCCCAGTTGCCTAGGCAATTCCAATTGCCCAAGCAATTCGACTGATGCTAATTGTTAAGACAATTGAGTTACTCTTGCAATCAATTACCATGACGGTCAGTTTAATCATCACACCACAACTCACGATAACCCGACCTATTCTCTCTTTCAATCAACATCTCATTTGTTTACCTGCTCTTTTATTTTACTTGTTAATTCAATTCCTATTATCACCACCAATTATTTTTCTTTTTAGTATAAGAAGTTAGAATCCAAAAGTTGCACCTATCCCTGTGGAGACGATATCTATTCTATAATATAACTTGCGACGTGTAAACTTGCACAAATTGTGAAGCACTCTAAACACGCAAAAAGTTTTTGGCACCGTTGCCGGGGATTGGCAATAGCGACTTTGATTTTTATTTCTTGCACCTTTGTTTCTTTTTCTTTTTGTTTTATTTTTGTTAATCGGTTTCAAGGGGCTAACATTCTTTAGTTTTGCATCTGTGCATGACCAGGGTGAGACCAATAGCACAAGAATACCCACTTGAACCTAAGATAGAACGAGTTCTTCATAGAAGAAGACAAGAACAATGAGCAGCAATGGCAGAACAACCTGTTAATCAAGTCGGCAATCTGAATGCCGACGACAATCAGAATATAGTAGCAAGAGGAAGAGGAGCTCAAATGGAACAACAAGTTTGTGTTAGGAATAGACCAATCTGAGATTACCTAGAGGAGGATCTAAACGGTCTCAATTCAGGAGTTGTCACACCTGAAATAGAAGCTGCCCACTTTGAATTAAAACCTGTGATGTTCAACATGAACAATACAATAGGTCAATTTGGCAGATCAGCCATTGAAGATTCTAGACAACATCTTAAATCATTCCTAGAGATTTGCAATTTATTCAAACTACAAGGAGTCCATGAGGATATCCTAAGGCTGAAATTATTTCCCTATTCACTAAGGGATAGGGAAAATACGTGGTTAAACAGTATTCCATCCGGATCTATAGGATCTTGGACGAATATATGTCGTAATTTCATTGCTAGATTTAGTTATGCAAATATGACTGATAAATTGTGTAATGATATTACTTATTTTCGGCAGGCAGATGATGAATCCATGTACGAGACTTGGGAGCGATACAGAGAGCTTTTACACAAATGTCCCATGTACGGATTCTCAGTATGTACACAAGTGATGATGTTCTACAACTCAGTGAATATGCCGACAAGGATGATGCTAGATGCCTCAGAAAATGGCATACTCCTTAACAAGTCACCTGATGAAGCGATAGAGATCCTGAACCGTCTTTCCAAGAACGACTATCAATTCCCAACTACCCGAAGGGGAATAGTCACATGAAACACCACGATAAATGAGCTTGATTCATTAGGATCCATTTCAGCACAATTGGCCGCTCTAACCAATTTGGTTAAGAATATGCAGCGACCAAGCAACACATATGAGATCAAGGTAGTAGATTCAATTTGTGATTCATGTAACGGTAACCATGATTCTTATGAGTGTCCACAGAACCCAGAATCTAATTTTTACGTTAGAAACTACAACTGAAACAACAATGTGATGTCCAACACATACAATCTAGCCTGAAGGAAGCACCCTAATTTTCATGGAGCAACTCAAACAACGCCATTAATCAGAACAGTCAGAGTACACAAGCATCGGGATTCCAGCAGAACATGCCACGACAACAAATACCGCAGCAACAATCGACACCATCTAGTTCTTTGGAAAATTCTCTCAATGCTTTTATGTTAAAAACTAAATATTATATGGTTGAGAATAGTAGTTTCATGAAAAGGACTGGCGTTTTCATTAACAGGACTGAGATGAGATTGCAAAATCAAGAGGCAGACTTGAAATCCATGGAAACACAAGTCGGGCAATTCACTCAGAACTTGAATACAAGACCCCTAGGCGGCTTACCTAGCGATAATGAGGTCACAAAATGAGTAGGCCACGAGCAATGTAAGGTAATCATCACTCGGAGTGGCCGAAAGCTTAAGGAAGACCAAGCTCATCCAATGGAGAACACTCAACCAGCAAAACGATCTCCTATCCAAAAAGACACCAAAATTAATAAATCAGCAATTGCTCAGGAGAAATTCGATTCCCAGGCAATTCCAATTGCCCTGGCAATTCTCGATGCCCAGGCAATTTGCGATAAAAATCTTAAATCAGAAAAAAGGAAGAGGAAATTCGAATTCCACCATTATTCCCAAAAAGGCTGAAATGGCAAAAGCAAGAATATCATTTCAAGAAATTCCTTGACATTTTAAAGCAAGTTCACATCAATTTGCCGTTGGTAGAGGCGATAGAGCAAATGCCGAACTATGCTAAGTTCCTTAAATACATTGTCTCTAAGCGAACAAGGCTAGGTGAGTTTGAAACAGTGGCCGTGATAGAAGGATGCATGGCCATGTTGCATAACCGCAAGCCACCTAAACTTAAGGATCCCGAAAATTTAATTATACCATGTGCTATCGGAAATCACTACGCCGGGAAGGCCTTGTGTGATCTTGGAGCAAGCATAAACCTCATGCCAAAATCTGTTTTCTAGAGATTGGGAATAGGGAAGGCAAGGCCTACAACAGTGATGCTACAGCTTGCAGACAGATCTTATGTGCATCTAGAGGGAAAAATCGAAGATATTCTGGTAAGAGTTGATAAATTTATTTTTCCTGCTAATTTCACTGTTTTGGATTATGAAGCAGATGGGTTTGCACCAATTATTCTTGGGAGACCGTTTTTAGCAATGGGAAGAACCTTGATCGACGTCGAGAAAGGAGAGCTCACCATGAGGGTAAATGACTAGCAAGTCAAGCTTAAGGTCTTCCAAACCCTTAAGCATGCTGACGATTCAGAAGAATCCCAAGTCATTTAAGCCACCACCAAATTCAATTTTGACGTGGAAGAGAATTACCTCGGCAATTGCATTGTCGAACCAGAAAACCCTGAGGAACTTTTCGACGAAGAGCAAGATGAAGCGAACTGGATAGTGATTCGACCAGGTAAGTATTTTGAACCATTGGATTACTCAAGTAAGGAAGGTAAACTCGAAAAACCTTCTATTGAGCAACCACCGATACTCAAATTGAAACCATTGCCAGGGCAATTAAAATATGCTTATTTGGGAAACGATAACACTTTGCCCATGATAATTTTTTCTAAGTTGCAACCTGAACAGGAAAAGAGGTTGATTGACATGTTGAAGCTGCACAAAAAAGTAATAGGTTGGACAATTGCAGACTTGAAGGGAATTAGCCTGGCGGTATGTATGCATAAAATCATATTAAAGGATGATCATAAACCGTCAATTTAGGTACAAATGAGACTTAACCCCGCAATGAAGGAGGTTGTGATGAAAGAAATCATCAAATAGCTTGACGTCGGTATCATATATCCTATCTCCGAAAGTACATGGGTAAATCCGGTACAATGTGTACCGAAAAAAGAGGTATAACTATGGTAAGTAACGTAAACAACGAACTCATTCCAACTAGGACTGTGACCAGTTTGAGGGTTGTATGGATTACCATAAGTTAAATAAAGCTACTAGGAAATATCACTTTCCTTTACCCTTTATTGACCAAATGCTTGACCCTCTTGCAGGTAAATCCTTTTATTGTTTTCTCGATGGTTACTCAGGTTATAACCAGATCGCCATAGCACCAGATGATCAGGAAAAGACCACTTTTACATGCCCATATGGTACATATGTGAAGGATGTCGTTCAGATTATGCAATGCCCTGACAACCTTTCAACGATGCATGATGGCAATCTTCTCTGACATGGTGGAAGATTTCCTTGAAATCTTCATGGATGATTTCTCAATTTTTAGAGATAACTTCGATAATTACCTCGGTAATTTAGAGAATGTGTTATCACAATGCGAAGAATCTGACCTAATGCTAAATTGGGAGAAGTACCATTTTATGGTGGATGAAGGTATTGTGCTCGGCCGTAAAATCTCATCCAATGGAATCAAAGTGGATAGAGCCAAGGTGGATATGATTGAGAGATTGCAGCCACCAACTTCAGTCAAAGGAATCTGAATTTTTCTCGGACATGCAGGTTTTTACAGAAGGTTTATTCATAATTTTTCTAAGATTTCTAAACCCTTGTGTAATTTGCTTGAACATGATAAGGCTTTCAACTTTGATGAATCTTGTGCCACGACATTTGAAGCCCTGAAAAAGCAACTTGCCTCAGTGCTTATTGTTGTTTCGCCCAATTGGACCTTACCTTTTGAACTCATGTGCGACGCAAGTGGCTTCGCGGTAGGAGCCGTTTTAGGGCAGCACACAGGTAAAATTTTCCATGTGATTTACTACGCTAGTAAAACTCTAAATGGTGCACAATTAACTTACCCCACTACGAAGAAAGAATTACTAGTAGTAGTTTTTGCATTTGATAAGTTTCATTCCTACTTGATTGGTACTAAGGTAATTGTTCATACTGATCATTCAGCAATTAAGTACCTATTTGCTAAGAAAGATGCCAAACCTCATTTAATTCGTTGGATTTTACTTTTACAATAGTTTGACATCAAAATTAAGGAGATAAAAGGAACGTAGAACCAAGTTGCCGATTACTTATCAAGGTTGGAAAAAGGCGATAAAGATTCAGACTCCTTGGAGATCCACGACACATTCCCGGATGAGCAATTGTTAGTTGCCACGACAACCCCCTAGTATGCCGATTTGGTTAATTTCTTGGTTAGTGGTATTTTGCCTTATAACCTTACTCACTAAGAAAAGAAGCGTTTCCGACATGATGCTAAGCATTATTATTGGGATGAGCCTCTTTTGTTTAAACAATGCACAGATCAGGTGATAAAACGATGTGTTCCCAAGGAGGAGCAGGACAATGTGCTTCAACAATGTCACTATTCACCCTATAAAGGCTATTTTGGAGGAACTCGCACCGTGGCCAAAGTCCTCCAATCTGGCTTGTATTGGCCCACTATTTACAAAGATGCTCAAGAGTTCTACAAGAGGTGTGATCGTTGTGAGTGAACGGGAAATATTTTGCGATGACACGAGATGCCACTGCAGAATATCCTTGAGGTCGAGTTATTTGACGCGTGGGGGATCAACTTTATGGGACCTTTCTCATTCTCATTCAAAAATTTGTACATCCTACTTGCCGTAGACTACGTGTCTAAATGGGTAGAGGCGGTTGCAGTTCCCAGAAACGATTGAAAGGCCGTGTAGAAATTCTTACAGAAAAAAATATTCAAACGATTCAGGACACTAAGGTCCATTATCAGCGATGGCGGTACACATTTCGATAATAGGCTGATTGCCAAAATGTTGGAGCGGTTTGGAGTAACATACAAAATTGCCACGGCTTATCATCCATAGATAAACGGGCAAGTCGAAATTTCCAATCTTGAATTAAAGGCTATCCTTGAAAAAGTTGTCAATCCTTCTCGAAAGAATTGGTCTGCAAGAATGATGAAGCACTATGGGCCTATCGAACAACATTTAAAACACCTTTAGGCATGTCACCTTACAGACTTGTTTACGGAAAGACTTGCCACCTTCTGGTGGAGATAGAGCATACGGCTTATTGGGCAATCAAAACTGTTAACATTGATTGGGAAAGTGCAGGGCAAAAGCGATTACTGGACCTCAACGAGATTGAAGAAATTTGTGCCATAGCCTACGATAACGCGAGAATTTACAAGGAGAAAATGAAGCGTTGGCACGATAAGAAGCTATTGCCACGATAATTTTTGCCCTGGCAATTAGTTCTTCTCTTCAATTCTCGGTTAAAACTCTTTATGGGAAAACTGAAATCGAGATGGTCTAGGCCATTCGAGGTAATAAAACCATTCTCTCATGGTGCCGTGATAATCAAGTCCACTATTGACGAACATGAATTCAAAGTTAACGGACAAAGATTAAAGCACTATGCCGGCACCCATGTTGAGCGAGGCA
Source organism: Hibiscus mutabilis (assembly GCA_019671005.1). NCBI lineage: Eukaryota > Viridiplantae > Streptophyta > Magnoliopsida > Malvales > Malvaceae > Hibiscus > Hibiscus mutabilis. The sequence continues at coordinate 33,207,107 of CM033733.1, read as the reverse complement.
AGGAAGTGGTTACTCTAGGAGATGCATGATCTTGCTCTCCTTTAGTATTTCTTACTTTTTAGTTTTGTTTTAATTTCGGACTTATTTTTAATTTTGGTATTATTTTTATTTCGTATTTTAAGTTTTAAATTTTACCTTTCCATATTCTTTTTAGGATAATTATTTTTTTATAATTTTTAGTTTATCTTATTTATCTTTATATTTATTTATTTATTTATTTAATTTTTATTTTTAATTAATGTTTATCTTTTTATTTGTGTTTGAATTTTAGGATAAGAGATCGAGATAAGGAGGAGTTGGATTAAAAATTAAAGTTTATCCTTGAGAGGGGATAATGGGCTGATTTTAGGGCTTACAAAGGCCTATTTAATTATTAGTTTTTACCCTAATTATAATCCCCTTTATCCCTCTAGCCGCATACCCTCTACATTCCCCTAATCCCTTTGCCGCATACCCTAACCAACCCCCTCATCATCTTTTATTTCCATAATTCTTTCCTACTTTCTTTTCTTTCCTCCCATTAGCCGAAAATCACCATCATCTTTACCATATCATACTTCATCATTGAACTTTCAAACTCCATCTCCTCTTTCTTCTACTCTTTGAACTCTCAAAAACTTTCTTTCTTTTATTTTCTTTGTTTTTACTTCCTACCACAACCACAATCACCATGGCCAAAAATCTCAAAACTATGGCTCACCTGAGTTCATCCAAGGAACCACCATTCTGCCAATTTGCAACACCAAACATTGAGGAGAGATATCTATCCAAGTTTGCAAACCGTAAGGTATGGGAAGAGCAAGGATTCGCCTACATCATCTCCTGCAAGAACTTCGACCTTGATGCGTTCATATTCAAAATTATCGAGCACCACAAATGGCAAATCCTTAGCCATCAACCAAAGCCCTGCAATGTATCATGGGTAAGAGAATTTTATGCTCATTCTCCTAACCCAAACAACCCATATGTTTATGTTTGTGGTAGGGCTATCCTTATTGATGCCGATACCATCAAAACTTTCTACGGGATATACATTGTGAAAGATGAACATAAAGCCTTTGTGGACAACATCACGACCGAAGAAGTCGAAAAGGTGTTCAAGGACCTCACAATCGAAGGTGCCGAATGGAACCAATGAGACTTAAAAGGGAAGGTAAATCGCCTTATGTTAAAACACGAGGCAAAAGTGTAGAATAAATTTGTTAAAACTTGCTTAATGCCCACTACACACAACACCACAGTTTCATATTCTCTTCTTTTGTTATTGTATTATATTTTAAACAAGCAAATTATAAATATTGGACAACTTATTTGTGATGAGATATTTGTTTGTAGTCAAAAGGATGTAGGTGCTCTTTTCTTCCCGAGCTTAATATCCCAACTATGCGAGAGAGAGAAAGTACCAAGTGATCCAACGGACGAGAAGATACATTCCAGAACTGGAGGGAATTTCACTCAATACTTGAGGATTATGGGTGAAGCACCGGCGAAAGAACAAGCATTGCCAAAGAAATCCACTGCACCGAAAATTGCCCAGGCAACCAAAGCTACCTCGGAATTCATGATGCCTCGGCAAGTCCTGATGCCCAGGCTAGTAAACCTGCCTCGACAGTCATGGATCAAATCAAAGAAATGCTCCGCCCACTATCCCACCAATTAGAGTGGATGGAGGCCCAACAATTTCAATTAATGCGGTACATGAGGGACCATAACGTAGCTATCACACAAGTGATCCTTGAGAAGTACCTCGACAACACTGTGCCTTTCCTGGTGCTTTCTACCAACCTACTTGCCCCGACAACTGAGGATGCCATGACAACTGCCGCACAAGATAAAGGTAAAACCCCTACGACTGAACCTTCTTAGACTAAATTTTACATGGATTTACAAATTCGGACGAGAGCATATCTGAACCAATAAAGTCGCCACCGGTCGAGCCATCAAAGTCGAAGCATAAAGCTTCTATCATCGAAGTGACCAAAAAAGAGGATGAACAAAGCGATGAGGTTCCGGAAGTGAGGGCTCAAGCCGCACCACCAGCCACACGTATTTAACCACCGCGAACCACAAAACGAATCAAGCATACGTCTCGAAAGAAACTTATCATCCAAGGTGACAACCTTTCTGACTAACTCATTTGCATTTTAATTTTAATTTATTGTACTTGCTCGTTTTAAGGACAATGCTTCCCTTGAGTTTGGGGGTGTTTGTTTCTAGTTAATTTCATGTTTAGTTGCATTCATCTTTATTAATCACATATAGGTTGCATGTATTACTTGCCATGCATTTGATTAGATTTAATTTGCCTAGACTTGCTGGATATCCTATGATGAGTTTGTCACTGCACTTAATTGATAGAACTTTTGATTTTAGGATGCGCATGGATAACACTTAGAATTCGACTATGATGCTGAATATAATTTGACACTATTGTGACTTGATTGATTAAAGGAGACTTAGTGAACTTAGGTTGCTTAAAAATTGGGTAAAAATTAAACTTAAAAATGTGAGCTAGAGGTGCCTATCCGGCTCTAGTCTCAACTAAGATTGATTTAAAAATAATTTCTTACTAGAGGTGCCCGAAACCTACTCTAGTTATCACACATTAAAAATCGCTAGAGGTGCCCGAAATTGGCTCTAGTAAAAATAAAATACCCCGGTAATTAATTTGATAAAAAACCTATTGTTCAATATGGAATCCTGAAAATCAACTTGTACACAACTCTACACACACATTGTCACAAGCATTATAGTTTAATTCTGAGTAAATTTTGTGCCATCCGAAAAATTGAAAAGCAATCATACTTTGTGCCATGGTTCTGAGGATTGAAGTCAGATACGAAGTAAAATTTTTGATGATTGAAGTCTTGGCAGGTAATTATTAGTTTTGCATTGCTTGAGGACAAGCAATAGTTTGAGTTTGAGGGTGTGTTAAGTGTGTAAAAGTACTATATTTCTACCTTATTTACTCTTAATTATTGTTAGACTTAGGCTCATTCTAGTTGCATTTTTAGTCATTCATGCATAATTTCATTGTTTACTTCACTGTCATGTTTGATTACATAATCCGGTTGATTTTTGTGGAAAAGGTGCTGCTGGTATGTGTTTTTGTGTGATCAGGATCTAATTGCCCAAGCAAGTAGGAAATTGCCAAAGCAATTGAGGATAAGAAGAAGAGAGCTGCCAATTTTGATAGGATAAATCCAATTTAATTACGAGAAGAAATGATAAATCCTAGAAGAGTTGGAGTTCCACGAAGAGATAAAAAAGGAGATTAAATTCCAAGAGTTTATTAGGAGTTTTTGGAGAATAAATAAATAAATAAATAAAAGAGATTTATCTCTTTTGTATTATTTAATTATAACTTAAACTCATCTTTATCAACAAAGAACTTGACCTAGCCATCTCCTATAAATAGAACACAAGTTGTCGCCCTCTAGGGAGATGAGGGGGAGAGAGAAAATTAGGGCTGGTCGACATCTTCTTCTTCTTTCTTCTTTATTCCAATCGATTCATATTGGGTAGATTTTATCTTGAATTTCTTTTGCACCCAGGCATGAAATAAACTTTACTTGGCTTGGGTTATTGTGTTTTTGTGGTTGTGAAAATGTTTGGATTTATGTAGGTTTTTTAGTAGCAATTCAATTTCAAAGTTTGTTCATTCTTGGTTCTTAATTTTGATTGCGAGTGAATTGAGAGAGGATCTCGTGAATTCATCCATTTATCTAATATCGAGAGAGTTAGATTCAAGAAATGAATGAACATGGTTTTCATACAAACGAATGTTGGTGAAGACTAATTCGACCTAGGGATATGTTGCGAATTTCAATGGCTAAGAGAAGTGCAAGATCGGTTGTTGTTCACCCATGGTTAACGCAGGGATGTATCACCAAGGCATGCACAATTAACAGTGTTTCGAGTTAAAGATAACGAGAAGCCATTGAAGAACACTTTGCCAAACTTTGAAGGAAGTTGCCCAGTTGCCCAGGCAATTCCAATTGCCCAGGCAATTTCACTGATGCTAATTGTTAAGACGATTGAGTTACTCTTGCAATCGATTACCACGACGGTCCATTCAATCATCACACCTCGACCTACTCTCTTATTCAATCAACATCTCTTTTGTTTACTTGCTCTTTTATTTTACTTGTTAATTCAATTCCTATTATCACCACCAATTACTTTTCTTTTCAGTACAAGAAGCTAGAATCCAGAAGTTGCACCAATCCCTGTGGAGATGATATCTATTCTATAATATAACTTGTGACGTGTACACTTGCACCAATTGCGAAGCACTCTAAACGCAACAATGTAGAAATCAAAATCCTTAATCCATAATTGTTTAGAAATGACTGGAGAAGAAATTGAAGTAGAAATAATTAAGGAATCAAGAAATCTCTAAATTTTGTTTGGAAGAAATAAGAGAAAATTAGAAATGTCTTTCTCATCTTTTAGAAAATTATAACCGTCAACTTCTTTTTGCTAAAAACAAGAGGAAAAGATACTTCTTTTATTTTATTTAATAATTCCATTAAAAATACCATTTTAATCACTTTTTACAAAAGTACCATTATTAATATTTTACAACCTTTTTTAAAATATTCATTATTTAATTTAATATTAAATCCACCCATTTAAAATTACTCAAATTCAATTTTATTCTTCTACAAATCCATTAAAATATTTTCAAAAATATTAGCCACAATTGTTAAAAATATTCATATTAATCCAAGAAAATAATAAATCAATAAAACATTGATTTTAATTGAAATATTAAACCGAACAGTATAAAAATAAGAATGATACAACGTATGTAAATCAAATCGATTTGAAATAAAACCGAAAGAAAACGTGTTTAGGCCTACACGAACGCAGTTTCTATAAGATAGATTTTCGGCCACTCCTATTGTGCTCGAGCTCATTGGTCATCTGCCTCCCAAGATAGAACAACATATGATCAACCACAGCTGCACTACTGTGGAGATCACGAATTGACCCTTGCCTTTGCCTACCACCAAAAACTACTTTATAAAACCCACAGAGTAAAACAATAAAACTTTTATGTGGTTTTTTGTTGTGTTGAAACCAAAGGAATGACATTATATTTATAGGGGAGTAAGCTAGGTTAAATGTGGGAAACAAATATTCCAAAATTACGGCCATTAATTCTCCATCCGATTTAATTTGAAAACCTTTAATTAATATAATATTTAATCAAATATATTTTCGTGAATTGCAGTCGTTACCTATTTAATATTCGAATTTAAAGAAACCATAAATTATCCTTTTAAATTCGGAATATTCAAAAAGATATGCCAATGATAAGAAAAAAATTAATTCGTAGTGGGTAAAATATCCATAGGTCCACGTAGGGCCCGACCGGTCTGGACATTCGAGTCGCCCACGTCGTGCATGTGCGCCTCAACCCGAATGGGTTCGACGAGCTTCGATCTGTAAGCCCCTACGCCTACGCGTGAGGCACATTTTTCATTCAAGTCATTCAATTACCACTAAGTGGGTAAGTGTATATGAACACTTCCCATTCAATTTATCCCATCAATGTGGGATAGGGGGTTTTCATTTCCTTATTCAATTCATAGCTATCCTACTTTGAGCATCAATTTCTCATTCATCATTCAACCATTTTGAGCATATGAGATATCGTTGTAAAGGTCTCATAGAATAGAATTATATCCAATAAAATAATTATTCGAATCTCCACCTTTAATCATTCGAAATATGGCTCAAAGTTACCATTTTCCTCATATTTTTCCAACAATCCCCCACATAAATGAAATTGATGATTTTATCAAAAACATTTTAACTCCATGTGGTGATAGTTTGTATTATTGATAGCTGCATAGGATATGTAACACCCCAAATTTGGGCCTAGGTGTTAGATAGGTTGATTAGACGGTTCGAGAGATCCAGATTAGGCAATTCGAGCTAGTTTTAGGAATTAAATTTTAATAAATTCTTTTTGGATAAAATAAAATATGAAAATGCTATAAAATATTTAATTAATATTATAATGGTTTTGGAAAATTCAATTTGAAGTAATTAAACCGGATTTTGGGACATTTTGGTTCGGTGACTAAAATGTAAAGTTTTCAAAACTATTTTGGTGACTAAATCATAAAAGGGTCAAAACTTAGAATCTTTAAGGAGCTAATTAACAAAACTATTTCATCAGATTTTCCCCTTAATTTAGCCTATTTTTAATAGGTTTTAAATGGTTTTAATACTAAAATAAAATAGAATTGATAAAAAATATTTTAATTAACCAATTTCATTTTCTTACGTAATTGCTTTTGCTCTCAACATTTTTCTCAACTTTCTTAGCAGCCAATCTATCAATTTCATTCCAAAATTCAAAGGAATCAATCACTTTTGATTTCCTTTTGATTTTCTATTTGATTCCTTTGATTTCTACATCAAAATCTACTTGGTTTCTTGAAGTTTTCATCCAATCTTTGCCAATTAAGGGAGAAATCAACAATTAGAGTGGAGTTGGATCCTTTAGCATTTGGAGAGGTTGCGAAAGCTTCAGAAGCTTGATTCTCGCAATGACAAGAGGGTGTTGTATTGTTGGTGAGTGGAAACATGTTTTACTATTTTTAAAAGGTTTGAAGATGGTTGTTGGGAGTTTAGAATAAGTTTGAAACACTTATCTAAGCTTGAAAGTAAGTATTGGTTGATCTCTCTCTCATTTTCGGTTTGCAAAATATAATCTCATGCACATGTTTATGATTTTGATTACTTACTCTTATATGCATGTTTTAGAAATGAAAGATGTTGCAAATGATTATACATGATGATATTTGAGTAAGGCAAATAATTTATGAAAGAATTTGAGAATACTATAATACATGGTTTAATGTATTGGAAAATGGTTTGAATTGATGCATATGTAAAACAGTAAGGTAGTGTGGTTTTTATTGAGTATATTGGCAGGTGTCTGAGAGAAAATGTTATCGGATATAGTTGGCTAGCCATAGGGTTTAAAGTGCACTATAATAAGTCGCCTCATGTGTCGAGGGGTCAAGAGTGTGCCAATTCTCCCGCTGTTGGATTTATACGTTATAACTGTTGAGGGCTGCTATAATTCAAGGATGTATATGAAGTGGTCGAAGGAACCACTTGGGAAATATGTGTATTCGATGTGATTTTGTAAAATAGACTTGGTTTTGAGTCACTTGAATGCCAATATATGATATAATGTGTCATGATAAACAGATTATGTTTTGTATAATATGGGTTATATATAAGATGCTCTTTAAGCTTGCTATTTAGAGATTTTGACATATGAAGCTTAAATTGAGATTTATGATAGAAATCCATGATACATGTGTTGCAAGTGATTTAAATGTTCATATTTGAAGAGATTATAGAGCATGAGATGTTTTGGCATGAGCTTTAAACACTTGTTGTGAAATAAAATGGTTTAAATGCATAGATGAGTGTTTTTTAGATTCCCTCACTAAGCTTATAGCTTACGCTCTCCTTTCTCATCAATGCAGAGAAATAAGCACTTTTGGACAGCAAGTAGGCAAGAGGAGATTCAAGGGGTGAAGTACTTTCAAGTATGGTTTTACAAACTCTTAGTAGTAATAAGAGGCAATGTGACCAAGTTGTAATTGGGTGGGTTGTTTTGGTTACTTCCCGATTTGTACAAGTTGTATTTGATGTTTTGGACTTGTATGGTGCTTTACATCTTGCTTTGAGGGGTTGAGATTCATTATGCATGCTTGGGTAGAGATCATGCCTATAGGGAATTGATTTGATTATGCTATGATGTGAATAATCCTCTACCATGCTTATATGGTTGTGAAAATGATGTTTGAGGTGTTATATGATGATTAGGTTGTGTTTAAAGTATGTTAGATTGAGCCAAAGTGCCATATGTTCGACCAAGGGGTCATTACAGGTATGTTTGTAACGGTACGAGTCCTTAGGGATCGGTACTCGGGGACCTATCTTGGCTCAAACTGGGAAAATAACACATGTGTACCAATACTACTGGTAACCGTATCGTTACACATAGCTAAAAATTTGGCTACTAGAAGTTAAGGCACACTATCTTGATGGAGGCACATTCGAGTCCTTTTGTTATGCATTCAGGATGTACAAAGATGTATCAGGATTTGAAAAAGGAATATTTTTGGGTTGGTTTGAAAAAGGATGTAGCGGATTTTATTGCTCGATGTTGGTAGGTCAGCATGTTAAGGCTGAGCATCAGTTTCCTTCTGGGTTGTTGCAACCTTTAAGGATTTTGAAATGGAAATGGGAGAGAATTACCATGGATTTTGTGACCGAACTGCCTTTGACTCCATCAAAGAAGAATTCTGTGTGGGTGATTGTGGATAGGTTTACGAAGTGTGCACATTTTCTTGCTATGCATACGATGTGTACTTTGGATAAGTTGGCGGAGTTGTATATTGTTGATATTGTGACGTTGCATGGGGTGCCAAAGTCTATAGTATCGGATAGGAATTTGCGCTTTACAGCAAGGTTTTCGGTACGCGGTTGAACTTTAGTACTTTGTATCATCCTCAAACGGATGGTCAGTCTGAACGCGTTATCCAAGTGTTGGAAGATATGTTGCGGTGTTTCATCATTAATTTTCAAGGATCTTGGGAGAAGTAGTTACCTTTGGTGGAGTTTGCCTATAATAATAGTTATCAGGCTAGTATCCAGATGGCACCATATAAAGCTTTGTATGGTAGAAGTTGTCGCACGCCACTTTGTTGGGCGGAGGCAGGAGAAAAGTGTGTTTCTTTGCCTGATGTGTTGAAGGATACCAATGAGAAGGTGAAGCTTATTAGTGGTCATTTGAAGGCAGCCTCAGATTGGTAAAATTCATATGTTGACTTGAAGCGTATGGATTTTGAGTTTGTGGTCGGTGATCGAGTGTTTCTTAAGGTTTCACCTTGGAAGAAGGTGATGAGGTTTGGAAGGAAGGGCAAGTTGAGTCCAAGGTTCATTGGGCCTTATGGAGTATTGGAGCGAGTTGGTCCAATTGCTTATAGGTTGAGGTTTCCTGCGGAGTTGGAAAAGATGCATGTTGTTTTCCATGTATCAATGCTTTAGAGATATAGATTGGATCTTCGCATGTGATGCCTGTTGAGGAGATTGAGTTAAATCCGAATTTGAGCTATGATGAGGAGCTGGTGAGAATTCTGGATTCAAGCAGTAAGGTTCTTCGTGGAAAGACCTTGGAGTTGGTAAAAGTATTATGGCGACATCGTGGTGTCGAGGAAGCCACATGGGAAAGTAAGGAGACATGAAGAAGCGGTTTCCTTACCTTTTTCCACTAGGTAAATTTTGAGGATGAATTTTCTTAAGAGAGGGAGAGTTGCATCAACCCGAATTTGGGTCTAGGTGTTAGATAGGTTGATTAGACGGTTCGAGAGAACCGAATTAGGTAATTCGAGCTAGTTTCGGGAATTAATTTTACTAAATTGTTTTTGGCTAAAATAAAATATAGAAAAATGCTAGAAAATATTTAATTAATATTCTAAGGGTTTTGTAAGATTCAATTTGAAGGAATTAAACCGGATTTTGGGACATTTTGGTTCGGTGACTAAAATGTAAAGTTTTCAAAACTATTTTGGTGACTAAATCGTAAAAGGGTCAAAAATTTGAATCTTTAAGGAGCTAATTAACCAAACTTTTTCATCAGATTTTTTCCTTAATTTAGGATATTTTAAATGGTTTTAATATTAAAATAAAGTAGAATTGATAAAAATGATTTTAATTAACCAATTTTATTTTCTTACGTAACTGCTTTTGCTCTCAAACTTTTCTCTCAACTTTCTCAGTAGCCAAACTATCAATTTCATTCCAAAATTCATAGGAATCAATCACTTTTGATTTCCTTTTGATTTTCTATTTGATTCCTTTGATTTCTACATCAAAATCTACTTGGTTTCTTGAAGTCTTCATCCAATCTTTGCCAATTAAGGGAGAAATCAACAATTAGAGGGGAGTTGGATCCTTTAGCCTTTGGAGAGGTTGTGAAAGCTTTGGAAGCTTGATTCTCGCAACAGCAAGAGGGCATTGTGTTGTTGGTGAGTGGAAACGTGTTTTACTGCTTTTAAAAGGTTTGAAGATGGTTGTTGAGAGTTTAGAATAAGTTTGAAACACTTATCTAAGCTCAGAAGTAAGTATTGGTTGATCTCTCTCTCATTTTCAATTTTGCAAAATATAATCTCATGCACATGCTTATGATTTTGATTACTTACTCTTATATGCATGTTTTAGAAATGAAAGATGTTGCAAATGATTATACATGATGATATTTGAGTATGGCAAATGATTTATAAAGAATTTTGAGAATACTAGAATACATGGTTTAATGTATTAGAAAATGGTTTGAATTGATGCATATGTAAAACAGTAAGGTAATGTGGTTTTTATTGAGTATATTGGCAAGTGGCTGAGATAAAAATGTTATCAGATATAGTTGGCTAGCCATAGGGTTTAAAGTGCACTATAATAAGTTGCCTCATGTATGTCGAGGGGTCAAGAGTGTGCCATGCTCCATCATGAGAATAACAGAGGTCGAGGGGTCATGAGTGTGCCAATTCTCATGTTGGTGGATTTATACGTTATAACCGTTGAGGGCTACTCTGGTTCGAGGACGTATGTAAAGTGGTCGAAGAAACCACTTGGGAAATTTGTGTATCCGATGTGTTTTTGTAAAATAGAATGGAACTTGGTTTTGAGTCACTTGAATGCCAATATATGATATAATGTATCATGAGAAATGGATTATGTTTTGTATAATATGGTTTATATATGAGATGCTCTTTAAGCTTGCTATTTAGAGATTTTGGCATATGAAGCTTAAATTGAGGTTTATGATAGAAATCCATGATGCATGTGTTGCAAGTGATTTAAATGTTCATATTTGAAGAGATTATAGAAGCATGAGATGTTTTGGCATGAGCTTTAAACATTTTTTTGTGAAAGAAAATGGTTTTAAATGCATTGACAAGTGTTTTTGAGATTCTCTCACTAAGCTTATAGCTTACGATCTTCTTTCTCATCAATGCAGAGAAATAAGCACTTTCGGACAGCAAGTAGGCAATAGGAGATCCAAGGGGTGAAGTATTTTCAAGTATGGTTTTACAAACACTTAGTAGTAATAAGAGGCAATGTAACCAAGTTGTAATTGTGAGGGTTGTTTTGGTTACTCCTTGGTTTGTACAAGTTGTATTTGATGTTTTGGACTTGTATGGTGCTTTACATCTTGCTTTGAGGGGTTGGGATTCATTATGCATGCTTGGGCAGAGATCATGCCTATAGGGAATTGGTTTGATTATGTTATGATGTGAATGATCCTCTACCATGCTTATATAGTTGTGAAAATGATATTTGAGGTGTTATATGATGATTAGGTAGTGTTAAAAGTATGTTAGATTGAGTCAAAGTGTCATATGTTCAACCAAGTGGTCATTACAGGCTTGTCCCTACCGGTATGGGTCCTCAGGAATCGGTACGCGGGGACCTATCTCGGCTCAAACTGGGCAAAATAACACAGGTGTACCGATATGCCTGGTAATCGTATCAGTACGCATAGCTAAAAATTTAGCCTGGTGTCGGTACATGGGCAACCGTATCATACGCTCTTTGGCTACTGAAATTCCCTATTTTGAATTTCGAACACTCGTATCGTTACGCTTGAGGATCATACCGATACGCCTTTGAAAAATGAATCGTATCGATATGGATGAGTTGTGTACCGATACACAGTTATTTAATTCTATGAAGATGCTATCTGAAGTTTGAATTATTTGCAGTTTAGTCCATGTTTCTTGAATATGCAATTAAATGAGTTTGGATGATTATTTTAAGATGAGATTTAACCAGTTTGCATGAAATCTAGCTAATTAAGGACTGGTAACTTCAATTTCAATTAAGTCCTCATAATTATCTATAATTTCAATTTAGTCTCTAAAATATAATCTCGTACAATTGAATGTCAATTCGACGCTTGATTGAATTTTAAATTTCACCGTTGTCAGCATGATCACCTTAGTACTTAATTATGCATTTAGAAAAGATAAAATGAAAAAATAGACCATTTTCTAAGTAATTCTTCTAGGTTTGTCTCGGCAAACTCAATATAGCTAGCTCGATTCAGTCTGGCCACTAGACCGGGTTAAGGGGGTTAGAGGATAGGTAGGTTTCCTCCTTTGAACCTTCCCTTGTGAAAGTATATTTACTTCAATAGCTAAATAGTAGACGTGATGTCCTTGAACTATTCAGCCGTTTGTGTAAATGATGATATACTTCACACAACTATCTCTCTAACAAGAGTTTTAGTTCTCATTGTTATGCCCATATGGCCATGGACATCGCTTGGTTCTGCAAGAGTTTGAGAGAACTATGCCCAGTAGTCTCCTTGAAGCGGACCCACTCCATTCTTACATAGGTGACTTATATTGCTCGGCTCACTGAAGCACACAATGGCCATTAAAAGCATTGCTTAGCCTACAACACTTTTGATCACTATTTACATCATGGGAACGAACTTAGGAGAAGAACCCCTACAGTGACCGCACATGTCTATGCAATTAGGTTATCCCTTTGAACCTAGATCTTGGGATCTTTAGTCAACTAGGTAGGGTTTTCCTTCACATAGCGCCTTAAATTTTCCTGGGCATTAGTCTCATTTCTTTCGATGTTTTCTCAACTTGATCTTGATTTAACCCTTTGGTTAGCGGATCCGCAACGTTATCCTTTGATTTTACAAAATCAATAGAGATAACTTCATTTGAGATCAGTTGTCTAACGATATTATGTCAATGAAGCATATGTCTCGACTTACCGTTGTACATAAAGCTCTGTGCTATACCAAATTTTGGTTTTTAATATATGGATATTGTTGGCACATGCTTTGGCCATTCAGGAATATCCTCCAAGACATTTTAAAGTCATTTAACTTTTTCTCCAAATTTGTCTAGAGCTAAAACTCAGATTCCATTACGAATCTGGTTGTAAACGTTTGTCTCGAGAAATCTCATGGCATAGCTCCTTTCTTCAATGTGAAACATATTCACTTGTGCCTTTGGTATCTTGAAAATTAGATATCTTACTGGCATCGAATAATCTTTCTAAATAGTAGGATCTCTAGAATACTGCAATTTATAATCTTAAGTATATCTGAGATATCCCAATACTCTCACAATCGCTATCTAGAGCTTTTGGCCCTGAATTGCTTGTGAGACTTCTTAAACTGCTCATAGCGAAAGCAATATACTTGCATATTCCATTTGAACAAATATTGCCTCGTATTTATTGGAGTTTTAGCTATACCGGGAACGTCTTTGGCAAACTTCTTTTGTCCATGTAGTGTGACTGTGTCAATATGAGACCTTCAAGTGACCATTTGATTTGGATACCCAAAATAAAATTTGTCAATCTCATATTTTCCATGTCAATCTTGAATTTGACAAGTCTTTGGTATATTTACCATGTCATCAACATAGGATCATATATCCTAGTTTTGACATACACACAATTGTCACACTCTTATTACAATATCTTACTTTCAACCTTTTATTAAACGTGATGTGACTGCATCTAAATGAGATCATCAGACAATCGTTAGATTTGGATACCCAAATAAAATATGTCATTCTCATATTTTTCATGCCTTTGGCATATTTACCATTTCATTGTTACTTATAACAATGAGTATGTTATCAACATAGGATCATGTATCCTAATGTTGGTAGGTTTGACATACAATCATTCGTTACACTTACTTGTCATCGTGACAATATCTTGGTTTCAACCATTTGTTGAACGTATGGACTATTTTCCATTAATAGTTTCCAAAGTTTGCTTCATTGAACTTTGATCAACTTCCCTAATTATACATGAAATATATTTTCAAAGAATGATTCTTTCTTTGTTTCCATTATCTTATTTTTGTGAATCTTAGGGTACACAACAAATTGATATTCGTTACTATAGTCAATGAAAATATAGTCCACTTATTTTCATTTACTCTGATAATGAGGACATTACCTTTGCAGAACACTCCCATATTTTTATGTAGTTGTAGGAAGGTCTTATTTCCTTCCATAACTCATATGGTGTCTTGTCTCTTTGAGAAGAGGTGATTAGTTGATAGAACAACTTCCCCCACATGTTAGGCACATTTTGAAGTTTTAATTATTATCTTCAAAATCATTGTACCCTTGGATGTTGTAGCGTTAATCTCATAGAGTTTCTCCCAATTTAATCAATTTATTAAGTTTAGGTTTCAACATCCTACTTATAGAGAATAGTTTATCTATAACATCTTTGCTTTTAGGAAAATGCACATAAAATTAGTCTGTGCTATCATTAATGAAGGTAATAAATTTTCCTTTAAACAATTGCCTGCCATATCAATTGTAATGACAAAATTTGTCATGACATCGATCTCATTTGGGAGTCTATCCGAAGACTTGTTCCCTATCTTATGGCAATTGAAGCATTTCCCATGAAATTTAGCTTCTTGAACACACTGCCTAATTTACGGTTTGATGTCACTATGTTTGCCGTAGCAATATTTGTCTTAACGATATTTGCCTTAGCAATATTTGAAGATGGTAACAATATTTACCTTATCCTCTATAACGCTAGGAGGATCTTCCTTTGACCAATTTTATCATGGTCAAATATGCAACATCTTTTGTTGTCACGTTTTGAAATTAATGAATTTTACTGATTTTTCGATTGTGTCACATAGTCACAAACCAGAAGATTATGAATCTACTAAAGACATGAACTTAGCTAAATGCCAAAACCAAAAATAGAAACATAATTTCCAACTTTTGTTAGTCGTCAAGAATTTAGTAAACCAAAATCTGAAACAAAAGTTTACACAGTCTAATAGAAAGAACAATAATGACCAGTGCACCAGGTAGGTAACTTATGAAAAGAAAGGTGGTGCACTAGGCACGCTTTAATTAATTCGGTAATCGGATATATTTTCGTGAATTGAAGTCGTTACCTATTTAATATTCGAATTTAAGGAAACCATAAATTATCCTTTTAAATTCGGAATATTCAAGAAGATATTCCAATAATAAGGAAAAATTAATTTGAAGTAGGTAAAATATCTGCAGGTCCACGTAGGGCTCGACCGGTCCGGACATTCACGTTGCCCACGTTGTGCGGGTGCGCCTCAACTAGAATGGGTTCGACAAGCTTCGATCCACACCCCCTTTTGCCTGCGCACAAGGCACAACTTCTATTCAAGTCATTCAACGACCACCAAGTGGGTAAGTGTATATAAACACTTCCCACTCAATTTATCCCATCAATGTGGGATAGGGGGTTTTCACTTTCTTATTCAATTCACAACTATCCTACTTTGAGCATCAATTTCTCATTCATCATTCAACCATTTTAAGCATATGAGATATCTTTGTAAAGGTTTCATGGAGTAGAATTAGTCCAATAAAATCATTATTCGAATCTCCATCTTTACTCATTCAAAATATGGCTCAATGTTAACATTTGTCGCACATTTTCCAACAATAAATTTACCAAAGTTCAATTTAATCAACCTAAATTATTTTCCAAAATTAATTAATCAGTTAAAGTATAACAAAAAGTTCTAACCCGATTCTAATAAATTACTTGAATCTTCTAGCTCATTTTTTGGGGTGTTACAGCTAGCTTTTTTTTTACCCGGAGCAAGAAGATTCTGAATAGACTTTACTTTATCAGGGTTAATTTTAGTTTCACTTTTTCTGACGACAAAACCCATAAGTTTCCCAAATGTGGCTTCAAAACTATATTTGATGGATTAGGCTTCAATTGATACTTTCACAATGCTTGGGGAATCTTTCTTGAATTTTACTTCCATATTTATTTCTATTACCATGGCCCTCTAATATGTTGCCCAATACTTTCAATCCAAATCGTATTAGCTTGTAGCAAAATGAGTCTCACATGATTGTAAATGTTTTCTCTGCATCCTTTGGATCAAAAGAAAATTGTCTTTCGAGCCCACTTTATTAAGATCTCGGCCATTTTGAGGAGTTCAATATCTAAATGCTTTGGTACAACATTTTTGGTCTCATTCTTCTAAGCTTTTACTGAACGGGCTTGCATTCAGTTCTCATGAGTAACTTCCTCATAACAATGTCTATATCTAACCCCAATATCCTGGTATGACAATGCAAAGATGTCTTTGAATTCTTGCATCAATTCAATCAAATCATACTTGGTTTTAGCTTAGGAAGTTGTATTAATCTTTACTTCTTGCTTTTCATCTCAAGTCTCCAAATTCAGAATATCAATTTCCTGCTTGTGAGAAGAATCTTTTTATCTTTTTCGACCAATCTTAATAATTCCTCAGGGACATCAATTTCATCTTCATCTTATCATTCATTCACATCCATATGGATTGCTCTATTTCAGGATTAGAGTCTGATTTATTCATACAGTTAATAATAGGGGCCCTGCAAAGAAATTGGGAATATGTACATATATTTGAAAAGAATGAATATTTTAAAAGTGTATGTTTTCCATTTGAGAAAAAAATATGTAAGAAACAAGCATTGAAAACAAAAAAAAAACGAAATAGATTCCCTTACATAGGACCCCCAATGCTCGTAGGCAAAAGCGATTGGGATGGTTCAGGGTATTACTCTGTAACAGTCCTAAGACTACAAACAGATCTCATGTGGTCCAATTGCCGACCATTAATCAAGGAAAACCTGAGTGAATTTCAGACACTATAATTCTATTGATAATTCTTCATTTATTTTCTTTACTAGCACAAAGACATGCCCCTTCTTGTTTTTGTTCTGATTTTCTCATCGAATCATGAATTAAGACTATCCTGCCTATGGGTTTCCTTGTTTCTTTAATCAATTGCTTGCTCTTTTCCATAAAATGTTCAATCATTTTCATCTAGAAATTAATAGCAACTTCTGGTTGGTGTCTAGATAAACTCTGCTTTACAAGATATTGGCCAGACGTGTTGAAGGTTTTAATGGGCATGTCTATTTGAGGCTTCTTCTTAGACGACTGATGAGTCTCAATTAGTTTCACCTTGCTCTTCATTCTTTTTTCTTTTCTTGACGCCTTTCGACACTTGATTGACGCCTTTCGACACTTGATTTCCACACAATCCAATCGCATTAATTCCAATCAGGTGACTACCTTTTAATGGATTAATCTTCAGTTTCGACTTCCAAAATCCCCGTTGTAACAACATGGATGATAGGACTTTAAAGGTTTCACATAGTGTGGTGAAACTTCGAGCAATTTGTAGTACAACTCATGATAGGAGATATGCTTTGATTTTCCACTGGAAGAAACATCTTGAACATCTGAATTTTGGATATTCTGTAGTAAATGAAACTTTAGAGGGGTAGTGTTGAAACATTACTATGACTCTAGAAGACCCCAAACTGTAGTGAATTTTCCACAAGAGCTTGCTTTGGATTCTTCCATTTCTCTTTTATCAAAATTCCTCCAGCAAATATTGATCTTTTATAAAATCGAGGTTCTTCTTTCTTAAAACATAAATGCACACTCCTAATGAAATCACTAATTCTTCATTTTTTTACTAAACTCTTCGGTCTCTCTGTCTCATGTTTCTGTGCTCTCTACTCCTCTTTTAAATGTAGTTAATTTCCTTGTGAGAAAATTGCTATCCCTAACTAAATTTTGGGCTTTCATCATTTCGAATAAATACTTTTGCCAACGTATGTAACCCCTCAACTTTGTTGGAACCATCGTGTCCTCTAATTGTCACTGAACCATTGTTCAATATGATTTTGGTAGAAACACAAGAGTTTGGCTTTTATTAAGTCCTTCTATGTTTGTCTGCTTGACTACCTTCATTTCAGCATTTTCAAAATCCACCAGTGCATTAAGGTCAGGCACTTCATTATTTCCTTCATGATTCAAACTCATATCTACTAGATTTCTTGCAGATGCCCTGGCTATATTGATATGAACATTTTCTTTTTTCTCTTTATTTTGCTTTTTATCTTTTTTGTCTCTATTTTACTCTCTCTTCTTTTGTAGAAAGAATAATTTCAGGTTGAACCCTCATGTGAGATATGATACCTCAATCTGAAACCTTCTCTTCCCTGCTTCCTTAATTCAAAGCAATGTGATAGCCCGTGTTACAATCTCGTTTTGTGATTAGTCGACCCTAACAAGCCTATTATCCATGCTTCTTGATAAGTGTTCAAAAGTACTATTTTTATTACCCTTTTTACTCATATTATTGTTAGACTTAGGCTCATATTAGTTGCATAACTAGTCATTCATGCATTAATTCATGTTTCTTTCCACCGTTGAGCTTGATTACATAACTTGGTGATTTTTGTAGAAAAAGATGTTGCTTTGGTGTGCTTTTGTGTGTGTGCAGAATCACTTGCCTAAACAAGGCTAGAACCAGTTGCCAGGGCAGTGCATGAAGGAGATGCCGACACAGTTGCCAGGGCAATACATGAAGGAGATGCCGAGCTAGTTGCCAAGGCAATTTTCGACGAGGAATAAGATGATATGGTAGTCGAAATTGATGACTAGATAAGCCCAAGATGACATGGAGCAAAGCTAAATCCCAAAGGAGTTTGATTTCCATGAAGAGGTTATAGAGAAATTAAATCCCAAGAAGATAGGAGAAGTTCTAGAAGGAATTTAAATATAATAAAGAATTATATTCTTTAAAGATAATTTAATTCCAACTTAACTTCCTCCTCAAAAAAGACTTTGACTTAGCCCTATAAATTCAAGACCATGCCGTCAACTCCAAGGGAAAGAGAGGAGAGAATTTTCTACAAAGAGCAAGATAGATCTCGACAAGGCTTTGGAGGAATTTCGACAAGGATTCAACCATTCTTCATCTTTTTCTTTCTTGTTCAATTAGGTTTATGTTAGGAATTCTTTTTCTTGTGTTTCTTTGGAACCTAGCCATGAACTAAATCTATTTGGCTAAGGTTATTGTGTCTTGTGGTTGTGAGAAACAATTGGATTTTGTTTAGGTAATAAGAGTTTGCACTTTCAATTCAAGGTTTACTCATTCTTGGTTTTTCTTCTTGTTTGCGAGTGAATTGGGAGAGGATCTCGTAACTTCATCTATTTATCTAATATCGGGAGAGTTAGATTCAAGAAACGAATGAGTATGGTCTTTTTTCAATCTATTGATGGTGAAGATTAATCTGGCTTAGGAATAAGTTAAGGATTTCAACGGCTAAGAGGAGCGCAAGATTGGTTGTTGTTCACCCTTGATTCACACATGGATGTATTATCAAGGCATGCACAAATAGCTAGAGTTTCGACTTAGGGATAAGAAGAAACCATTGAAGAATGCTCCGCCGAGCCTTGAAGTTGTTGCCCAGCCGCCCGAGTAGTTGCCCAACTAGTCGCCCAGGCAACCATTGATTAGTTGCCAAGGCAACCCCGCTGTGCAAGTTGCCACGACAACTGAGTTGCCCTTGCACTCTTTTACCAAGACGATCCAATCGGCTATCACACCTCAACTCACGATAACCTAGCCTATTCTCTCTTATTTGATTTCATCTTCTTTTACTTATTTGCTTTCTAGTTTAGTTGTTAGTTAAAACTCCTACAATCACCTACTTGTGTTTTTACTTTTTACAGTGCAAGAGATTAGATTCTTGAAGTGGCACCAATCCTTGTGGAGACGATATCTTTTATACTATAACTTGCGACGTGTACACTTGCACAATTGCGGAGCACTTATTAGGCGCAACACTTCTCATACTATTGGTCTCCAGTTAATGCAATGTTATTTGAAAAAGTACAACATTTTTAGGGAAAATGCAATGTTTAAGCAATACAATACATGAATCCAAAGATACAAAACAATAATGAAAAAAAAAAGAAATGAGTCAGTATGGTGAAATAATCGTATAAGTAAAAATAAATTGCTGAAATAAAATAGAAGGCATGCAAATAACCAGAGAAATGTATTTAAGGACCTGGACATCCTAACAGCATGTCATCTAGTTCTCTATTTTTATCCCCATGGCTCTAGTGGGATGAACTCTAAGATTCAAAAAAATGTGGTATGTTCTAGACTTTGGGTACTTGAACTGTCGTTACTGTCTATTGTGACAACAAGACATCAATTCGAGGGTATATGTTCCCTTATAGCAGAGGTGAACACCCCCACAGTGTATAAGGTTAGTATACCAAAAGAGAGACAAAATTCCCGTACGGAGGTGGAAAACACCATGTAGGAAAATGCTCGCTTTTACTTAAGGGTAAAGCTCAGGTAGAAGGCTTATGCATGTAATGACAGTTGTATCACCTAATTACCCAAATAAAAGGCATATTTCCATTTTTCTCACAAACACATCCAATAATTAACGAAGAAATTATATTCAAATTATTATTTTGAAATGCCAAAATGCTACACAAAATTAATTAAGGCCCGACTAATGAAGTGATCCCCAGCGGAGACGTCAAGCTGTCAAAATCATTTTTTGAAGCGATAAAATAGCTTGGACGATTAATTTTGAAATTAGGGTTTTTCTGTTAAATTTGATTTTGAAAATATTTGGAGTTGCCACCGGTCACTTTGGTAGACCAGATACCATAAAAACAACCAGAGATTCTTTTTTTAAAAAAATTAGGGTTCGAGAGTCGATTACGTGTGAGAAAAGATTAACACCCCATAAACGCGCAAAATTGATACCTTTAATTTTGCGTGGCATTTAAAAAAAATGATGAGCCTTATTAAAAAGCTCTCTAAAGCCAAGACCAAACTGAAGCTTGGTAGTGACCATCTAAGGGGAAAAGAGTACCCGAGATTCATTTAATAGAAATAGATGAAATTTCATCACGTAAAAAGGAGGAAAAATGCTCAGGATAAACTAAGTTAAAAAATACAGAGGAAACAGACCAAAGGGTCCAAGTTGCCAACGAATGGGCTACAATATTAGCAGACTATGGTACATATGTAATATAAAAATCAGTATTTGCATGGAGCAAGTGACGGGCCTATTCCAAATGAGGGCTTAGAACCGACAGATCACCATGAGGCTAGTTCAACTTGTTGACGATCACAGTTGAGTCAGTCTCAATAATAACACGGGTCCATGCCTTATCATGGGCTAACTGTAAGCTAAAGATGACGGGCATGAGCTTCGGTTAAGGCCGAGTCAGTGCATCCAATAGTGTGTTGAGCGAGGCCACACAAAACCAAATCACGGTCATCACGAGTAATAACACTAATGGCAGCAACATTATGGGTAGGATTGAAGGCACCATCTGTCTTGATTTTAATGTGGCCAGCCCTGGGAGCCTGCCATATCGGATCAGCTAGTGCAGGTGTGTCATCCCAGAAGGTGTGGGAGCGTGTAGCCATAGCCGTAGTGTAGTCACGGAGCAAAATCTGGGAATTGACAACAATAATCCAAGGGGTTGCATTCAATCTTCATGAACCCAATCATTCTGCTAGTTCCAAAGATTCCAAATCATAGTAAGCAAAAGTGCAAGTGAATCCATGGAGAGCAAGGAAACAACGTCAATAAGCCAAGAAATAGTGGAAGGTACACTGCTATTGATGAGAGCAATGGGCATTCCAGCAGGGCAGAGCATCTCGGACGCATTCGGGTAATCACGTAAAGCATGCAGAACGATTTCTAGAGCCTGAAGACAAATGGGGCATATCCTTGGGTCTAAGTTGGCAACATACAATTTGCTACCCGTGGGAAGGGCGTCATGTCCGATGCGCCTTCCAAAAGTCCAAACTTTGGGTATGACCGGCAATTTAAAGAGAATATTCCAAATCTGAGGGGGGTTGTTCACACAAGAAGGATGTTGTAAGTACGTGTACCCATATTTAAGTGAATAAATACCTAAATCATGATGACTCTAAAGAACAGTGTCGCGAGATTCATTGGAAATGAGAATACGGAGGATCAAATTAGCATCTTTCGAGAGAAGACTTGCCGTACTTTCGTTTAATCCCATAATGGTTGGCCTCGAATCATAAAGTCACGACATTGAATCGGCAATTCTGAGTTGTCCATGTAGTTGTCCAAGAGCGTGATGGTTGTTGTTCCACCCCCATCGATCCTCATGTATACGAACATTACTGTCAATCCCAAGCTTTCAAAATGAGCCAGGGTGTAAGAGTTGAATGGCATGGTGAATACCCTTCCATGCAAAATAAGCTCTTCTATTAGATTCAGCATTCAAGATATTGCTAGAAGAGAAGTATTTTCCCCCTGAAAACACGAGAAACAAGAGGGTCAGGCTCTGTAATCATACGCCAAACCTATTTACCTAGAAAGAAATATTAAAATTATGCATGTCTCAAAAGCCAATACCACCGACACTCTTAGAAGTGCAGATGAAATTCCAAGCAACGAGAGGCTAGCCTCGCTTATTGCTACAGCCAAACCACCAATAACGTCTCATAGATTTTGTCAGGTCATCCACTAGATTCTGAGGGAGAAGGTAGCAAGACATCACATATTGAGGCAAAGATTGAGCCACTGATTTAATAAAGACCTCCCTTCCACTAAAGAAGAGGGAGTTTCGGTCTAACTAGCAACATGAGAGCCTACTTTATCCCGGACAAAGCTGAGAGCCTCAATTTTGTTTCAGCCAACTAAGAAGGGAATGCCAAGGCAGATCCTAGGGTCTTTAACTTTGCAGACATCAAGAATATCATGAACAGCCTGCTTAAGCTCAGAAGAGGTCCGAGGGATAAAAAAGATCGTTGATCCTCAAAATTAACACATTGTCCAGAAGAGGATGTATAGGTGAGAAGGATCTCTTTGAGTCTCATAGCTTTCTCAACATTGTTTAGCATGAATATCATGCTATTATCGGCATAAAAAAGGATTTAACATGAGGACTATAACGACAGCACATAAGCCATTAATATGCATTGCACGTTGCTCAACTATGAAAGTTACCGAGAGACCTTGAGTGCATATAAGGAACAAAAAAGGGGAAGGGGTCCCCCTGCTGCAGGCGACGTTGAGGAGAGAAAGGTGAAGAAAATGAGTCGTTAACCCAACCTGTAAAGGAGACAATTGAAACACATCTTATAATAATATCCATCCAGGAAGGTGCAAAACCCATCTTCAACATGACGTTTCTGAGGAAAGGCCATTCGACATGATCAAAGGCATTCCCCATGTCTAGTTTAAGGGAAGCACCCTTATTAGAACCGGTCCTAGGTCAACGAAGGGGGTGAACAAGTTCATGAGCCACTAAGATGTTGTCTGATATACTTCTGCCCTTGACAAAAACTACTTGATTCTCACTAATGCAATAGGGAAGAATGGGCTTCATACAGTTAACAAGTACTTTGGCAATAATCTTGTAGATCACCGTACATAAGTTGATAGGGCGTAGTTGTTTCATATTGGTAGGTTCAGCCACCTTAGAAATGAGAACCAAAATAGTCTCGTTAATAGTGGCCATATCCGTATCACCCTTAAGAAGATTCATACAAAGATTGACAACATCTGAGCCAATTGTATCACAGTTTTGTCTAAAGAAATTGCTTGGGAGGCCTTCAATGCTAGCATTATTTTACGATTAATGTCCTGAAAAGCAAAAATAATTTCATTAGTGGTAAAATCTCTAGTTAATGCAACATTCATATCAAATGTAATATAAGGAACAATATTAGCAAGAAGTTGGGATCGGTTGCCGGATTAGAAGAGGCAAAGAGAGTCTGAAAGTAATCAGTGAACACTCTTATAGTATCCTTAATGCCTTCCCGCCAATCACCATTCTGGTTTATTAGGCCTTTGATGTAATTCTTCTTTCGTCAGTCTGTAGCCCAAACATGTGTAATCACTAATTTTATCCGGGGTATTAACCCATTTACTTTTTATTTAAAATAATGGGATTTTGTTTATTTATTTTATCTATTCTTGTTAATGCTTTTTCATAATATTACTACTAATTATGTTTACTATTATTATTAAAAACTCAAAAATAAAAAAGATTATTACTAGTATTTCTTTATTGCTATTAATTATTATTAGTTTAGGTTTTTATGTTATATGTTATTATCTGTATTATTATTATTATTATATTATTATTATATTATTATCTTAGTATTATTATATATTGTTATTATTAGTTATAATTATTATTAAACAAAAAACCAAAATCAATATATATAATATAATAAAATAAATAAATAAAAGCCCAAAGTTTAGTTAAATTTAACAATCCATACATAATTTTAAAACCCAAAAACAAAATATACATGGGTAGCCTATCCAGCCCATCTAAACACGCTTAGGGTATACTATTTGCTATGATAATTTGTCATGTACATATATTTATGGCGTGTTATCTCTTAAGGCTTATGTTTTATTTTGTACCATGTTTTGTCTAATTTCATGCCTTGTTTTAGCATATTTATATCATCTTTCTTATGTCTGCCTTGTCTTGTTTAGTATTGCGTCAAGATATTTAAATTGTTAATGTGGTGCCTTGTTATTCGGGAGTAAACATGGCTAGTACCAAACGTAGTGGTGGTGGTTTTTCGGTTTACTCTCAAATAACGGGGCCCTTAAAATTCACTCGCATGTATAACCAAATTTCAATTTAATCGTCACTTTAATTTGACAAATTTAATATTAACAAAGCGGTAATTATTTTATTTTTGGTACCAATTTTTGGGGGTGTGGGGGTGCCAAATCCTTCCCCATCCTTAACCGACTCCCGAACCTGCTTTCAAACGAATCTCTAGTTTTATGGTGTTCGGCCTACCTAAGTGGCCGGTGACGACTCCAAGTTTTTATAATTTTCAAAAAAAGGGAAATACGAATTTTTTAGAAAAGAATTCTCCATTTTTTCAAATACTTTTTTTAAAAAAGGGAAACCACAAAAAAGGAAACCTACAACTCATTTTTAGTGACCATTCGATTTCCAAAGAGGTCGCTACAGCTGGGGACTGGTTTTGATTTTTAAAACAAAAGAGAGTCAGAATATTTAAAAAAAAAGAAAAAAATATTATTACCGCTTTATTAATATCAAAATTTGTGAATTAAAGTGACTATTAAACTAATATTTGTTTATAAATGCGAATTTATTTTAACGCATTCAAAATTTGGCATTTAAACCCGTCTCTTTAAGTGGGGGAAGCGCTAGTGCTTTCGTTTGAATATTGTTCCTCCTTATGGGCCTAGTAAGTACCTTTGGGGCTCGAGTACCTTATGTTTTCGTGGGAATATTGTTTCCCCGTATGGACATAGCGAATGAGTCCCCCTGAATTGAACACAGTTGAGAGGAGCCTATAATGGGTGATGGCCGAGGGCCTTGCTATCCTTAGGAGGGGACAGCAGAAAATAGTTTGGGTACCTTTTGGTACCAAAACTGCATGTAGAGAACATAGAAAGCCCACCCCTTTTAGAGCCATGTGGTTAACCTAGGTTTTTAGAAAGGATGTAAATAGGGTTGTTTTATTTAATGCTTTATTTCCCGCTTTATTTTTATATTTATTGATTTATCCGGTACTGAGTTGTTTCTTCTTGTGTTTTATTTTGTTTTGCATATATTTTTGCATATACATTGCATAACATGAAGGTGTTGATTCAAGTGGTTTGCAATTGAGACATATTTGGGAAGAATGGGATCGACGGTTGCAAAATATGTTCTATGAAAATTATGGTGGTATAGCACACTTGATGTTTCTCAGAAATAATCAGCCTTTGCTCCGAGCCATTTTTCACTTTTGGAATCTCGTTTTCTGTTGCTTCACTTTTAATGGCAAAGATTTGATGCCTACGGTAGAAGAGTATAAAACTTTGCTTAATCAAAAGAATATTCATGAAGATTGGATTTACACAAAGCCGTTAAAGTCCCAGAATTATCCTTTGAAGCTTAGAACCTTATCCGAAATGAGTGAAGATTGGGTCAAAGGCTTGATTTAGAATCGAGGGGATAGTATTGTCTTTTCATGGGAGTGCATTCTAGATATCATACCTACCCCCGGATGAGGTTATGAAGATGGATCTGTTCGCTTTGGGAATCTATGGCTTGATTATTTTCCCGAGAGTTTTGGGGAACATTGATGTAGCCATCTTGGATTTATTCGAGTGCATGAAGAGGATGGCCAATCCGGTATCAGCAATCTTAACCGAAACTTTCATTTCCTTGAACGCGAGCTAGAAACATGAAGAATGACATTTTAGGGGATCTGCATAGTTGCTTCAGGTATGGATTCAAAGTTTTCTTTGGAAGACACTGACTAGGGTTCTGCCAGAATATTTTGGGGAGATTTTTCCCCTTTACAAGAGTATCTAGTGAAAGAGTGGTGGGAAGAGTCGGACAAACAGAAATGGACAAAGATCTTCAAGAACCATCAAGATGAAATATAGTGTGGAGGGTACCTTGGCTCGGTAGTATCCTTCACTTCTTATATAGATGCAGAGATTCTGATTGGTTGATGATGATAGGCTTGTACAGTGGAATTGCTTGCGCTCCTCTGTTGGTATCTAAGCAATTTGGGTCATGATAGTTTGTTCTCGTCACCACAAGTTTGAGCGCCGCCAAATTTCCATTCAAGAATGAATTTAAGGCGAAGGTTTAAGCTGCCTGTAAAGTTTGGGATCACTGTTACCATATAAAGGTGGAAGAAGAAAAAAATGAATGTTTACACCAGATTATGCTTTATGGATGCGCAAGAAAATCAATGGTAAGATTTAGGAGCCCGATCATGGATCGAATATGTCACTTGAAGAGCATTTGAAGATGGTTCCTTGCGAGGTCGATATCCTAAGAAGTGAGCTAGAGGAGGTTAAAAAGAAGATGGATGCTTTGCAAACCGAGCACACGAGCGAGCTTTATAGGGTCAACTTAGATGTGGACAAGCGAGATGTAAGAATCAAACAGTTAATGAAACTCAATACAGATCTGAAAGAAAAGAATGCTCTCTACCAAAGCGACGCTCTCAAGTTTCAGGCTCTAGTATAGAATACCGATCGGAAGAAGTTTCTAGCTGCAGAAAAGGAAATGATGAATGGTATACGCTTGGTTGAGGAGGAAAGAGAGAAAGGTAAACAAGCAATTGATAAGGAGATAGGAAACTACAAGCTAGCCATTGAGAATGAAAGAAAGTCTGCTAGAAGCGCAATCTAGCGGGAAAGAGTGAAGGCTAAACAAGAAAGTGAGAAAGACAAGCAAGTGATGAATTGGGAAAAAGAGAATGCTGCTGCATGGAAGAAAAAATCCCAAGAAAACAAAAACTGACTGTTTGAGATGCAAGGTCTGTACAACTCTACCTTGTAAAGTTTGAATCAAAGCCAAGCCCATAATGCTCAGCTAAAAGAAAGGATTGGGGTGTTAGATCGATCTTTTCATGAATACAATGCTCGAAATGGTTTTCTTGAACTTCAAGCCACCCGACAAGAGAACGAAGCACTTTGATACATTAGAGGCCACTGTTCAGGATTACCTCAGAAGGATCGTAGCTCTCGAAGAATACACAGAAGGGTAAGATAATTATTGGTTGAGGCACTTTCGCGATGCTACTCGTATGATTCAAGACCGAGACCAATATAACACTACCCTAATAGTGCAAGTGCAAGAAGTTTCTAGACATGTTAGAAACCTAGCCACGGAAGCAGAAGCTCTATGTCCCTTCGTAGCTCCATGCATGGAAGAAGCACCTAGATTTATTCAGCTACTTGAAGCCATCGAGAACCTAGAAGTTAGGGCTGGGGCATATCTGTAGGAGTTTATTTTTCTTGCTTTGTAATGAGAACCTTTTTAATCTACAATGAAAGTTGTTCAAGGGTGATCACCAACAAAATCAATGCCTTTATTTGCGTACATTCTTCCATTTATCATTTATTCCATGCATCATGTACCACATATAACATGCATTAATTGATTATACAATGAAATTAATAATGAGACTATTGTGAAAGAAATTGAAAGGTAAACCACAATCATTCCACACCCATATCGCACTCCTTTGCAAACAATGATAATGGACAAAAACTTCACCAAGTTGGAAGCGGATCTAAGGGGACTGTTATAACGGACTCGGCAAGAATTGAAGGATACTATAATTAAATCCTAACAAGATATGATGAAGAAGATATCTCAGATGTTGAAACTCAGTCAAGGAGAAGATCCGAGAGGGAAGAGTACAATTAAAAATCCTACTCAGAACTCGGGAAACCCTTTGTACTCCCCGATCTTTATCAACCTTACACCAAGACCTCCACAAGGGGTATCTTCATCTCATCAGGCCAGCACCTCTGCCCAAGCTCAATCGGGTGTGACCTTTGAAAATATGGAAAATGTCAGGGATAGCATCCCATACTTTGACGAGTTGGAAAATCTAAACGAAGTAAAGGTGGAATTCTCAAAGTAACTAGAAGAAACCAAGAAGGATCTTGAAGAGAGGTTCCGAGTAAAGGAGGATGAAGAAGGCTCTTATGGGTTAAATGCTAAAGAGCTTAGCTTGGTCCCGAATGTAGAAATCCCGTATAAGTTCAAAACTCTAGAATTTGAGAAGTTCGATAGGACGACTTGTCCCACCGCTGATATAACCATATTTTGTTAAAAGATAAAGATTTACCGATAATAAGAAGTTTTTAATCCATTATTTTTAAGATAGCTTAGTGGGATATGTCATGAGGTGGTATAATCAGTTAACGCGGGCTCAGATCAAGTCACGAAAAGATTTAGCCAAGGCCTTCACCGACCAGTACAAGCATATAATTGATATGGTCCCTAAGCAGCTTCTGTTGCAAGGGATGAGACAAATGTGTAATGAGAGCCTCCGCGAGTATACCTAGAGATAGCGTGATATGGCAGCACAAGTTAAGCCCCTTCTCCGTGATAATGAAATTTCTCTGGTGTTTAGACACCCTAAGGGGAACACTATATGATCGTTTGATTAGCAATCCTATCAGCAACTTTACAGACATGGTTATGATCAGCAAACATACCGACACTGCCATCAAAAGCAGAAGAATTAACGGAGGAGAACCGTCAAGAAAATAGTTTAAGAAAAAAGATCATGGGGTCAACAATGCAAGCACCTATGAGGTCGTTAAGAACCTCACCATCTCCCAACCCCAAGCTACAGCCGAGAATACCCAGAATTTTAATAAAAGAGAAGATAGGGGCCCAAGAAAGAATGTGAGAATAGGTCTTTCACTTTATTACCTATTTCTTACAATGAGCTATATTCACAATTGTACAAGGCATGTTTGGTTCGGCCTTACCATGTTACTCCTTTTAACCCACCTTACCCAGCTTGGTATGACCCCAAAGCACACTGCGAGTACCACGCTGATGTTCAGGGGCATTTTAATTGAGAACTACATGACGTTTAAGAAGTTTGTCAAAATTTTGATAAAAACCAGAATATTATAGTTGGGAGAACCAAGTACAGCCAACAACCCCCTGCCAAACCATGAAGGCTAGGGGTAAATGTTGTTGAAGAAAGATACACTAGAAAAGCTAAGGTGAGGTTGTCCAAAGTAAAGTCCCATTTGAGGTGGGTTTTTCATTAATTATGTATGGCACGACTTATTGAATGAGGGAGTGTGATCGTGAAGAAGGGTTATGGCCTATATTGCAAGCATGATCAGTCAGGGAATCATGAGATTCAAGATTGTAGAGAGTTCTGTTATGTGGTTCAGGAATTAATGGATAATAAAGAAATTGAGTTCTTTGAAAAAAAAGAGGGAAGAAATTACAAGTATGCACCTCAGACATCCCGAACATCAAGTATAGCACAATAAGACATTTTATCCTTAGTTTCAAACCAAGTGAAAAGAGCACACCTCAAGAAGAAAGCCTTAAGGTGGCTCCTAAAATCGTAATTTCTTCCCCAACATCCTTTCCTTTCAAGGATACTCAAATGGTCTCATGGAATTATACCGCTAATATTTTCATACTAGGGTGTCTGAATTCACAAGAAAATGGAAAGATATCGGATGAAGTAAAGCCTGCTCAAGGAGAAGATTCGATAGAACCTAATCTCGAAGGGGAAAATGATGTTGGGCACTTTACAAGAAGCGGTCGGTACTACTCTCCAAAAACTCCAAAGGTGACACAGGAGCTGAAGGATAAAGGCAAGGTAGCTGGGTCTGAACCCAAGAAGATATTTTTGAGATTTTTAAAGCACAAGTGTAACACCCCCTTGTCGACTTCGATCATCAGAGTCAAGTCAGAAATGTCACAAAACAAATAGAATGTTGACAATGACCTTTTTCAAAAATACTATAAAATTTAAAACCGTAAAAAAATATTTATACTGACTTAAAACTCAAAATCAGAGCTCCTTTACCTTTCAAAAATAACAAAATAGTTATTCAATAAATAATAGACTCTGAACTAAAATAGACAATTTTATTACATTTATACATGCCACTAAAATTAATTAAAAACCTCAAGTAGGATGTCATTACTGTGGTAGCTTGATGAAATTCTCTGAACGTGATGCAACGCTTTGCTTACTCCAATATCTTGAACTACGTACGTATGCACAATCAAACACACGCTAAGTACGAACTTAGTGAGGAAATAATCAAGATAAAAAAACAACCAAATAAGCTTATTCAATTTCATGATTTATTAAACCTCAAGGCTGCATATATATAAAACATGCCATATGCCAATATATAAAACATGCCATATGCCAATATACTAATCTTTAAATCGCATTAGTAATGATTTGCTACATGTCAATGCTATAAAACTTTTCATGCTTATCCATTTGTCATAATATGCCATTTATGCATAAATGCATGAATATATAAAATATATACCATGATACAAGCTGATGAATATGCTTGTTCAATTCTTTTAACACCATATCAGTACTTACCATTAATGTTAAGCTTTCAAGCTTAACTTACTTATCATTTTCATGCATGTTAACATAAGTAACATCACATGTACTAACATATATCAAAGTAGTAAGTTTAATTCTTGTAACAACCCGAAATTTGGGTTTGTAATTCGGGTTTTGGACTCGAGTTATGAGTCTTGACTTTTGAAGCCCAAGTTGAGGAACTAAGTGGGCCTCAAGATGGGAGCCCAATTTAAAATGGCTATTGGGCCTTGTGGATGGAAACTTTAAAGTTGGGATTGGGTAAATATTAAATGAAAAAAAGAAAAGAAAAAGAAAAGTAAGGATTTTAAATAAAAAGAATAGTGGATGATGATTTGATGGGGGAAAAAGAAAAGAAAAAGATAAGGGAGAGAGAAAATAGAGAGAAAAGAGAGAAAAGTAGGGGAGAAGCTTTGAGCTTCGATCTACGACCATCAGATTTGCCATTCACGACACTGCCACTGCCATCATCTTCAGCCCGCCGAGACACTTCCGACGGTGGTCACCACGTCGTCATCGAAACCGCCGTTGGAGGGGGTGAGAGGAGAGAATTTTGTCTTATGGTAGGATGAGGGCCGCCTAACCGCCAGTGGTCACCAAAATGAAAAATGAAGGCTGCCGGCGTGTCCACCAGCATCAGAACAGTTAGGAGGGCCGCCTACACGCCGTCCCTACGAGTGGGCGTGCGCAGCTGTAGGCGGATGCACGAGGATCCAGTGCATCGCACCACACTGGATCCTACACCTGGTTTCACATGGGCTCAGCCACACCAGATCAGACCACGCAGGTGTACGTTAGTTATGGTGCACCGCGTCGCACCTAATCAGCCAGTTTGACCTGGCCATTGACCGGGCCGTTGACTTTTTCTAGGGGACCCTAGTTGGGGGTTTCTCGATGTTTCGAATCCAATGGCGCAGTTTGTTTGCCAAATTCGAACCCAGTAAGCTATTTTTTAGCGTTTGACCTTTTGAATAACATAGAAGTTGTATGGATATAATGTATGTTCGTATTTGTTGATATGCGAGAGCTACTCGGGTTTGGATATCAAATCACATAGAATATTCGGGAAGCTATGATGAGGATTTTAGCAATGTCAGCATAAGGTTAGTACACCTCGAACTCCTAAATGGTTCATTAGCATCATAAGTGTAATTGCCTTGCATGTTAGTAGTTGCAAATTAGGAGATAAGTAATAAGCATGTGATGATGTGGATATTTGAGGCTTGGTAATTATTGAGAATGTTGAGACTATTATGAGCTTTAGAGACTGTATAGGATTGTCAAAATATTCGTATGATTATCTGGTTTATGATTGCTATGTGATGATGCCTTGTGTGCTAGTAGAACAATTAATATGTTTGATTGAATATTGGTTAGGGGCAGTGCTGATAAATGTTCAATTAAATGTTTAAAAATCGGTAATTAATAATAAATGATTTAAATGCGCTAGCAACAAACTATAATGACTCTCATAACTTTAGGGGTAGAATATGGCCTCGTAATTAATATGGATGTTTTCAGGATTAATAGATTAATTTCGGCAAATACTCGATAAACTGCTTATGAACTGGTAATTCAGCACTAACTAGTTTAAATGCCAGTTAAAGTTGAAATTGACAGATATGTTTAACAAGTGGTTATTATTGTAATTAATGAGATAATGTGAATTGATGGAAATAATAGATAGGAATAAATTGTATTATTTAAATTATACCTTTAAATGTTTTAAATTTAAATTGAAGCTCATTTGTAATATTTTATTTACTTATATATATTTATTTTGATCATTGGTTTTAAATGCTTTTGCAACTTAATGGGTTGATCTTGTTTGAAAAGAAAATTTTATGGTTTTGGATTTGGGCTTGAGGCCCAAATGTGGTATCCGGGTCGAGGATGCTACATTTAGTGGTATCAGAGCTTAGGTTTAGTCTATTCTAGGAAACCCC